>JAHHUM010002896.1:0-600000 GCA_036173005.1 Crenichthys baileyi
GGTCTTTTTTTTTTTTTCCTTTATTTTTCACATTTTTTCTTAAGGAACACCTGTACAGAAAGCTTCAGAATGTTTTCTTTTGTATTTGTTTATTTAATAATACACTTAATGTTCATTTTTCTCTTGTTTTAGGCCCCAAAGCAATATCCCTACAATAACCTGTACTTGGAGAGAGGAGGAGATCCTGAAAAACAACCAGAGGAAGTTAAAAATTATGAAATCTAAACCTAAAATACAATTTTGCTCCTGTATATATTTCTGGCAACAATAAAGATTTATGTTAACTTCAAAAATGTCTGTGTATTGTTGTCTTTTTTCCGTGTAAAGACTAAACTTGTTTCATTAAATAAAAACAACGCTTGATGGTCTGTTTTTTAAATTTTCAGATAAAAACGTGAAATTCGATAAATGTTACCCTGGACTTGGGCCGATGTGTTCAGGGATTAGGCAAAATGTGAGGCTATATGTGAAATGTCCCTGTGGGCTAACCGTAGCTTAGTGACAACACGGCAGTAGCACTTTGGTCTGAGCTGCTAGTTTGGTTGATAAGTAGCACTGGAGCTTGTAGACGAAAACTGTCAAGCTGTGCAACAGTCAGTCTACGTAAGTTGTTCTTAAAAAACACGATTTCCTAAACAATGGTTTTAAAGTAGTTATTCTATTTGCTTTTGAGATATGTCAATTGGGGTGGTGGAAAATGCAGCTACTGAACAAAAATTTCGGCTGCGGATATTAAAATTATGCGTTTTTTTAAGATGGGGTTTTTTTTTAAGATTAATTGCTATTTTATAATTTAATTTCAAAAATAATAACAAAGAAATAAAATGTATATTCCCATGTGAAATTTATTGTTGAAGGGTTAAGGCTCCGTGAGAGACTTCGGATATGCTAACTCGCTAGCTACATGTTAAATAAGCTGCAGGAAATTTTATTTTTTTAGTGGTTTGGCAACTTCGTGGTGACATAAATCAGAACTATATCCCAAAATTTAAAATTTTGTCAAACAAAAAGTAATGCTATGACGTTTGTTTTCCGGGGTTTTTGCAGCCTGATTAGATTTTTTAATGTATTTTTCCCATTTAAGTAACAGAGGGAACGAAGAAAAGGGGGTATATGATGATGTCAATACATCAAATAGATATTCACAATGCTAAAGGGGTTCGGGTGGGGAGCGATGTCCTCTGGTGTTGGTCCACTGTTTTTTATCTAGTCCAAAGTTAGCACTTCTTGCTTCCACCTGCTAAAAAAGCTTTCTGGAGATGCTAATTTCATTTTCAAGCATTACTGGGCATTTTCCACACTATGTCCTTTTGAATCTTTATGTTATTATAGGATTTTTGTTCTTATTATGTTATGATGTTATGTTTGTAATTTATTGTTAAGCACTTTGTTATTTTTAACAGTGAAACATGAAAATAAAAAGGGTTTCACACCAAATTTACACTCCCAAAAAGTACAAATATTTTAATTTAAACAGGGGTTACACTGGGGGCCTGTTTGGCCAGAAACCCTCTCAAATTTTAAAATCCTTAATAATCTTAAAATTTATACAGGGGACAAAACTAAGGTCTGCATCCCGTTTTTATACTAAGAACAACGTATTTAGTTTATTTCTGCTGTTTTATGTTGACCTGCACTGCATCAATTGCTTAATCAGATGCAAATAATAATGTGGTGATTCTTCTGTCCAGGCTTTGAAACTTGTACACCGGTAGTGCAAGATGAGGCTGAAGGAAATTCAGAGGACTGCCCACCAAGCGTGGAGTCCTGCTGGACACCATCCTATCTACCTAGCCTTAGGAACATCAGCACAACAGCTTGATGCTTCTTTCAACACCACAGCTGCCATAGAGATATTTGAGATGGATTTTGCTGACCCATCTCTGGAGATGCAGCTGAAAGGTTCATTACCTACCACAAACAGGTAATCGTCTGCATTTTAATGTCACGTGTCCAAATTTAGCAGTAGAACTGACATCGTGTTTTTGTTTTCGATTTTGCCTACTGGTGTATTTTTAAAACTGTATTTTTGTATAGCTGTTTACAATTGCAGTAAATGGTGTATGATTTCTGAATTATTACTTTTTATATATTTGAACTGCAGCTCATTGCAAAACTATCCCTGGAACATTTTTAATTCTTTGTCACTTAACAGCCACAACCTTGGATGTATTTCGATAGCATTTTAAGGGACAGATTGACACAAAGTAGCACGCAGTTTTCAAGTGAAAGAAAGAAATATTGCATGGTTTGAATTTCTTTTTTACTAACATTAAACTTAAATTGTAGTGTTCACTTTTATGTAGGCCCCCTGAGTCATTGCTTCATAGAACCACCTTTTTCTGTGGAATGATTTAACCGTCTTCGCACATGTAAAGGCTGGCCTTTTAGTTTTTACAGGCTACGGTGGTGCTATAGTAAGTTGAACCTAATGCCTGTTTTGTCCCCGTAGGTTGCACAGTATTGTATGGGTAAATTTTGGAGCGGGCGAAGATGGAACTGGAGGGAGACTTGTTGCTGGAAGTGAAAATGGCACATTGACTGTATATAACCCAGAGGCTATAATAAGTTCTGGAGCAGAGGCAGTAGTTGGCCAGTCTGACAAACACACAGGACCAGTCCGTGCACTTGATTTCAACCCGTTCCAGGTAAATGTCTGCTTTATTTAATGTGATTATAGACTGGTTGTCCACAGGTGCATCTCTTATAATTCATAATTTTTAATCTGTGATGATTTCTTTCTCAGAATAATCTTCTTGCATCTGGAGCAAATGACTCAGAGATATACATCTGGGATCTAAATAACTTCAGCAGTCCTATGACTCCAGGAGCAAAAACACAGGTGAGTATATGATTTAAAAAATAATCATTGGATCTAGAAAATTCACAGATCCTCTTTACTTTATAAACTTCTTTATTCTAAACTAAGAAGCTGTACAACACAATTAAAAAAACAAATGTCTCCAGCTGTCAGTTTGTCAGATTCAAACCTGAATTAAGAATGTGACCTCTTTTGTTTGTGGCGTCTGTTTTGCTGTTATTTGTGAAATTGCCCCGTTTGGATAGTGGTGTAGAAGCTGGATCGTGTAGAATAAAATGATACCTTTCGAAGTTTGACAAGCAGGGGTTTGTTCATAACTTCTTTCTCTTGTTTCAGCCTCTTGAAGACATCAGTGTTGTGTCCTGGAACAGGCAGGTTCAGCACATCATGGCTTCTGCTACCCCCAGTGGGAAAGCGGTTGTGTGGGACCTGAGAAAGAATGAGCCCATCATAAAGATCAGTGATCACAGCAACAGGGTTGGTTGTTTTCACTAAACAAAGCAGTTTAAGATTTGCCTGCTGTCTTTCATGGAATCTGATAAAGGCTCTTTTATCCTGAAAATGTATTCATTTACTTTAAGCAACGTAATTACTCTTTTTCGGTCCATTTTGTTACATTCGCCACTGAATTTTTTAGACAGATTTCTTTCACAGTGTCATACAATATAATTTCTGGTACCTGAGATACAAAAAACATCACAGTTTTTAAACTGGTCTTAAGTAATATTTTAGTTTTCTGAGAAAACTTGAGCTATAAGCCAAACTCAACAGAAATAAAATTTTGAAATATATCACTTTATGTCTATTTCTTTTTAGCTTTTTAACGTTTATTACTGAAATAAAGTAACTTTTCAAAGATTTTTTTATTATTTATTTCAGATCTGAAAAAAAAATAAAACTCATTGAACTGTGATGGTAACTGAGTGTTGTGATTTTTAGTGTTATCTGTTATGTGATTTCAGATGCACTGTTCAGGATTGCTCTGGCACCCTGATGTGGCCACCCAGTTGGTGTTGGCTTCAGAAGATGACCGACTGCCAGTCATCCAGATGTGGGACCTTCGTTTTGCCACATCACCCCTTAAAGTGCTGGAAAACCACAAACGGTAGAGCTTTTATTGGCTTATCTCTAGTTAACATATGTTCACTTAAATTTGAATGAATGTTCTAAATGTTTTTCCGCTGGTGTCTTCCAGAGGAATTCTGTCCATTTCTTGGAGCCAGGCTGATTCTGAGCTCCTCTTGAGTAGTGCTAAAGACAACAGGATCCTCTGCTGGAATCCAAACACTGGAGAGGTATTTGACCGTTTTATCTGCTTATATGTCCTTCCTAAATAAACGCTCTTGGCCGTATTGAACTCTACTGGTGTCTTTCTTTTATTTTAGGTCATTTATGAGCTTCCAACAACAAACCAGTGGTGTTTTGATGTCCAGTGGTGCCCCAGGAATCCAGCCCTTCTTTCAACAGCATCATTTGATGGGAGAATCACGGTTTACTCTGTGATGGGAGGGAGCTTGAAGGCTCAGCAGCAAAGCACAGCTGATATGGTGATTACTAGTTTTAATTTGCGTTTAACTTTTGAAAAGGGGTTTGTCTCTCCACAAGGTGGTGCTAGTGTTAAGGAAGTCATACTATCTAATGAGCAACTCTTAAGTCTGAAAGATGAATAAACAACTTTTTGGAATTTCCTTTTTTTCCTGTCTTTTCCTTTTTTATATTTGAACAGATATCCTCTTCATTTGACACAATGGATCCCTTTGGTACAGGGCAAGTGCTGCCTCCTCTACAAGTTCCTCAGCCCAGTGTGCAGGACACCATCATCCCTCCCCTGAAGAAGCCACCTAAATGGGTGCGCAGGCTAGTCGGAGCTTCCTTTGGTGTAAGTGTGATATTTAAATACTTTGTACTGTGGCTTGTACTCACATTTTCATATTTTTTCACATTATAACCACAAATTTCATTGTGTTTTAGCAGCATTTTATGTGATAGACTGACACAAAGTAGTTGTGCACTCCACAAATGTGGCGTTTACGAAAGCGTGGCAAGAAGAAAACCCCCATTTGCAGTTTGCCAGAACTAATAGTTGTCCGGTTGACAGGTTCTTCTACTTGAGGTGTGGATCTCTGCAGCTTCTCCAGGGCCACTATGGTGCTTGTCTGATGAATGCTCTCGTGGCCCAGGCTGTCAGTGTCAGCGGGCTGCAATGTCTTATTAGATTGTGCCCTGGATGTTATTTAAGGGTATGAAAATTAAGGGGGCTGAATACATACGCATACTTTTCAGATTATCATTATTATTTTTGAAAACCATGTATCCTTTACCTTCCTTTTCACGATTATGGACCTCTGTTGGTCTGACACATAAAATCACAGTCAAATACATTGGAATTTGTGGTTGAAATATGAATAAATCTGAAGATATTCAAGGGGTTGAATACGTTTGCATGTGGATGAACAGCTTGTTGTTTTCATAGGATAGAAATCGTTTTTACTTTTTTGTTTTGTTTGTCAGTTTGGTGGAAAGCTGATAACCTTTGAGAATCCAAAGCTTCCTCCGGTGCAGAGCCCCCAGCCTGTCCCCAGACAAGTCTTTGTGAGCCAGGTTACCACGGAGACAGAATTCCTCCAGCGCTCCAGGGAGCTTCAGGTGGCGCTGCAGTCGGGTTCCTTCAACAACTACTGCCAGGCCAAGATTCAGAACTCCAAGTCAGATGCGGAACAGGACATATGGAAGTTCCTTCTGGTAGGAGTGTCCTCATGTTTAGATTCAACTTGAGCTTCTCACTCAGGCTGGGCAGGATGATGTGTCACATTCCTCTGATTACAGGTCAACTTTGAGGATGAGGCTCGCATTAAATTCCTTAAACTTTTGGGTTTCAGCAAAGATGAATTGGAGAGAAAGGTACTTTGGTCTTTAAAATAGTATTCCTAACCCTTTTTTTGTTAGTCATGCTGTGTTGTAGCTGTAAAAACATTTTGTTCGTGTAGATTTCAAAATGTCTTGGGAAGAATTTTCAATCCAACGGCCATGGAGTTGATGCCAAAGATCTTGCAGAGAAGATGCAGCGTCTCACAACTGAGGTCAGCTGTTCTCCATAACTGTCTGTTTAATCGTCATGACTGCTGATTTATTGGAAAATAAAAGCTCCCTTTTTTTTTTTTCCAGAGGTCAGATGAAGCTGCAGCTGATATTAGAACCTCAGGCTCCATTTCACCAGCAGACTTCTTCAGTCATACTCCAAAGGACAATTCCACCTTCCAAATCCCTGTGTCGTGTGGTAAAAACTTTCTCATATAAACTCACCTTCTTGCTCTTTGTGTCGAGTGTGATCATGGCACCTTCTGTTGCTGACCTGACGTATAACGACCATGCGAATCATTTGTGCAGATACTGACGGTTTGATAAGCCAGGCCCTGCTGGTTGGTAACTTTGAGGGAGCCGTGGATTTGTGTCTAAAGGACGGTCGTTATGCTGAAGCCATTTTGCTGTCCATCAGCGGTGGAGAGGATCTTCTTAAGAAGACGCAGCAGAAATACCTCAGCAAGCAAAAGAACAGCATATCAATGGTAAGATTACGATACAGATGCATCTGAATAAAATGGAATATCATTGAAAAGTAAATTAAAATAATTCGTGCCTGAAACCGCTTTTATACGTCTGTGTACATCAGTTTATATAGTTTCACGTCTTAAAGTCAATAAACCTTTTAATGGTTTTCTAATCTGAGATGCACTTGTTATATTGTTTCTCAGTTCATGCATCCACAGCAGAAACCTGTCTTTTGCTAAATCGTAATTTATTTCCCACAAACTCCAGCTTATAGCATCAGTGGTGACCCAGAACTGGAGAGACATTGTGGAGAACTGTGAGCTGGAAAACTGGAAGGAAGCTCTTGCTGCTCTACTGACTTACGCTCACCCAGAAGACTTTGCATGTTTTTGTGGTAAGTTAAACTTTCATTACTGCACGAATCAAGCCACAACCTGTCTCTCTTTTATCGGAATTTAAAATTCCATGTTTGAGTTTCTCAGTCTGTGCCTGTCTTTGCTCTATTTTCGTTCTTTCTCCTGTCTTCAATATTTGGGTATTTTCTCATCTGTCCTGCCAGATACCTTGGGAAACCGGTTAGAGCGCGAGGGCACAGAAAAGCGCTGCCTGCAAGCCTGTTTGTGTTACATCTGCTCAGGAAACATTGAAAAACTAGTGGAGTGTTGGGCCTTGCACAGAGACTGCTCTTCCCCTCTTGGGCTAGAGGTATAATCACAATATGGTTTGGCGCTTGGTTGTAAAGAGGACATTTTGGGGTAAAGCAACTGTAAGATTTTTTTAGGAAATTGCCAACATGTTGAAAAAACTTATTTGATAAAAAGAATACAATGAAATGAAAAACCACTGTATTTGTTTTTATTTCCCTCATTTTAAAGAGGTATATTCAGTTTAATTCAGTTTCTTTATATAGCATCAAAAATGGTTTGAGGAGTTTTCTTTGCAGTATGGAATTTGATTTTGTCATTTTCCAGGTATATGGAAAATGACGATTAGGTGTGGTAAAATGTTTACATTTCCTGTTTTTATTTATTTTATGTGCTTTGTCTTAAGTTTTTGTCCAATTTATTGATTGTCTCCAGAGTTATTCTGAGATGGTAGAGATACAGTAAATGCACACATAAAACGGTGTGAAAAGAGTTTTTTTCTTGCCTTTTGACCCTCTGAACCAGGATTTTAAACTGGAGCTGTTGTACTGGAACAGGCTCCAGTTTTGATGGGAGACTAAAATTGAAACTTCTGTTTTTGTGATTTATTTTTTATTTTTTACAAAGACAAAAAGGGTTTCACAGATCAAAAAGCGAGCTGTATATGTGTTTTTAATGTAGAATAATCCAGTGCAGAAGCATCTTAGAATTTCATATAGATCTGATCTAAGTTGCTCCAGATGCCAAAGAAGCTGTGAAAAAGCCCCAGATTGGAAGCCAGCGTCATTTTCTGAGTTTTGTCGGAAAGCTGAGTCTGTAAATAAATTGGATTGGAACCTTGTGTTAAAATGTGAATATTGTGTTTGTTTTTGTTGTAGGATCTAGTTGAAAAAGTAATGATGCTACGAAAGTCAATTGAGCGCCTCCGCAACAGCGAGGTGGCAGTGCAAAGCCCTATCCTGGCTGAGAAGCTAACCTGCTACGCTGGCATACTGGCTGCAGAGGGCAGCTTAGCCACTGCTATGACATATCTGCCCGACAACTCAGACCAAGTAGGAATCCTAATTTTAAAGCATCTAATTCCATTTTTTTCATGTTTTGCTTGACTTAACCAAATCTGGGTGTTTGTAAAATTTTGTCTCATTAGCCTGGGATCAGGATGCTAAGAGACCGGCTGCACCATGCTCAGGGAGAGCCTGCTGCCCAACAGCAGGCTCCAAACTCCTTCAACAGGGTCCGCGTGCCAACAGCTAATCCCATGCCTGCAGCAAAAGCACCAATCATGGTAGAAATTAATTTGTAATAGATTCAGTCACACAAAACATTTTGGTTAAATTCCTCAATGGATGAGACTTTTTTTTTTGTCTAACTTTAGAGTCCGTACCAGCCAACTGCTCCACCCCAGGGTAATTCTCAACAGCAACCTGCAATGCCATCAATTTTTACTCCTCAAGTCCCTCCACCCCACCCAGGCCCGGGTCTGCCATCCTCCACTCATGCACATCCGCCCAGTTCCACCCGCCCAGTTGTAAGACCTTCCTATCCGCAGCATCCTGCTACAGCTCCAGGTTTGACAGTTTTCTTATTAGAAACCCGTCGACATACCGCTGTAGCTTTTTCACATCGTGTCACGTTCCAACCACAGACCTCAATGTATTTGAGTGGAACTTTTTGTGATATACAAACATAACATAGCACGTAATTGAAAGGGACAGGATACGTTGTGTTTTTTTAAAAACAAAGAAAAATCCTGTGCAATCAGCATTGTCAAGACCAAGGAAAACAGCTGAGAAGTCAAGGAGAAGTTTAAAGTAGGGTTAGGTTATAAAACAATATCTCAAATGTTGTGTAGAGCATTGTTTAATTCATTATCAGTAAATGAAAAGAGTATGGCACAGCTGCAAAGCTACCAACACGTCTGTCTACTGAAACTAACAGGCCTATTTACATCCATGTTGGTTACACCACAAACATCTGGATGTGTTGTTGTCAGAGGAGACCAAATGTGATCTTTGTGTTACATACAACACTTTGTGAAGTTAAATTATCACTACTAGTCTCTATTAGTATCCCACCACCACTGTAAAAAAAAAAAAGGTAGGAGCTTTAGGCAGTGAGGTTTCTTTTCTTCGGCATGGATAAGGATGCTCATCAGTGAGATAGACCTAAATACATGGAAATCCTGGAAGAAAACCTCTTAGAAGCTGTAGTAGATTTTAGACTGAGGCAGAAATTCACCTTCCAGCAGGACAGCGACCCTAAACATTCAGGCAATTGGATGGTTAAGATTAGTGGTTACCAACCTTTTTTTTTTTGCTGAGAGCTCCCCTTCTTGCGCCGAAAACTCCTTGTCCCACCCCCACCAGAACGCTGGCATGCACACATATACACACATACCTATTTGCGCATTCACTCTTGCATGCATATGCATACAGACGTCAAAAAGAAAACTTGATGAAGTCTTAATTTCTTTATCAGCATCATAAAACGGTCACCCTGTTCTTTCAGCAAGGTCAAACAGACTTACTGTTATTGTGGCGATAAGCTGATATGGCCAAAGATCATTTGTCAATTTGCTTTGCAAATCCGCCTGATAACTCTGATGTTTAGTACAGCTGTTGCTTTTTAAGTCTCCAGTACTTCCTTTGAGAAGCCTGCTTTGTATAAAATCAGTTAAAGAGACTTAATTTCTTCCTAAATCACCTTGCAGAAATGTTTGCATTAAATAGTTGATTCGGCGTTCTGCATCTGGCCTTTAGATGCTATTAAAATGCCATTGTAATAAGATGGCACTGTGTGAACAGCAGCAAGGTATATCAGCTCTGCCTTCCCTTTCCTACTTTTCCTATTTTTGTGTTTATAGACGTGTTTCACTATTTTTCTTTTGAGTGGGTGGAACACTTTGCAGTTGTACATATGGGAAGCCTACTATTATTATTGTTGTTTTTGGCACTCTTTGAGACCGCGCTGGGGAACCCATATGGATTTAACCGTGGCCCCTACACACGGGACCATCCCCTCGGGCTGCGCGGCCCTGCCTTTCACCACACAGAGAAGCTGGAGGTTCCTGCAGAGATGCAGAGGCTGCAGAGGAGGCCGTAAGAAACGGAGGTACAGACCATGTCTGGACTCCGTGGTGATGGAAAATATCTGCTCCGTCTCCAACAAGACTGAGGAGCTGGCCACGCTGACGCAACATCAGAGGGAGAACCGGGAGTGCAGCCTCTTTTTAAAACTCATGCGCCCACACCAGAGTGTGGCGGAGAGCGGCAAGAAGAAAGGAGGAGGGCTGGCGGTGTTGGTGAATGAGAGGTGGTGTAACGGGACGCATGTCCACGTGAAGGAGCAGCTCTGCTCCCGGGACTTGGAGTTGCTTATCGTGGGCATGCGGCCTTACTACCTCCCAAGGGAGTTTAGGCATGTGTTTTGTGTGTACATCCCTTCCTCAGCCACTGCTGCCGCTGCATGTGAGCGGCTCCACAGCGCAGTCACCCAGATCCAGACACAGCATCCCCAGGCCCTCCTGCTGATTAGTGGGAACTTTAATCACGCCTCTCTGTCGGCCACTTTCCTAACCTTCACGCAATACATCAAATGCCATACGAGGGACAACGAGACTCTGGACCTACTGTATGCTAACGTAATGGACGTTTACACCTCGGACCACAACCTTAGATGGACCACAGTCCATCTGGTTCCCCGGTACACACCCATGGTGAGAAGAGAGCAAGCACAGAAAAAGTCAGTGAAAGTGTGGAATGAGGAGGCCAATGAGAGACTGCAGGACTGTTTCCAGACCACAGACTGGGGCATGCTCTGCAGCTCTTATAGAGAGGACATTGATGGCCTGACCCACTGCATCACCGCCTGTATTAACTTCTGTGTGGACAGATTGTGCCAACACAGAGGGTAAGGTACTTCTCCAAAAACCAACCCTAGGTGACCCCTGAGCTTAAAACCCATCTGAACCAGAAGAAGAGGGCTTTCAACTGAGGGGACAAAGAGGAGCAGAGTTCAGCATGAGCTCCAGTGGAGGATCAGGAGGTGTAAGAAGGACAACCGGAAGAAGCTTGAGGAGCGGCTTGCGCTGGGCAGATGAATTAAACAGGTTTAGTTCTCCCCAATCGCCCTCTGCCCCCCTTCTTGCCCCCCCCTTCACACTTCTCCACCAAAACGGACACTCCTCCCTTCTCCTGACTACGTTCACCTACACCCAGCCCTTCCACACCCATGCCTCCAGCCCACCCCATTCGGACTGTACACAGCACCAGCCCCCCTGTGCCCCCCACCTCCAGCAGTCCACCCCAGTCCCCCCCTCACTCCCCACTCTCCCTCACATCAGACCAGGTTAGGAAAGAGCTGAGGCGGCTGAAGCAGAGGAAAGCTGCAGGATCAGACAGCATCAGTCCCAGGCTGCTGAAGACCTGTGCAGACCAGCTCTGTGAGGTCCTCAGTACAGGCCACATGTACAACCTGAACCTCAGTCTGGAGAAGGTCCCTGTCCTGTGGAAGACCTCCTGTGTGGTTACGGTTTCTTAAACAATGCATGCCAAGGAACCGGCCCACTACAGACCAGTCTCCTTGACCTCCCACCTGATAAAGACCTCACCCACCTCTGCACTGTGGTGAACCCCTCTTGACCCACTGCAGTTTGCCTACAGGCCTACTAACATCGGAGTAGAGGACGCTGTCATCTACTTGCTGTAGCGGGAGCTCACCTACCTAGAGACCGCCAGGAGCCCTGTGAGAGTTATGTTCTTTGACTTCTCCAGCGCTTTCAACAGCATCAGACCGGCACTGCTGCGAGGGAAGCTGGAGGACGCGGGAGTGGATGGACACCTTGCTGCCTGGACCATTGACTACCTCACTGACCGGTCACAGTTCTCTGATGACTCAGCCATTGTGGGTTGTGTATCTGAGGGGAAGGAGCTACAGTACTGGTCAAGTCATCGTGGACTTTGAGGACTGGTGTGAGCGCAACCACCGGCGCTTGAAAAACAGTAAGACGAAAGAGATGGTGATCGACTTCAGGAGAAGGACACCACTTCACTCAACAGTAAACATCCAGGAGGAAGACATTTGACAGTTTTAAGTACCTGGGTGTTCACCTCAACAATAAACTGGACTGGTCCCATAACAGTAATGCCCTGTACAAGAAGGGCCAGACTCACCTTTTCTGAGGAGATTGAGGTCGCTACCTGTGCTACCGCAGGTCCTTCATCCCCACCGCTGTTGACTTTTTAATTGTGAAACATTTAGAAAAAAATATGTATTCCCTTTCCATCTAATTCACAATGAAGTCATTTGTGTTGATTGATAACAGCATATTACAATAAAATACATTTGATGTTTTTGGTGGTAATGTCGTGAAATGTGAAAATGCTGAAGCATGGGTACATTTGCAAGTATGTAGTTTGAGTAAATATTTCCTACTTCTGTGCTTTTCCAGCTTTCCCTCATCAGCCATTCCAGCCTCAGCCCATTTCCACTGGTGGACCCTTCTCTCCCACAGGCCCTCCCATGTCAACTGCAAGCTTATCAAGGCCTCCACTACCACCTTCATCCTCCAACCCTGGAGGCCTGCCCCCCACTCCAAGCCCTGGGGTGCCCCCAATAGGCTTTGTGCCATCTACCTCTTTACCTTCAGGCATGATGCCGCCCAGTTCGCAACCAGGGGCCCCAGGTCCTATGTACCCAGTCAGCTTCCACAACCAAGGCCAAGCATCCTCCATGGCACCTGGTTCCTTTGCTCCTATTGGAGCTGGATATCCCCAAGGAGGTCCTGGAGCTCCTAGAGCAAAGCCCTTCCTGGCCCCTGTTGTTGCTCCTCCTCCTACAGGTACACATAGGATTATCTATGCTCCACTCAGAAGTTAAATTCCTTTTAATCTGGTCACATTTTCCTATTTTTACCAAACTACTTGAACATAAGGAAATGATCTACATGGCCTTACCGATGTTAAAGGAATCTAATGCATGTGTTCTAGATGTGACACCGTTTTTAATTTGCAGGATATTTTCCCTGGCTGGGTTTCGAGTGCGATCATCAAGGTGATGCGTCTAGAGCTTGATATGGAAAGTAGAGCGTATAACAGTGTGAACAGAAAAGCAGAAAGTTGTAGACTACAATATATTTGCACAGCCAAAACAAGTTTTCTTTTTGCTATGGATTTGCTTCTGTTTTTTTGTGTTGCTTGCATTAACCTATGACTGAATGAGATTTCAAAACCTAAGATTTAGTATATTGAAATTAGTTTTGAAATTTATTCTTGTGGTTAGGTGTAGAGATGCAGTGATCATAATATTGTGGCCGATTTCTTTTTTTGACAGCATTGACCTTCAATTTAGCCTATTTTTATGTTTTTAACAACTATAGTATAAGAAGATATAAAAATATCATTCAGAATATTTTTCCTAGCCTTTCTGCCATGACTTATTTGTAGTTGAAGCAAGGGTGATGTCACATAATCTGTAAGCCAGACGGGTTACACGTAAAACATTACTTTTTTAAAACCAAGAAAAAACGATTAAAAAATGTACTTTTTAAGCAGTCATTAGCATCTTATTTTTGTGATTACCGGTGTTAGCATTGTTGAAAGAGCAGTCTCACTTAAAGAATGTATATCTTTACTTCCACTCTGAAATTTCTGAAAGGCTGCCACTATTTCCAAATCCAGCATGTTCCATGACAGAAGCTGAACACTCACAAGGTTAAGACACAGACTCTATACACCCTTAAGCCTTACTGTTATTTCCTGAAATTCTTGGTCTCTCTCAGTCTCTCACAGCCTGACTGAACAGGAGACATCTCTTGACATGTCATAGAATATAGTTTCCTTTTAGGTATTTTCTTACTGACTTCACTGGAGTGGGTAACATTGAGTCTTACCAGTCATTGTTTTTGTTACTGCAACCTAGTAGCACTTAGGTATTGTGCGTTCACTTGTCAGAAAAAAATTAGATTGTTGAGTTTCTGACCACCACAGTTGCTAAAAAGTAGTTTGATTTCAATCACGAGCCATTTTCTTGGTGCATTATTAGTTATTATTAACATTTATATATGTGTACGCTGTAAAATAATGTTAAATAAAATTTTAGATATTATGTCACTAATTTCTTTTAGCTATTTTTAAAATACAGTGGGGAGAACAAGTATTTGATACACTGCAGATTTTGCAGGTTTCCCCACTTGCAAAGTATGTAGAAGTCTTTCATTTTTATCATAGGTTCTCTTCAACTATGAGTGACAGAATCTAAATCAAAAATCCAGAAAATCACATTGTGTGATTTTTAAGTAATTGATTTGCATTTTATTGCACGACAAGTATTTGATCATCTAACAACCAGTGAGAATCCCGGCTCTCACAGGCCTGTTAGTTCTTTAAGAAGCACACAGTCAGGGCAACTAAGGAGTGGCTCTGTAAGAAGCATCTCAAGGTCCTGGAGTGGCCTAGCCAGTCTCCAGACCTGAACCCAATCTAAACCCTTTGGAGGGAGCTGAAAGTCCATATTGGCCAGCAACAGCCCCACAACCTGAAGGATCTGGAGAAGATCTGTATGGAGGAGTGGTCCAAAATACCTCATCAAGAATTACAGGAAATGTCTGATATCTGTAATTGCAAAAAAGGTTTCAGTACCAAATATTTAGTTTTTTTTCTGATATATCAATTACTTGTATCATGCAATAACATGTAAATTAATTACTTTTGTTTTAGATTCTGTCACTCACAGTTGAAGAGTACCTATGCTAAAAATTAAAGACTTCTACATGCTTTGCAAGTGGGAAAACCTGCAAAATCGACAGTTGATCAAATACTTGTTCTCCCCATTGCAGATGGTATGTAGTGCTTATAATTTAATTGTTCCTTCTGGGAACCTATTATAGAAAGCTTTCCATATATTGCATAAACCTTTAAGTCTGAGTGGTAAAACTACTTGTTTTGACTTGCAGTGTGTTGCCATGTAGACTAACCTTGGCTCAAAGGTCACACATGACACATCTAAAGAGTCAGATACAGATGATGTTTGCATGTAATCAGGCAATCATTTGTAAGTCCAAAAGCAAACTGTACAAAACAATTGGGATAGCAGGGAGGCAGATAATGTAGCTGCCATGCTGAAATTCTGGGAGCTGATGTCTACTGAAAATGTATTCATGCCCTTTGACGTTTTCCACTTTTTGTCAAATTGTAACCGCAAGCTTCAATGTATTTCAGTGGGCTTTAATGTGATAGTCCAACACAAATCAGTTTACCTTCATTGCACTTTGCATGAAAGCCATGAATTTAACAGCAGCATGTGGTGGCCGCAGCATGCTGCGAGGATGTGTTGCTTCTGCAGGGACAGGGAAGCTGATCGGAGTGGATGGGAAGATGGATGGAGCTAAATACAGGTCAATCCTGTTAGAAAACCCGGTACAAATGCAATTTACTCTTTCCTTTTAATTTTACTTTCTTCCACTCCACATTTATGTGCTACTTTGTGTTGGTCTGTCACATAAAGCCCAGTAATATAAATTAACGTTGTTAAGGGACAATTGTGAAAAAGCTCAAAGAATATGAGCAACGAACAACAAACCTCAGCAGCAGGCAAACCTGTGGACAAGGCGGTACAGCAGTAAGCTGTACACACAAGCCTGGTCTTTAGTCTGCTGTTTTCACAGACTGATTGTACAAGTTATAAATATCATGTGTGAAGGCAGCTATATATCTGCATTTTGTGGCTTTCTGCTTCTCTCTTAAAGGCAGTTCTTTTTAAAATGATAAAACTAATCTCATAATTGTTTTGACGTAGGACCACAAGAAGGCTGGAATGACCCACCAACGGTACGTGGTGGACCCAGGAAGACGAAGGTATTTATTCATTTATCATGTTTTAATTATTTTTCTTAGTGATGTCATGAAAAATGTTAGCCTTTCAGGTTAATATAGATAAAACTGTTAGATCTTGTGGTATTTTTTGGTTTCCAAACACACTGCTGCTGCTCTTAAAGCCAAATCGTATAAAAAAAAAAATAATCACAGCAAAATATTTCAGTTTGGTTTATCTAAGGGTGTATTTACTGTGAATCTGAAAAGAGTGAACACTCCCCATTAAAATGCCATGTTTTAATGTAACAAAATGATAAACTGTTTCAAAACTTTTCTGACTTTATGTCCTTTATATTTTCACTGAAAAATATGCAGATTTGTCTGAATTTGGTAAAATTATCTGGGTGCACAAATTCTTTTAATCTATCAGGTTGTCAGGACACCTCTTGTTCAGGGGCTAATTGCAGAAGACCCCTGAGATTTCCTCTCAGATTTAGTTTCCAACCAAAGATTTCAATTTCCTCCTGGTAAAGTCATAGTTTGGCTAATTTTGACACATGCGTTTGCATTGCGATATTTATGCAGATTGCAATGACTGTCAACTATGATTAACCCGTATTTTCTTCACTTCTTTTTGTTTTCTGTCATTACAATGTTCTTACCATTGCTTTATCCTGGTCTCTTCAATCTGTATAAGCTGCTGGCATAAAGAACAGTCCATCCAAGTGGCCAAATACAATACTGGAAAGCAGATACTAGCACACTATTGCCTACCAAATAGCTAATACTTATAGCATATATTGTGGTAACAGTCCGATGTTTGGTGCAGCTCCACTGTGAATAAAACTAGCCCCAGAGCATAATTCTACCAGATTTATGCTTCACTGTGAGCATGGTGTTCCTTTAGCTCCTTATTTCATACATATGGGTTGTTGTCACATGTAAAACACAAACAATGCTTTCCACAAACTCCTGAACCTCCTTCATTGTTGCCATTGGCCTCTTAGCAGCCTTTTAGATCAGTTTCTATCCTGTCTTTTCATTAATGTCCAATATTTTCACCAGTTATTAATGTGGGTTTTTTTTAAACCCTTCTCTGTTCTCATACATTTGATCCTTTGTAACCTCTCTGCAAACTTCGGCTTTAGCTGGTGGATGCAAATGAGCGAGAAGATTCTTGTGTGACAACCGGACCTTATTTCAGGTTAATCAGATTTACTGTGATTGATGGCAGGTGTTAATCAAGAAAAACTGAAATGAAATCCAAGTTGCATCAGCACAGAGTTAACGTGTGCACACTTATGAACCCTGGTTTTCTGCTGTGTTTTGATTTATTCTTCAGTTGATACATAAAAATGTGGAAAAGGTTTGGAAATGTATTTTCTCGTCAATTGATGCAGCACAAAAACCTGATGTTCTGACAGGTTTTCAATCCACTGAGTCTCATTGTAACAATCTGACGAGTCTGTTATTGTTTTGTTGCATCCTGATCCACAAGAAGAAAATATTCTTATTTTTCAAGCATGTTGAACTTTGATGTGTATACAGATCGCTGACAACTACACTCCACCAGCCCCCATCACTGCTCCTGTGATGGGTTTCCCAGTGGAGGCCCCACAGCCCCACAACCACACCCAAGTCCCACCCGGAGCCCCTCAGGAGCCCAGTGTACAGGTTTGTCTCTAACAAAGGGGCGGTTATTTGAATTCTCAGCAGTAATGTGCTCGGCAAGAATGGCATCAGCTTTTTATTCGTGCGTGTTTGTTGCTCAGCTCCTCCAGCAACTGCCAGCAGAGAGAGTGGAACAGAAAGAAATCCCAGCGGAGCACGTGGTCCTCAAAACCACCTTTGATAGCTTGGTGCAGCGCTGCCAGCTCGCAGCAGGAGATCCTGTAAGTCTCAGCATGTGGGCGTAACCTGATTTACACTGTTGTTTTTGTTATTCCAGTTATCAATTTGTAGACTGTTCTCTCTGCAGGGGAAGGTTTGTAATTAGATAAAACCGTTCAATCTTTTTCAGCAAACAAAAAGGAAGCTTGAAGATGCAGGAAAGCGTTTGGGACACCTGTATGATAAGCTGAGAGAGCAGTCGGTAAGGATTTCTTTTCTTTTGTGTTCAGAGAGAATAATTAATATCTTGAATCAAATTGAAGCAGTTTAGAGTAGTATTTCTAACAGATGCTCTACAGCTTAGACAGATCATGCTCAGCATCCAGGCTGAGGTGATCAATATGTTCTCAGGGACGTGATGTTAACTAACTAAGGCTGATCAGAATGGATCCATGACCACAGTACTAAAGAAAAATGTCTGTTTCTTGTCTGCAGCATGTTTTTGAAAAGTATAGCTCAGGACTGAGAAATAAAAATAAAAGAGCAGAGGTAAAGCATCTCACATTTTAAATTGGTGTCTTTGTGCTATTGGGTACATAAAGCTAACAAAATGAAAGGGTTGCTATGCAGTCTGGAAAGGATTTAAGATTGAGGTCTCTGCTCATTTGAGTCTTGGCAAAATCTGGATTTGAAAAGAAAAACATTTAGGAACCCTAAATTTAATGATCTGGAAAACATAACTGGCATAACAACTAATTCTGCCATCCATTTTAGCTCTCTCACAACATCCTGAGCGGACTCCACGAGATCAGCCGGTGCGTGGCGAGCCAGAACTACCAGCGGGGCCTGGAGATCCATACTCAGGTGGTCAGCAGCAGCAACTTCAGCGAGATTTCTGCCTTCATGCCCATCCTCAAAGTGCTCATGACCATTGCCAACAAGCTGGGCGTCTAACACCCCAAAGACAACACCAACCACTCTTCAGTGTTACCGTGTTGTTATGTATGTATTTATTTCCTTAAAGAACCGATGATGTGTCAGCGATGAGAACAATGGCTGATACCGTTACAGAACCTGGTCCCCATCACCCTGTAGATGGTCCCTCCCAGTGGATGCGGCTGTTTGAGGCAGTGCGGTGGAGTTTTGTAGATGGCTGTTGATGTTGCTGTGCTAATTTTTACAAAAAAAAAAGATGAATGTATTCAGAAAGTGGCTGAGTGTAAATTCAAATAGTGATGTAATACGTGAAACCAGTTGTTGCAAAGTAGGTTCATTTCCATAAAACACGTTACATCGTGCTACAGTGTGTATTTTCCTTTTATAGTGCTAACAGATGTTCATAGAGTTTAATAACACACATGCAGCACTCCAGCTGCAAAAAAACAAAACATCCAGGTCTCACATTTTCATAAATCATGAGAATAAAATTTGGGTCGTCCTTAAAACCCACCCTGTCGCTGTACTCTGTGTGAAGGATGACAAAAGCATTTTCTGAACTCTGTCATTGAACTTCTGATTGTTTGGAAGATTTAGTTCTGTAATTATGGGGTGGGGAGTTGCTGGGCCAAAGCACTGAAGAAGAATGCCTAATTGTTATTTTTATTTTCTGTTAGATTCAACCTTGATAGCTTGTGTCAATGATTTTTTTGTTCCCTTTTATCCACATTTTTGCTTTAATGTGCATGCTTCCCTGTATTTACACTCAGATGAATTTAAACAGCAGCTTCTAGAACTAAACTCTTAATCATTTCTGTTGAACTGCAAAGAATTAGCCACTCCCTCGGTTTCAGGTCCTTCATCCACCTTTCTTGCAGACAGCAAAGTGTCAGTTTGTAACATCGGTTTTTAACTTTGTCTTAGATGCAATGATAAAATCTAAGCAAACTGGTAGACTACAGGTGATTTTCATAGTTTTGTAGCCACTTATAATAAACCTAGATTTGGTTTTTGTTCTTTTTGGGGCGTTTTGTGGCGACAGAGGGCAGGGATGTGCCTCACTGTGCCTGTTTTGGTTGCACATGGACATTTATACAATCCATGTTGCTGACTATACTCATTTCTTTTTGAAATAAAGTTCCACTTACAATATTTAATGTCTTCAAACATAAAATGGCTCTTTGATTGATTATGGGCAAGAGCAGCTTTAATGGATGCACTAATCACCTGGCCAGAGGTAGGCTCATTCCATTTTCTTTTGATTTGAAAGATTACAAATTAAAAGTGGAGAGATCTGAATTTATTTTTCTTATTTATTAAAATCCATCTAATTTAAGCACTCTTGTTACTTTCAGCTTAAAATGATGCATTCATTAACGGCATGTACCTCCTTGTGGATGATAAAAATCCGATATGGATTAGGGACACATTTGATACATTATTTGGGGATAATTTTGTAACGCCTTGATTTTCTTATGGATTCAAAAATAGTACTAATGCCAAAGAACCTGGATCATATTTTCTCTTAAAGTGCAGTGGTCCTTGGAGCAAATAATTAAATTGGTACAGGCCTGGAGAGGCATCTCTCAGCTTTGCCAAAAGGCACTGTTGAAAAGTTAAGTAATGGCTCACTGTGTCTTCCTAGTTCCTATTTCTAGCATTAAGTTTTGGCTCTTTGGAAATTGGGCCATTTTTCTTTCTTTATTTGAACACTTAAATACCAGAGGTCTTTGATAATGACTATTACCTTATTCAGATTAGTTCCAACTACAAGGGGATCACACTCCTCAGCCTCCCTGGTAAGGCCTACGCCAGGGTGCTGGAGAGGAGAGGCCGGCCGATAGTCGAACCTCGGCGTCAGGAGAAGCAGTGTGGTTTTCGTCCCGGCCGTGGAACACTGGACCAGCTCTATACCCTCTACAGGGTACTCGAGGGTTCATGGGAGTTTGCCCAACCGGTCCACATGTGTTTTGTGGACCTGGAGAAAGCATTCAACTGTGTCCCTCGTGATGCCCTGTGGGGGGTGCTCCAGGAGTATGGAATCGGGGGCCCTTTATTAGGGGGCATCCGGTCCCTGTACAAGCGGAGCAGGAGTTTGGTCCGCATTGCTGGCACTAAGTCGGACCTGTTCCTGGTGCATGTTGGACTCCGGCAGGGCTGCCCTTTGTCACCGGTCCTGTTCATAACTTTTATGGACAAGATTTCAAGGTGCAGCCAAGGGCCGGAGGGGGTCTGGTTTGGGGACCAGAGGATTTCGTCTGTTCTTTTTGCAGATGACGTGGTCCTGCTGGCCCCCTCTAGCCCAGACCTACAGCATGCGCTGGGGCGGTTCGCAGCTGAGTGTGAAGCGGCTGGGATGAAGACTGACTGTGCATGGTTGTTTGTGTGGAATAAGCGGTAGAAAATGACTGACTGACTATTTTACAGATTTTTACACAGCCTTATCTTTCTGTCAGGTGTTACTCCGACCAGAAACACATTACACATTTCTCAGGTTAATCTTACATCACATTTTACACGCAAATGCCCTGCGCGCTAACCACTAGGCCACTACTCCCCTTAGGTCATGAATTAGCATTTGCATAAATTTCGTTGATTTTTGTCAGACTGGAGTTGTTTTAAGACACTGGAAGTCCACTTTTTTCGCCTCTGCTTCAACATTACCTTTAGCTACCTGAACTGAATAGCCTGGATTTTGAGTAAATGAGGAAGCCAAGCCAATACTGCAGGTAAGACAACATTTTAACAGAACCTTGAGAAATTCTGTACTATCTCTTTAAGACCAGCTCTGGCAAAACAAAACATTTTGTTTTGCGGGGTTTGGTTTGGTTGGTTGATTTGTAATCTCTGCTATCAGTCTTTGTGTATATTCTGTTTTGTACATTTTTCTGAACCTTTGCAATTAAACGTGAAATATTTGGCTAAAATATATTTGCGTTGGAAAACTGCATGTTGAACAAGATATTTCTGGAAAACTGCATGTTGAACAAGATATTTCTGGGAACACTACATTCGGCACATGGCTAATACAGTAATGTTTTTGTGTTTAGAAAGATGTATTGTCTGCGTGCTTTTTAAGGAGGTCTCACAGCGGCCGCTAAATATATGTTCCTACCCTAAGCCAGAGCACATAAATGCACCTTCACCAGCTTCATAACAAGTGTTAAAGTGGTTATTCACTCACCCTGCGGGTGTCAAATTTTCCTAATAGATTTCAAGTCACCACAGGTGTTTCGCACGCGCTGCTGCAATTGGTCCAGCAGGATCAGACGTCAGAGCCTGGCTGCTGATTGGCTGCTTTCAGTCGCATGCTGAGATCTGCATGAGGCGACGATGAACGCGTGATGGGTTTTTGGGGAGTTTGAACTTTAGTAAACTTTGTCACCTCGGTACAGGCTCACAGAAACCTGATGAAATATTTTTACACATCACACCACGGATGCGAGCTGATCTGGATCGCGCCGGTTCCGGATCAGAGTTGGCTCAGTTTGTCATGTGCGAGAAATGTGCTGACTGGATGCCTGAATATATCACTGGAGTTCTGGTAGGTTTGTGGAGTCATGGTCGTGTGAAATCACTATGCTGGGACCACTTTGGACATGCAATACTACTTTCATTTTTATATGAAGATGCTAATTGTTTATTTATTTGCATCTTCTGATAATAAAAGGAAGTTCACAAAATCTATCTACATTGTTAAAAAAATCTAATAACAGTCAAAGTCCAGAGGCCCAGAATCCAAGCTGCTTGAGGCCCAGTAAGACGTTTCCACTTCATGCTTCCTTCTGCTGACAAGTTTTATGGAGATGCTGATTGTGTCATCTACTTACACTGTAGGTGCCACAATCCACCTGGGTTTTCTGAGGGCTGCAGTTTGTAACACTGTTGCCTTGCAGCAAGAAGGTCCTAGGTTTGAATCCTGACTTAAGGACCTTCGGCACTGAGTTTGCATGTTCTCCCTGTGCATGCGTGGGTTCTCCCCAGATACTCCTATTTTGTCCCACAGTCCAAAGAACACGACTGTCAACTGAGTACTGAAAATTGCCGTCAGGTATTAGTGTGTGTATGCATGATTGTCTGTCCTGTGTATCTCTGTGTTGCCCTGTGTTGGACTGGCAACCTGTCCAGGGTGTACCCAACCTCTCACCCAAGGACCGCTGGAAAGCCCCCCCTGCAACCCTGCAAGGACCAGTGGGTATAGATGATGGATGAATGAATAGATGGTTTTTATGACCATGAGATCACTGTGATGGATTGGCCAGAAAACCGACATGAGCACCATGGTGAACCTGTATCGTCGAGAGGAAGATGAAAAACACCAGACCCAATAATGCAGATGAGCTGAAGGTCACTATAAAAGCAATCTGGGCTTCCTTAACCTATCTGATCGCCTTCATGGAACGCTGTATTGATGCGGTAATTCATGCAAAAGGAGCCCCAACCAAGTCTTGAGTGCATATACTGTACAGTACACAGACATGTTTTTTGTAGGCCCACATTGTTGTATTAAAATAATTTGTTTTGTATTAAAAATATTTTTTTATAGGTCTGGAAACGGAAAGTTGGCTTTTATTAGCTGTAAGCAGTAATCTTTAAAATTAGCAGAAATAAACAGTTCTAATGTATCGGTCTGTGAATAAGGAGTCTATATAATATATTAAATTCACTTTTTGTAGTGAATTACTAATATTTACTTTTCTGTTTTAAATTGTTACTTCAGTGTCTACATTACATTACAGTTTTAAAAAGATTTAGGAAGGAATAATATGATTAACCTGATAAACTTATCAAGTAAGATATTCTTATTTAATAATTGTTTATATTTCAACTCTGTAACAGAAGGAAAATACACATGGCTTCCAAAAAAGCAAATCACAGTGCCTTAAAATCCCATTTTTAGTCTGAATTAAAGTAAATGAGTTTTGTTACAGCTGACATGTAAAGATGTATCAAACGACACAATTATAATTTGTCTATACTAAAGAAAATGCATCGTACATTTAAGTGTTATTATGGGAAAACCAAATAACTTTGGCCTGACAGTCTGATATAAACTGGTCTCAGACCAGCATGCTGATCTGACATTCCTCTCTGTCCTGTTTGAGCCAGACTGTCAGCATGAAACAGCTGGGTGACTTGTACTGCAAATTAACAGCACATCCTCAATAGGACTGGAGATTTACATCACATAAACAGTAGTGGAATTAGTCATTTTAATCTAAAACCATTTAAAACCACATAAGATCAACATGCAACATGGAGAGAGGTTCTCTTAGTCATGCAGTGAAGTTTAAATAGTAGAATAGAAAAAAGGAACATTATGCTAATGTTTTGAAACCCCATAAGAAAAATTAGTATCATTATCTTATAACATGAAGTGTTTTGGAACAGGAACTTGTTTGCAAAAAAACTTTTAAGTGATTCATTGTTCATGCTCAAATTCTTATTCAGAATCAAATATTTATGTAAAAAAAAACACCACAATTACTTTTTGAAGAACAAGTCAAGAAATAAAGGTGATGTTAGATGTGGTCCTGTTCATCTCACATTTCACATCTACGTCTGTATCTTTTAAAATAAAACACAAAAAAAGAACAACATTGTGCGTTTATTGCATAATGTTAAGATTATTCACTAGCCCCACCGTAATTTTTAATACTTATTCTGAAGTTAAGGATGCATATGGATTACCAGCCTCTAAAAGGTTATCTTCCATTTCCCTGCAGAAGAAAATCATTCCCACAGAATGATACTGCCACCACCATGTGTCCCTGTATGGACGCCGTATTAAGGATGACGTACAGTATTAGTTTTTTTTTGCCACACACAGCATTTTACATGTAGGTCAAAAATTTCTTAATGTCTTGGTGTCATCTTCTTCCACGTTTGCTGTGTCCCCTACATGACTTGTGGCAGCTTATCCTAAAGTTTTCTTCTTGACAATTTTCAATAAAGCCCAGAGTTGTGGCATGCACAATTAATTGTAATCCTTTCAACAGATTCCCCCACCTGAGCTGTGGTACTCCTCCAGAGTTTCCATGGCTCTGGTGATCTGATTATAATGCTCTCCTTGCCTGGTCTGTCAGCCTGTCTGCTGTGTTCTTCGGTCTTCGTGGTCTATTAATGTTTGCCAGTGTTTTCACAAAATCAAAGTTATGCAATTTTAAAGGTATTTGCATAATAAAGGGTATTGCTGCTCATCGTAAACTAAAGATATTCTAAAGCAGTGGTGTCCAAACGTTTTGCCCAGCAGGCAAAAATCGTGAAGCTGAAAGTACTTGCAGGCTGCAATTTTTATTTTATTTTTCCAAATAAAAATCCCCAAATAATTTTGTTTTTTTTATTTCTATTGGCTCACAAATCAACAAAACATGCAATATTTTAATAAAACAAAGTACTCTATTTAAATAAAAAATTGAATCAGTAAATCATTGTAGATTTCAAACAGAAAAGGGTCTCACGTTAGTTATTTTATTTTGTTGGTCTAGATTTTTTTTGTCAATTCTCATCAATAATATCAGGATTTGGAGCACTCTTTCTTCCAAAATCCTTGCTGTATCTTAAGTTTCAAGCATGGATGCGCCCAAGTCGCTGAATGTTTGTTACTTTCTATACAATTAAAATAAAACCAAATTGTACATGCTTACTTCAAAAAATGTTTTTTGTTTTACTCAACATTTTCGATTTAAATTTAAAAAATTACACAAAGGGTCCATCTGCATCAACTGCTTTTGCTGTCGGACACTGCTGTTTTAGAGACACGCAGATGAAAGAGTCAAAACTGCAACGATGTGGTTATAGTACAGGGACAGACACAAAAACGAGCAACAACCAATATGTTAGATCCAGAAGGTATTGAAAATATTGTTAATTTTATTTCAGAATAGGAAACAGTTGAAATCTGACAAACTAAAAACATTTTTATTTCCTCCATAGTTACGGAAATGCTGATTTTTGGGGCTCTGGACAGCTGACTGATACTGTTGGCCTATGATGACATTCCCCATGACAACATTACATCCCTGCTCCTTCCATCCACCAGGATTCATTTTGCAAGTTAAAATCTCACAAATGTACATTTGAACCAGTTGAAGTTTTTTCTGGCACAAAGATGACCCATAATCCTTCAATTGTCACGCCAAGATTTGAAAACATGGAATAAAAACAATGTTTTGCCCTATGTTTCAGCCTGTAAGCAATCTTTTGGTTTTTGAACCTTGAAGTCTTAACTGCTGGAATGTGAAGAAATGGATGCATGTCATAAGGCATTAGGAGGCACTGTACCTTGAAAAGTATTAACACGCCAAGAACATTTTCACAGTTTGCTACGTCACAACTATGAGCTTCAATGTATTTTACTTGGATCTTATTCGATTACACCAAAACAAAATCGCATATAACTGTGAAGCTAAAGAAAAATAGGCGATGATCTGAAAAGCATGGTGTGCATTTGATTCTATGCCCATGAGGAGCTGCAGAAATCCCCAACTAAAGTAGTAGACTGTTGACAGGACAATTATTAGCCGTGAACTCCACAAATCCGGCACTGTGGAAGATTGGGAATAAGAAAAAAAATATATAAGAAGTCCGATTTAAAGTCTGCCTCCCTTTGTCTGAACATACCATTCTCACCATGAAACATGGTGGTGGCAGCATAATGCTTTGGGATGAGTCAGAGTTGATGTGGAGATGAATGGAGCTAAATAGAGGTCATTCCTGGAAGAAAGCCTGCTTTTGGCTGCAAAGATTCCCCTTTCAGGAATACAATTAACCTAATGGAATACAATGGAATGGTTTAGATCAATCGCTATATCCCCGATATTCTAATCTGACTGAACTTTTTCCAAAGTGCAAAGCCAAAAATTAATGTTTATGGAAAGGCAAAGCTGGTGAGAGACATACCCAAAAAGACTACTGAGGCAATTTTCAGCTTTTTAGCAGTTAAAAATCATGAAACCTCTTTATCAATTATGAACAACTTTGTGCCTTTTATCACAAAATCCCAAAAAGATTAATTAAAGTTTGTGGCTGTAATGTAACAAACTATAAAAAAGTGTGAATACTTTCGCAAGGTACCGTATTCTGATTGTTGGCGAAAGAGATAACTAGGCCCTGCAGTTTGAAATACTTCACATATAATATACAAGACTGCCAAATCAAAGAGCGCAAAAACCATCAAGTTAGAATATTTTAAGTCAAAAGAGGGAGCCAAAAAAATATACATACATGAATAACAAAAGCATTCTACAGACAATCGCAGATAAACTGACATTAAAAGCACCTACAATTTAAAAATGACCGTCTCAGAGAATCGCGGTAACAGTTCTGATGATACAAACAGCGACTAAATAAGACGCAGTTCTGCCATGACAGCCACTGACACATCACCTCACCACAACACCTACTACAGCATATCGCCATGCAAAGGGGTGGCATGTTTTTTTTTCTAACACCAGAACTGTCGCGTGACTGGCTGCTGCACCGACCAATGAGAGCTCAGCCTTCACAATCATTTGATGTGAGTAAGAAACAAAAGATGTTACCATTAAAAACAGCTAAATGGAACGCTTTAGGCAAAATTATGCTGCCGTCAGAACAGAAAGCATTTTTAATTTTTATGGCAAACGTGGGTCTATTATTACATTATGGGATAAATGCAGCAAATTGGCTTATTTTTAAAGTGCTTCAAGTTTTGCTTTAAATTTGGTTTTGTTTCTCTGCAGAAGGCAACTGTTATATACACGGTTGCGTGCTGCATGACTCAGTTTTCAAATTTCAATAAAGTATCAAATGAGTTTTTTTTATCTGTAAATGTCATAAAGGTAAACAGAATTAATGAAAAAAAGCTATACAGTACAATAAAATCAAGATTTCAATCAGCATTGAATAAATTTTAAAGTAATCCATAAAACTGATCAGCTACATGGTTGAAGACTGCACAACGGCCAAAAATAGTTAATTTTTAAGGCTCAACAATTAAAAAAACTGAATTAACCTTTAAGCATTGGGCCAACTTTTTATCTTCAACAATTTGTATGGCTACAGCTACAAAAGCCCACAATGAACAAGCAAAATGTGGTAAAGGCCCTTGTGACGCTGACTTTTAACCTCAGAGGATTAGCAAATGGGCAGCTGTCAGATCAGTTAGTTAACTTCTCTTGAACCAGACAACTTCTTTAGGATGTGTTTTTCTTCTTCTTTTTTTAGCCACTGCGGTGGCTTCCGTCTCCGGTGCGCTGTAACCGAGACAGGACAACCTCGCGGGACACCCTCTTGCAGTCCTTGGCCAGACCCAGGAAGCACATGAAGTCAATGAAGCAGGTGGTGAGGTTCAGCTTCCACCCGTACTCACTGGTGGCGTAGTCGTAAGGGAACGTGTGGTGGTAGTTGTGAAATCCCTCACCTGGATGGGTAAGAGATACAGAAAGCTCCACTTTAGTTTGAATTTCAAAACAACTATTCGCACTTATAAAAGCTACATAATTGGTTTTACAGGACGTTTTACAAAACAAAATACATCGTTTTTTGACAGTTTGACCTGGAAGGGTTATTATCTGAGAATTTTGTCTTCTTCCTTTTAGCCTGCTTGACTTCCTCTTCTCCACTTATTCCCATGTTGTTCCAAACTTCACCACGCCCATCTACTCTGTTTTTTCCACCTCATCATCCTTCTTGTCTTCACTTACCTGAATCTGGATCATTGACCGGCCCCCCTGCCACGCTCGATGCACCCCCAACCAGGAGGTCGAAGCTGGAAATCACACGTTTGACGCGGGGCGAAAAGAACATGGTTGCCTCCGATTTTTTTGCTTTGCAACAACAAATGCAGTTATGTGTGTGAACGCCAGTACGGATACCGGAAATACAGATTGATTCAATTTGATTTTCAACATTAAAGAGAAAAAAGAAACACTAAAATTTCATGCAGATGCATATTTGCAAACAAGCACTTCTGATTTTGCAGAAAAACCTTTTGTTAATGACATGTATGTGCTAGACTGTTAGTAAAGAAATATATAAACTATAAAAGGACATCTGAAACTGGGCATGCTTATACGTAGGTTGTTTCACACTCCTAAAACAAATCAAAATGTCAAAAATACAATGTCTGGTAAAAGTATTCACACCTCTTTCACCTTTTTTATGTTATAACCACAAACTTCAAGGTAATTTATTCAGTTTTTGTCATAAACCAACAAAATGTAGTGTATAAACTCTGAACTTTGATTAGGCCGGTACTACTTTGTGTTGGTCTATGACATAAAATCCCAGCAAAACTCGCAACGTGCCAAATGTGAAATGTTGTCATATTAAAGCTTCAGTCGACTGAGCTGCTTCCTCTAAAAGATGCATCCGGATCTGTTGCAGGATTGTAAATAGACCTGCAGGACATGTTTGACCAGATATGGGTGTCTGTTTGCAATTTACAATAAAATTTAGACTCACACTGCACTAATTCTTGTAGTAACTGTGCACTTAAATCCAGACAACAGAGTGTTTTTCATACCTATGGCGCTGAAAGTGACGAATATGTTCTCCCTAGGGTTGATGTTCTTGTCGTACGGCCTGTTCCCCCACATGTGAGCCGCGCTGTTGACCAGCCAGGAGGCGTTCAGCACCAAGGCGTACCTCAGCAAGGTCGGGACGAAGTACGACACCCACAGGGACTCGCCCCAGAAGTACCAAGGCACGAACATTGGGACAAAGAAGCACATGAGGAGCACGGAGAGCTTGTAGTGCCTGGTGAAAAGACAAAGAGGATGCGAAAACAGCAGATTAACAAATACACTATTTTCTCTACAAGACACTTCTAATATAACTGAAAGTTAATCTGCATTCATTTAACCATCATTTCTAGACATTCTACTGAAACAATTTACTACCCTCTACATGCAGTCTTAATTTGTTTACCCTCTACAGTGCCTTGCAAAATTATTCATAACCATTAAATGTGAAATAATGCGACTTGCCTCCTCTGAAACATAACAACTTTGTCGGCAAACAGGTCACTGAGCTCCAGCTTTCTCCCCTTCTCGATGACGTCGGGATGTTTGCGCACCAGCAGCCAGCCGACGTGAGCGAAGAAGAAGCCCCTGCTGGCGTTGTGTGGGTCTGCGTCTGTCTCGGAGTATTTGTGGTGAACCCGGTGGTCTCGAGCCCATTCAAAGATATCGTTCTAGGTTTTGGAGTTAAGATGATGTTTGCAAAAATGTTTGTGGCAATTATGGTATTCATTACAATGTGTTGCTCTCACTTTTTTACACACCTGAAAGGCCATGGAATTACTAACAGCGAGAAAGATCCTCAGAGGTAATGAAGCCTTGTAGGTCCTGTGACTCCACAAACGATGAGCTCCTGCCGTCACTCCTAAAGCACTTAGCAGAAAGCAGACTAAAGCTGTGGAGACAACAAAACAATTTACAGGGATGAAAATTAAAGCTAAAATCCAACAAGGTCTTGCTTTGTGTTTACTAAGGCTAGAATTGATAATGGAGCATCTCCAAGTTTATCCAAGCCAGACAATCAGAAGATAAACAGAGGATAAAACCAGGGTTATTTATTCTGTCCTTGCACATACCCTTGGGTCTGAGATTGTGCACCAGAAAAACAAGCTAAGTTGGCACCAGAACTTTGGATAACGTTCCTCTCTTAAATGGGGTGGAAGTGCAGTGTCATCTTGCCTTAATGCACATGAACTTTCACCTGAATAACTTACTCGTACTCGTACTCGTCTTCTTCCGCTTATCCGGAACCGGGTCGTGGGGGCAGCAGAGACACCCAGACGTACCTCTCCCCAGACACCTCCTCCAGCTCCTCCGGGAGGAGCCCAAGGCGTTCCCAGGCCAACCGAGAGACATAGTCCCTCCAGCGTGTCCTGGGCCGTCCCCTGGGCCTCCTCCCGGTGGAACATGCCTGGAACACCTCCCGAGGAAGGCGTCCAGGAGGCATCTGGTATAGACGCCCGAGCCATCTCAACTGGCTCCTCTCGATGTGGAGGAGCAGCGGCTCTACTCCGAGCCCCTCCCGAATGGCCGAGCTCCTCACCCTATCTCTAAGGGAGTGCCCGGCCACCCAACAGAGGAAGCTCATTTCAGCCGCTTATATCCGGGATCTCGTTCTTTCGGTCATGACCCAAAGTTCATGGCCATAGGTGAGGGTAGGAACGTAGACTGACCGGTAAATCGAGAGCTTCGCTTTTCACGTCAGCTCTCTCTTCACCACAACGGACCGGCACAGCGCCCCCATTACTGCGCCAGCTGCACCGATCCGTCTGTCGATCTCCCGCTCCATTCTTCCCTCACTCGTGAACAAGACCCCGAGATACTTGAACTCCTCCACTTGAGGCAGGAACTCCCCTCCAACCTGAAGAGGACAAGCCACCCTTTTCCGGTCGAGTACCATGGCCTCTGACTTGGAGGAGCTGATCTTCATCCCAGCCGCTTCACACTCTGCTGCGAACCGCCCCAGCGCATGCTGTAGGTCTTGGCTAGAGGGGGCCAGCAGGACCACGTCATCTGCAAAAAGAAGAGACGAAATCCACTGGTCCCCAAACCAGACCCCCTCCGGCCCTTGGCTGTGTCTAGAAATCCTGTCCATGAAAGTTATGAACAGGACCGGTGACAAAGGGCAGCCCTGCCGGAGTCCAACATGCACCGGGAACAGGTCCGACTTAGTGCCAGCAATGCGGACCAAACTCCTGCTCCGCTTGTACAGGGACCGGATGGCCCCTAATAAAGGGCCCCCGATTCCATACTCCTGGAGCACCCCCCACAGGGCATCACGAGGGACACAGTCGAATGCCTTCTCCAGGTCCACAAAACACATGTGAACCGGTTGGGCAAACTCCCATGAACCCTTGAGTACCCTGTAGAGGGTATAGAGCTGGTCCAGTGTTCCACGGCCGGGACGAAAACCACAATGCTCCTCCTGAAGCCGAGGTTTGACTATCGGTCGGATTCTCCTCTCCAATACCCTGGCGTAGGCCTTACCAGGGAGGCTGAGGAGTGTGATCCCCCTGTAGTTGGAACACAACCTCCGGTCCTCCTTCTTATGAAGGGGGACCACCACCCCGGTCTGCCAGTCCAGAGGTACTGTCCCCGACCGCCATGCAATGTTGAAGAGGTGTGTCAACCATGACAGCCCCACAACATTCAGAGATTTGAGGTACTCAGGGCGGATCTCATCCACCCCCGAAGCCTTGCCACCGCGGAGCTTTTTAACCACCTCGGTGACTTCAGCCTGGGTGATGAAAGAGTCCAACCCCGAGTCCCCAGCCTCTGTTTCCACCAGGGAATGCGTGATGGCAGGGTTGAGGAGATCCTCGAAGTACTCCTTCCACCGCCCGATAATGTCCCCAGTCGAGGTCAGCAGCCTCCCACCCCCACTATAAACAGTGTTGGCAAAGCACTGCTTCCCCCTCCTGAGGCGCCGGACGGTTTGCCAGAATCGTTTCGAGGCCGACCGGTAGTCCTTCTCCATGGCCTCACTGAACTCCTCCCAGGCCCGGGTTTTTGCCTCTGCCACAGCCCGGGCCGCAGCACGCTTGGCCTCACGGTACCCGTCAGCCGCCTCAGGAGTCCCACAAGCCAACCACAGCCGATAGGACTCCTTCTTCAGCTTGACAGCATCCCTTACTGCCGGTGTCCACCACTGGGTTCTGGGATTGCCGCCACGACAGGCACCGCAGACCTTACGGCCACAGCTACGGGCAGCAGCATCGACAATAGATGTGGAGAACATGGTCCACTCGGACTCTATGTCTCCAACATCCCCCGGAATCTGGTCAAAGCTCTCCCGGAGGTGGGAGTTGAATACATCCCTGGCCGAGGGCTCCACCAGGGGTTCCCAGCAGACCCTCACTATGCGCTTGGGCCTGCCAAGTCTGTCCAGCTTTCTCCTCCTCCAGCAGATCCAACTCACCACCAGGTGGTGATCAGTGGACAGCTCAGCCCCTCTCTTCACCCGAGTGTCCAAAACATGCGGCCGAAGGTCTGATGATACGACAACAAAGTCGATCATTGACCTCCTGCCTTGGGTGTCCTGGTGCCAAGTGCACTGATGAACACCCTTATGCTTGAACATGGTGTTCATTATGGACAATCCGTGACTAGCACAGAAGTCCAATAACAAAACACCACTCGAATTCAGATCGGGGAGGCCATTCCTCCCGATCACGCCTCTCCAGGTGTCCCTGTCGTTTCCCACGTGGGCGTTGAAATCCCCCAGCAGAATAATGGAGTCCCCGGGAGGGGCACTATCCAGCACCCCCGACAGGTACACCAAGAAGGCCGGGTACTCCGCACTACCGCTCGGCCCGTAGGCCGAAACGACAGTCAGAGACCTATCCCCGACCCGAAGGCGCAGGGATGCGACCCTCTCATCCACCGGGGTAAACCCCAACACTAGACAGCTGAGCTGTCAGCAAAGACAGCCATACTCTTCATTCAGCCTCAGTACAACATTACCACATTATCCCCTCCTTGAACCGCCACTTTAACGTGGTGGAGGGGTTTGAGTGTTCAAATGATCCTAGAGGCTATGTTGTCTGGGGCTTAAATGCCCCTGGTAGGGTCTCCCATGGCAAACAGGCTCTAGGTGATGGGTCAGACAAAGAGCGGTTCAAGAATCCTTCATGAAGACCACTAAATCGAGGCACGTGACGTCGCCCAGTATGGCGGAGCCGGTGTCCCAACCTGGAGCCAGGCCTGGGGTCGGGACTCGTCTGAGAGCGCCTGGTGGCCGGGTTGCTCCTCGCGGGACCCGGCCGGGCCAAGCCCGAACGAGAGACGCGAGGCCATCCCCCAGTGGGCCCACCACCTGCAGGGGGGACCGTGAGGGACTGGTGCAAAGAGGATTAGGTGGCAGACGAAGGTGGAGACCTCAGCGGCCCGATCCCCGGATGCTTAGGCTGGCTCTAGGGACCTGAATAACTTGTTCATCTGAAACTGCCTGTCGTTCTTCAAGTAGCGCTGCAATGTGCAAGTTTACATACACTCATTATCAGCCTGATTCTCGTTAATTTAAGGCTTTAAATTAATTTTTTTTACCTATCCTTTTTTGCAGGGTGGGAAGCCAAACAACTTTATTGATTTATTAGAAACAATAAGTTTGAATTCATGATGGATTTTTTCATCTTCATACAGCGTCAAAATTAGTCATAGATAGACTCAAATATATCCAGTGGAGGTGTTGTTTAAAAAAATGTAAAGTAGTTCTCTTTCCCCGCTCACTTTGCACCATGCAGCACTGGCAATAAAACACACCCTCAGCATGACGCTACCACCTCCATGCCTGAAAGCTGATAAAGTGTTCTTAAATCAGAAAGGCTGATCTTGACCCAGGGCAGCACACAAACAACCATGCACACACACACATTTATACACCCAAGGGCAATTAAGATAGACCAATTAACCTAACAGTCATGTTTTTGGACTGTGGGAGGAAGCCGGAGTACCTGGTGAGAACCCACGCATGCACGTGGAGAACATGCAAACTCCATGCAGAAAGACCCCCGGCTGGGAATCGAACCCAGGACCTTCTTGCTGCAAGGCAACAGTGCTACCAACTGTTCCACCATGCAGCCCTTTCCTTTAATAATATTCACAGTCAATTCAGCACTTAACTCTGACAAAACTGGGTTTTTCAAAAGGTACAATAATCCAAAACATGCTTAAAAAGTGTTTTTGGACTAAATAAAGCAGAGTAAAAATTTACTTTCTGGAATTGTATTTTTAGTTGTTCAAAAGCACTCCGTTTAGATAAATGAAATGCATTGGGCTTATTTTTTGTTTGCTTATGAGACAAGAAGTGACATAACCTTGTGACTGAACACACGCCATTATTACTGATAACAGAAGGGGTAGTGAATTATTTACAGCAATTTAGATAAAATTGAGTGGGCTGCACGGTGGCGCAGTTGGTAGCACTGTTGCCTTGCAGCAAGATTCCCGGCCGGGGGTCTTTCTGCATGGAGTTTGCATGTTCTCCCCGTGCATGCGGGGGTTCTCATCGGGTACTCCGGCTTTCTCCCACAGTCCAAAGACATGCCTGTTAGGTTAATTGGTCACTCTAAATTGCCCTTAGGTGTATGAATGAGTGTGTGCATAGTTGTTTGTGTGTTGCCCTGCGATGGACTGGCGACCTGTCCAGGGTGGACCCCGCCTCCCGCCCATAGACTGCTGGAGATAGGCAACAGCTCCCCCGCGACCCACTATGGAATAAGCGGTAGAAAATGACTGACTGACTAGATAAAATTGTATGCATTTTCCCAGCTACTCTACATTTGTTTGCGTTCTTATAATGATGTTAACTGACTGAAGATTTCTGATGTTAAAGAGTATTTATTTCCTTTCCTGACATTCATGCATCTCAGCTGTTAAATGTATGCCGTAAACTAAAATTTGCAGTGATGAGATACATACTATGCCTTGAAAAAGTATTCGCACCCCATGAAGCTTTCCACACAACACAACACAACGTAGCAAATAATTGTGACGTAAACGGAAAATATATTTTTACAAATAAAACTCTGAAAAGTGTGTACTCAGCCCCACTGACTCAATACTTTGTAGAATCACCTTTTGCTGCGATTGCAGCTGGGTTATGTCTCAGCTGCATTTGAAAAGTTAGCCTATTCTTTGAAAAATGGCTAAGGCTAACAGTTTTCAAGTCTTGCTTCTGATTCTCAATGAGATTTAGGTCTGGACTTTGACTACGCCAGTCTCACACATGAGTATACTTTGATAAAGACTATTCTATTGTAATTTTGGCTTCAGATTAAAAGGTGGCACTCCTGCTTGAAGATTAATTTTAGTCCCAGTAGTTTCTAACAGTTTTTTTTCCAGAACTGACCAGTAGTTAGCTCCACCCATCTTCCATTCAACTTTGTCCAGTGTACTTGCTAAGGAAAAGTGTCCCCAAAGTTGCCAGCATGTCTCACTGCGGGGATTTTGCATATAGGGCGATGTGAAGTGCTATTTTTCCACAAAACATAGCATTTAGCATGTAGATGAAAGTACTGAATTTTGTTCTCTTCTGACCAGAGCACCTTCTCAACGCCTCAGAGTTTTAAAAAAAAATAAAAAAATTAAAGCCACTTATTCTTTTTCTTTCACTTCACAATTATGCACTACTTGGTGTTAGTCTATCACATAAAATATAATGAAGTTTGAGTTTCTAAACGTGTCAAAATCTAAAAAAAGTTCAAGGGGTAGAAATACTTTTTCTTCCGAGGCACTAAAACAGCAGGGAATGATAACGGGATGATTCGTGGTGAGCAACTGAGTCAGGAGGCTGCCATGACAGCTGGTAATTTAATTAAATATGAGCCTGAATAAAAGAAAATCTGTGCAGACATGCTCTAACATGTAGTGTTTCTCTCCAACTCCTTTGTTTTGATTTCACTTACCCCAAAGCAACGTAGGGGGAGATGCTGCAGGGATGAGGAATAAGCCGTAAACTGCTCCTAAATGCAACACGGACATCAGGATGATATTTCTCCAGACCAAGATCCTAGGAGGTTTCGGGCCCTCTTTCTCCTTGTAAGTGTTATCAAACACATCTTCTACGGCTGCCTCTGAGCAGACGTCCCCGTTGACCGACGTGTGCTGCTGCTGCTGCTGCTTTGCAAACGGCTCCGTCCCCGTCATGGTGGCTTCGGATGACTGATGCTCTAAAGGAAAAATATAAATATATATCAGCAAAAAAGCTACGACCAAAAGGCTTAAAACGCCGCAAACTGAGAAAATGCAAATTATTTTCTTAGCTAACAAGACTGGCAAGTTGCTAATTTGCGCCGGTGAGAAAGAGTGGTCGTGTACCGAAGATGCTGGCAAAATAGCAACGTTGCGTAACACTGACTTAACATAAAAAATAATACATTTAAAAAATAACACACAACTCACCAAAGAAAGGGGAGTAAAATATGTATGTCTGCTGCTTTAAAAAAAGAGTCCAAGTCGGCGTCTGGCGCAAAATTACAGTAACCCAGAAAGAGAGAGTTATAGTCGGCGCTGCGACACACATCAATGAGACGCTTACCCTGCAATGTGCCTGACCAATCACAGCTCTGATGCCGCGTAACGGTTGATTCTGATTGGCTGTCTCTTTATCTGCTGTTCACCTTTTAGTCATTCGCTGACCAGCCAGATGTTCTTTAACCTTCCACCGGAGAGCAGCTGCTGGGCTGTGTTTCCGCTGCTGTCTAGACTTATATCGAAGTAAAGCACGCCTAATTTCCCCTCCGCTCAGATTATTAACGGGTCACTGCAAAAACTACGACGGTTTTTTTTGATAACCTGTTTTAGATACATTAGCACATTTCGTTTTTATCAATTTGTTAATGAGTATTTTATAATAAATGTTTTGAACGATCACTTATGGAATGTGTTGAACCTTTTTTTGACATTTCAGACCATAAAATAGTTTATAATATCGTGGGACCTAAAATTTAAACGGATGTGCCAAATAGTTTCCCCTTCGAGATGTTTCTCCGCCGTCTGCGCTTCTACACTGTTTTATGGCCGTGTCTTAACTCCGTGGTGCACTAAGTAGCACACTAAATTATGTATGTTAAATTACCCCACAAAAAATATTGTTTTCCAAATCAAAAATAAAAAGAAGAAAATGATAACATTTTTATATATTTGTTTGTTACATATATATTGTACCATATATTTTGTACCACAACCCTTTGCTGTTTTCCTTTCACTCAACTTTACGTTATACATACTTAGATACAGCACTCTGGGAATAGATATATGTTTAGTTCTTCTTTGTGGAGGATTTCCAGTCTACTGGACAAGTCAGCAATCTTCCCGGTGATTGTGTAGATCACAACATGGTCAAAAAATTTCTTTGTTTAAAATCCCTTGTATTTTATGTAATACTGTCATTTTCTGAGAAAGTGAATTTGGGTTTTTTCTTAGGTGTAATTTTCCATTATCAGTAAAATTAACGGAAATAAACTTTTGAAATGGATCATATATCAGTAATGGTTCTCATTTATTGAGGCAGTATGGAACAATAAAACCACCTGAACCTGGTTAGGTATATTATTTGGGAGCTGTTGAATGAGACTTTATTAGCATTTGATCACAACAATATGATCACATCATTTGAGATACATTTCAGTGCAATTATCTAATGTACTTATTGTACGTGAATGTATCATGCGGTTATCGCTCGTGAAATGACCGTAAACCATGGTATAGTAGCGCAGTAGAGAGTACGCCGGGTTATCACAGTTTTCCGTTTCATCCTGACTGACCTACATTTAGAAAGTTGGCAATTTGTCGCCATCTAGGGGAGATCGGAAGTATAGCATCTAGGATACCGCCCGAATCATTTTTAAAAAAACAGGGCTAGCCTGGGCACCGGCTGTAAAAAATCACTTCTAAGTAAATATCACCATAACTGAATGCCATATGTATGTTTGTTGTGTACCCGTAGATCAATCAGGGAGCAGATGCATTTATAGCCACCGTCGCTGCCGCTGCTGCTGCAATGGAAGTAAACAGGGACGAGGCGGAGCGCTGCATTGACATTGCAGCCGCAGCTTTAAAGAGTCACCAGCAAGAAAAGGCGTTGAGGTTCTTGGAGAAGGCGCAGAGACTCTTCCCAACAGAGAAAGCTCAAGGTAAGCTACAGTTGCGGTGGTTGTAAAGGATGAGGAGCCTGTAGCTGCAGCATCATTACCTGCAGCATCACCTCCATCCCTGAGGAGCTGGCAAACAGCATACAGCCGGGCCCTTCAATAGCATCAGTAGCTGACGCACCCGCTAGTAAACTGTAATGTTAAATTTTTTAATACACAAAGCAGATGCTTCTTTTCATTCTTATTTTGGGTTTAAATGTGCAAGTAATTAATAATGGAAAGACAAACATAGAAAGTGGGTCAGCTACAGGGCAGGGGAGGGAATTAAAGAGATTACCTGCATTCCCAAATAGCAGTTTCCTTTTACGCTGGCTAAAGTATCCGTACTCTTTTTTTCATACATAAGTTTCATGTCCTTTATAAGAATTTTAAGTGATAAGCCAAGCTGTTAAGAATAAGGAATTTTTTTTTTTTTTTTTTTTTTTTTTTTTTTTTACATAACAAAAATCATCTTAATATGAAATTACTGTATACAGCCCAAATCAACTGATAAAATGGCAAAACAGATTCCATTTGTGTGTAATAAAATCTCAGTATCAATGCAGTAACACTGGGGGACCTGGAGTGATACACAGCCACAGACAGGACAGCTATTAGTAGTACAATTCACAAATCTGGTCTTTATGGCAAAACAAAGCCATTGTTGAATGAAACCCAGAAGAGGTCCCATTTAATGTTTCCCAGAAGCCAGGTATGGGACACAGCAAACATCTTGAAGAACGTGTTCAGATCAGATGAATCCAAAACTTAACTTTTTGGCCTATGTGCTGTGAAGATGCTCGGCAAAGACAGGGAAGCTGGTCAAAGTTGATGGGAAGGGATGGATGGAGTTAAATATAGGGTAGTCATGGATAAAAAACTGTAAGAGGTGGCAAAATAATTGAGACTGGGGTGGAGGTTCACCTTCCAGCAGGACAACAACCCTAAACATACAAACAGAGCTACAGTGGGAGGATTTAGATCAAAACCTGTTCATGACCCAGTCAAAGACTAGATCTAAATCTACTGGAAGACTTATAAATTGATCACTATAGATGTTCCCAATCCAGCTCATTGAGCTTAAAGTATTTTGCAAAGGAGAATAGGCCAACATTTGATTGCCCTAAATGTGCAAAGCTGATAAAGACATCCCTTAAGACTTGCAGCTGTAATTGCAACAAAGGCAGGCTGAAAAGTTAAGACCCAGGAGGGCTGAATACAAATACACACCACATTTTCGGGTTTTATTCATAAAAAGTCATAATAATTTTTCTTCCCAACGTTTATGTGCTTCTGTGCGTCTTTCACATGAAACTCTATTAAAATGCACTGAAGAATATGTTTGCAAGAGACTGTATTTTCACTAGCTCTTACAGTGCTTGAGCAAATGCACAAACCAATCAGACACCAGAAGAGTAAACACACATTAGGAATAAATATTCATAAACCTGTTCTCGAGGAGTATGAATGATACATTTCCTATAGGCAACAAAGGACTGTTAAACAGATTTTTTATTTTTTATTTGAGCAGCGTCTTAAAACTAAAAAACTGATAAAACTGGAGCAAGATTATTGATTCGGAGACTCATCACAGGTTGAGATATATATAAAACCTTAATTCTATTCTATTTATATCTGCAACAAACCAGCTTAGAGCAATCTCATTGAAATCTTGTACAGCGCTAAAATATTTTTTCTGCTTTATGGAGTGCCTACCCAATACTATTGCAAACATATAGGAATGGGTAGGTTCGAAAAAAGCTTCAAGAAAATTTCTTTTTAATGCAATTCCTTATCAGAGGAAGTTTTTTTATCCTGGTCCTACTGTAAATTTGTTTATCTCTCTCTAAAATGTTGCATGTTAAGTTAAATCAAGAGACATAATTGAATATAAAGCCAAATAGGAGCTGCTGATCTGTCAAACAAATACTTTTTGTGCTTGCCTTACTGCTTTAGTTGGGTTTAAAGAACCCTAATCGCCATTTCTCACTGTATGATTGCCAGCACTGCTGGACCTAATAGCAAAGAATGGGTTCACTCCCAGAAATGGGGGCTACTCAGACTTCAGCGGTGTTTCAGGGCCTCGACAGCGACAGACCCCATGTGATGCCACCAAACCGGAAGAAAAGCCTTCGGACACCTCAAAATCTTACACGATGGAGCAGCTGGAGGCCGTGAGAAGGTATCGAATAAATGGAGGTGCTGTTGAAATAATTAAATGTGTTTGATCTGCCCTTCACAATCTCAAGCATGCTTTTTACACACAGAGTAAAACAATGCAAAGACTTCTATGAAATCCTCGGGGTCCAGAAAGATTTCTCTGAGGACGAGCTCAAGAGATCGTACAGAAAACTGGCTCTGAAATTCCATCCTGACAAGAATCACGCTCCGGGTGCGACAGAGGCATTTAAAGGTGATTTAATTAGAAAAGTTTGACATGAGACAGATACCAACTGACCTTGTAGAAAGATCATAATTGTTTATTTCTCACAGCTATCGGTAATGCCTATGCAGTTCTGAGTAATGCAAACAAAAGAAGACAGTATGATCAGTGGGGAGAAGAGGGAAGGCATCCTTCAAGTAGCGGCCCAGAAAATGGAAATTTTGAGCCAGATATCTCACCTGAGGACCTCTTCAACATGTTTTTTGGGGGAGGTTATCCACCAAGTTAGTACCTTTGATTTGTATTTGAACAACAACCTACTTGTAAAGATATGTCTCTGAAGGGCTAAACCATACTTTCTTTTTCTAGGTAATGCTCATATTTACACTAATGGTCGGATGCGTAACCAGAGGCGGGAGAGAAGAGAGCGTCCAAGAGATGTAAGTTTATCTGTCATGTTTACAAATTTTCTGTTCTGTGTGGTGTTTACTACATTTTTACTCTTAATTATTTACTTTATTAATTACTTTATTGTCTTCTTCTAAAGTAATAGTAACTAACTAAATTTATTGCCATTTTATTTATTTTAACAATGTAATTCCATGAGTTTCCTCTTAGTTTTTCATGCTTAACCCTTTCCTAAATTTCAGTGTTGTTTTTTTTTTGTTTTTTTTTTGTATTCTGACCAACCAATGTCAAATATCAGAATATGCCTATTTAGTATGTGTTGAATGGTAACTCTTGGCACACCCTGGGTACCAAGTTGTACAGTCAATAGTCTATGCTGTGTATGTGTTCTCTTGCATAATTTCTGTTGGTTTTAAGGATGTCTCTTAAGTGTTAATGCAGCATGAAAAATACACAGCTGCTGTACAGATAATGTTGTGTGGGATAATCGCCAGCAGGGGGTAACATTTAATCACTTGCCATTTAACAAGGTTCTGTCACATTTCGCAGGGAGGCCTGGCTGTCTTCGTGCAGGTCATGCCCATCCTCATCCTGGTGATTGTTTCGGCTCTCAGTCAAATAATGGTCAACAGCCCCTCCTACAGTCTGAGCTTCAGGCCGTGAGTGTGACCCTGTTCTAAAATAGAAGAGTGTTTAAATAACGCAGTGAACGGCTGGTCCACCTAGCTGAAGAGGACTTCAACAAGAGATTATCTTTACATTAAGTAAAATTTACCAACCCAGCTTAATTTAAAAGGGTATATACTACTTGAACTTTTTCACAGCTTCTCACATTACAACCACAAACTTCAATGTGCTTTATTGAAATTTTATATGATATAACAGCTCATGTAGTGCATACTTTTGAAGTAGAAGGAAAATTAGACATTACTTTGAAAACGTTTTGCAAAAGAAAATCGGAAGGGTGTAGGGTGTATTCAGACCTGTTTACCCCTAATTGAAGTCCAGTGCCACCAGCTGTCCTTCAAAGGTCACCTAATTAGTATATAGAGTTCACCTATGTGTCATTTAATTTAAGTGTGAACAAAGATGTTCTGTGAAGACCTCAGAGCAAAGTAACGAATGCATTAATCAGAGAAGTAGCCCATAGACCCATGGTAACTATGCAGAAGCTTATGTTCAGGTATCTTTTACCAGGAAAATTATTAGTCATGCATGCTACAAATCTAGCCTTTATGGTAGAAAGGTTGAAAATCCATGTTGAAAGAAAGCCGTACTACGTTTTGCAGTTTTCCAGTTTTCCACAAGCCATGTTGTGGACACATCAAACACGTGGAAGATGGTACTTTGGTCAGAGACCAAAAGTGAACTTGCTATGTGTGGCGAAAACGAATGCTGTACATCAGTCGGAACACACCATCCCCACAGTGAAACATGGTGGTGGAAGCATCATGCTGTAGGCATGCTTATCCTTAGCAAAGAGAAGGCAGCTTGTCAGAGTTTATGGAAGATGGATGAGGTTAAATACAGTGGAAAATAAACTGTTAGAGGCTGGAAAAGATTTTAGACTGGGGAGGAGGTTCACCTTCCAGTAGAACAATGATGCAAAACATACAATCAGAACTACATTAGAATGGTTTAGATGAAAACATATCCACGTGTTAGAATGGCCTAGTCAAAGTTCATACCTAAATCTAATTGAAAATCTGTTGCAAGACTTGAAAATTAATGTTCCAACCAAACTGAGTAAATTTGGGCTGTTTTGCAAAAAATAAGCCATTCTTTTCACATTTTAATTTTGAACATTTTAAAAGCCGCGTATTTATCCATCCCATTCCAAATCACAATTCTGCCCTAACATATATCAGTTTATCATAAAAAAATCAAATAAAATGCAATAAAGTTTAGGGTTTAAATGTGACAACACGTGAAAAAGTTCAAGGGGGTATGAATACCTTTACATAGCAGCTTAGCCATTACCCTAAAAAGCAGTTAAGCTGCCTAAATATAATCACAGTTCATTTTCAGAAATATTTATTTAGTTTGTGTAGGCTATAAGTAACAGAAAAGGATTTATGTAAACAGTTTGCAATCTGAAAGCTCCTTTGAATTGAGCTGAGTTGACTCAATGCCCAGTGGGTCAGTTCTACACTGCCTGCTGTAATGTGATATGTCTCCCACACGCTGTCGTATGTCCTCTCAGGTCAGCGGGATACACGCAGAAGAGGCTGACTGAGAAGCTGAAGGTGCCATATTATGTGGGGGAGCAGTTCTCGAAAGAGTTCACTGGTGTGAATCTGAAAAATCTGGAGCAAAGCGTGGAGGACGACTACATTTCAAACCTCCGCAACAACTGCTGGAAGGAGAAACAGCAAAGTAAGGCTTCTTTTTCCACCAGGCCAGGCTGAATCTTTTGCAACACTTGAAGAGATTTTTCACCCTCCCTCATATATCTCACATGATTTGTTTGTGTGGTCTGTTGCAGAGGAAGGAATGCTCTACAGAGCTCGCTATTTTGGAGACAGTGAGCTGTTCCAGAGAGCACAGAGGGCTCGAACGCCAAGCTGCGCCAAGCTCTCAGAGATTACAGCCTCCTTACATTAAAACATTACTTAACCTTACAGTAATCTTCCAGAATAGGTTAGTTCTGATTATTTTCCTCTTGTTGCTTTTAGGTTTCTAGAATCATCCCAAAACACGACGAACAGGCTGTAAATACTCAAGCTTCAACATGCTCAAGGCCTTACATAGCTAAAGACACACAAGCAAAACACTAACCCTCTCCACTTTCATTTCTATGGAGATTAGGTTTGTTAGATTAACACAGAATCGTTGCCATGAAACAGAAAAAGCCATTTATCACATCTTGATAAGATGTAGATTTGATGAGAAGCATCAGAAAAGAAGCCATTAAGATTGCATCACCTCTGTACGAGAGAGAACCCAGTGTCAAACCAGAAGAAAGTTTAGTTATAAATAGAAATGCGGACGTTACTTACACAGCATTCTAAAAGATACCATGTTGAATGCTTCCTCCTTATTTTTATGCAGTCAGAGGAGAAACTGTCTCCACTGACTCTAAATGCACATTCTATCTATGCAGGAATATTAGTGTGACCTATGATTAACACGTGCACTCACAGTTTGGGTTCAGTTAGACACTGTCTTTTTGTTCTAGTGTATGTGAGAGACAAGAGTTAGAAGATAGTCCTGTCACTTGTTGTACTTTGATTATATGAAGGACAGCCATATGGTGTTACCTCACTTCACTTTATATACAATGCCTTGCAAAAGTATCCACATCCCTTGAAGTTTTTCAAACTGTGTGAAATTAAAACCACAAACCTTAGTGTGTTTTATTGGGATTATTTGCAATAGACCAATACAAAGTAGTGCATAATTGTCGTGATAAAAAGCTGAACAGTCTCAAGTCTTTTGCAGCCTCTCACAGGATTTCTTACAGGACAGTCTTGTATTTAGCTCCATCCAGCCTCCATAACGTTAACTTTGAACAGCTTCCCTGTCTCTGGTGAAGAACAGCATCCCCACAGCATGATGCTGCTACAGCCATGTTTTATAATGTCAATTTTGAACTCATCTGACTTGACCGTCTTCTTACACGTTTGCTGTTTCCCGTACATGGCTTGTAGCAAACTGCTAACCTGACTTCTAATAGCTTTCTATCACCCATATTGACTGGATTGTATTTAGGGTTGTCAGAATGAAGGGTACTAAATACAAATGCATGCATTTAGTTTGTAAAAAAACATTTCTCTTTCCATGAACTCTGACAATGTTCCCTTTCCATTCTGAAGAAATGCATGCCCACAGCACAATGTGGCCACTACTATGTTTCACAGTGGGGATGTGTTTTGGTCTCATCTGACCAGAGCACCTTCTTCCACCTCCTAAGTCATGGATCCATGGAAAGAGCTATGGATCTCTGCAGCTCCTCCAGAGGTACCATGGGCATCTTGGTTGCTTCTCTGAATAACACCCTCCTTTCCTGGCCAATCAGTTTAGGCAGACAGCAATGAATTTTACTCATTAGATGACTTCTGAAGGCTTGCACTGGATTTTATTTAGGGGTATTAGAGTAAAAGGGTGCTGGGTACCATTGCACCCTACACTTTTGACTATAGAGGCCCTGTTCCTTCCAAATCACAATAATAATCTTATTTGTGTTGGTACATCACATTAGATCTCAATAAAAATATGTTTAAGGTTGTGACAGTAAAAATGTGAGAAAGTTTAAGGGGTATGAATACTTTTGTAAGGCACTGTACCAAGAGGATGAAATGTGTGCTTATACCCACCAGGTGGGACTACAGCAGGATGTAGTTTTTGCAGTGTACTGTCTCTGATACATCTCATATTTAGAATATATTCATTCTGTACATTATTTCTTACATACATCATCAGACTAAGAGAAAAGTAGAATGCCTGCTCACTTTTTTCCACTATGTTTCTATTCCCAGATTAAAATAAAGATGGAAGCCTGAGTGTGTTGGATGTGACTCATTGCTGTGAGCAGAAAAAGCATGGAGGCGAAAAGAAAAAAAACAAAAAGCAAGACAATAGCTCAGTCAGCACATTTAGCACAAACTGTGTCGGTAGCCTGACTAAAGCTGGGAACTAGACACATGGTAGTGTGCACGTTCGCACTTTTGAGAGTGAGATGTGCAGCCCATCCCGAGTAGCAGTACGTTCAGCGTAACATTCTTTCTCTATAAATAAGTTCAGCTGTTTTTGGCAGATGTAACTTTACTCTGACTTTTTTTTTCCTTAAGTCATGAATTTGTTTCAGCATCAGGTTTTGCTCATACTTGTGTCAGCTGGTTTAAAGTGTGAGTACAAATCATAAGAAAAATCTGATCTCTGCACCTAAAAACCTCTTAAAAACTAAATGATGTTGGCTCTATTATGCTCACTTAGTTTGAAGCTCCTCGTTACCTTCAACAAGTGTCACGGCAGATAAATACAACAGTTTTCTGAGAGATCAAAAATGGGAAGGCATTTTTATTCTAAGTGGGGTTGGCTGTTCGAAGATGACATTACTCCTCTGCCTAGCAGATAATACCTTAACTTTTGCCAAAACAAGCAAAGTCTTCAGAGCAGCGAGAGCTTCTTTGTGATTGTCCAGCTCACAGCTTTGCATTATGTCCTTGCCGTGCTGGATCACCACTGAAGACATAAGCTGGAGGCTGTGGGAAATGAGGTTTGATTCAACAAATCAACAAACAACTCAGCAACAATATATAGCTGCATCTGAATAAATGATAATATAATCTAAAAGGTAATTTATGTCAGTAATTCTCTTCAAAACGTAAAACCTAATGTAAATGATTTACACAGTGGTGACTTGACAGTCTTACAGCAGATCTTGACACCCTCTACAAGGAGAGTAAGATAAAAAAAGGCCAATGCTAATAAAGGTGGATGTTTACTACTATATTAGTACTATATTCAAGCATATTTTGAAAAGTTGAGAGGAACAAAAAGTATGGTAGAAAAATGTGCAGAAGCAACAGTGAAAATCACAGCCTTAAGATTAATATTAAAGCAACGTGGGCTTCCTCAGCTGTGCATACATGCCACACCACATCAAAGCAGTATTTCATGCTAAAGGAGCCTCAACCAAGTGTTGTTCAAATAATTGTAAACCTCTCTTCATTGGTCTTATGCAAAATTCAAATTTTCTGACAAACTGGATTTTAGTTTTCAGTAGTTGTAAACCATAATAATCTAACTTAATAGACATGGAATATTGAAATACTATGGGATATGAATATATATGAGTTTTACTTTTTATTTTTAAATATTACAGAAATAAATTTTTTAATGATATTCTGATTTATGGAGATGAAACTTGTGAACACCTGGAAAACATTCTGGAACCAGGCATGTCACAATAGACATGTAATTACATACATACTTTTACTCTTTTAAGGTTAGAATTACACCTTGTTTTTTTTTTTATTCTCAGTAATGAGTAAAAGTCTACTGTGTGAAGAAATACTGCAGTTATAAAAATGTTGACCTGAAAACATTTGGATTTTATTATCCCTAATACTGTGTAACACTACAGCTCCAAAGCCATAGATCATACTTTGGGGATATTTAAGCATTTATAATTCAAATCAATGTTGAGTGCGAACATGCTGCATTCATCATTAAAGTGGATTTAGAAAATCCTATTAAAAATTAAAAGTTATATTATGGATCAACAAACACTGAACACATCAAATATCCAAATGCAAGTTTGCTTAAAAAGCTTTAGAGGCAAATTAGTATTTTTTTCATGCGGGTCATAAAATGTTAATGCATTATAAGGTTGTTATTATGCCTAATTAGAGTATAAATTTAGATGACAATTATTAATTAAAATTGTCCAGCTTCCACTCATTTTCATAACTATTACTCAAAATGAACCACAAACACTAATGATACAAAAAAATTCACACAGAAAGGACTGTTATAAAAAAACAATAATTTATTTGTGATCATGAAAGTACAAAAACAGTGCAACGTTATGAGAATCTGAATATCAAATAAAAAGGATGAGGTCCAAACACTTAAAAAAAAAAGAAGAAAATTCAAAGAGGTTTGAAACCTGAACTGTAGCTTGCAAATTTACAAGCACTGGCTGGCTTTAACTCTGGGAGTGTCAAAGATATCCAACAGGATGGTCTAAAGTTCGATTTGCGAACATATTTATATGAAAAAAGAAATCTGCAAAGATTTAAAGAATACAGCTAGCTGCCTTAACAAAGTTTCAATAGAAACTAAGGTTCACACTTTAATACTTGCAAAATGCCCGTTTATCAAAATGAAGCACAATGGTTAGGCTAAAATCGACGCTCCAAGTACCATAAACCTCAGCTCCTTTACAGTAGGAACGAAAGGCTACATTATAACAAAGTCCTTCCTTACACTTCAAAAGGCATCACATATTTGAAGTTCTAAGGCCCTTCTGTGAGTTTGTACCGTCAACTCAAGACATTCAACATTCCTCTATGAGCAGCCCTTCAGATGAATACAGTTTCTTTTTAATAACGCGGAACCCAGTGCTGAGTTTTAGAGCTTGTCTCAGAACTGGAGTGGAAGGGGACTTGGAGCTGAACAGTCCTTGGATTTTAGGCCACAGGCCCCCTGACTCTAGCCTCAGCACCAGAGTGAGCTGAAACGTCGGGACAAGGTAGGGGTCCACGGATAGCTGGGCTATGCTCTCGCAGGTGGTCGCTTGCTCCACGCAGAGGTCAATGAGAGCCCCTCTTAAACCGCAGGGCTCGCTAGCTGCCAGGTGGAGGAGCTCCTGTCCGATGTGCTCCAGAAGTTTCTCAGGAATGAGCAGTTTGGTACATCTCAAAGCGCAATCTGAGTCTTTGGCCTCCCTTAGGCTTCGTGCAATAAGGTCCACTACTTCTTTCAGAATTAGTTCCTCCATTGGGTCAAAGAAAAGGTCATCATCAGAGGGACACAGATCACTGGAGACATCGGATCCTGCAGAGAAAATGCAGCGTGTAAGCACTTCAAGCATTCACAACACAAATAACCTCAAACAGGAAATGGAAAGAAATGCTCACCTGAGTCTGAAAGATCACTCCTGCTGCCAGTGTTGGACCCGGATACAATGCTGCTGTCGTTTGTGCTGAAATCAGCCAGTCTTTGGACCAGTTTGCCCCAGGACAGCCTTCTGGGACTGCTGTCCAATGGGGACGGAGGTATACTGCCAGCCTCTATTGGTGCAAAGACTTCAGGCATGCTTTTCTTCTCTTTAGTGTTTAACAGATGCGTTTCAGAGTTCCACTGTTTTATGAGAAAAAACAGAGAAAACCAATTGACATTAAAACTCAACTACACCACCCAACAGTTAAATTGAAAAAGAAATACAGGAGATAGAAAATATGTCGTGTTAATAAGTGTAAAGAAATGTAGAAATTTACAGCAAAAGCTAGCAATAGCAGTAGATAAGCAATTGAAATTTGCTCTAATTCCAACAAAACTGACAAATATTAATATCATACTTACAGTTTTAAAACAAGGCGTCGTTGTTTGAAGTGAGTATATGGATAGTTATTGTCTGGAAACTTCTACCATCCGCTCCTCCCTCCCGTCGCTTCAACAGCTGCCGAGCTCCGCAGTCTCTTTACCCCCGCAACAATGCTTTTATATGCCTTCCTCGAAGCCGCGCCCACTGTTCCCTAACCAGCCAATCAAAAAGAGGGGCACGGCATATGAGCTGTATCTTGCCTGGTAACATGCCAACAGAGAAGAAAGAAAAACAGGACGAGAAAGAGGTTTGGAGGGAGGGGGGCTTCAACCCCACTATAGTGGAAATGTACAGGGACTTGTCTGGGCTTGCAAGCCCCATATAGCGTTTCTTTTGTCTATTATCTTCAGTAGGTATCCATATGTTGTTGTTTTTTGCTGCTGTTAGTGCATTGGCAGCCATAAAAGCAAAGGATAAAGTCCATGCAGACCTGGTTAAAGCTAGTTCAGGGTTGCAGGGTACAGTACATTACGTCACCTGTTTTTCTCTCATGCATTACATCAGAATTTTTTATCTGCCTCATCTATGTGAGGCTCACATAGATGCAAATGTGCAATATGCTGCATAAAACTACACATAAAAAGAAAATTCTTAACATTTTAAAGAGGCCTGTTTTTATTAATCTAACCAGAAAGCTTTGCAGTCATTCTTAAAGGAAAATTACTATGATTGTTTTAACAGTTTTACTTGTTTCACATCAAACCAATCTTAAAATAAGACAAAGATTACCGGAGTAAGTACAAAACTGAAGTATTTCAGAAAAAGAACATGACAGCAACAGTCAAACATGGTAGTGGTGGTGCAATGGTTTGGCAGATTGAGAATGTCTTTCCATCAGTTTGTGACCTTAAACTCGAGCACACATGGGTTATAATCCAAAGCACTCCAACAAGTCCACATCTGAATGGATAACAAAAAACCCCTATAAACTCCAATGTGTGCATTGAAACAATTCTGCTAAGAAGAATTGACAAACATTCATCCAAAGAATTGTAAAATATGTACGGACAGTTTTAACACCAGCTATTAGGTTTATGGGGCAATTACTTTTTCACATAGAGCCATGTTGTTTTGGATAGCTTTTCCTCCACAATAAATGAAATATTCACATGAAAACTACATTTTACTCATTTTATCTTTGATATCAAATGTTGTTTAATGGCCTTAAAAATCTAACTGTGACAAACCAAGCAAAAAACAAAGAAGATATATGGTGGGGGTGCAACTACCATAAAACTGTAGGACTAGGTCATGAAAGGCTGAAGTGTGGGGAAATGGGTAGGGGCGCTTTAATACATGCGAGCAACACAGAATGAGAATCAGGGTCTAAAAAGAGGCTGTTTAGCCTGTAAAACAGATTGTGACTGTGTCACTCATGGGTCAACAAGCAAAGTACTGCTAGATCATAGAAAGAGTTCTGGATAACAGCCAGATTTATGTTATGCTGTTCAACGTGCGTAGGTGTTTACTTTGCAAGTGAGGAACTGAAAGACATAAGCACGTGTAGGCACACTGTGTTCCTAAAAGATGTTTATAATTTGAATAAAACCGCAAATTTAAACAAAAAAAATGTGTTTAAAGTAAAATTTTTGGAATCAAATAATGTGAACTGTATAAATATATATATATATATATATATATATATATATATATATAATATATATATATACACACACACACAGCAACAACTATGAAAGTGTTCTGAATCAAGCTCTTTGTAAAGGAAATCTAACCACCAGCTGGAGGCGTGTCCTGCACTGACCAGGGCCGGGCCACAGAACAGTACGTTCTGTGCATTCCCAGCCTTCATTTGGATGAAAACAACCGTCAAGAGTGCAGGGCATCTGATCTATGTGTGCTTTCTCGCTGTAAACACAGAAAGGAAGCTGCACGAAAACAACTGTGCTGCTGTATGTCAATCCTTGCCACGCTCAAGAAGCAGGGAATTGTGGGGAAATAAGTTACCAGATCAGGAGAAACTTAAACTCAGTGAAAGAAATATTAAGAACAAACTACACAACACCAAGCAAGACAAATAACATCTCAAGAATAAGCTTTATTTGTCTAAAGGAGATGAAAAATCTATTATTATGACTATTAATTGCTGTTGCAAATTGTGTAGTTATAAGACTTTATAGTTGAAGTAAATTATTGCAACAAAAAAGCAAACAAAAAATGGTAAAAACAACATAAAATAACAAAACCTCTTAGGTTCATTATTTTAAAATACCTTTAAGTTCTATGTTAGTGTAAACGCTTACAGGAAGAAATATCACTTATGAGATTGAATAAAACATTTCCTTTTGGCTAAATTTCCCCCCCAAAGACATTTGAATGTCTTTATTTAGGACGGTGTGAATCCCAGTAGCTGCTCTATTGGTTTGTACCGCCACTCGTCTGCTTCTAGCTCCTCCACGAGGCTCGCAAGTTTCTCCATTCTAGATGCTTGTTGATCTGAAAGAACAAACAGGTCACTTTATTACAACTCTAATTCCAATGAAATTGAGACTCTGTGTACACGGTAAATAAACAGAATGCAAAGATTTGCAAATCCTGTTCAACCTACATGTAATTTAATACACTACAAAGACTAGATTTAATGTTAAAACTGATAAATATGTTTTTATTTGGGCAAATATTCACTTACAGGGGTTGGACAATGAAACTGAAACACCTGTCATTTTAGTGTAGGAGGTTTCATGGCTAAATTGGACCAGCCTGGTAGCCAGTCTTCATTGATTGCACATTGCACCAGTAAGAGCAGAGTGTGAAGGTTCAATAGCAGGGTAAAGAGCACAGTTTTGCTCAGAATATTGAAAGGGCACACAACATCATGGGTGACATACCAGAGTTAAAAAAAGAGGACAAATTTGTTGGTGCACGTCTTGCTGGCGCATCTGTGACCAAGACAGCAAGTCTTTGGGATTAATCAAGAGCCACGGTATCCAGGGTAATGTCAGCATACCACAAAAAAGACGAACCACATCCAACAGGATTAACTGTGGACGCAAGAGGAAAAGCTGTCTGAAAAGGGATGTTCGGGTGCTAACCCGGATTGTATCCAAAAAAAACAAAAAACCCCCACGGCTGCCCAAAATCACGGCAGAATTAAATGTGCACCTCAACTCTCCTGTTTCCACCAGAACTGTCCCGTCGGGAGCTCCACAGGGTCAATATACACGGCCGTGGCTGCTATAGCCAAACCTTTGGTCACCTCATGCCAATGCAAAACTCGGTTTCAATGGTGCAAGGAGCGCAAATCTTGGCCTTTTGGACAATGTGAAACGTTTGTTCTCTGATGAGTCCACCTTTACTGTTTTTCCCCCACATCCGGGAGAGTTACGGTGGGGAGAAGCCCCAAAGAAGCGTACCCCCCAGACTGTTGCATGCCCAGAGTGAAGCATGGGGGTGGATCAGTGATGGTTTTGGGCTGCCATATCATGGCATTCCCTTGGCCCAATACTTGTGCTAGATGGGGCGCGTCACTGCCAAGGACTACCCAACCATTCTTGAGGACCATGTGTATCCAATGGTTCAAACATTGTATCCTGAAGGCGGTGTCGTGTATCAGGAAGACAATGCACCAATACACACAGCAAGACTGGTGAAAGATTGGTTTGATGAACATGAAAGTGAAGTTGAACATCTCCCATGGTCTGCACAGTCACCAGATCTAAATTCTATTGAGCCACTTTGGGGTGTTTTGGAGGAGCGAGTCAGGACACGTTTTCCTCCATCAGTATCACGTAGTGACCTGGCCACTATCCTGCAAGAAGAATGGCTTAAAATCCCTCTGACCACTGTGCAGGACTTCTATATGTTATTCCCAAGACGAATTGATAATGTATTGGCCGCAAAAGGAGGCCCTACACCATACTAATAAATTATTGTGGTTTAAAACCAGGTGTTTCAGTTTCATTGTCCAACCCCTGTATTTTGAATTTGATGCTTGCAACATGTTCCAAAAAAGCTGGGACAGGAGCAACAAAAGACTCAAAAAGTTGAGGAATGCTTAAAAACCACCTTTTTTGGATCATTCCACAGGTGAACAGATTAATTGGAAACGGGTAAGTGTCATGATTAGGTATAAAAGGAGCATCCCTGAAAGGCTCAGTCATTCACAAGCAAGAATGGGGCAAGGTTCACAATTTGTTAACAAGTGCGTGAAGCAAATAGTCCAACAGTTTAAGAAAAACGTTTCTCAACGTACAATTGCAAGGAATTTACGGATTTTATCATCTACAGTCCATAATATTATCAAAAGATTCAGAGAATCTGGAGAAAACTCTGCATATAAGCAGCAAGGCCAAAAACAAAAATTAAACGTCCGTGACCTTCGATCCCTCAGGAGGCACTGCATTAAAAACAGACATCATTCAGTAACGGATATTACCACATGGGTCCAGGAACACTTCAGAAAACCACTGATAGTTCAAGGGGTATGAATACTCGAGCGCAGCACCGTCTTACCTTGTTTCACCTGTTTTAGCGTGGAGGCAACTTGGTAGCTGAACACAGACTCGCATAAAAATCTGTCAGAACCATCTGAAAAAAGAAATAGCATTAAAAAGGTGCAAAATGATCAAAATGAATATTTGAGGGCTTTTAATGAAATCAACTCATTTCGTCTTTAATGTGAATGTCCTGCAGATATGCTCCAAGATATAAAATCAAGTAGAACATAGAAACTGCTAAGCATAACATGAAAATGTCCAGGAAAATATTAAGTATTTTATATAAATAGTTTCAGATTAAACTTGTACTGGTTTTATATTGCAATACAACTTCAACCCATAGTGTCATATTTAAAATGTGACACTATGGGTTGATGTTGAAACGGATCCTCTGGGTGGGGTTAGGGTTATTGTGAAAACAATCTGTCAAAATAATTTTGACAGATTGTTTTCACAATGTTGGTCTCCCTGAGAAATATAACCTAAATGCATAGGTCATACATCACCCCACATTTTCATAACTAAATTAGGATGTTTAATAAAACTTAAGGACTTAGGTATCTATAACAAAACTGAAGTCAACTGAGTGTGCGTATCGTGGGGAGTCCATTTATTACTTTATAAGAACTTTTCATTGGCTTAAAGTTGCATTACCTAGGCAGTAAGGTTTTTACATTTAGATAATTTAGATAGAACGTTCTTACTAAATTTGATTTCACTGCAGACACAAATCCAAATAAAAGAACTGAATTTCATACATGCTACATTATATTGTTGCCAAAAAAACTGTAGAAAAGGATAACTAGTGTTTTATCCTAAAGTTGTTTTGTCCCATTTTTTTTTTTTTTTGTCTTCTTCGAATTCATCACATATTCTTTATGAAAGAAAATCAGAACTGCAAGCAGATCAGTTCAGTATGTATTATCTAAGAATGCAAGGTTGTCCCTGAAAGCTCCGTATTCCGTAATCTAAGGCTGTATATATTTTCTAAATCTTAATATACTTCCAGCATTAATGCTGCCATCACAAATGTGCCAATAACCATTCCCAAGGGCACTGATACAACTCTAAAACCCTGAGATTCTTGCTTTTGGACTTAATTCTGATAATGGTCAGGATGTTCTTTTTTGTATTTGGTCCAAAGCAAACTGTGTAAATTTTTTCAAAAGAATATCCATAATGTTGATCTGGCATAAAGGCATTTTTTTGTGAGATTGTCAATCCCAGATGTCTCTGAGCTTAGAGAACAAACCTCAAAGGCCCTTACAGAATAACTGCATTTATACTATGAATACATTACAGATAACCAGACTTTATTTTCTAATTAGGTGACTTTTGAATGGAATTGGTTGCAATGCATTTTATTTAGGGATATCAGAGTAAAGAGGGCTGAATACAAAGACACACCACACTTCTCAGTTTATATGCAAATTTGAAAAATGAATCTACTTTGTGTTGAACTGTCACCCAAAATCACAATAAAATACATTGAAATTTGTGGTTTTAAGGTAAAAGTGTGTCGATTAAGGGGTAGCAACTGAGGTATGTCTAGTTTATGGTTATAAATTATTAATAGAATAATAATCATAATAATCTATTGTACTATTCTTTTCCCAATAGCATAAATTTATATTGCTCATCACGGCATATAAAAACTATATTTCCTAAAAAAAAAAGGGCTCTCATGCCCTCCAGCCTGCCAATCAGACAAAAACATACCTTCCATCATTTCTCCTGCGCCTTTAGGATAAGTGTAGAGAACCTTCCTTGGAGGGATGAGCTCTGAAGCGCTGAATCCAGAGCCTGTTACCGAGCTGCCGCTTACACCTCCCGCAGAGGAGGATGACGAGGACGCTGCCATTGCCTCAGGAAACTACCAATCACACACAACAAAGGCATGCGAGAACTTCATTTACCACGGCTAATTGTAAAGTGTTAGAAGAACATCAAGGAATCAATCAAAGATTAAGCTGAGATCAGCCAAACCACATCACAAACGTTAAACAGTTTCCTGTTTTATTTTCAAAAAATGTAATACGATGATAGCAAGCTAAATTCAGCTACCAGAACAGTTAGAAGATAAGCTAACTTTAGCACTGGATTAAAGGGCCACTCGACATAAATATTTCTACACATAACAAGACAATCAGCTCATATTTTCTAAATACTAAAACCTACTGTCAATTTCCAGGTGATTCGGTTTTATTACTACGCAGTTGACTCCGGTGTTTGCTTAGCCCGTCTGTAATTTACGACAAAAGAGGGTTGCTCTTTTAAAAGATACCGCAACAATCTGAATGTCTCATTTCTATAACGTCCCAGCCAGCTCGCTACGTTTATATGTTTTGTAGATCTCTTCAAATGTTACCGTAAAGCAACCGAAAATGTCGTAACGTGATAGACGTTAGGCTAGCAGACGTGAATCCACACTAGCTGGAAAAATTGTTAGCAAATTTTAAGGTAATTTTCCCTTCTTTTTCACGTACTTTCTGTCACTTTATGTTGGTATTTTATCACGGTTTTGACTTGGGTTTGCTAGCTAACAATGGATGTTCTACGACCCCCGGTTATCAACATAAACGGCAGAATTTATCGAAGGAATATAGTTAAGGAAGAACATTATGAAGAAGAAGATTTCTCGTACATGGGGCCATCTGGTAAACATTTTACTACACTGTCTTACATAAATATTCCTAACCCTTGAATTTTGTAATATTTTGTCACTTTTCAACCACAAACTAAAGTGAAGATGTGAGATGTGCAAAATCTAGGTGGGAGAATGTGTTGACAATGCCACTATTAGTCTTGTCTGTGCTTTATGGGATAGTAGCAGAGATGGCCATAAGAGGTCTGGGTCAACGTTTGCCACAAGCCATGTTCAAAACACAGCAGACATGTGGAAGAAAGTGCCCTGATCAAAGCATATTGTGTGTTAGAAAGGCCCAGTCAAAGTCTAGACCTCAATCCATATGAAAAAATCTGTGGCAGCTCTTGGAAAATTGGCATTCACAGGCTCTCCATCAAATCTGACTGATCTTGAGGTGTTTTGCAAAGAAGAATGTTATGTATTTTATACTCTGGTGCAAATCTGGTAGATGCATACTCTAAATATTCTGCAGCTGCAATTGAAGCCAGCAAAAGTTGGTTAGTATTGACTGAGGGAGGCCACATATAAATGCATGCAACAAATATGTTTTGAATATTTTGTTTTTTTTTCTTTCACTTCACAATTATACACTATTTTGGGTTGGTCCCAAAATAAAATCTCAAAGAAATACATTGAAGTAAGTGATTGTAATGTGAAAAAATGTGAAATGGTTCGAAGTGTATGAATATTTTTGCAAGGCACTGCAAATTACTACTATTGTTGGTGTGATTTGCTAAAAGAAAAAAAATGCTGTGTTTGTACGATTGAAGAGAGTAAAGATCTGGCAGAGGGTGAAAGCTGCGATAGCCACTGCATTGAACAGACAGATAAGGGATACCATTGTGCCATTGATGTCCCAAGTGTTCTTTACAAGTAAGTCGTGAACATAATGCAGATTTCTTTTTCCTAAAACTGAAAAGAATACGTTTTTTTTTGTGTAAGCAGCGGTGAACTGTATGTCTGTGAACACGTTTTTATTTTGTTGTTGTTCAGATATATCATTGGGAAAAAAGGAGAAACCCGTAGACGTCTGGAGTCTGACACCAAAACCTCTATCAGCATCCCAAAACCAGGAATTGAAGGACAAATCGGTGAGGATTAACATCAATTCTTGTCATTCTACTATCAATGTATCAGCTAAATATGTCCTCTTTATGCATTTCTTTTGCTTTTAGTTATCACAGGTGCCCAAAAAGCTGCAGTTTCCTCTGCAGTTACTCGAGTGGAGGTCCTTGTAGAGAGTTTCCGAAAGAAACAGCCATTCACTCACTTCCTGTCTTTCCCTTTGAATGACTCCAAAGTTCAAGAGGGATTCCAGACATTTAAAGATGAGGTGTTGCGACAGTGTTCGCAGGTGCTCCAGACAAATACAAACAAGATGAGGGCCAGCTGAAGTTGACGGAAATGTTCCACTGTGTGATAACGAATAAATCATGTGTTACCTACTTTGCAGGATCACGGAGTGGAGGAAAGCATCTTTCAAAACTCTGAAAAGCTTCATTTGACTATTGGCACACTTGCTCTGTTAAATGACACAGAAGTGAGGAAAGCATGTGAACACCTCCAACAATGCCAAACCTTCGTCAGGTAGCGGCTTAATAAGTTGCTTTATCATGCCACGCTTGAATCTATGATCAATATTGTGAAACAAAACTATCTTTCAAAAAATACGGGTGCCTAGTTGCCCCAAACTAAGTCGTATTTTTTTATTAATGTATTTTTGCATTTCATCAGGGACATCGCTGAGGGAAAGCCTCTGCCGTTGGAGGTGACAGGTATAGAGTACATGAATGATGATCCAGCCATGGTGGACGTCTTGTATGCCAAAGTCAATGTTATAGATGGAACTGACAGGTTATTATTTGGAATAAGAATTACACATTTTTCAGGTGTTTTCCGTGTGCTTGAGTCTATGTTTTAAAGCTTCACTTAAACCTTTTCCATACTGTAGGTTGCAGATGATTGCAGACCGGATGGTGGAGTATTTTGTCTCCGTGGGGCTGATGGTCAGGGAGTGGGACAGAGTGAAGCTGCATGGCACTGTCATGAACACACTGTTCAGAAAGGACTCTACAGGTAAATATGGATGCTGTGTGGTGACAGCTTGATACCCTCTCAGACATACAGTGCTCGCTGTTTATTAAACAGCATTACTGTCTGTTTGAGGAGTCAGCAGAGTCACTGAACAAGCATTATGATTGCTTGTCTAATTTTGTTTCTTTTGCCACCAAATCCACTCTGACCAGACCAGTTTAGCCTCTTTTCTTTGCATCACTTTTGCCATTAGCTTAAAAATTAGCATGGTTCAGCTGAGATCTTTTGGTTTCTCATTGAAGGTTCTGTTAGATCCCGTCTGATCGGCATCTGGGGGCTTTGGAGACTTGTATCTCTCAACCTTCCTGCATATATCCACATTTTTAACTTCTCTCTTACCCCTACATTTATACGTTAATGTTAGTAAGTAAGTAAAGTTTATCCAAATCCTGGATGGGTCAGTGTGGGGTGGCTCTTGAAGCACTGACTCCAGCCAATGAGTACCTTGTGATTTACAAGGTGTGGACTGTGACTTCAGCCACAGTCCACACCTTGTGAATCTCCCCCAAATTCTTATTCTCGGGCTTTGCTTCATAGTCCTCTCAGTTATCTCCGTTGCTTGTGCATGTTTTGCTACCACACTTTTACCTTCCACTCACTTTTCCATTAACTTGCTTGGATACAGCACTTTTTCAGCTAAATGTGACTCTTAAGGCATAAATACATGTGATTCTGGAAAAAAATGTTTGCTGAAGAGTAACTTTTGAGATTTTTGTATGAATCGAGTGGCTCCACACTTTATCAAAAGCAGTGTTGTTTTTATTAGTTGGTGTCCTCAGGAAGTAAAAGTAACTGTTAGTATCTGTTTTCTCCTCTTGATAACAGCTTCTGCAGTGGCTAGATTAAATCCATCATGAATATAACAGTATCTCTCCAATAAGCTCGGATGTGTAGAAAAAAGTGGTATTTTTCAGTTCCTTCCCTTCAAACGCAGCTATATTTCATGTGACCACCACACATGTTGTCACTTTGATGCCATACTTGATACTGTCGATTTGTTATTTTTAGGCATATAGCCAAATGGAATTGTGAACTTTAATGCGAAAGTGACCAAAAGCAGAATGATAGACCGAAAATAATTAATAAACTATTGTGTGATGCATCTGTTGACACCTACCACAAACAGAAAAAGGATTGTTCTAGTTATCCATTTGTCAGGAACATACTTTTCCAATGTTTCCTTATTATCTTTTGGCTCGGATTGGAGCTGGAGTGACTGCAAAGCTGAGCCTCAAAATAATTAGAACAACTAAATTGCCCACAGGGAAATCGGGCAGGTACTTCTCTGTTTGGCCTCAGAGCTGTGTAGGTGCACGGAGCAGAGTGCTACTTTCTGAGTACTCTCACAATGCCTTCATTCATTTTGAACAGGGATCCAGTCCAGAAGCAGTTCTCACATTTGCAGCGGTCTGACCAACAACATCACCGCTTACCGTGTTTACAACCACACTGTTTGTGTCCTCCTTGCTCCTTGTTTCGCGATCTAATTTAACAAACAAAGTTACTTTGACATTCACTGGGTACTGTTAAAGTAAAACTGGAGCTGCTTGTTAACATGTTTATTGCTTCTCTGAGATAACTTATCTCCATGTTTTTTTTTTCTTTTTATGTTCTGTTTTTCTGTGATGTTTTTCCACTGGAAGACTTGGGTGGAGCAGGAAAACAAACCACAAGTGAAAGAGAGGCCTTTGATGCCAGAAACATATTAAAGGTTAGAGGGATTATATTTCTCCCATATTGCATCCAGATTTATACTCAGTGTTCTACCGCTGTTACAACAGATCATATACAAAGATTGTATATGATCTGTAAGATTGTTTTGTTATAAATATATACCAAGCCATATGGGTATTTTAGATGCATTTTTCTAAAACGTATCAAAACATGAAGCAGATACTGTGTTTCAGCACCCGTGGATGTGTTGTACTGTAATGCATTTGGATTCAAAACATTAATAGGATTTTCAGCAGTGATGACATTTCCTCTACATTCAGAGTCCCATGAGAGCTAGGTAATTACCGGCTCTTTTCAAAGCCGGATTTAGTTTTTTTGGCGAAACAGCCCGTTGCTCTGTCTCACTTCTATCAAGTTTTTCAAAATGTTCTTTGGGTTGAGACTCCGAGTGAAATAATACTCCCAGATTAGTCACCATGTGAAATAAGTAAAGGTGTTTGATCGCCTTAAAGGTCACAGTGTCACCGTACAACCACACATGTCGATGTATACTTTTTGAGGGGGGAGCAGAGACTGCCTACTCCCTAAAAATATATATAATATTTTCACTCTGTGTTTATTTATAAAATACAGAGTAAAATAATTATATATATTTTTTTATGAATTAATTTTTTTATGGCATTTGATTATTTAATTTCATTCTATATTATTTAATTATTGAATGGGACATTTCATTGTATATTTATTTATTTATTTAATAGGAAATTCCCATTCATTTATTTCATGATAAATGTATTTATTATATCCCTTTTGGCCCTCCATATCCCTCAGCGGTCACATCACAATGATTCTGAAAATCATCTTGCGTCACCCCATCAGGTGTCTCGTGAACCCCTGGTGGGGTTCCGACCCCCAAAGTATTACCCAGACGATAGACTAATACAATATGGTGCATAATGGAAGGAAAATAATTCATGGTGTGCAGAAGTATTCAGCCTGCTTTTACTCTGATACTCCTGAATGAAATCCTGTATAACCGGTCTTCTTGGAGAACATCAGTGAACAAACAGCATCATGAAGACCAAGGAACACAGCAGGCAGGTCAGGGAGAAAGTTGTGCAGAAGTTTAATGCATTATTAGGTTATAAAACAATAACCAAAGCTTTGATCGTCTGAGGGAGCTCTGTTCAATCCATCATCTAAAAATGGAAAGAGAATGGCACAAGTGCAAACCTACCAAGACATGGCTGTCCATTTAAGGTGACAAGGATTGGAAAGGAGAGCATTTATCAGGTCATGTGGGGAAAGATTTTGTATTTAGCAGTTTCCTTCCACTTCTTCATTTTAAGCAAATTTGTGTTGATTTATCATATAAAATCCAAACGAATACACCATTAGCAGCTTTAATGTGATGAACTTTGATAACTTTAAAGGGGTTTGAATGCTTTTGCAAGGCACTGTAGATGGTAAGAAGTGTTTTCGTGTGATCTCTAATGTGTTTGTTATCGAATGATTGCTTTGAACTGTTTAGAATAATGATCACATTTTGAAGCCTGAAAACATTCATGTTTTTGTTTCAGAAATTTGGTAATTATCGTTTCGGGGAGTTTGATCTGAACACTGTCCAGCTGTCACAGAGGTACTCAACAGACTGTACTGGATACTACTCATCCGCTGGGAGCATCAGCTTCTCCTGACCTTCATCCTAGCTGGGTGTAATATTCCAAGGTGGGAAAGATGGGATGCTGGTTCTGGAGCAGCAGAAAATTGCAGTTCATTTCTCTGTCCTCTAGGTGGCAGCATTTATATGCTTATATTGATCATAACTTCACGCTTAATCTGCAGAAAACGTGAAAAGCTTACATCTGCTGCATTCATCCATATGTTTGTCATGGTCTAGAAGATGGAAAAGATTTTATTTTTGCAGGATCAGGAATTGTTGACATTAAAAGGATTTCATCATTAACGGGCCCTATGCTTGTTAGGGTTATTTTGTAATTTGTCACATACAAAGGGACTTACCTTAAATGGATAAAAAAATACTCAAATATTTCTTACGCTAACAAATACCGAAGGCGACCGTCTGAATAGTTTGGAGAAGAAAAAACATCACGTGTCAGAGAAGAAAGCTGTTTTTAGTTCTGGCTCACTATAGTGTCATCTTCACACCACTGAATGTCATAGCCCTGTGTAACACACAATGTGTTAATGCATCACAGACATGATTTATTACACTAACCAGTCTGTCTTTTTTTTTTAACCCATCCTTTTTGAGAGCCCTTCCCACACAAACGGCTCCAACTTTGCTCCCACTGCCGTCTGTCGAATGTGTCATTGAATACAGACGTCAGACAAAGAGCAGGGCTACTTGTTCATGACATTTTTTTTTCCTTGCTTTCCCCTCAGCTGGTGCTTCTCTCTGTTTAGCATGCAGGAGTGTGATTGCAAGGCAGCCAAAAGTTACACCAGTAACGTCTGAGGCCCCTCTTTGTTCTTCTTTGTTCAGTTCCTATGCTGCCTATTTTGGCAGTGGCTTGATTACTTTATTTTTCCCCTCTTCTGTTATTCTATTCACAGTCATGGATATTTTGTCTCTTCAAAATGGCTTGGTTGCTACTAAGCTTAACCGTTCAGTGGCATTTTCTTGGAATAAATCCCATTTATTCAGACAAACAAAGACACCTAATTATGCACACTTGCTCTCCAGCTTGTTTCTGGTTCAAGAGCTCACATGTATTGTAGCACCACTTCCAGGTAACACATGTATAGAGTTTTTTTTCACTTTTGGCTGAGTAAACAGAGCTCAGGAGCACACAAAGAGAAAAGAGGAGAGACGCATGATTTGCAATTTAATTAAATCTTTAAGAACTGTGTATTCTTGTCTCTTTTTGGCATGATTAAAGATGAGTTCCACAGATGTCTGCACCAAAGAGGAGTTAGGGTTCATGTTATGCTTAAGCAAAGAGGCAAAAGATGTCATTATTTTATTTAAAAAAGATGTTTTATGTTCTGAGTTTGTGTTTTGTTTTAATCACCTTCTCACACCTGGCTTTATTTGTTGCAAAAAATAAAATAAATGGAAAACATGTCTCTGAAAAATAATTTAAGTAAATTCATTTGACATTTGTAAATCTTCTTTGCAGAAAATCCTAATTGTTCTACGTTGTGGTTTGGGAAGCGAGTTACCAGTATCACAGTATACCATTTAGGGGAATTTCTAAACCCCTTTTCCAAATATTTTAAGTCGTTATTTATGAGATTCCAAAAAGCGGGCTGGAATGACGGGGATTTTCTCTGCCTGTTTGGACTGTAGAGTTAGGCAGAACAGCCCCTTGCTCACCCATTGCTGCACTGCAGGGCAGCTGGCTGAAAGAAATCTACGTTTGCCCCATGATTGCAGGAAAGACAAATTTAGCTGTTTGAAAGGATTTCCAGTCATGTGAAACAAAGACAGTAATGGTGTGAAAACTAAAGGGGTGCAAAAACTTTTGTAAAACTACAGTTGGCAGGCAACAAGCAGCAGCCGACTACAGGCATCAGCAGTCTACTGTGCTCCACCCGAGCTGATGGCCCTGCTAATTAACAAGCTAATATAAGCTTGGTATTCTTGTGGTATTCTATGAAGAGCAGAACAACAAAAAGAGATGATATTGGGAATAATTAGCATTTTAACAAACACAAAGTGTTGTGTCTGGTAATTAAATATTTATTTGGTTTTGTCGATGTTTTAAAATCACTATAAAAATCAAAATGCTACAGTTAACTGTAATATTCCTTTTACTGTAGTTAGCCATTGTACTGAAAATTGTTTCTGTTTTGAATAAAAGCAGTTAGACCATGTTGTACACTTTGTCTTAAACCTTTGAGTTAATACAGTGAAGTCGTGGTATTTTCACTGAATGCCATCATACAGTAAGAATCCTAATTCCTTATTTTTAAGCAAAGGCATCCCAGTTTTAGTTTGCTCCTTTTCTTCCTGTAGCAGCCAGCTGTGTGCTAACTTGAGTATGTACATAAACGGGAAGAGCTTTATTGTTTTTCTTATTGTCCCCTTCTATAATACAGTTAACATTGCCTACATTCTTAGATTACATTTTTAATACTATTTTGTCAGACAGCAATAAAACATAATTGAAGTAGTACCCGCTGAACTTCATTTTTGCTAGCATCTCCATTTATGCAAAGATACAATAGATTTTTTTTTTTCTTTTGCTTTTATTTGGGAGGTATACATTTTCTTTTTTATGGGTACCTAAACCCACCAGACACCACAAAATAGTCTCTCTACATTTTACACTAATCCTAATTGCTACGTGCAACACCTGTTGTACATTATTTGCTATACTGTAATGCATTTATTAGCTGCTGCTAGTATTTTTTTTTGTGCATGTTATGGAAAGTGATTATTCATAAAGTGAAGGAGAAGTTAAAATCTGGGGGTTTCAGATGATGTTAATGCTAATACTATTTGTCAGATGGCTGTGCCGTGAACCTTACAGTGCAGTATGTAAAGCCTCATGTCTGATCTATTACACTAGACGCTTGCTCACCAGTGGTCTGACTCAATCCTCTGTAACAGGTTCTGAAAAGCTTCTCATGTCTTACATTCAACACACTGATCTGAAAATTAATCATTGCATTTAGAATATATTAGGCCTTTGGTGTGATTTCTGTCACAACGTGAACAACGAACATCCCTTTATCTGTGAGTTTTCGTAATGTTTTGCCTCATCTGTGAATATGTTAAAGTGACTACATCTTGTCATCTACATCTGTGTAAGGTTGAACTTGCTTGCTCACCAGCCAAGATGCGTAGTCTGTCTTAGACACATCTCACCCTAATTAGTCAGTTTTGTTTTTCCTGCATTGTGAAGCTCCAATAAGACCTTTAAAATCTGAGGACAAGCTTGCACAGCTTTCAGAAAGCCAAATAAATTAGATCTCTGTGTACTGTGCTTGTTCCTTTTGATCCACATCCTTTTTTATGAAGTTCTAATGAGGCAGAAGATGTATGTTTTAATAAAATATTAGTTTGTGTGCAAAAGCTACTTTACAGTGTTATACAAAAACATTCCGTGCCCCATTATTTTCTCCACATTTCGGCACCTTATAACAAACAAACCTCAATGCTTTTCATTGTAATTTTATGTGAAAGACCAAAAGCAATTAGAAGATAATTGTGAAATGGAAGAAAAATGATACGTGGTTTTATTTAAAAAAAGTTATAATTAGTTATTATCCAGTGCTGTTTTTATTGTCGTTTTTCTTGTTTTTATTCTAAAGCACTTTATGGCTTTTGACCTTTGAAAGGTGCTATATAAATAAAGTTTACCTACTTTCTTACCTGCAGTAGATAACTCTCCTGTTGTCTTCATTTGGTATCAGTTCAGCTTAGTTGGTCCTGGAGGCTGAAGCTAAGATAGAAGAATGGCCAAGGTGGACCTCTGTTGTTTTAAATCAACTCCAGAATCAAAAACGTCGTAAGAACTACTGCAAACATTATTTCATGAACCATTAAAAAAAGTAAATCAGCGAAATAGCATTTGCTGAAACCAATAGAATATTTCTGCATTTAAACACTTAAACACTTTAGACAATTTATTCTGTTCTCAGTTCATGGTTCACATAGGAAGATTATTGGTGGCACCCTACCTCCGTTTCCTCTGTAAACATTCATCAACTTATGTGTAAATAAAAGAAACGGATGCATTAATGTATTTAAAAAAGCCAAAGAGACAGATTGCTTTAATTTTAGACGCAGGTGAAAGATTTCAAGAAAAATCTATGGTAAATGGCCTGCAGTTGTGTAGTGCTTTATCTAGTCCGAGGACCCCAAAGTGCTCTAAACTACAATCAGTCATCCACCCATTAATACACACATTCACACACTGACAGTGGTAGGCTACATTATAACCACAGCTGCCCTGGGGCAGACTGACAGAAGTGAATAAATAACCTCACAACCTGGGCTTAATTCCTGCTGTTTGCATCAACCCAGCAAAATGTATACAAATCTAAAATTCAAAGCCAATTGGATACAATAAAAATTAAAGAGCTTAATTTTTAATAGCTGCTGTCGTCTTTTGCTACCATTTGAATTTCACACTAACCGCTGTGTCAGTAACAGGTGTAACAGCCCTGATTGACAGTCAAGGTGAGAGGGCAGGTGATTCGTGCAGCAGCTTATCATTCAGAGTGCTGAATCTAGATTTCATGCAGAGGCCGCCTGCAGCAATCCGCTTCCATTTTATGCTGCAGTCATGTTTATTGTAAATTACCCTGCAGATTGTTTAAACAGTGGAACTGCACTCACAGGTGCTTTTTAACATGTGCTTCACAATGTAAGAGTTTAAAATGAGGCAGAAAGCAAACTGGATTATTGTTCATGCTTCGAAATGTTCACAGCCCTGAGGAAATCTGTATTTTGGATAAGTTTAGGTTCAGTATATGGAAATGTGCATTCCCTACTGCAAACTCTCTGATCAGAGGCTGCATAATTTTAAATATTTATTTTAATTTTTAAATGTTTGGTATTTATTTTAGTATAAAGACACTCCACACAACACCTGAAAGCAGTCACCATTTTTATGATATAGGTAATAATGAGAACCTCTATGTGGTGGTGATGCACAGAACAACCCATTCATAAATCTTGAGCTGGTTGCGATGCCCAGTGAGGATCATTGTTTTTATCCTTCACTTGTGTTTTCTTGTTACGCTCTCTGGTGATAGTCTTCGATGGTGTCTTCAGCTCTGCAGTTCACCATCAAACAAAAACAAAAATGGTGCTCCAGCAGCTATTCCCACAAGATCAGCAGTTCTCACACTCACAAGCAAAGTGCTAAACTGCATTACAAGGAGGAAAAACAATATATACCAGAAACGTTCCAAATATGTTGTTGAATGTTGCTTGTGTATTTGCATAAGGATAATTAAGCTAAGCCTTGAAGCACAATTTTGCTTCTTTGTAATCCTGAAGTAAAACTACGGTGGATTTGTCACATATATTGCAAAAGAACATTTCCCATAGGTGATGATGTTTAGCGGTTCATATGTTAGCGAGCCTCTGTTTACTCTTGTGCGTTTAATTGGAGAAGCTGCTTTAATTACTCCCAAAACTGCTGTTGCAAGCTGCCTGCAGTGTGAAAAACAGCCACTCCAGTGCTCAACCAACAGTGGCAAACTGCTGTCACACTTCTCCCAACCAACTTTGGGGTCTTAATAGCTGTGTGACCCAGTTTGAATCCCATTGAATTGAATCCATATGTGTTTCTAGCAGCTTCATTTACAGTTCTAAGTCACTGGAGATTACTTATTAAATGCCTCCAGATATGGTTTATTCACTCCCTGATGGCTGAAATAACCTCTGATGGGATTTTGGATCAAGCAACTTCATCTCAGGCTAGACTGACTTTACTTCATGCAGACTTTTTAGTGTTTTGGTACCTCTAACAGGATGTAACTTCCACATAAACTGAGAAAGAAATGTTCTCTTGATCTTAGTACATCTTAACTGCACATACAACGTCATCCTTCATTTTGCAAAAGTATGCGCCCCGTTTTTATTTGATAGACCAACACACAAGTATCACTACTTTTATTGGTGAATTTTCTTTTAAGAGATTAATTGTTGATTAATAAGAATCCGAACCTTTGCTAGCTTCAAAGTGCAAATGTTCCCTGATTTTGTTTTTCAGGTCTTTGCAGGCTGATGAAGAAATAGTTGAAAGACCAAATCCCAACAGATCCAAGCAATGATTGAAAACATGAACTCAAATTGTTTGTCTTCCTGCATTGCACCCCTCCCCCCATGGCGTTCTGTAATCATCTGCTGTTTACCAGGAATTCTTGAAGATATCCTCAGAGCTCTTTCATCATGATGACAATATGAGCGGCTGCGATAAGCTGCCTAGCTCATCGGGACTCTATTGAGCTGCTTGTAAAGAGAGGAAGGCAATGTGTTGTTTACATTTGTAATACGGGGTAATATTTCCAGATAAGAAAGCTTTCAAATTGTGCTGCATGCAGCCTTGTCTGATGTTAATAAAAATATTTCCCCAGCTTCTGCTTCTTCTTATTAAGCTTATTATGCTTAGTAAAGGGTAGATTAGATTTATTAACGTGCATGAGTGGCGGAGAGACGAACAGGCATCAAGTCGATCTCTTTACTTTGAAACTCATTCTACAAACATGACTCTTAACTAGATGTAAACCATGCAGAACTGCTTTCATGTCTAAAATGAAAGTAGCCTCAATTCCTGTTTTGATGGATGTGAGCAAAGTGTTTGCCAAAATGATCACGAACCAGTCCAAGTCTGTAACATGGCATTGAGTTGTATGTCTACATAAAAAAATCTGAATTACTGTGAATTTGGAGGCATGCATGTTGTGCACACTTATGCCTCACTTTTATTCACATAATCCTAAAGAGTAGATATGTCTGATAGGTGCTTTTGCTGCACATTTATTGGAATAATGTGCAATAACAACAAAGGTACTTATTTATTTATTGACCTTGACTTACATGACAGTGACACAAAAATGATGAACCTTAATTTGATAATTTTCCTATTTCAAAAACAAAATTCCCAGTATATAAAAAAAAGAAAACTGAAGAAAATGTTTTAAGACATTATTCTTCATCCTTTTATCTAAAAAAGCCCAGAATATTTTTAAAAACAATGTTTTAATATTGATTTTTATGGAGATTGCCAAGTTTTTGTCCAACTTATTAATTGTTTTGTTCTCTGAGTTATTGACAGAGCTCTAAAATAAATGCACACAGCTTTCTGACCTTTAGTCACTCAGGATTTAGTCACCTCAGGATTTTAAAGAGTTAAAGAGAAAAAACACAGAGTTCTGTCTCAAAGCATAATGTATTGAAAATATTCAGTATCAGGTTATTTATGGTTATTTATTTCAATAAGGTACTTTAAAAGCCTGACATTTTACCTTTAGAGTTGAATGTGTAATAACCCTGCAAAAGAGTTTATAAGCCATTATTAAAATATCTGCATCAAAGGTACATGTGGATGCCTCTAAAATATTGTAATAGCTTTTCTTAGTGTTACAAACAGCTCAAAACTGAGTTACTAAATCAAATATGTGATAATATATTTTTTTTATTATTAGCTCTACCTGGCAAGTCAGTGATGGTCTGCAAGTGATTTCAAGTGATTTCTGCTGCATTCACTTGATGTACAAAGATGGATGTGATAAAAAAATACCTTCAAGCACTGCAGAAGCTATTTATCGATTAATGCACTGGCAATCGCTTAGTGTCTTTTAGGGCCCTTGAGGCAGCATTTCTCAAAATATTTGCAAACTAAGCAATCAGCAATGAAAAGAATGTGTTTGTGGTTGGATGCAAAATGATGGATGACACTTTGCAGTATTCTTATTCAACACACATTTAGCTTCATTTTCAGTATCTGGCAAAATTGATCTTACTACTTTAAACTTTTTCACATTTTGTCACATTACAACTACAAACATTAATCTATTTTTTAAAGATATAGGACATCCAGATTACAGCAGAAATCATGAGTCTGATTAAAGTATTTCTTAGAATTTGGTCTTAGAAGTAAAACATTCCTCCTTACTCTGTTCCCACATTAGATGCTGATAGGACAAAACAGACAAACTTGTAAGAGCCGTTGGCTATTTTGTATCTTTTTCATTCATAAAGATCGCTTTCTATAACAGCTCAGAGTCTCTCATAAACATGTTTTCTCTGCTGGTCTTGTTCTTAAGGGATTTTCTCGGGAAACATTTATTACTAAGGTCAAGACAGAGGTTTCTCAGTGACATTTAAATACAAAAGGTGTAAAAAAAAATTAAATGTGACCCAGTTCAGCTGGTGATTATTAATCATCAATGTTCAGCATCAAGCTTTGGTTAATTCACCCCTTTACGTAGTCATGTCCAGTTTATATTTTTTTTATGTGCATACTGCTTTACACTTCGAGATATTTCTCGTCTTGTCCTTGTTCCTGTTCTGCAGCTCTGCATGCTCATATAAAAGAAGCCCACAACTGCCACATCGACAACTTTGATGCAAGTGTCAAGAGTTAGTTCTGCCAGCTAAGCACCATGTCAGAAATGCAATCCTGCCCCTGGCTACTCAACCTTGGCCAATATCGGTAACCTTAAACTTAAATGAATCCGAACAGGGAGGGTGCTGGATTAGGTTTATCGTCATAGGGGATGAAACGCAGGGAAAACGAGAGGGCATTTAGAGTTTAGGGAAGCAGCAGGAATGACATGGGGGGATTCAGAATGATGTGCAGGTACGGTAAATCTCTGTGGGTCATAAATACTAGATAAAAAAAAGACAGAATTTAATACATTTTTTATTCACTTAGCTCCATACTCTAAATCCCAACACCATTTGTCACGGTGCAGCGAAATCCTAATCAAACACTGGTGTTGGACTGCATATACCGTGAGCTTTCATCCTCCCCTAAAAATAACTTTTAGGAACCAGATGTATTTCAGCTGATCTTGTCTGTTTTGTCCCTAGAACCAGACAAAAAAACCTCCTAGAAACTGCTGGGAGAACAACCCAGCTCCGGCGTTTTGTTTTCTTGCCCAGTCATGGGTCAAATAGGAATTGATCCAGACCTGAGTTGGTTTTACACAACAGGATTGGGTTCGAAGTTTGACCCAACATACTGGGTTAGGTTGTCAAACCAAAAATAGGTTAAAGTGAAAGATTGCTAACATTAAAGCTTATGTTAGACATCTCTTATTTTAACCATGTTAGTCGGTTGAAAATAAAATAATCTGCACTGAAAAACAAGTATTATATGAGTTGAATTAACTTTTTTTTTAGCTTAATTCAGCATTACAATTATTAGATTTTTTAAAAGAAAGGCAACCTTATAATGTCTTATAGACCTTTTGTTAAATAAAAAAACGGACTTTTGATAGCAAAATTCATACTCAATATGTAATACTGTACTTTTGCTCTGATAAGCATTTATTTGATTAAAACCAAAGATATGCTTAGTATGGATACTGATTAAGCCTCATAGTGTCTAAAAATACTTTCATTGTGAACCAGTTGAATTTTAAATTCACATTCCACAAATAACACTGTATAAATGTTTCCTGTCCATAATGAATACTTTGCCTATTTTAAGGTCAAAGTGTGAATATCGAACATAGTTAGCCAGCTATGTTGAGCATGACTTTTCTTTTAAAATCCATCAAAATTGGCAGGAGAGGAAAATAGGGCATTAATCAGAAAAGCAGCCAAAGGGTATCTGTAACTTTGGAGAAGATGAAGATTTACAGCTTAAGTGGATGAAGGAAATCTATTAGATTTTTTAATAGATGTCTTTAGTAAATTACATTTTTGGCCAACATTCAAATGCTCTGTCAGAAAACCAACACTGCATTTTACCATGAACACTGTAAACAGGGAGGTGGCAGCATCATACCGTGGGAACGTTTTCCTTCTGCAGAGGACAGGGAAGCAGGTCAGAGTTTGACAGGAACCACAAACATACATCCCAAGCAGCAATGAAATGGTTTATATTTCCAGAAAAATACATGAAGGTTTGTGGTGGTAAGATGACAAAATGTGGAAATTTTCAAAGGGATATAAATACTGTTGTAAGACACTGTGTTGTGTTTAATAACTAGATTTCTGTCAGAGAGTTACTTTTTTTCTGACAAATAAATATTCCCACAGCTTAGCATAAGGACGGGGTAAAACAGCTTGTTTCAGTGCTGTAATTAGTTTTAGGGCTCAGCTTTCGTTGTGATTTGGTTTTTATTTGTCTTTTAAAGGTCAGCATGAACCACAGTAAAATGTTTTATCCGGAAACTGAGTGTTTAACTGAATCACCAATGTTCAAATGGCAGTAAATTAATGCTATGGTGAGTGTGAGGTCTGAGTTACCATGCTCAAACAGCCATATCACAAGCCTTTCCCCCAGTGCATGTTAAAGGCCTGCTTGTCAGTATAGTTAGCACAAAAATAATGATAAGGATTACTTTGAAACCTCTGAAGAGAAGCTCTTATATGTTCTCCCTCTGCTGCTAATGAACACAATTAGGAATGAAACTGAGCTTATGTGAAGCTAAATTGAACCTCATTTGACTCTTGGCCTCGAGGGAGTCTCGCCCCTCAGCAGTGTGGGAAGACCAGTTTTGCCAATCACCTCCTCATTTTCCTCACATTTTGTTTGCACCTGTTTGTGGCACAGCAGTAGAAATCAAATTCAGCTTCACAGGTTAAAAATCCTGAAACATTTTAAATCAACAAGCCTCTGTTCCATGTAAATAATTCTTTTGCAGATCAACATTCTGCTTTAATAGATGCAGCCCAATAAGTTTGAAAATGATTGAAAAACCTATTTATGTCTGTTGTTCTATTCAAAAAGTGAAACTCATATACAAATGGTGACATATTTCGAATGTTGATTTCTGTTCATTCTGATGAGTATGGTTTACGGCTAATAAATACCCTAAATTCAAATTCTCAGAAAATTTTAACATTATATAAGACTATAATACATGTATCTTTAAATACAAAGATGCCACTGCTAAAGAAGGTGGGTGTTTATGTCAATATTCCTATATCCAAGCATATTTAATGTAAAGTTGAGTGGAGGGACAACATGTATACCTACACCCTTGAGTAGATTGTGATACACAGATAATTTAAGTATTTGGGGAAGTTTCACAACAGCTGGAGTGCTTTAAGAGCCACCACACACACAGATGATAAGGTCCGTATCTTAGTATCTTACCAAGAGTAAGGAGCCCTAATCACTGCAACTGACAGAAATAAACACACAAAATATTTACTCTGTGTATAGTGAATCTATTCAGTGTTGTGAAAAAGTATTTGCCCATTTAGAGATTTCTTCTGCTTTTTCTTTCTGCTGCATTTGGATCATTCAGATTGTAACTTACTTTAAACCTATCTATATTATCGGATTGAATTCACTGCATAAATAAACTGAATTAAATTGAATCGAGTAAATGCTTTTCCTTTAACATAGAGAGTAATCCTGGACCAGTGTGTCTGTATTTTCGTGAGTCTTCTCAAACCCCCGGTCAGATGTTATAAGTTCTCACTTACACTTACCCAAGTTCTGATGGAGGTTTCTTTATGGAGAGCGAGTTTTCCTTTCCACTGTAGCCACATGCATCCTCAGTTGAAATGTTGCTGCAAAGTTAACATGTTGATGCAATTAGCCATCCGCTGTTAACACGTGTTAATTCTAGAGGAGGGATTGCTGCAAAGTTAATGACCAATGCAGCTGGCTGGGTTTACTTAGATAGAAATATACTTTTAATAAAACCACGAATTATGTTCTCAAGCAGAAAATCCTGAAGGAGAATGTCTGGTCATCAGTTTAACTAAAGCTTAAGCACACTTGGGTTATTTCAAAGCACTCCAGCAAGCCCAACTCTGAATGGTTCAAAAAGGAAAACAAAATTCATATTTTTAGAGTGATCTAGTCAAAGTACATATTCAGATACGATTTAGTTGCTATAGCGTGACCTTAAACAAGCCTTAATAATGGAACACCCTCAGTGTGATCTGATTCAAACAACTGGGAAAAGATTGGGGGCAAATACGCTTTTCACAGCCCCCATACAAGAGTTTCAGTTTTATAAAATTAACAGTTTTATGAATAGCTGAAATAAATTAACCATCTGATGATGTTTCAAGATCCATTTGTATGTTTCATTTGCAGTTGAAATTTCCGCTTAAAATAAGCCTTTGAAATAAAGAAACAAGCAAAAACAAAGAGTACTGGATCTCTTCTTTACTCCCCTCCCTGCCTCTCTTCCTCCTCTCTCTCCTCTCCTGTGTTGAGGCAGCAGCAGCAGGAGTCTTGTGTGTGGCTCAGTGGCTGGAGGACAGCAGCAGCAGTGGGAGCAGGATACACCCCAAACCGAGCAAACATGATGGAAGCTGTGAGAGCCGTGGCTTGGCTGTACCTGCTGGTGTGCGTCTCGCTTCAGGTGGACGCGAAAAGTGGGAAGGAGGAAGAGAGAGTCGGGAATTTCATGGAAGATGAGCAATGGCTGTCAACCATCTCTCAGTACAGCCATAAGACAAAACAATGGAATCGCTTCAGAGATGTGAGTGCTGTAATTTTCTCCTGCCCTTATACCTCCTTATTGGCGCTTCGGATGACCCCTTTTTGCGCAAAGTTAACTCTAGCCCCAAACTGCACACACGCGTGGTTTAATTCGCATCCGTCTGTAGGAATTATTATTATTTAAATAAGATTTTTTTAATCATGCTAAAAGTTCGACTAAGCGCGCGCTTTTGAGTCTGCGTCCGCGAACTAATGAACGACATGATTCTCGTTTATATATATATATATATCTCTCTCTATATATATATATATTGCTTTTTGATGAAAAACAAACTTTTTATATGTAATACGAAAAAATAGTGGTATAATAATGGTTTTAATTTTTTAACAAAAAAAAAAAAGAATTGTTTTCACCCCCTATGAACACCCTTTAGCTGTAAATACAACTGCAAGTATTTTTGGGTATGTCTACAAGTTAAGCACATCTAGCGTCTGATATTGTGACCATTCCTTATAAAATAGCTCACGCTGAATCAGATTGGAAAGAGAGTGTTTGTGAAAAGCAGTTTTCAAGTCTTGCCATGGATTACCAATTGGCTTTAGTTCTGAGTTTTGCCAAGGCCATTCTAACACTGTTATGTTGTTTGGTGTTGAGGACCAAAATGCGAACATGACATAGGCAGGTGCATGAAGGAGTGAGGATTTACTGAAGCACATATGGAAACAAAGGATATGGGAACCAGTTTGAGAACAGCAGTTCTGGGCAGAATACATGAAGCTGTTGCATAACTATAGAGCTTCTTCAGTGACAAACTGCTGCATCCAAGGTGCCCAAAGGTGCGATACCGCAGGTCCTTCATCTTACCAGCTGTTAGGCTTTATAAACACCACTGCGTCCAACAAACCCAAGAAGTGTTTGCATCCCTGCTGTTTTTGCTCAGTTTTTCCATTTCTTGTAAATAGTCCGTCGTTTTTAATGCACAATTATACATTTGTATTTCGTACATTTTCAAAATCACCTTACTTAGTTGCATATTTCATTTAATCTTAGTATGATTACTAAGATTTTTGAAATTTATTGACACTATTTTTATGTTGTAAATGTTTCCCTTACTGTTGGTCTCTTATTCTCATTTTTTGTTTTCTATATTTGTTATGTTTGTGTGAATCTGCCTGCTTCAATTTGCCTTACACTTTGCTGCTGAAACACCTGAATGTCCCCTCTGTGGGACAATAAAGGACATTTCTATTCTATTCTAGCTAAACTCTGACTGTACGTTTAGTGACGTTCTCCTGCTGGAAAGTGAACATCCTCCTTATTCTCAATTCCTTTGCAGCCACTAACAGGGTTACTTACACTATTGCCCTGTATCTAGCTCCATACATCTTTTTACAGCTTCTCTGTCCCTGCTGCAGTAGAGCATCCCTACAGCATTATGCTGCTACCACCATGTTTCACTGTAATAAGAATGTATAAAGCAAGACCTGATCTTCAGTGTTAGTTTTCCTGCACAGTGTTTTGATTTCATCTGACTATAGAACACCTTGCCCTTGGTTCCCCTATAGTGTGTAGCAAACTCAAAACAATATTTATATGATTTTTTTTCAATAATGGCAGTCTTCTTGCTACTCTTTCATCAAAGCCAGATTTGTGGAGTGTATGACCAATAGTTGTCCTGTTTACAGATTCTTCCACCTGACCTATGGATTTCTGCAGCTCCTCCAGAGTTACCATGGGCCTCTTGGCTACTTCTCTAATTAATGCTCTCCTCTCCCGGCCAGTCAGTTCAGGTAGACAGCCATGTTTTAGTAGGTTCTGGCATCCGGACACGACAGTAATGTGCCCTGCACAACTTACAAGTCAGATACATTATTATCAGTGCTGAAATAAACATATTAGTCAACTGAGAAATTACCCAAACTATTTTTGTTTACAATATTTTCACTCCAATGTCACAATGCTAATTATCCAAATCACAAAAGGCTGCACATAATACAAAATGTCAATGTGGAAGTTGTGTTACAGGTGATTATGCTGCAATTATACATTTTAAAGTTGATATACATTCATATTCAGTCAATTTGAATTTCGTTTTGGCGAGGCTTTTTTGTCAGATTAAAAGCACCTTTTGAAAATCACCTAAGCAGGTATTAATCACACTTTACATTAAGGCCAGATTTCTGTATTAAAAAGGGCTTTTTTGGTCTTATGTAATATTATAATCTTAAATGTTGTGTTTTTATTATAGCTGTAAGCCAAAAACATCATAATTAACAGTAATAAAGGCTTGAAAACATCAGCCTGGGTGTAATTAAGCTATATAATGGTTCACTTAGTGAATTAAGTTACTGAAATAAATACTATTTTAATACTATTCTAAATTATTGAATATGACTGAATGTCTTGACACTACAGTGCAGTTGGTAGCACTGTTGCCTTGCAGCAAGAAGGTCCTGGGTTCAGAAGGGCCAGGGGTCTTTCTGCATGGAGTTTGCATGTTCTCCCCGTGCATGCGTGGGCACTTCGGCTTCCTCCCACAGTCCAAAGACATGACTATTAGGTTAATTGGTCATTCTAAATTGCCCTTTGGTGTATGAATGAGTGTGTGCATGGTTGTTTGTGTGTTGCCCTACGATGGACTGGCGACCTGTCCTCTCGCCCATAGACTGCTGGAGATAGGCACCAGCTCCCCCACGACCCACTATGGAATAAGCGGTAGAAAATGACTGACTGACTGATCTTGACACTACATGTAAGGAGATCCGTTTATAAAACAATTCAACGGTAGATATGTTTTTTTGAGATTTGAAAAGTGAATGTCTACCAGGTTTTATGTTGTGCTGTTTAAGTGTTTTGATGAGTCAGTTTTTCTTTGTAATCATAAATTAGAAACTCAAAGTATTTCAGGGCATAGTCTAATGTAGGGCGACCTTAGTGCGACCAAAGACCTGTGAACCCGTAGCACAAACTGCATGTTTGACATGTCCTTGGAGAAGCTGGTAAGGCAGTCTCAGATCCATGCAAGCTTCCACCTTAACCTCCAGCAGCTGTTTGATCTCACTCCTGGGAAATATCAGCTCAGACAGATAGTCTTATCAGTGTCGGCCAGAGAAAAATACCAGCGCCTTTAACCGTCTTTGGTCCTACGGGAGGTTGCTCGCGATGTCCTACACCTGGGTCTCAAGAGAATTTGTAATTGAATCGCAAATCTGAGCCACCATGAAAATTTACATATCATCCCTCCTGGTGTTTGGAGTGGTGTGTCTCACCTGTCTGTTTGGATGAGTGTTTGGTGAACAGACGGGTTACACAGATTTGGGATGAGGCCTCATGGAGCGGGGTTCTGGCAGTATGCCCACCCACAATGTCCTGAGTAGATTTGTCCTTGGCTATAAAATCAGCTTCAGTCCGATTGAATTTAGTCAAGACATGCAGGATGTCTTGGAACATTCTGAATGAGGCTCACGTGGTCAGACCATTTATGGTCCTTCATGAATATCATAGGTTTAAGAAGGGATGCACGTGCAGCTGCATCTCTATAAATTAATATAATTGAAAAGCTAATATATTTTAGTAATTCAGCTAAGAAAGTGAAACTCATCTATTATATACATCCAATACACACACAGTCATATGTGTCAAGTGCCTCATTGGGTATTTTATTTTCTGATAAAATAAATGTTGAGTTTTGAGTAGCTGAAACCCATAATCACTCAAATGAAGTGAAATAAACAAGTAAAACTATATATATATATATAAAACTATAATATATTATATATATATATATATATATATATATAATATATATATATATATACACACCACACACATACCGGTCAAAAGTTTTAGATACACTTTCTTGCTTAATGGTTTATTTTCATGACTATTGTAGATGCTCTCCAAAGGCAACAAAACCATGAATGAACAAACAAGGAATTATAAGTGTGAAATAACTCTAAACATTTTTATATTTTAAATTCTTCCAAAGAGCCACCCTTTGCGTTGATGACTGCTTTGCACCCTTTGCCTTCTCTCCATGAACTTCATGAGGTGGTCATTTGAAATGGTTTTCCAAAGAGTCTTGAAAGAACCTCCCAGAGGGTTATTGAGAGATGGCCAAAGGTTAATATTTCAGCCATCACAACAAAGGGTGGCTACTTTAAAGAATCTAAAAAAAAAAAAAACGTATTTACAGTTCTTTTACAATTTGTTGTTTGCTACATAATTTAATATGTGTTCATTCACAGTTTTGATGCCTTCAGTGGGATTCTACGTACAATGTAAATGGTCATAAACACAATGAAAGCCATTAAAAGAGAAAGGGGTTCTAGAACATTTGATAGAAATATCCTCATTTATTGAGATGAAAACCTACGATTTTCAAATTTCATGAAGGACCTATATATATATATTATATATATATATATATATATTATATATATATATATATATATTATATATTATATATATATATATATATATATATATATATCTATATATACAGTACAGACCAAAAGTTTGGACACACCTTCTCATTCCAAAGAGTTGTCCTTATTTTCATGACTATGAATATTGTAGCTTCACACTGAAGGCATCAAAACTATAAATTAACACATTTGGAATTATATACTTAACCAAAAAGTGTGAAACAACTGAAAATATGTCTTATATTCTAGGTTCTTCAAAGTAGCCACCTTTTGCTTTGATTACTGCTACGCACACTCTTGGCATTCTGTTGATGAGCTTCAAGAGGTAGTCACCTGAAATGGTTTTCCAACAGTCTTGAAGGAGTTCCCAGAGATGCTTAGCACTTGTTGGCCCTTTTGCCTTCACTCTGCGGTCCAGCTCACCCCAAACCATCTCGATTGGGTTCAGGTCCGGGTGACTGTGGAGGCCAGGTCATCTGGCGCAGCACCCCAGCACTCTCTTTCTTGGTCAAATAGCCCTTACACAGCCTGGAGGTGTGTTTTGGTTCATTGTCCTGTTGAAAGATAAATGATGGTCCAACGAAACGCAAACCGGATGGAATAGCATGCCACTGCAAGATGCTGTGGTAGCCATGCTGGTTCAGTATGCCTTCAATTTTGAATAAATCCCCTACAGTGTCACCAGCAAAGCACCCCCACACCATCACACCTCATCCTCCATGCTTCACGGTGGGAACCAGGCATGTAGAGTCCATTCACCTCTTCTGCGCCGCACAAAGACACGGTGGTTGGAACCAAAGATCTCAAACTTGGACTCATCAGACCAAAGCACAGATTTCCACTGGTCTAATGTCCATTCCTTGTGTTCTTTAGCCCAAACAAGTCTCTTCTGCTTGTTGCCTGTCCTCAGCAGTGGTTTCCTAGCAGCTATTTTACCATGATGGCCTGATTCACACAGTCTCCTCTTAACAGTTGTTCTAGAGATGTGTCTGCTGCTAGAACTCTGTGTGGCGTTGACCTGTTCTCTAATCTGAGCCGCTGTTAACTTGCGATTTCTGAGGCTGGTGACTCAGATGAACTTATCGTCCGCAGCAGAGGTGACTCTTGGTCTTCCTTTCCTGGGGCGGTCCTCATGTGAGCCAGTTTCTTGATGGTTTTTGCGACTGCACTTGGGGACACTTTCAAAGTTTTCCCAATTGTTCGGACTGACTCACGTTCATTTCTTAAAGTAATTCGTTTTTCTTTACTTAGCTGCTTTTTTCTTGCCATCATACAAATTATAACAGTCTATTCAGTAGGACTATCAGCTGTGTACTGTATCCACCTCCTGCACAACACAACTGATGGTCCCAACCCCATTTATAAGGCTTGAAATCCCACTTATTAAACGTGACAGGGCACACCTGTGAAGTGAAAACCATTTCAGGTGACTACCTCTTGAAGCTCATCAACAGAATGCCAAGAGTGTTCGTATAAGTAATCAAAGCAAAAGGTGGCTACTTTGAAGAACCTAGAATATAAGACATATTTTCAGTTGTTTCACACTTTTTGGTTCAGTATATTATTCCACATGTGTTAATTCATAGTTTTGATGCCTTCAGTGTGAAGCTACAATATTCATAGTCATGAAAATAAGGACAACTCTTTGAATGAGAAGGTTTGTCCAAACTTTTGGTCTGTACTGTATATATCTCTCTCTCTCTCTCTCTCTCTCTCTCTCTCTATATATATATATATATATATAATATATATATATATATATATATATACATACAAAGCACTATTAAGCGCTGGGCTCCAATGTGACAATATGTATATATTACTCTGTGGGTAATTATTCAATAAATTAGGGGTATCATTTTCCAAATTCAAAAACTGAAACAAACAAACTTTTTGTTGATATTTTAGTTTATTGATAGACTCCTTTGTGTTTGAACCAGGAAGGTGTTTCAAAAGATAGCACTGAAGGTTTTCTACAGATGAAATGTTGTATTTGTATCTGTGTTTGACTGACTAGTGTTACCACCTACAGTATGAGCCAAGCTGCTAGTAAGTGATTGATCCCATCTTAGAAATAATTAAACTGTTACATTTACTAGCTTTAAAATGCTGACAGAAGCTCTCCGCAGTTATAGTGTGTGTACTGCTTACATAGAGTAGTTGGGGGGTATTGATTCGATCCCACATAAGTGCTCTAGGCCCCAATCAAAGCGATGAATGATCAATATTGGAATCCTGGCTAAACTCATCTTCTGATATCTGTTATACGTCTATTGTCTATGAAATCTATGTGAGCTGTATGGTGTTCTGTATGGGCTATTTTTAAAACTCAGTATTTTCATGTGCGTGGCCTGCAAAACAATGAAAATATTTGTGGTCTTTACAATTAGGTTCACAATGAAAGAGATACTATATTAACTGCGGCAGGTCCCTGTCTGTCTGTGTGAAGTTGCCTGATCTGAGTGCTCTGTCCTGACAGCTGTTGCTGTGCAGAGAGCAACTGAAACACTACTCATTAATCAGAATCAGAATCCTTTTTATTGTCATTGTGTAAAAAATGCACAATAAAATTCAAAAAATAGCAACTCTCGAAGTCGGTGAAAACAATCAAATAAATAAATGAATAAATCAGGGTTTACATGGATTTGCAGTGTTCAGGGCAACAACAGCTCTTGGGGAGAAACTGTTTTTCGGTCTGTTTGTTTTTGACTTTATTGCCCTGAAACGCCTCCCTGAGGGTAAAAGTTCAAAGAGGCGGTGGCTAGGGTGTGAGGAGTCCCTAATGATGCTGCGGGCTCTCCGGAGGCAGCGGGTCCTGTAGATCTCCTCCAAAGATGGAAGAGGGTAGCCAATCAGTCTCTGGGCAGTGTTTATGACCCTCTGGAGCTGCTTCCTCTCTGCCACAGTGCAACTGGAGAACCACAGTGAGATGACATGGCACAACACCGACTCCACAGAGCAACGATAGAAGGACACCAGCAGCTCAGTTCTCAGGTTGTTCTTCCTGAGAATCCTCAGAAAGTACAGTCTCTGCTGTGCCTTCTTCAGGATGGAAGTGGAGTTTGCATTCCAGGTCAGGTCTTCACTGATCTTGATGCCCAGGAACCTGAAATCTGGCACCATCTCCACCCTGTCCCCATTTATAATCATGGGCTGAATGTCAGGTTTACACCTCTTAAAGTCTACAATCAGTTCCTTCGACTTCGAGGTGTTCAAAAGGAGGTTGTTGGTGGTGCACCAGACAGATAGCCGTTCCACCTCCATTCTGTTCCTGGTCTCATCTTCTCCAGAGATGAGATAATATTTATGACGTTAAAAGCTAAGCACTAAATTCATAAAGTAGGAGACCAATGTTTCCAGTGAGTCTGAACGTGAATCACTGGAAATGCTTTAAAATATGTTGTTGGCCAAATCATTGATGAATTGTATCAAAACAGAGACTAAACCTGCAAAAATGCTAGCATTGCACTTCAGAAATCTCGGCTGAAATGCTATGCGTGAAAACATTGCTAGCAGGAGCAAGACGTATGTTTACTGAAGACTTTAGTTTGGTGTGTCAAATCAGATATATCTTCAGAAATATAAGACTGTTGCAGAAACCCCTTGTTGAGAGAAAATATCTGTTTCTGTCAAAAAGCCACACCATCAGAAAGCACCATGGTGACAAGCAGATTGTTACTTAAATTAATTTAAAAGCTCCCAGTCCAATCATAAACACATGACATTTATGTTAATGATTGGACTGGGATTTAGTATCAGCAAATGCCTATTTTTAATGAATCAAATATCCTGGTCAGGACATTCCTAATAAACAGTGTCTGGTAGGACTTAACTCTCGTACTCGTACTCGTCGTCTTCCGCTTTATCCGGGACCGGGTCGCTTAGGCAGCAGACTCAGCAGAGACACCCAGATGTCCCTCTCCCCAGACACCTCCTCCAGCTCCTCCGAGGGGAGCCCAAGGCGTTCCCAGGCCAGCCGAGAGACATAGTCCCTCCAGCGTGTCCTGGGCCGTCACCTGGGCCTCCTCCCGGTGGGACGTGCCTGGAACACCTCCCGAGGGAGGCGTCCAGGAGGCATCCGCAATAGATGCCTGAGCCACCTCAACTGGCTCCTTTCGATGTGGAGTAGCAGCGGCTCTACTCCGAGCCCCTCCCGAATGGTCGAGCTTCTCACCCTATCTCTAAGGGAGTGCCCGGCCACCCTACAGAGGAAGCTCATTTCAGCCGCTTGTATCCGGGATCTCGTTCTTTCGGTCATGACCCAAAGTTCATGGCCATAGATGAGGGTAGGAACGTAGACCGACCGGTAAATCGAGAGCTTCGCTTTTCGGCTCAGCTCTCTCTTCACCACAACGGACCGCCCCCATTACTGCGGCAGCCGCACCGATCCGTCTGTCGATCTCCCGCTCCATTCTTCCCTCACTCGTGAACAAGACCCCGAGATACTTGAACTCCTCCACTTGAGGCAGGAACTCCCCTCCAACCTGAAGAGGACAAGCCACCCTTTTCCGGTTAGAACCATGGCCTCTGACTTGGAGGAGCTGATCCTCATCCCAGCCACTTCACACTCGGCTGCGAACCGCCCCAGCGCATGCTGTAGGTCTTGGCTAGAGGGGGCCAGCAGGACCACGTCATCTGCAAAAAGAAGAGACGAAATCGACAGGTCCCCAAACCAGACCCCCTCCGGCCCTTGGCTGCGTCTAGAAATCCTGTCCATAAAAGTTATGAACAGGACCGGTGACAAAGGGCAGCCCTGCCGGAGTCCAACATGCACCGGGAACAGGTCCGACTTAGTGCCGCAATGCGGACCCAAACTCCTGCTCCGCTCGTACAGGGACCGGATGGCCCCTAATAAAGGGCCCCGATTCCATACTCCTGGAGCACCCCCCACAAGGCATCACGAGGGACACAGTTGAATGCCTCTTCCAGGTCCACAAAACACATGTGAACCGGTTGGGCAAACTCCCATGAGCCCTCGAGTACCCTGTAGAGGGTATAGAGCTGGTCCAGTGTTCCACGGCCGGGATGAAAACCACACTGCTCCTCCTGAAGCCGAGGTTCGACTATCGGCCGGACTCTCCTCTCCAATACCCTGGCGTAGGCCTTACCAGGGAGGCTGAGGAGTGTGATCCCCCTGTAGTTGGAACACACCCTCTGGTCCCCCTTCTTATGAAGGGGGACCACCACCCCGGTCTGCCAGTCCAGAGGCACTGTCCCCGACCGCCATGCAATGTTGAAGAGGTGTGTCAACCATGACAGCCCCACAACATTCAGAGATTTGAGGTACTCAGGGCGGATCTCATCCACCCCCGAAGCCTTGCCACCGCGGAGCTTTTTAACCACCTCGGTGACTTCAGCCTGGGTGATGAAAGAGTCCAACCCCGAGTCCCCAGCCTCTGTTTCCACCAGGGAATGCGTGATGGCAGGGTTGAGGAGATCCTCGAAGTACTCCTTCCACTGCCCGATAATGTCCCCAGTCGAGGTCAGCAGCCTCCCACCCCCACTATAAACAGTGTTGGCAAAGCACTGCTTCCCCCCCCTGAGGCGCCGGACGGTTTGCCAGAATCGTTTCGAGGCCGACCGGTAGTCCTTCTCCATGGCCTCACTGAACTCCTCCCAGGCCCGGGTTTTTGCCTCTGCCACAGCCCGGGCCGCAGCACGCTTGGCCTCACGGTACCCGTCAGCCGCCTCAGGAGTCCCACAAGCCAACCACAGCCAATAGGACTCCTTCTTCAGCTTGACAGCATCCCTTACTGCCGGTGTCCACCACCGGGTTCTGGGATTTCCGCCGCGACAGGCACCGCAGACCTTACGGCCGCAGCTACGGGCAGCAGCATCGACAATAGATGCGGAGAACATGGTCCACTCGGACTCTATGTCTCCAACATCCCCCGGAATCTGGTCAAAGCTCTCCCGGAGGTGGGAGTTGAATACATCCCTGGCCAAGGGCTCCGCCAGGAGTTCCCAGCAGACTCTCACTATGCGCTTGGGCCTGCCAAGTCTGTCCGGCTTTCTCCTCCTCCAGCGGATCCAACTCACCACCAGGTGGTGATCAGTGGAGAGCTCAGCCCCTCTCTTCACCCGAGTGTCCAAAACATGCGGCCGAAGGTCTGATGATACGACAACAAAGTCGATCATTGACCTCCTGCCTAGGGTGTCCTGGTGCCAAGTGCACTGATGGACACCCTTATGCTTGAACATGGTGTTCATTATGGACAATCCGTGACTAGCACAGAAGTCCAATAACAAAACACCACTCGGATTCAGATCCTGGAGAGGCCATTCCTCCCGATCACGCCTCTCCAGGTGTCACTGTCGTTTCCCACGTGGGCGTTGAAGTCCCCCAGCAGAATAATGGAGTCCCCGGGAGGGGCACTGTCCAGCACCCCCAACAGGGACACCAAGAAGGCCGGGTACTCCGCACTACCGCTCGGCCCGTAGGCCGAAACAACAGTCAGAGACCTATCCCCGACCCGAAGGCGCAGGGATGCGACCCTCTCATCCACCGGGGTAAACCCCAACACGAGACGGCTGAGCTGGGGGGCAACAAGCAAACCCACCCCAGCCTGCTGCCTCTCCCCGTTGGCCACTCCAGAGTAGAAGAGAGTCCAGCCCCTCTCCAGGAGATGGGTTCCAGAGCCCACGCTGTGCGTGGAGGCGAGCCCGACTATTTCTAGTCGATATCTCTCGACCTTCTGCACAAGCTCAGACTCCTTCCCCCCCAGCGAGGTAACATTCCACGTCCCTAGAGCTAGCCTAAGCATCCGGGGATCGGGCCGCTGAGGTCTCCACCTTCGCCCGCCACCCAATCCTCTTTGCACCGGTCCCTCACGGTTCCCCCTGCAGGTGGTGGGCCCACTGGGGGATGGCCTCGCTTCTCTCGTTCGGGCTTGGCCCAGCCGGGTCCCGCGAGGAGCAACCCGGCCACCAGGCGCTCTCCGACGAGTCCCGACCCCAGGCCTGGCTCCAGGGTGGGATCCCGGCTCCGCCGTACCGGGCGACGTCACGTGCCTCGATATATTTGTCCTCATGAAGGATTCTTGAACTGCTCTTTGTCTGACCCATCACCTAGAGCCTGTTTGCCATTAGGAGACCCTACCAGGGGCATTTAAGCCCCAGACAACATAGCCTCTAGGATCATTTGAACACTCAAACTCCTCCACCACGTTAAGGTGGCGGTTCAAGGAGGGGACTTAACTCTAAACTATGGAAATATTGTTACAACCTCATATTTTTGACTTACCTTTCAGGGTAAGACTAAATATAACTAACTAACTCTGACTGCACTGTTCAATAGTTAGGACTAATTGGAATGTATGTACCTGACTTTTGTGAAGTGCCTTGAGACAACATGTGTTGTGAATTGGCGCTATATAAATAAAACTGAATTGAATTAAACAATATATGACAATTACAGAAATTCCTAATGTAGTTCTGTAAGGTGGCCGTCAGACTTGTGGAATAAATAGACTTTTGTGGATCTGAAATCCAACACTCTCTTAAATGTCAAATGGGAAAAACATCTGTTGATTAGTTTCATTAAAGTTTAATTAAGCTATAGAGAATTTCATTTGAAAAGTCACAGTTGTGATAGGTTTTGAATGTCAACATGATTGGTAAAATGCTGGACTGTAGAGTCATGACCTCTTCTTCGGGAAAAGGTGGCATTTCATTAAAAAAAATCTATTCTCTTTATCAAACAAAAATCAAGAGAGAAAGACAAGGGTTAACCGCAGCATATGTGGAGATGTGATGCTGCAAACAGATGGGTTTGCTAGCTTGTGCTCAGACAGGACTGCAATCTGTTCGGGGCATTGAATACACCATCTAAAATGTGAAGGTTGCATTTGTTTGCTGTCTCTGCAAACATGAAGTGTGAAATAACAGATGAATATGTGCTGTACCTAAATGAAATAGAGACACGAATGAAAAAGAAGTACCTGTGGACCATCCATCCATCCATCCATCCATCCATGGCTTAAAAGGTCTGGAAAAATGGAATTAGATATAAACGTGTTAAGGAACCCTGTATCCAACAGGGACATGAAGAACAGTAGAGTATCAGGATCCTCTTTAGCAAGTTAAGAGGTGCCAAATGACAGAAATTACACATGCAGTGATGTTTCTGTGATTTTCAGATGTGTTCAGGGCCACTGTTCATCTCTTCTAGTCAGCTGGCAAAATGGTTTTGTTTTGATCCATGCTGAGGGATATTGCTTTCCTTTCCTAGAGTATGAAGTTAGCAGGAGGAGGTTCAACACTGGAGAGAGGTTCTATAAGGTAGTTACTCTGCCTTTGCCTCTGCAATGTCATTGATCCTAATGGCTGACTCAGTGGCAGTCATAAAGTCCACAACTGAGCTGCTATTTTAGCTGGAGAGATTGCAACCCTAAGTGCCTAGGCTTGCACAAAATAAACTTGAATGTAATCTAAGTCATTTTAAAGATATATCTGACTGACATTTTTATGGTATATGTGGATGAATCTGTTCAAAAGCTCACACCATTGCTCCCGTGAATAACTGTGTACTTTTTTTTAACTCTCAGCCAGATTCTCCCGTCTCTCTGAGCATCCAGATAGGCAGATAGGGACCTCATTAAGAAGCCCTGCAGCCTCTTAGCCCACTATAGAGCACTGTTTAAGGTTTGCACCTGCTAACGCTCAGTTCTGCTCAGTATCAGCCATGGTTTTACTGAGGGAAATGTACAAGATGTTTTTTTCAGGTGGCTACTATGTTCATTAAGATGTTAAGATGATTACTAATGTTAATTTACTTTTGTTGGTGTGTGGAAATAACCTGATTTGGGACACTGATACATGCAGCAACATTAGCAGTTTTATAAATTTTACTCTGGTGACTCTATATACCATAATAATATGTATTATAAAATCTCTATAATAATAATAAAATCTCAGAGACAATGGTAAAAACAAATAGTGTTACATATTGAGATGCGATACATTTTTCATGTCCTGTAGGCTTTTCTACCACAATAGTTTAGGTCCTAGACAAGGTTTGCTTGAGCAAATTCTAAACTGGTCCAATAAAAAAGTTTTAAACACTTAATTGGTTTTTTTAACCTGTCTCCGGCCCCAGTCCACTTGTTCTCTCTTTTATATTAACAGTTTCCTGGCTTGGGTTTTGGGTTCTAAAGTCAGTGATTTACTCAATGAAACACAGGGTTATTTTTCTAACAAAGTGCTTGCTTTTGAACTTGGTTGTTGAGCCTATGTTCAGCTCCTGAAGAACTGTGTTCTTTCTTCTGAAACACATTTCCTACAAATATGGTCCTCACATATAAATATTTGCTGCCACCATGTCCTTTTCGTTTCCACATGAATGTCGGAATGTCAGTATCCAAAGGTTGGTCACATTCTTTTGTCTCATTTTGTTTATTCAGTATTTTACCTCGAAAGCATTTACTTTTTATATGGTTTAATATTTTTATATTGTTTTTAATAAAAAAAATGCTTGATGCCCCACCCCTCTTTGTTTGATATTTAAAAATCTTAGGAAACAGAAACTTCTCTGTGTATTCATTAGTGCATTCCAGTGAAAAGCTGCATCAAGGCTAAAGTGTTTTTTGCATGCCATTATTTCCCTGAATTCTCTCATGTCCAATGAAAATTACTAATTAGCTCCCAATTAGGCTCCCATAAGCGATGTGCTTCAGACACGTTATTTATGGCATGCTCTTATAAATGAGACAACATCAGTGGCTCATTCACTGACCTTACAACAGGTCGTTCCTGTTTGAAGTCTTGATGAATGGAGGACCACAGGCGGCTCTATTTCTCAGCAAATAAGACGCTTTCACAGCTTGACAGTGGGCTCTTTGAGCTCAAAGAGCCACTGTCATTTGTGGGTTTTCAGCTCCTGTAATCATCCTCCGCCATTTATTAGCTTCTAGCAGGATTTATGCTTCAGTGCTAACAGCCACTGTAATTACGGATATGAAATGTTAGCGCACGGAGGATGTATGTGATTATAGGAATATTATGAGGCCTGACTCCAGTTTTGATAGAGTGTCAGATCACTGGTTGAAAATTATGTTGGGGAAAATAATGACACTGAGCGACTAGTTATCTGAAGATCGACTCGTCAAATAAATTATTCATGAGATTTCACTTTTCACAATCAAAAGAGCGGGAGAGCAAAGAAGAGACTGTTTTCTTTCTAACAGTGTGGGTGGCTCTTAATTGAGTGTAAACATTGCTCTGTGTTGCTTCTGTAGAGTAGGTTCCCTCAGATACAGTAGCAATATGTCTCAGAAAAACATAAAAAATAAAACAGAATAAAAGCAGAGAAAAATTCGGGCATTCCAAAAGTATTCATACTCCTTGAACCTTTTCATATTTTGTCACGTTACAACAACAAACTTCAATTTATGTATTTTTGTGTGAATGGCTTGAAAGAAAACTTTTTTTTGTGACACGACAACATTTGTAGATTTATACATTTCATAATTCAGCCAGCTGTGCCGACATTAGTGTTAAAGCACACAAATCAGCAGCAGAATTATCAGCAGCAGCCGTGATGGCCTGAGTTTCAGCCGGTAACTTTGATGTGAGTTTCTGAAAATGTCAGGCTGAATAATTAGCTGATCCAAGGCTCTTCTTCTGGCTCCATTGTTCATGCATTATTTATAGTGGCATCTGCCTGAGTTTTCTCTGTACTCATGAAGCTCCCTACTATTCCTTTCTGCAGGCAGAGTGATAAAAACTGCCTCCCTGCAAATCTGTCTTCACTTAAAGCTGGCATGATGGCACACCAAAGATTCAATAGATGATCCAGAATTTTGGCAAACAAACAAAACTATATTATTGCTTTTTCATGAACTGATGATGAAACAACAGATTCTGTTGCTGCCTTATTCAAGAACTCTGCAGGGCTTTCTAAGGGCCATTGCCTTAAATGTAGGACAATGGACTATATTGCTGAAAATGAAATAAGTTGAAACAATAACTTTTGCTTTTTCCTAGTTTTGTTTTGCTATTTGTGTCTAACTCACTGAAACAAGAACAAAACTGAAAGGAATCCTAAATACAATGTAAAAAAAAAATAACGTAATAATTTTAAAAATCTCTCAAATACAGCAATTTAAAGCAAAAATTGTTCAAAGGTAGAAACTAGGAATAAAGAACACAGATCAAACACTTTACTTGGCTAATGACTATGGCGCCCAGCCTCCGTCTCCAAGCACAACGTGCTCCATGCGTCCGCTCTTGCTCAGCTCGGTCACTTGGACATGCATCTCCTTCATAAAGATGTTATTATTTTCCATTCATCATTAAATGTTACTCTGATCTCCATCCAAACCAAAAAAGAATCCCCCATTGTATTGCATGGAATGAAAGTTAATAAAGCAATACTCACTGCATAGAATATACAGGTCGTCATTCTGAAATCATATTCTTCAACATGATACATCATTTTAGAGCGTATATCATGACCCAAATACATTCTCATCTCAGAAAGAGGCTAAATAGAGATTACGTAATTACATAGAAGGTCCCACTGTTTATCCTCAAGCTAACATGGATGATTGTTGTTAAATGTCAGTGCAGTCCTCAGGTACGCTACAGTTCCCTGTATTTCAGGTGTTTTTAATATGAGCTTTGCAATTTGAAGGTGTCCCGCACATATGTATGTTCTGATAAATTTCCCTTATATAATTTAGGGCAGCACAGTTGTATCTCACTGCAAGGAGGAATCGAGGTCTGTTTAAATGTTATGTCTGCGTGGAGTCCACATAGATATGACTCTAATTACATAGAAACAAGTAGAGGAACATTACATTTAGAAGTTTTAAAAAAGCTTGTGTGTGTATCTGTAAACGTACAACAACAATTCAATCCACTGCATTCTGAGGCAGATTCAGATGATCACAGATACAGACAGTAGTTCAGGAGGATTTAGATGCATTTCATATTTTAACAAGATCACTTCTCTATTCACTTCTTATGGCCTTTGAATGAATAGATGTCATCCATCCATCCATCCATCCATAAATGAATGAAAACATAAAAAGCCCAGTGCAGTTTATATTGCATTTTGACATTTTTCCTGAATAAAGGACTATTTGAAATCAATTAAGTAATTAATTTTAATTTCAACCACTGAAAAACTCAGAAGATTCATTAACAAAACATTTGCCAATAGCTTTTTGTCAAAACCTAACAAAATATTGAAGTTATGCCAACATTTGTGATAAACATCGGTTTTAAGTCACAATGTTTTGCAGCGTTTTGAGTAAATGAAAGGACAGAGATCCAAAAGTTTCTGGCACATCCTCACCTTCTTCAAAGGTGCATGGAGAGGGGAAAGATCTGGTTAGGTAAAGGCTCCAGCAGCACTTAAAATACTGAGGAAGTAACTCTATTAGCAGACCAGCGTTCCGGCTTGTGGTCTTCATCAGGTTCCAAATTAAAGGACACAAACTACCTCAGAATTTTTTATTTCAAAATGTGACTTTCTTAATTTTTCATCCACATAAATGATCTTGGTACCTCTAGAAAGCTCTTTCAATTTCCTATCAAATTTTGTGTATTGACTAACAACTCTTGAAAATATTACTTAACTGTACAGTAACAGTATAATTTAAATAGCCTCTCTGCCATGAATTCTCATTAATTATTCATAAGTAGAGGCAGCATTACACTGTGTATGTGAGAGATTGAGTAAAGTAAAACCAAACACCTCCTGAAATTAAGAGTTGACTATTTTAGTAAAATAAAGTCAAGAAAGTATGATAGGGACATTTTTAAAAACTGTTTTAACAACTTTTTCTGGAAATTAGCACATTAGCTTTGCTAAGCTGAACATCGGTTTCTCCGTGCACAAGTTTTCTAATGTGTTATTAATACTTTATTAGTCTGCCATAACTTCCAACACTCTAAATGTTTGCACTAAAGACATAATAAGACATAATGCTGTGAAATAAGAGTTTAGCCCCTTACAGATTTCTTCTGTTTTTGCTTTTTGTTACAAACTAATGTTTCTGGTCAAATCCAGACCAATCTTGCCCTATATGAAATAAAGATACTGCCCTTGTTAAATCACAAATTAACACTGATAAACCAAAATATTTACTGTTGTACAAGTCACACCCAGGCCTGATTACTGTCTGACCTGTAGAATCAAGAGATCACTCAAATAGAACCCATATGACAACATGAAGTAGGCTAATCCCAACCCTGATGTCAAAAAGCAACACGTCATGCCATAATCTAAATAAATTCAAGAACAGATGAGAAAGAATGTCATTGACATATATCAGTCTGGAAAAGATTAAAAAGCCATGTTTAAGGCTTTTGGACTCCAGAGAATCATACTAAGAGCTACTACCCACTTTAAACCCCTTACCAGAGAGTGAAAATGTGTTGTGTGTGATTTTTGTTTGACGGTCATATTGGAATTCCTTTTGTTTTGTGTAGAAGATGGATAGTGTCCTATAAGCCTATGCAGGCTGGGTGCCATTTGGTACATGACACTTTAATAAATCAATCAATCAATCAATCAATCAATAAATAAATAAATAAATCAATCAATCAATCAATCAATCAACCAACCAGGGGTTGCTGATTCACCCGAAATACTCCAAGAGTCCATGAATGACTCATCAGTGCAGGAGTAAAAAAAAGAGTCCAGAACACCATCTAAGCACTACATGCTTCACTTGCTTCAGTTAAGGCCAGAGTTGAGTTCATGATTTAGCAATAAGAAAGGGACTGAGCAAAAGCTGCATCCAACATAGAGTTCCAACACCAAAACCACAGCTGACCTAAAACAACATAAAGGCCCATCTCACATTTGCCAAGAAATGTCTTGATGATCTCTCAAGAATTCAGGGTATTTTTTCTGGGGACTGGTGAAACATACGTGTAACTTTTTGGAAACTATGCATGTCATTACACCTGGCATAAAACTAACTGGACAAAACTGCAGGACAATCCTCCGAAGCACACCAGCAAGTCCACCTCTGAATGGCTCAAAAAGAAAACAACATGAAGGTTTTTGAACTGGCCTAATATGATCTGTAGCAGCATACCTGCAGTCTGAATTGGATCAGTTGGTGGCCTCAGCCTGATCTGCGATCCAAGAATAAGATCAGTATTCTGTCCATTACTGATATTGGTTTTATGTAGTCCCAATGCTACTTAAAATGCAAGCCGGCTGGTTTATTTCTAACAGAGGGAACATTAGCCAACACAGACTAGATAATATATCCAAGACGTCAGGCAGGGGAACACTAATAACTTTGTAAATTTCTTAGTCACATAATTGCATCTCTAGAGCAACAGAAATCTGGTGTCAAAATATTTTAATCATGTATAAAAGATTATACATCTAAAACCATTTTGTTAAAATGTGAGTGACTAATAATTGTAGCAGAAATATGTGGTCTGGTCGGCCTAATTTGGCTTGTACTGTCCAGTCTGGCTGACAATATGTGCAGCTGCAGAAATGCTCTTGGTGTGAAATGAAGCGCATTTGAAATGACACAAAACTGTGTCACAGTTGGACCCTGGCACAACCATTAATGGCAGAAGTAAGCAGTAATGATCAGCCACCGAATCAAGCAATTAAGGCAGACTAGGGGCAACACTCAACAATATGCAGTTAAGTGTCAATCGTACTGAGAAGATGGTGATTGTTGTAAAATACGAAAATGAACTACAAAAACTTCAGTTTTGCTTTTTTGGTTGTTTCTTGGGGACATTTGATTGCACCTACAGTATGTTGCAAAAATGTCATATCCGATGAAGATTCCTGACACAGGACCTGAGGGACGCTTCATCCTTCTGTTGATTATTTTCTGTACTTGATGCCAAGTTTTAAGCTAGCAACTATTTAGAAATCAACTTGTTGGTGCTGTGTTATATTTAGTTTTTTTCATAGATTAACCAAAGAAATAGAAACAAATTGGGACTACAAGTAACAGATTGTCTAAAGATCTGATTTAAAACTGTTTTTCTGTTCTGTTGCAGACATAGACATGCAACCAAGCTTCAATTTCTTTCAAAATATGTTAAGGAACTAAGCCCAAAATCAGTGAAAAAGCAGTTTAAGTGTAGATCAAAAACTGGAGGATCCTTCAGAGAGCCAACCGAAATATTCAACACTTTTCTAATGGGAAGTGAAATATAAGGACAATTCGAAATAGCTCACAACTTTTTTTAAAGGACTGTTCTCAGAAGGACGTTGCACACTGCTAAAATAAGATTTTGAGCAATAATATCAAATGCTCCTTTGATTTTGTGCATGTTATTATCTGACTGATTAAGTGCTTTGTGAAAATATTCATACGCCTTTCAACTTCTTCAGATTTTGTCATTTCACAACCACAAACCTTAATTTGTTATTTTGGGATTTTCGGTGATAGACCAACACTAAGTAGTTCATAGTTGTAAAACTAAATCAAAATGTATAATAATATATTTTTAAAAATACATTATTATACATTTAAAAAAAGGTATTCAGCCTAAATTAGTTGGTACTTTACATCAGAGCTGCTCTCTTCTAGTCGTTTGGGGTGTGTCTCTACCAGTTTTGCACATTGAAACCTAACATTGGTTTAGCTAGAAATCGATTTAAAAATTAATGTGTGCTTCAGCAATATGCTTTTTCAGCCAGTTAAAATAAAATATAGCACAGGCCTGTTTACATAGAAGGAACATAAAGATTCAATTCAGTCCTTTATTGTCATTGTCATGATAAATGTAACAAAGAAATTCTGTTCAGAGCATTAATATACTGCACAGCCAAGATGTAGTACAGTTCAAAAACGGTGCAAAATCCTTCTCCAAGTTCCATAAACACCTACTATAAGATTAGCACAATTCACACAATAATATGCAATAAATAATTTCAGAGTAGGCACAAGTGTAATAAACGGTAACAGTGATACTGCAACAAATAGAGGGCAAATCAACACAGTGACAGAACTATAGACAGTTAAATGAGTAATGTTTTGATTATTGCAACAATGCAAAGTCCAGTTTACAGCTATTGTAATAGTGAGGTATGGTGAGTGTCTCTAGATGGGGAAGCCATATATAAGAAACCATACATACTGTATGTTCCTCAGAGATTTATGTGCCTCTGAAGTACAATGAGATTATGATCTGATGTTTGCAGTGACCTTTTTTTGTCATCATTCACAAACAGAAAGTGTGGATGCAGTTTACACTGCAGTGGGCAAACACTGCATGCGTCAGATGCTCTGCACGACGGGCGTTAGTCAATGGGACTGATTATCTTGGTGGAGATGATTAAACCTGGAGAACAGCCTGCAAACATAGCTGTGTATACATTAGCCAGGTGGATTTGTATTGAGTCTGCAGAGCAAGGTTGCCCCAAATGTAATCAGGTTTGCCTTGGGTGGTGTTGAGTTTTTGATATATGTCTTTTTGCTCTCACCATTATTGCCATGAATTGACAAGGGCGGAGCTGCACTAAATGCTCGGCTAATCTAAGCAGTGCAGCTTCTTGACTTGTTCTGGGTAAAAATAGATATAATAATATAAGGTGCTTAGGTTCAACCTGGCATTAATACATTCTTTGCTGTAGGCCACAAATCACTCACTGTTGAAACAGGATGACAGGTACCTTACAATTAGGCCAGGCAGCTACAAAAGGACATGCTCCTGCCTGGGGAGAAACAGGCTCTCTTACCATTTACTGTGTGTTCACACTGGACAAGACGGGCTTGTCTGGCCCGAAGCTAAGTATGGAGGAGTTGAGCCTTCTCTTTGTATTAAGTGTGCAATGCAAGAAGGAGGTGTCAAGGACATGCATAGAAAGGACTCTGATCCTGTCAGTGTACAAGTATGTTCGGTTTTTGGAGGATGTATTTGCCTGTTTTAGAGAGACTTGTAATTTGTTGACCTCGCAGGGTAATGGATATAGACTACAAAGGGATACTGGAATTTAGCTGAACTAAAGTATTAGTAATGTTTTTTCTCAGTTGAGATAACCCAAGAGAATCCAATTTCTGCATGGTGGAGGTCTTCTTGAAGCCATAATGTGGCATCTCTGTGTGCATCCCTGTTTTTCTGTAATTTCCCCCTGCCACTGTGTGAGATTAGAATTATCAGCAACCAAAACAAACCAATTTGTCCTCTTTGCTATGGTAGGCGCACAGAATTAAATGTAATCAGCCGGCTAGCATATTTAACTTAGATGGCCCTGTGAGGGGCCCTATTGAGATCCCTGCATGAATTCAAATGATGTGCTTATCATCATAATGTTCTCTTAACTGAGCTGATGGTTTTTAATCTTCAAACTGACAGTTTGAAAGGGGCTTCAGTGAACCCGTCATTGGACCCTACATTGTTTAAACCGTTAGTACATTTGTTCAAATAGGACGTCTAACATCTAAAATCATGATTACAAGAATAAATGGTTACAGAGTTTTCAATCAGTCTATAGGCAATACAAAACATGTTAATTATACTATTCGCACAAAATCATTCTCAGATAATGAGATTTCACTTTCACAGTTACCCCTTTTTTGAGCTCCTTTCAGAATGAGCTGTTTTAGGGCTCTGTCACTGTTGTGCAAATTAGCTTAAGCTTGCCGCACCCAGTACTTCGTACAGATAAAAATGAAACCAAAATTTATAAGACACAACAGCATTTGGACTGTTTGTAGAAGCATTAGAGACCCAAATGGAAGTATAAAAATGATCAAAAAGTGAATTTTGCATAATAGGTCCCCTTTAAGGTCAGGCTTAAGATATGGAACCTGAAAAGAACAGGATGGATAATGGATGGATGGATGGATGGGTGGATGGACGATGGATGGATATTTTAGAAAATGTAATTGGGAAAGGTATTTAAGTATAAATTGGGCATATTTCCACTTAAATGATCAGTAACCTTACCAGTAAAATGCCTAATAATAAAGTTGAATAATAAACATATTCAGAGAAACACTGAGGCAAAACGTCACACTGAAACTCAGAAGATATATTTAAAATATTTACATTTTGCAGTAGCTTCTTTTAGTATATATTTAGAATACTGCTCATTGTATTCATTAAATTCACTTTCATTAAAAATGCACAGAAGGAGGCTACCCTGGCTTTTAAAGAGTCCCAGATAAATTTATGAATATAGTGTTAATTTCAAAATGTTAAACTGTAGAAGGTTTGTTTTTCTATCTTTGGGGAAAAAAAGTCTTTGTTCAAATTAATTGGAGTGGATTTTGTTTTCCCAGTCTCATTGGCACATTCAGTATTGATTGAAATTCTTCCAGAGAGAGGTCACATGATTTAAGTTCATTCATCTGCTTGTGTATGTTGGGAACTTTTTGCATTTGCAGGTCAATACTGATGAGTGGAGTTTCTACAAAGTGAAATCAGCACATAGCGCCAGATTCCTTTGCTTGTCTTTTTGCAGTCTTTTCTACTCGTATTGTAGGCAGAGGCAGCGTGGCTCGGCACGTTAAAGACAGTCGAGCATAAGCTCAAGGTCCCTCGGGCATCTGTGTGGAGCTCAACCTGAAGTCTCGCCTCTTTTCTTTCTGCCTCTTTGTTTTGCAAACGGATTGGGGGAGGAAGCGATAAGATGCTGCAGAGACTTTGTTGTTCCAGGGTTCTGCTTTGCTCAGCACTGTGATCTGACTGAATCCATTTTTTTCTGCGCCTGTCTTTTCTCCAATTACTGCATCTCGCCAAGCATCCAGCACCTCGATTTGGCCGTGAAGGCTGCAACAGCAAAGTGAACTCAGCTGCCGTTTGATGTGTCACTTTATCTGTGATTTGAGTCTGCAGCTGAAGGACTCATGAGAAGAGCATGTTTTATATTTTCTTTTGTGATGCAACTTCTTGAAATCTGCTGTTATTAACACATTGAATTTCCTTTTATGAACAAAGCATTATTGTTTCCAGCCTCTTTTTATGTAACCTGCACATAAAGCATATTGTGCTTTCTCCATAATGTAGTTTACCCATCTGCTTTTGTTTGCAGAAACTCCCATAGCCTTGGCGTTTTAGCAGTGTGAAAATGTTTTGGAAGGATGCACGCTTTGCAGCTGGCCACTTTGTTACTCAACAGAAGAAACGTACCCTTCACTGTGCAGATGTGGCCGCTGATTGTGCTTCCACTATACTGCATTGCAGGCAGGCGTCTTACCTTGTGAAACAACATGCATCCTTTGCCTGCAAGCCCCTGAGAAGTCCAGCACAGATGATCAATTTTACCCAGCTCTGTGTTGCTCAGCAGCAACTTAATCCCATAATACTCGGATATTTGTTGCAACTGGGGCTATGCCTTTTTCTCTGTGGGTTTCTTCTGTTGTCTTTAAAATGTGAATGTGAATGGAAAATGTTTGATTTGTTTCAAATGTTTGGTATGCAGTTATCTTAAAAACAATGCAGTGCAACCACAGATCCAGTCTGCCTCTGCTGCAGCAGAAATTTTAAATCTATCACAATATATGTAGTGCAAAAACCACATCATGCGCAAACACATCTTTACATATTGCTGTGGTTTCTGTTTCTTTTTAAAATGATGATGTTTTCCTATCTTACAGTGTCTTACAAAGTTATTATACGTGTTAGAGATTTGTTAGAGAAGATACATAAATAAATAACATCAGGAAGACCAGGATACACAGCACACAAGTCTGATATAAAGTTGTGGAGCAGTCTAGAGCAGGGTTAGGTAAAAAAATATCTCAAGCTTTGAACATTGAAGATAGTTTCGTACATAACTTGAACATGGAAAGAGTATGGCATGACTACTAACCTACCAAGACATGGCTGTCCACCTAAACTGACTCGGCTTGGAGAGCATTACTACAACAGTCAGCAAACAGGCCTATGGTAACTCTGGAGGAGCTGCAGAAATCTTCTGTTGACAGGACAACTATTAGTTGCACACTCCAGAAACCTGGCCTATATGAAGGAGTGGGAAGAAGAAAATCATAAGAGGTCCATTTTGCAGTTTTGACACAAGCCATATAGAGGATTCAATAAACATGTAGAAGAAGGTGCTCTGGTCAGATTAAACCAAAACTGAACTTAATAGCTTAAATGCAAAACACTTTGTGTAGCAGGAAACTAATCTTACAACCATGTCCATGGTGAAACATGGTGGTTGCAGGATCATGCTGTGGGAATGTTTTTCTTCAGCAGGGACAGGGAAGCTTGTCAGAGAAGATGGGAAGATGGATGGAGCCAAATGATTTGGATCAAAGCATATTCACATACCAGAATTTCCCTTTCAAACCTAAATTCAAATATTTATCTGTTGACAGACTTGAAAAGACATTATCCTTCCAACCTGACTGACTATCACCCATTTACAAAGAAAAATGGCTGAAAATTCAGTGTCCACATCTGCAAAATTACCAAAGACATAAACCAAAAGACCTGCAGCTGTAATTGTAGTGGAAGGTGATTCTACAGTATATTAACTCCCTTTTTAAGGTTTTATTTATAAAAAGATTTGAAAACCATACAGATGTTTTTATTTCATACTCCACACATTTTGTACTATTTGTGTTGGTCTATCACATAAAGTCCATTGAAGGTTGTGGTTACAGTGTGACAAAATTTGAAAATGTAAATGGTTCAGATTAAATCAGTGAGCAGCATCATTTCAAACCTCTGCAATTCATTTCCGATTGTTTGAATCTGTGCTGTGCCTTCCTTTCAAGTTCTCAGCCATTTTCAGAGACAGTGGGCCACAAACAGAACCAGACATTACCTCCACCACTCAGACCCCAGCATGCTGAATCACAGAGACATAATGACATGGCAAAGGCAAGATGCACTCCCGCTACTCCAAACTAACTACAGAAAGGATGGATTTAAGACAGGCTCCAAACTGTGTGCCCTTTGCAGCAATTTAAAGTATGGAGCGGAGATGCAGCTAATTCAGCCGCATTAATCAGGCAAAGCACATCACTGTGCAAATCATGGCTGAGGGAAATGATGAGCTGACATTGTTCTGCCAGTCAAAAAGGCTTGCACACATCAGTGATCCAGTCATCCAACACAACCAAAGCACAAAGTGGAGCAATCAGCAGAGAAAAAGCTTCTCCCAGTTCTTGTCTTTCGTACAGACATGACCCAGAACACTTGTCCATCCATCAGCCTGTGTTTATCCAGTCACCAGCAGACTAAATGACTTCATGAAGCTGGATAAATGACAACTGGTAGAGGATGCCAAATGTCTAGATCATCATTTAACCTCCAACTCATATCCTGCAGCTTAAGAGATGTTCTCACTGCAAATATTGGCCTCGGAAAATCAATAAGGAATATTGCAGAGGCTGAGGCAGGCTGGTTTTGCGCAGAGAGAGAGGATTTTTTTCAGATCAGCATCAGATCAGCAACAGATTATCTGGAATAATCTGATGCTGATTATTCCAGATAATCAGCATCAGAATTTAAACACCTGCAGCCTAAAATCCTGTCCAGGGTCACAGTGGTCAACAGACACACGCTTACTCCTATGATCCATTTAGAAATACCAGTTTGTGGGAGAAAACCGGAGTACCGTGGGAAAACCTGGACTTGCGCAGGGAAAAGCTCCACACAGAGAGGTTATAGCTGGAAACCCACAAGCTGTGGAGCATCACTGCTATCCATTGTGCTTTAACCCAGCCCTGTTGATAGAGAGTAACCCAAAAAACTGCTCCCTTTAGGTTGGGGGCCAGTCCTGGCCTCAAGTGGAGTAGTTGGACTATCTTCTTGTCTTGCTGACACTGGATAGTAGGATGGGAGGGAGATTTATAGACAGAAGATAGAGCTGACCCATGAAAGATACATATTTGTTCTGACCCTCCTATGGACCACGAATGACAGAACAAGATACCAAACACAGAGTTCCTCCATAGTAATGGTTGGCTTTAGGCTTAAAGCGGATAAGTCAGTTAAATAATTAATTGACATGGCATCTCATCCACATGTCTTGTTATAATCTACATCTGGAGTATTCCAGGAACTTTCTAGAGGGAGGAAAACTTAGGGAAGAAACATAAGCTTCTAGAAGGACATCTTGGTCTGGAAACGTCTTGGGATCTCCGAGAATGAAGTGGAGAGTCTTGTTGTATGAAGGGAATGTCTGTGTTTCCCTCCTGGACAGTCTGCCTCGATACAGATAAGCAGAAGACAACGGATGGGCAAACGGAATATTTTAAACTTTTACTGTGACAAATCCTCCCTTTAAAATGTGGTTAGAAGAATGTTTGTGAAATATACTTACAATTTGGTCTGGAGTGCTGAAAATGTCGAGAGCAAAAATGTCAGTTTTATGGGATCTGGTAAAGAAAACAAATTATTATGAATCATTTTATTTTTATTTAACTATTTATTTAGATGCTTAGTCAGTTAACTCAAAGTGGTCTACACCTGCCTCTAAGTTTTACAATAAACCTTTATAAATCTGGTTTTCTATTTTTTGTTAAAAAATAAAGAAATGCATCAGATACAGTTACCCTAGTGTAAAAAATATAGTTCTTTTTACTTTCACTGCTTTCTTTCACCATATCTAAGATGTATACTTTGTGTTATACATTTAATGTACCCACACAGCTAGGAGCCAGATTGTTACACCAAGCATGACTCCAAACAAGCAACCTTTGGGATAAAATGCAATGCTTCATAGTTCCTGGGGGTGTTGGTTATGTTAGAGTTTGAAGTGTAAATGGCTAGATAGAAAAGGATACATAGTTTTCAAAATCACATATATCCAGCTCCCCTTACTGTGATATCCCGAAATAAAATCCAGTGCAATCCCTTGCTTTACGGAAGTCACCAAATTTGAAGAAAAGCCATTATTGAAAGACGTCCTGCTTGTTTTCCTCTAACAAGCCTTAAGGTTTGTGGTCGTTATGTGTTAAAACATGAAAAAATTTAAGAGGTCTGAATATTTTTAAAAGGCAGTGTCTAAAAGTACTCAATAAAAACATGCTTTGCTTTTTTGCATTTTGGTGAGTTCATAAAGTTCATAATAACTTTATTAGTATTTTCCTCAATGTCATACCTTTTAAATTTATTTTTATATTTTATACTATGCCTTTGAAAATGTTGGTTGAATATGACCTGGGTGTATTTTTGCTGTATTTTTAGCAATTTATGACAAACTCTCTTTGTTAAGTAGTTTATTTTACTGCAAAATGGTCCAGAGCTAATCTGGGGTTTGCAGGAATGTTCTGTTAACTAAAAGAACTTGTAAAATAGATGTCATTATTTTAGACATTATTATACGGCACCAAATCCAGTGTGTCATACTGAGTAACTGGAGCGTTGCGAGCCAAATCCCTTTACAAACGGCATTGAACTTCATATCTTTCAATAAGACAGACATGCAGTTAAATGGTTTAGGAGCAACCCTGCTGCAATCATGCTGAGCAGGAATCCAATGTGCATAAAAATGTTTTGCTGTCAGGGCTCGTGATCAGAATGTTTTTCTGTGCTGGAGCACTGACTGAGGTTTGCAGCTGGCAGGTTGAGGGGTTTTTAGTGGTATTTATGTCTCCAGCAGACAAGGCCCTGGCAAGGTGAGCTAGACGTTAACTCAGAGCAGTGCAGTCAGGCTTGCGGCCAAATGTTGTCAGACTAATGCCGGCGAGCAGTCCAGGAGGAGCAGTCGCAGCATCTGGATAGTCAAGCTCCATTAGGCCCCTGGCTCTGTTTTACACCTGCTTGCATTACAGCCTTGTTGACAAATGGCAGAAGAGGTGGTGTGTGTGATATGAATCAGCTCAGGGGACCTCCAGCATGAATACCATTCCCCCTCCATTGCTCCCTCAGCTTTCCCCTCCTTTCTTTGCTGTTGTCAAGGAATTCTAGTAGCTGCCTGCCTGGGATTCTGTGGGACGGCATTAACTATTAACCTTGGTGAAGGGCTAAACACAGCCTCTGTCCTTGCTGTCACATTGCTGCTGGCAAAAGATAAGAACCTCTGCATTTAGAACCTTTGCTGGTCTCATATCAGTCCAGGCAAATGCAGAATCCCTACAACTAATTAGCTAAGTATATCTGATGCAAGACATGAAATGAACATCTATGATATTTCGGGGAGTGTAGGAAGTCTTACAGATTCTCTGCCTGATTGCCAAAATATGCAATTATTTCATTTTATTTAATTATTTCATTTTATTTATAGTGGCATGTCAACTTGAAATTTCAGTGTGCTCGCTTTCATTATTAATTTCAATGTTAAGATGCAGACCTGAAATAAAAGGCTGTTTACTATGATTTTGTAGATGCCACTGTGTCAACAGCTTTGCTGTGTGATATTTTGGACCAAGTAAAACTAAAATTATTCTTTCTTGCATCTTTTTTTTTAATTGCTATTGAGGTTTCATTTATTTGCCGTACACAATGATCCTGCTAAGAGTCATGGGCGCCTTAAAGAATAGGTGAGAGGTGAGGTACAGCCAGGACAAGGCACCAAACCATCACATAAACAGGCAACCATGCATGCATCAGTCACCAGTTGACAGTTCAGTTTAGTTTAGTTTAGTTTAGTTTAGTTTAGTTTAGTTTAGTTTAGTTTAGTCTAGTCTAGTTTAGTTTAGTTTAGTTTAGTTTAGTTTTCTGTGACTGACTGGTGACCTGTCCAGGGTGTAGGCACCAGCTCCCTGCGACCCTAAAGGGACAAGCGGGTATAGACAATGGAAGGATGGATGAACATCAATATGGATTTTGAAAAAAATACTCCACAGATACAGTTCTGCTTCAGTTTGTTGATAAAATGTATTTAGAAAATTTTAACAGTGAATATGTTGTTTTTTTATACATTTTTAAAGATTCATCTTAAGCTTTAGACACTGTTATATTATTTGCCCAAGAAACGTTGCACTTAGCAACATTTGCTTAGCAAAAAACACAACAAAACCTAAAAAGGTGATAATAATGTGATATGTGATAATAATTAGCTTAACTATTAACATCAGTTTGTTCTGATAAATGTATGCTCATCTGATCATGACTTTATAAGATGCGGGATCCTGCAGCGATCTATTTTAGGATATATTTTATAAGCAGATTTCTAACCTTTGAAAATATTTTCAAATGCTTTAGTTTTAAGATATTATCTCTCAATATACATAGATCTAAATCATATTTACACAAAAAGTAACAAATATTGTAATTTTTTTCTCTCTAGATAGGAAAGAATTCAATTATGCAGGTGTCATCTACAAGTTTCCTTGGTGTTTTTAGTTAAAATACCTAAACTAGAAAAATTATATTTATTTTGTTTCAGTAAAAATATTCAATATATATTGGGTTTATTGGGAAGCCTGTAGTGTTTATCAGAAGTACCCGATCAATCTTTGCTGTATTTTCGTTTATTTGCATCTTGTATATTGTAATGTCACATAAGTAGCTACCTATCCTTCTTTCTTTCATATGGATTTTGTTTAGCAAACGTTCTGTGGAATTGTGACATTTAGTTTGTGGTTGATCATTTATGGCTCTTATAAGTAAATTTTTAACCCTGAAGGTTTCTAATAGAAATAAATACTTAACTTGTGCTTTTATTTAAAAATGTTATTCTTTTGTTACTGTAAGTCTGTTTTCAGGATTAATAGGATTAATATTTTTTTCATACTAAAAGTCAAGCCTGGTAAGGATTTGGAAATGGCATTTTTATTACAGAAGTCATGAAGTTCCTAGACAGTCTAATTGAAACAAAACAACTAAAACATGCTTCAGTTACATTTTCTTTTAAACACACTGGAGTTCTGGAAGATTAAACACATAGGCAGAGGCTGAGATGGATATTGATGTGTAATGCCCTTGGACTTAAGCCAGGGAGGTGAAATAGGATAAAAGGGAAACAGTCACTGATATGTTGACTCAAGATAAACCTTTAAAGAAGCTATAGCTCTGTGTGTTGCCAATGCTTTGCTTAGTTCGTTCTTACTGCAGCGATAGAAATCTCATTCAGATCTGCCCATTGGATATACAGGTTCCCACCAATTCATCCTTGCGTTCTCAGAAAGCTTAATGCAATGTGTTACGGCTAAAACACAACTTCTGAGCTGGAAGGGAGCCCACTGTCTTCACGGATATAAACACAGACAGAGAATAGAGCCCATCTAGTGATTCGGACTGCTGCCAGCTAATAGAAGTGGCAGCTGATCATATTCCTCTGTGAATGTCTTGTGCGATCCCTCTAGAAGAGCAAAACGGCTACATGCATTTGCAAGCAGGGTGCATTAGGGTCTGACAGTTTAACTCCTGCTATGACCAACTGGCTCTCTACATGCTAAACAGTAGCAACAATAAATCTGTTTACAAATTTTAACATGACATTTTTTCTTTCTCCCTTTCCTCCATGCTGCTGGTCTCTGCCACAGGAAGTTGAGGTAAATGTCTACTTGTCTTTTGTTGTAAAACGTGCTGTGCAGTGCCTTGCAAAGTATTAATACCCCTTGTACTTTTTCACGTCACTTCAAAACTACAAACCTCAGTGTATTTTGTTTGCAATTTAATTGTTAGAGAATAACCATGGGTATAACTGTGAAGTGGAAAGAAAATGTTGCCTAGTTTTTACATTTTTTTTACGAATACAAAACTAAAAACTGTGGTGTATGAATGTATGTAGCCCCTTTAAATAAAAATTCAGTGTCACAAACTTTATTTAGAACTTATTAATTAGAGAAACAGCCAAGAGGCCCATGGCATTGGCAAAGTCTAGACCAAAATCTAATTGAGAATGTGTGGCAAAGCTTTTAATATCTTCACAGATATTCTTCATACAATCTGACTGAGGTTGAGCTATTTTGCAAAGAAGATGAGCAAAACCTTCAATCTTTAGATCTACAAGGCTGGTTGAAACATACCCCAAATCCCCAGCTGCTAGAATTGCTGCAAAAAAGAGGTTGTATGACATGTTGACTCAGTGGGTCAGAATTTTCGGATTTTTGGAGAATTTATAAGAAAAGTGTATCACTTTTCTTCCACTTCACAATAATGCATTGCCTTGTGTTCAATAAAATCCACTGAAGTTTGTGATCATACTGCGACAAATGTAAAAAAGTTTACAGGTTATAGATACTTTTCCAGGGCACGGTATGTGTTTGTTCAGTCACTTCTTACAGGCCGCCTGATGGGTTAGAGATTATTCTTTTTAAATCCAAATCAATTTAATACAGCATAAATTTCTGCCGCAGTGGAGTGTAGCCTTTGACTCCAACTCAGCTGCAACACAAACACATTCAGAGTTAGACGCATTAACATGCAAAACACAAACCGCTAAAAAACTTGCAGCCAAAGTCAAACTCACAGATGCTTCACTAATGATGAAATAATATGAAACACAACTCATGAATAAGAATTTATTCTTTCTGAGCTGGAAACTGTAAGGTAAGAAGACAAAGCATATTCCTCTTATCTCTCACTGTGTGCATAGTATGTGGAGCTGCCTTTTGGGTGTTCTTGTTCTGCTTGACTTGAAAGCTCAGTCTCCGCATCCCCTCACCAGAATAAGCCTGAGCTAAAATGATCAGACTTGATCCTCGGGGTCCTTGCTAGGATTTGCACCAAATAGTAAGCAGTTGATCCTCGCTGTCCTGACAGAAGGAGAAATTGGTCTGAGTGGATGTTGAAAAATGTGGGAAACAGAATGCATGATGCCTTCAGGGATCAACTTAAAAACTATTAGCTTGCAAATATTACCTCTGCAAATAGTGACGATGTATTTAAGTTCGGAGCCTGCTTTGTGAAAAGTACTTTTTGTTAGAAGCTATCTCTTTGGAATGCTTTGAAAATGAGTTTAACCAGGGAATAAAAACACACCACTTGTTGACTTGTTGAAGATCTTTGAGATCTCCCATGTTTGCACGGTTTTCACAGAACTGAACAGAAGTGTAAATTTTTTTATGTAAACTATGCTCCAACGAGTCATGAGGAAATCTCAACAACACAATAGTCAACATAATATATATACATTGACTTGCAAGGGTATTATTAACCCTTGAGCTATTTCATATTTTTGTCAAGTTATAGCCAGAGCTTACATTTGTTTTATTTGGATGTTATGTGATAGATCAACACAAAGAAGCAGACTGGTGTCAGGTGAAAGGAAACAATAAATGATTGTCCAGTTTTTGCAAATTAAAGTTCTAAAGTGTGGCATTTAAGATAAGATAAGATAAGATATGATATTATTGATCTCTGCTTGTTTGAAGATAACATTATGTGCTTCAGTTGCATCAGTGCATATAAATACTGAACCATGCATATTAGAGTGGTGATTGAAAGTCACGGCAAGACAATAGGTATAAGGTATACTGACAGCCAGGAGGGAAAAAGGTGCAACAGGCAGATAAGATCCTAATTATTTTTAAAGCTAAAGGGAATTCAGAGGTCAATGTGAATCAAGTGAATTAAAAAGAAATGTGGATATTTTAGACATTTTACGTGATATTTTCTTCCATAGTTCTTTATTCATCCATTTCTTGAGATATTTAGAAATTTAGTATGAAATTTAATTAAACATTGTCCAAAAAGGATCAAATTCTTATAACAATTGTATCTGTTTAGCAATTTTTCACACAGTAATCTGATATACCAATTAAATCTGTCAGTATTATGTTTACATACAACATTAGATTTTAAGTTTCTAAAAACATACTAAATTAAACCTTCTTTAACATATGCATATTGTTTTAAAAAGTTACAAGTCTGAACTACATCATACATGGAATAGACCACCCATAAAAATCTGATGATTTGGATTCTGATTAACTTTTGTCAAGAAATCTAATGGATTGGGTAAGCAATTAATAAAGTCTGGATCAGTTTATGCACTCCACTGCTCCACTGCACACTGGGAGATAATTAGCTCCATGTCCATCCATCCATCCATCCGTCCTTCCGTCCATCCGTCCGTCCATCCATCCAGCCAAAGACAAACATCCATGCAGACACACTTAAATGCAATGTAATCACAAGGGATCACACCTCAATACCCTGAGAAAACAGAACAGGCAAACTCCCTCCAGTGTAATGACTGAATATACTCTATATGAATTGTTCAAGTCAGCTATTGATGTTATTTATAGCATATGGCTCACTTCTCATATATTCTTGAATTATGTATGCTTATCTGGATTTCCATTAATGCAAGAGCAAGCTACCCCTGTTGTTTTTTTCCCTGGCATAAATAATTAAATCAAATAATGCAAATTTGTTTGTTTTACAGGATGACTACATCAGAAATGCTGAGGAGACCACTGGCTCTGATGAAAGTAAGTCAGAAAAAAATTTAAGTTTTTCTCTGAAGGAACAGATTAATCTAAGCTTTACACAGAAAGTGAAGAGCATTTTATATTACTATACACTGACTGTCACCATTACCAAGACAATAACATTTTCTGAAAAAAAATTAAAAGGAAGATGTCTTTCACCATTATGCATCATTTCTAGACAATAAAGTGGTGTGGTACACATTATAAAAGCACTGACTTCTTTTAATACTTGTTGAGGTCAGCTAGCTGGTGGGGAGCACTTAGCTATGGTGTCTCAGCTTTGTTGAGGCTGAGAACACAGCTGTGATTCAGAGAAGTAGAGGTTGTGCCTTTAGTTGGATCCATTAGTTTGTAAAAAGCCAGCTATAATTGCTTTTGTTGCTGAGGGCTCAAGTCAGAACTCCCACCAGGCTTCATTTTCATCCACAGGGGTCAGTTACTTGCTGAGAAAAAGAAAATCTCACCTTTCGAAAATCAGCTGCGGAGGAGGAACAGAGAACATGTGAATGTCACGTTTAGTTACCAGAAAAATAATATTTACTTAGGGCTTTTAGAGAATATACTCAAAGAGAGTGTGCTTTTACAGATTTCCAACTTTCACTAACAGTGCTATAAAAAAAATTGTTTTTAAGACATTTAAAGGCTTAAATATTGTGAAAACGTTTAATATTTCCTGTAACTTACTTCAGAAAGTGTAATGTGTGTATTATAAAGATTCCTTACACACAGAGTGAAATATTGTAGACCTTTATTTCGTGTAGTTTTCATGAATATGGCTTACACATATTGAAAATCCAAAATTAAGTGTCAATAAACAATATTGCATAAGATCAATAGAAAAATTATATTTCAAACAGAAAACACCCACACTACATGATGCTGCCACCCCCGTACTTCAGAGTTGGGATGGTGTTCTCAGGCTTGCAAGCTGCCTCTTTTTGTCTACAAATGTAACAATGGTCATAATGGCCCAACATTTCTATTGTAGTTTTATTAGGCCACAGGACGTGTCTCCAAACATGGAGGTCTTTGTCTCTGAGTGTATTTTAACCTTCCATAAACAGAAGAATTTCATGAATTGGCCTACAATAGGCTGGATTCAGTGCATTCCAGTAAAACTGTCAAATATCTCTATTTTTCTTCTAAATAAAAAGCTAACATTATACAGTGCAAGGTATTATACTGTAGTGGCAGTAAGATTAAAATATTAGTGGAAGTCTATTGTGTGTCCCATGGCCTTCCAGTAAAACCACATTTTTTATCTATGGTGTTAAGCAGGAGTATCTGGCGTTACTACTATTAACTCCTCTGAGGAGTTAATAGCAAAATGCAAAATGATATTTGGGATGAATAGGTTTTAATGGTTTTGCAAAATAGAAGATTTCCTGCAAAACTTGATGCAAGACGTTGTTAAACAGCCATAATGATCACCAAATAAAAAAAAAAGCTGAAAAAAGTACAGAAATGCCCGAGGGGTGCATAAGGGTTAAATAAATGGAGATCCTTGAACCTTTGATGTCAAACCAGCAGCTTGGCATGTTCTGTAAACTGTCTTTAAGCAGATTTCTAATCCACTACTGCCAGGGAATATTCATGCTCCGCCAGGTCTAATGGGTAAAGATTTTCCCAAGATTCACAAGCAGAACATTGCCCTCAAGCATTGCCATGCTTCTGCCAATTTGCCTGCCATAGCAGTTTGCAATTTATGCTGCAGTCCACTAGGTTTTCCTGGAGACAAACCTTATATGCCAGGCTTTACTATTCATGTCAATCAGAGAGCCTTTAGCAATTTATCAGTTTGTCTTCTGGTTCTGTCGTATATTTTCTGTTTGTGTCATATATCCTGCTTCCAACATATCAACGTCAGAAACGAATGAATTAAATCAATAACTAAAATATATTGTATTATTGTATCAGTTGTATTTAGCTGTTTAACTTGTAGTAACCTTTTAACTGTCTCTGATCTTAAAAACTACCTTGCTGGACTTTTACAGTTAATGACATCCTTAATCTTAAAAATGGATAAATGTTATTATGACCATAAAGTTTTACGTTCATAAGAAGGTGTCTAAATGTTTGTCAGTAGTGCTGCTTAAATATATTTGATTTGATTTTGTTCAATTGGAAATTTAGAACAAGCTTCCAAATAAACAATTATTAGTTAATTTGAAATTGTCATTAATGCACTAGAAATTTTTGTTTTTTAATTCTACAAAAAATATATATGCTTAAAAACATTAAATAGAAAGCAGCTGCAGATAGTATTTTATCTAAAATGATATTCCTCTGGTTCTCTCTCCAATGCAACAAAAAAGAGAGGCTGCAGTAATGCATTGCTGCAATATTTATCCCAAAGTTTGCTTCTCACTGGCTGGTCAGCCCCTGGACACTGCCTGTTTCTGTAGCTGAAGTGCCGACCCAAGGAAAAAGACTAGGTCCAAACAGAACCACAGACAGGGAACAGTATGTACATGTATGTACAGGCATGCTCAGCTTCACTAAGGGACTTTCTTTAGAGTGTTTTTCTTCATATCTGATTCAGTGTGAAGTGATCTACAGTGAGGAACCATCCAAAACATAATATGAAATGAGCCAGAACCTGATTCAAGTGACCTCTCCAGCTGTCAACAGTTGTTATGCTAAGATTGCCCTATTAGCTGACCCGAGAGACAGGACCAGGGAACTGCAGAAACTGAGTCCTCCATTCAGTTTTGTGAGTTAGCCAGCAGCCTGATTCCAGACCAGTGAAACAAAGTTGGCACTCTCTTGCCCGATTCTGTTTCTGCGGTTCTGAAGTGAAGAGCTGACAGATCTGAAGATGCTTCCTCCTTCTTTCCTTTGAAATCCTCTCTTTTTTTTCTTCTCCCAACCATTTTTCTCTCATATTATTAGGTATAACTCAACATTAGCCCTTTCTTTGAACTCCAGTAATAACTAAGCAAACATTTGGTTGAAAGTTAAACTTTTAATCAGCTTACATTATAAACTTACTACAAAAAATTACAAAGTCTGCATTTGGTCAGCTATTTATTTTTGTAGTAATGCTTGTTGGTAAGAAATCTTATATTGTTGGAAAGCCTCTTTATTTCCTCTTAAACGGGTTCCATAATTGTATGGGTTGTATGTATGAGTATGTGGGTTGCTCCCATGAAAAACTTGCCAAATCCTCTCTGACATGCCAAATAACCTATTTTGCAATTAACTATTGCTGTCATTAATTGCATTGAATGATTGCCATTTGCAGAAAGAGGACATACTTGCAATTTAAGTTAAGTTTTTTCATAAAGCAACCATGGTCTTCAGTGGTAGAGCCATTCAAACCCACAACAGGCTTGCGCCTCCTTCCCATGCCGGTCACCAGCTTAGTCAAACAGCTGTGGCATATCATCCCATTCCTCAACCAGGATTTGTTTCAGGCCAGCCCATGTGGTTGTGTTGATCACTCTGGTGCAAACAACAAAAAGCTTATCCCACAAGTGTTCAACGAGGTTGTGATCAGCACTGCTGAACATTCCCTCCTCTCCACTCCTGCAATCTGGATGTCATCTCTGATAAACACCTCTTTGGCAGGGAGAACACTGACATCCTAGAGGATAGAGTTCAGATATATGACATTGCCAATGGTTGCAGGATCTCATCTCAATATCTCTCTGCATTAAGATTGACTCCAGTGATGCCACCTTTTCCATTGAGGGTGGTGCCACCTCACACAATCACACAACCTGCACCATCAACTTACAAAAGCATGATAAATACATACTCGCCTTCCGCTTTATCCTGGACCGGGTCACGAGCAGCAGACTCAGAAGAGACACCCAGACGTCCCTCTCCCCAGACACCTCCTGCAGCTCCTCCGGGGGGAGCCCAAGGCGTTCCCAGGCCAGCAGAGAGACATAGTCCCACCAGCGTGTCCTGGGCCGTCCCCTGGGCCTCATCCCGGTGGGATGTGCCTGGAACACCTCCCGAGGAATGCGTCCAGGAGGCATCCGGTATAGATGCCCGAGCCACCTCAACTGGCTCCTCTCAATGTGGCGGAGCAGCGGCTCAACTCCGAGCCCCTCCCGGATGGCAGAGCTCCTCACCCTATCTCTAAGGGAGTGCCCGGCCACCCTACGGAAGAAGCTCATTTTAGCAGCTTGTATCCGGGATCTCGTTCTTTCGGTCATGACCCAAAGTTCATGGCCATAGGTGAGGGTAGGAACGTAGACCGACCGGTAAATCGAGAGCCTCTCTTTTCGGCTTGGCGTAGGCCTTCCCAGGGAGGCTGAGGAGTGTGATCCCCCTGTAGTTGGAATACACCCTCCGGTCACCCCTCTTATGAAGGGGGACCACCACCCCAGTCTGCCAGTCCAGAGGCACTGTCCCCGACCGCCATGCAATGTTGAAGAGGCGTGTCAACCATGACTGCCCCACAACTAATGATATTCTTATTGCTTCAGATAATGGACTTGTGTCTGTACTGGTTCTGTTAGATCTCAGTGCTGCATTTGATACAGTCGATCATAATATTCTCTTAGAAAGGCTGGAATATGCTGTAGGGATCAGGGGAACAGCACTAGGCTGGTTTAAATCTTATTTGTCTGACAGATTCCAGTTTGTTCATGTAAATGATAAATCATGTTTAAATCTTATTTGTCTGACAGATTCCAGTTTGTTCATGTAAATGATAAATCATCTTTAAACTGGTTAATTGTGGAGTACCACAGGGTTCAGTACTTGGGCCAATTCTCTTTACTATATATATGCTTCCAATAGGTAAAATTATCAGGCAGCATAGAATAAATTTTCACTGTTACGCTGATGACACTCAGCTTTACTTATCCATAAATCCTGATGAGCCCAACCAGTTAGATAGACTACAAGCATGTCTTGAAAACATAAAAACTTGGATGACTTTAAATTTTCTGCTTCTAAATTCAGACAAGACAGAAGTTGTCGTCTTTGGACCGGAGTCTTTAAAAAAGAAACTGCTTGTCAATCACTTAACCTAGATGGCATTAAATTGACCTCCGATAATAAAGTAAAAAACCTTGGTGTTATTTTTGACCAGGACATGTCATTTAAATCCCATATTAAACAGGTTTTCCAGGATTTCCTTTTTCATCTCCGGAACATTGCCAAAAATTTAAAATATCCTGTCCAGGATTGATGCTGAAAAACTAGTCCATGCATTTGTTACTTCAAGGCTGGACTATTGTAATTCTTTACTATCAGGATGTCCACAAAATGCAGTTAAAAGCCTTCAGCTGATTTAAAATGCTGCAGCAAGGGGTTCTGATGAAAAAATTAAAAAGAGAGATCATATTTCCCCTACTTTAGCTTCCCTTCATTGGCTCCCTGTTAAATCCAGAATAGAATTTAAAATTCTCCTCCTCACATATAAAGCCCTTAATGATTTAGCTCCATCATACATCAGAGAGCTGATTGTTCCATATGTTCCTAACAGAGCACTTCGTTCTCAGACTGCAGGTTTACTGGTGGTTCCTAAAGTCTCTAGAAGTAGAATGGGAGGCAGATCCTTTAGTTATCAGGCTCCTCTCCTGTGGAACCAGCTCCCTCGTTCAGTTCAGTTTATTTATTTATATAGCGCCAATTCACAACACATGTCGTCTCAAGGCACTTCACAAAAGTCAGGTACATGCATTACAATTAATCCGAATCATTGAACAGTGCAGTCAGATTCTGTTATTTATTCAAATTGGATAAAAAGTTTGTCTATCTAAGGAAACCCAGCAGATTGCATCCAGTCAGTGACTCACAGCATTCACTCCTCCCGGATGAGCATGTAGAGACAGTGGACAGTCACTGGCGTTGACTTTGCAGCAATCCCTCATACTGAGCATGCATGTAGCGACAGTGGAGAGGAAAACTCCCCTTTTAACAGGGAAGAAACCTCCAGCAGAACCAGCTCAGTGTGAGCGGCCATCTGCCCCGACCGACTGGGGGTTAGAGAGAAACAGAGCAGAGACACAAAGAGAACAAAGAAACACTGATCCAGGAGTACTTTCTATGGGAAGGAAAAAGAAATGTTAAATGGATGTAGCTCCTTTATTTCGTTTCATCTAGAAAAAAAGAAAAAACCAAGCCAATGGGACTCCTTCTTCAGCCTGACAGCGCCCCTTACTGCCGGTGTCCCCCACCGGGGGTTTCGGGGATTGCCACCGTGACAGGTACTTGAAACCTTACGGCCGCAGCTATGGCCCAGCAGCAACCCCACAATAGATGGGGAAAAACAGGGTTTTCCAGGGCAACTCTATGTCCCCAACACCCCCCGGAATCTGGTCAAAAAGGGGGGGGACACTACCCCACCCACCCCCCGACAGGGACGCCAAGAAGGCCAGGTACTCCGTACTCCCCGCTGGAACCGTAGGCCCCGAAACGACAGTCCGGGAAACACCTGCCCCCAAACCCCCAAAGGCGCAGGGATGCGACCCTCTCATCCACTGGGGTAAACCCCAAACGAAGACGGCTGAGCGGGGGCAACAAAAAACCCCCATCCCAGCCCGCCGCCTCTCCCCGGGGGACCACTCCAAAATAAAAGAGAGTCCGCCTCTCTCGAGAAGCTGGGTTCCAGAGCTCACACTGGGGCGTGGAGGAGAGCCTGACTATTTCTAGTCGATATCTCTTGACCTCCCGCACAAGCTCAGGCTCCTCCCCCCCCCCAGGGTGACATTCCACGCCCCTAGAGCCAAAACTAAGCATCCGGAGATCGGCCGTTGAGGTTCCCCTTCTCCACTGCCCTTTTTCATGGGTTCCCACATTTTCCCCCCTGCAGGTGGGGGGCCCCACTGGGGAGGGCCTCGCATCCCCTCTTTCGGGGTTTGGGCCCCGGGCCGGGTTCCACGAGGAGCAACCGGGGGCCCCCAGGCGCTTTTGACGGTACCGCCCCCGGGCCTGGCTCCGGGGTTGGGACCACCGTAAAAGGGCGACGTCCCCCATGCCCGATTTATTTAGCCCCTCATGAAGGGTTGTTTTTAAAACCCCCCTCTTTTTTCTGACCCTTCCCCCTAGAGCCTTTTTTGCCATGGGAGAGCCTACCGGGGGCCATTTTGAACCCCAAAAACATGCCTCTAGGATCATTCAAGAAACTCAAACCCCTCCACCACGTTAAAAGGGGGCGGTTTTAAGGAGGGGATTTAAAAAAATAATTATTTCATTAAAATCCAGAAACTAATAGATTCCCTTTTAAAAAACCCATCAAAGAAAGGACACTCTGTAGAGACCCAAATATTTTTTCAACAAAAGAGGGGGTTTTTAAATGAACATTATCACCCAAAAGGGGAAAACATGTTTTTTAAAATTTTTTGCTATGCTCTTTTCAATAAGACATTTTTAGAATCAAAAATCAGCCTTTTTGCCAAATTTTTAAATACAAAAAAGGAAATTTTACTTCCCGGTTAAAAACTTTTTCTCTTTTTTTTTTTTGCATTACTATATACAATTTACAATTTTTACAATATACAGATTTTATAAATTAAAAATAAAAAAGGTGCCCTTTGGGAAAAAAATGTATGCTGGGTTTTTTGTAAATCTATTGAGTGTTTTTAGCCAGAAAAGCCCGGGGGGAAAAAAACGTCCCCTGTGGCAGCTTTGGGTTTTGTTTAACAGTGCTCTGTAGCGGCGGCCTGAAAGGGAAGGCTCTGAACAGTTTTTTTTGGGCAGGGTGGGGTGGGGTCCCGCCGAGATTTTGCAGCTTTTTTTCTGACCCTAACCGTATAAGGGCCGGATGGAGGAAAGGGCCCCGCCCCGTGATTCTCTCCCGCCCGTGATTGTTTGTTGCAGTCTGGAAATGTCCCGTTTTTTTTGGATGGGGCCAAACCACATGAGGTGGGTTAGGACCCGGGCAAAACTGGGAAAGATGGCCAGTGTTTTGAAGATGACCAGGGAAACTCCTGCGGAAGGTTTAACTTCTTTAGTTTTCCTCAGGGAAATACATTTTCCCTGGGGGCCTTTTTTTGTACAGTGCCCATGTGTGGGACCATCTCAGGTCCTCAGAGATGGTGGTTTCCTAAGAAACCCCCGGGAAATGGTCCACCGGGCCCCCCATACCCCGTGTTTTTTGAGAATGGTGAGGGGGGTGCATGGGGGGGGGTTTTCTCCGAAAGTCCCCTACCATTTTCCACAGTCTTGAGTGGGGTAAGTTCAAAGGTTTGGGTTCTGACCCCTCTTGGCCCCCGGGGCCACCCAAAACCCCCCCTTCTGTATGCAGACCCCATCACCCGCCCGGTGGATTCAGGCCCAAATTTGACAGTGGGTAAACCTGCAAACTTAAGGATTTTTTCACGTACGAGTCCGCTGGGTGCGGGTCATTTGTGTACAGGGAGAAGGGGATGGGGATAGAACACACCCCTGTGGGGCCCCATTTTCCTTTTGTCGGGTTTTCCGGGAAAAAGGGAATGCTCCCCAGTCTAAAACCTGCGGGCGGGCCCGGTCCATCAGGAACCCTTTTTATCCATTTACATTTGGAGGGGGGGACGTTGACTGGGTGAGCTTTTTTGGTTGGGAAGTCCTGGTATGAGGGTTTTTTAAAGGGGCCGAGTTTGAATTTCTTCCCAAAATAGGACCCTTTGGCGTACGTCCCTGGGTGGGCCCGAGGTTTTTTGGCAGGATGAATTTAACCCCTAAGTTAACCAGCATCATCTGCCGCCCCTTTTTGGGGGCCGGAAAAGGCAAACTGCAGGGGATCCAGCAGGTGGCCTGGTTTCCCCTTTCCCCAAGGGTGCTTCAACCCCACCCCCGCTCAAAGGGATTTCATACCACAGTACTTCGGGGGTGGGCCCCCTTTAGTCATTTAAAATCCTAGGGGTGGTTTTCCCCCTTTTGGGTACCGGGGGGGGGAAGGGTTTGGATTTTTTTGGGGGGCAGAGGGGGAACCCACATTCCCCCAAAGTGTTTATTTTTAAAACATCCTTGTAAAGGATTGGAGCATTTTGGGTTTGAAACACTTTCGGGCATGATGTGGGGGGACTTTTACCCAGGTCCCCCCATTTTTCTTTTTTTTCATGCCCTGAAAGAGCCTTTTTAAAATCATCCTCCGAATTTTAAGTGCAGGCAGAGGGATCTGGGGGGGGTTTTGTTTACTTTTTTAGGGGAAAAATTTTGTTCCTGAATGGGATGTGGGGGAGAGGGTTTTTGGAGGGAATGGTTTCTTTTCATGTCTGAGTAGAACCTTTCGGGGAACGGTTGGGCCGGGCGGGACCCCTTTTTCGGGGGGGGGGGGGGGCCCTGTAGGAAAGCCCAAGTTTTTTCAGACCATCCATACAGCCGAATGCCCACCATAAAAGGCTGTCTTTCAGCTTCCACTGTAGGTTCTCTTGGTGTTTTGATCTCCTTTGTTATTCTTTTTTCCTGGCCTGCCCTGAAACGCGCCCAAATTTCTCCCCCCCCTGTGGGCTTTCCTTATCTTTTTGCGCAGTTTCCTGAGATTTGGGGTAAACCATGGTTTGGGGTTTTTCCCCAAGGTCAAAGGTCTTGTCTGCACAAAAAATGCCCCCTAAAAAAACTGATTATTTTGTCACCAACATCATTTTACTTTCGTTTAAAAATCAGTGGCTGAGGTTTAAAAAACAGTCCGTCTGTGCTTTTAAAAGCAGCCCTTTTACATCTGTTTTTGGTTTCCTCATTTCCCCTTTTTAACAGTGTAAACCCTTTGGGGTTTTTGGGAAAGCTCTTAGTCTCTGTCTGTAGGTTGGGAGGGGGGGTTTTATAAGAAGGGAATCTAAAAAAACCCAGAGCGGGGCCCTGGTAACCCAGCATGATTTTAAAGCCCCTTAAACGTGAAACAGTGGTCCAGTGTTTTTTTTTGTCCTGAGGGGACATTTTAAAAATTTTTGTCCTGTATTTGGGAAAACTCATTAAATTTTTAAACCCGCGGCAAAAATTCCCAGAAATTAATGAAAGATCCGTGTTTTTTTTTCTCCACGCCCTTTAATAAAGCTCAGCAAGATTTTTTTTTCCCTCCAGAAGGGGCAGCTATGGGGTGAAAATATGGGGCCGTTTTATTAAAAACGAGGAAACTCCCCCTCGGTAATAAAAAGGGTTTTTTACAGATTATTAAAAATGACTCCAGACCCGGGGAATTTACTGTTTTCCCCCCCCCCTTTTAAGTCTTTTGAAACCAAACCCTTTTCTTTTTTTTATAAAAGCAGATTCCTCCCCTCCCTTTTTTCCCCGAAAAGCTCCGGCTGCGTTTCTGCTCTGAACATTTGGAAGTTCGGCAACACTTGCGCGACCCCGGGATTTTTTTTCCCACTAAAAGGGCCTTGTCTCGGTAAAGCAGAGAACCGCAGACCTGGGAGGTCCGTTTTTTAAAAAGGGGTGAGAAAAGCAGCTCGTCCATCTTTTTTGTTTAGAGAGCGACTTTTTCCAGGGGGACTGAAGGCAGGGGTGAGCGAATTTCCCTCTTTGGGGAAATTTTCCCAGCGCGCCAAAACGTTTTTCCCCCTCCGCTGCTTTGGGGCCCCAGTATCCTAAAGGGGCCCAGCTCCGTTTTTCCGAGCTCATGAACCTGGGAATCAGGGAAAGATGGGGGAAAAAACCCCAAAAAAGAGGACTCTCTGATGTTGAAAGATTTTCCTCTCTACTGAATGAACCACAAATTGGGGGCCCAGACCACGGGGACTAGGGCTTGAAAAACATAAAAAACCCCAAAATCAAAAAAAAAGAGGGGAGCGAAAGCTCGGGCTGCCATCGCCCCGCGCCATCTTGGTGTCTTTTCAACATAAATTAATCCCACTCGTATACATATTGCTGTATAGTGTTTCCACTTTATCTTCGGGGAAAAGAGGGATGGTGGTTTTTCTGGGGTTTTTTTCTCTTTTAAAAGGGTTCAAATAAAAAAAACTTTTTCCCATAAATCATTTCCACATCACCTTTAGGTGTGCTATTTTACACTTTTTTTGAAAGGAAAAATTAGTTTCCCCCGTTTCCAGCAAAAACCCGCTGAAAAGGGGGAGTTTTTGGGGGTTTATTTAACCCCTCCCCTTTAAATTCCCCCTTAAAGTGCAAAGAATCAGCTGAAGACTTTTCCCCACTGATTTGGACATACAACAAAAAAAGCCTTGTTTTCTAAAGGTGTGGGTGGCGTTCTTTTAAATTTACGGGGGGATATCACCCCCCTTTCACAGCTCCTTTGGGCCCAATTTTTGGGCAGACCAAATTTAATCAAAGATTTTCTTGAAAATTTAACAAGACGGGAAAGAGACCCCCGGGCGGGGCATAGAAGCAGACCTCAAAAAAAAAGAACTAACGGGAAAATTTTCAGCCTTTGGCGGGTTTTCCTTTCAAGGGGTTTTTCATTAAAACCATCAGCTGGGCCCCACTGACTGTATTTAAGGGATGTTTGTTGCAGAGCCCGATTTTTTAAAGAGCTGCCATACTTGACCCTGACATTTTTTGTATGAAACAGTTTGACTTTCTTTTGCTTTTTGGATATTTTAGATAAAATGTTATTCTGTTTCTATACCTTTTACACATCTTAGAATATAACAGAGTCTTATGAGCTGACACTCTAATGGACCTGTCTCCCTTACACTTAATATCTTTGAAGCACAATGGTTGACCAAACGTCTTTGCAGTGTGGGTTTTATTTTAGCCCAGAACCACCACTGTGCTTTTATAATGCATGGGTTCCTTTTCCCAAAAACCCCGGGACCATGTTTTGTTCAGGGATTTAATGGGAAACTTTTCCCGTCAATGAATGTAAAAGGGAGATGGGGTTTCTGCAGCCCCCATGATAATAATAGGAGAAAATGGATGCAATGTATAGTCCCATGAAAAAGTATTCCCCCCCTGATAGATTTTATTTTTTTATTTACTTTTTGTCACACTTAAATGTTTCAGATCATGAAACACTTTAAAATCAGACAATTACCAGACTGGTCTCATCTATTTAGGTGAATTCTTGATTCTACAGTTCTGGCAGAAATCAGTAAACTCAGCTTTCAAAGAACAGTATTTTCTTAGGGTGAAAACAGATTTTTGGAGGATGGCTGGTTTGGACAGCTTTTGTTTTTTATAACAAATGGAACATCAATTAAAAACTGCATTTTGTGTTTACTCTGGTTATCTTTTGTCTGATACTGTATGTGTTTGATGATCTGAACAAAATCCTTTTGAAAAAAAAAAGTTAAAACGAAAAAATTAAAGAGGGCCGATACTTTTTCACAAACCCAAAAGGTTAAAGGGAGTGAGCATGAAAATTTTTCCAAAAAAGCAGGGAGCAGGGGGAAGGAAAAACCCACTCGATTTTTTGGGGTTTTAAAAGAAGGGCTGTCTTTGAGTTATATTTCTCCATGCCAAAGTGGAATAAGAATACCATATGAAGGATTTTTATGATTTGAAGCTTTACTTTGCTGTCTGAATCTATATTAAAAAAACATCCAGCTTTGTTTCTATGAGAACAAACTGCAATGTCGCGATGCATTTTAACAAAAAACATGAAGTGAAAGTTTAGAGAATGCGCCTGTAAAGAACTGAACTAAATAATAATGCTTTTTATGATTTAAAAAGTGGGAAGCAGGGTAATTTTTTACATGTTTTTTTTTTTATTGTCCTTTTTTCTTATCTTTACATAAACAAAAGAGAATTTTGGCCTTTTCTAGGGGGGGCCCCCTACTGGCCCCAGAACGTTTAAGTACTGGCATAACATTTTTGTAAATATTTTAAAATTTTAAATTTTTTAGGGACAAAACAAAAAAGAAAACTTTGATTCAATGTAAAATAGTCATTTTTTTGCTTGTATTTTTTTTGTGTAAATTCCCAAAATCCTTTTGTTTCCATGTTTTTTGACATTAATAGCTATGTGTTTTAGTTAATTTTTGGGGGCATTTAAATTTACACTGTATTAGACTGATTCTGATATTTTTGGGAAGACTGGAAATTCTTTGTGAGATTGGATAATCATAAACCTGAGTAAACAAAGATCACGTGTTGTTCCTCAAGGCTCCATTCTTAGGCCACTTTTATTTGCTGTTCCCCCCAGCTCATATTATGTACTACAATGTCTTTCACCACATATATGCTGATGATTCAGAGTCCACAGAAAGCACAGTCCACTACTGTGAGACCTGAAAACATTACCCTTTTTTTTTTTTACCCTTATGTTTACCCTGTTTGAGAAAGGTTTAAATGCGTTTTCATTTGAGACTGGCAAAGCCTTTTATTATGGTTCACGGAGCAATCATGCTCATAGGTGCAATGAAATCCGTTTATTGCTCCTCTGCTCAGTCAAATCATATCCAAGCAGAGGTGAAAAAAGTGTAGTGGTCACAAAATCATTTATGTGAAATGCTTTTTTAAAATGTGTGAGCTACAAGCGCAGCATGACTCTCGTTATTTTGACTCGAGGCCTTTTGGCAAAGCCATCATGCTAGAATTTCTCTTTGGGGGTCAATAAAATTTTTCTGAAATTGTTTTTCTACCTCAGCGGGAAGTAGAGCTCACATAAATGGGTTTGCAATTTAATTAATCCAATCTCACTCATATAGTCTTTTTTTATGTTTTCATAGCAACAGGGTAACTATATGTAACAAAACTGATTGTAGGGACTGGAATGGACAGTGCTGTTCCTGGGGGGCTGGTGCACTGCATGCTTCAGATAGTTCCCGTTTTTTAAAACAAAACACTTTTAAAAAAAATTTTCATTAGCAGCCTTTTTTTTTTTAGTTTTCCCGGTTGAAGCGTATATTGATAAAAAAAAAGAATTTACATGCTTTCCCAAGGGGGAAAAAACCTGCATAATCAGCATTTGTATAAAATACTTTTTCCCCATTTTGTTTTTCAGCGGGCCTGTTATTTCTTTAAGTCTCACCTTTGTTTAAATGGTGTATGCTGAATGAACAGTTGATATGGCTCGAGTCTTCTCCCAGTGGCAACTTCCACACAGAAGATTCTTGTCATCAACGCAACCTCTTAGTGCTAAGGTACGATGCAGATTTCTCCACCCCAACTTTACACCTAATTGCCAACTTGGCACTGGGACAAACACCCTTAGCAGTTCAGAGTTGTAATTTTAGGTTTAAGTCAACCCCACCACCCCATGCTCTATGCTACAAAAGGAGCTTATGTGACAACAACTGATGACAACATGCCTCCTTGCAGTGCAATGATACTAACATGCAATGACTAACACTGTATGGCTTTTCCACAGTTCAACAGAATAACTCAGCAACTGCAAGTTTTCAGAAACTTAGCCTGAGTGTAGACCTCATTTCTCTATATGTTACACCAGGATTTCATCAGCTGCCATCCCCAAGGCCTTAAAATCATTATTTTTACTATAGTTGCAGTCTGACTCTGTGTTGAATATTGCATGATTAACAGAAAATCCTTTAATAAACTTGCTAAAAAGGCTTCGAGTGACCTATATTGAGTTGTAGAACATCTATGAAATGTGGACAAGACGTAGTGGCAACGGGGCTATGAGCAAACTATTCAACGTAGTCGTTTTCACAAAAACCCAAAGGTCTTAATTAAAGTGAACATTTTTTGCACATTTTTTGTGTAAAAGATGATGAATCAAAAGCATTTTCACTGAATGCATCTTCATAACTTTTTGTCTTGGAGTTTGCAAAAAAATGTTGTAACAATTTAACTTAAAACGCACAAGGTAGAAAGGTTGTAAAAAGCATAACAACCAGATTAAAGAACCCTCAATAATAAACAATGTACTATAAAAGGCAATCATGCAACAACTCCATGAACAATTTATGTTTTCTCATGTCACAGTATAAGTCCTCAACTTCATCCCACACAGCTCCCTAAAGCGTTAGCTTATAACCAGCTTTGCAGAAATGTAGCTTTCTGCCACTTTGTTTGATGACCAAATTGACTGTGAAGCAGCTGCTCAGAGCTGAGTCAGGATTTCACAGCTTAAATTACACTCAGAGACTCCCCCCTGCAACTCACTTTTAATTTTATTTAGAGCTTCTAAGTTTTCTGAGGCGACAAATAGACTGAGAAGGTGCGACATCCACTTTCCAGTGGCATTGACTATAGGTGCAGGGGGAGGATGCTGTGCTATTTCCGTCGTGATCTATCAGTGGAAAAGAAGTTGGCATTGAACCGTTCGACTGAGATGGGGAAAGAAAGATGCAGAGAAAGAACAGAATGGGGAGGCTGTAAGGGAGAAAAAGGGAATGCATGAGACCTGGGTGAGAGTGTATGTTTCTGTGTGAGCGAGAGGAGGCAATATGGGGAAAGACAGTGATGAGTTGACATGAGGGAAGTGAGATGTGGCAAGCCGTGAGGAGAAGATGCTCAATCAGTACTGTCAGGTTTTCTTGCAGTCAGAGACAAGTGCATGAGACTGCTGCAGGCGTTGCTACAGATGATGTAACGCCTCACTAATGACAACCAGGCGTCAATGTTTTTAGTAGTGCAGACAACTGGCTCATTTGAGAACACCCCTGGTATTATTTTCAACTGTGTACATCTGGATTTTTATTGCATTTCCTTGTATAAAAGATAGTTTTGTGAGAATGAAAGATAATTTCAGCCAATGTATTGAATAAACATAAATTGATAATGCAAAAAAAAGGTAACTCCCCTGTTTTGCACATTCTCAACCAATCCCCTGAACATATGCTCTCTTTTTCAGCTGATAAAAATAGAGATTTTAAGCTTCAAACTTTTTAGGTGTGATTGACACCTCTGCATTTGCAATGTTGATTTTTGCTGTGTGCTCACAGCTGTCGACACCACTAAGGACCCCTGCCAAAATGTGAAGTGCAGCCGGCATAAGGTGTGCGTTGCTCAGGGCTACCAGAGGGCCACGTGCATCAATCGCAAGAAACTGGAGCAGAGGTAGGAAAGGTCTCAAACCTTGAATAAGAATGGGTTTATGCTTGCATAAGATGATGTTTAACAGTATAACAGATTCCTGATTGGACAAGCAGTGCCTTTCCGAAATATTCATACCCTTTAGAACCATTATCCACATTTTGTCATTTAACAACAATTTTATGTGACCGACCAGTACAATATAACGCATAATTGGAAAGTAGAAGGAATATGATGCATGGTTTTCAAATGTTTTACAAATAAAAAATTTGTTTGTGGTGGGCTTTCAATTACATTGGCAAGTCTTTCCTGCATGCCTCTAACAGTGTTGTATATCTAGGGACAGACAGTTTGACTATTCTGATTTGTAAAATAGCTTAAGCTGAAGCAGACTGGATGTAAAGCATCTGTGAATATCAAGTTTCTAGTCTTGCCGAACATTCTCAATTAGAATTCTATCTGGGCTTTGACTAGGCCATCCTAACAAATAAATATGCTTTAATCTAAACCATTAATTTGTACAACGCACAGATACTGGTGTCATTGTAGACAGTTTGTTCAGGGTTATGTGCAGCATTGGCAAACTAAACACAAGACTTTTTTTTAACAATGTTCGTGCTTGGTATCCAAGCCTTGGCCAAATGAGATTATTACAGCAGGACTGAAAAAAACTGTTGCGGTGTTTTGTTTTGTTTTTTATTTAAATGTCGAGGAATTTAACTTGAACTATCATACACAGCTGACTGACTGTATGAAACACCAGAAGGGAGAAAGCCACCACTATTCAACCTATGAAATAGAACCCCAACTATTTAAAATGACTTGAAACTGCGCAAGCACTGTGATGGAAAAACTTTTTTCATCACAATCACTGAATCATTTATTTTTTTAAACTCCTGACAAAATCTACAGATACAGTTATGGAAATAACAAAAAAAGCTGAGAGGTTTGATTTGGTTCTTCTATTTGTGTAGCTCTATCTTCAAGGATTAATGTCAGAATATTTAAAGATAGTGACTACACTGACATTACACAAGAAGATGTTTCCACTGCTAACCTTGTTTTCTGCAAATTAAACTTAAACAATGAAAACTTACCAAATAACAATGTAAATACTTTAAAAGTTTAAACAGGACAATGGTCCCAAATTCACATTAAAATTGGCTTTGAAATCAATGCGCAGGCTAATATGAAGTTTCTGAAATGGTACTGACCTCAACCCTCTTAAAAATTCATTACCATTGCTTAAAAGCAGAGTCATGCCAGGAAATCAACTAATCTAAATGAGCCCTACAAAAAGAGTGGTCAAATATTCAGTCAGACTTATCGCAGAAGCTGTAATGGTTTTAAACAAGAATTTGGATTCTCTGCAGCTTTTCAAGGAACATTTAAAACCAATAGCCGTGAGGGTTTATGTGTATTTTTGACCCAGTTTAGTTTTGACAAAATCCATAATGAATTTCAACTTGATAAACATTCTTATTTATAAAAATAAGATGATTCCAGCTTGAAAAAAGAACAGTAAAAATATTTTCAGTAAAAGCCCACAACGATGTTAAAATTGACAATAAATTGTTAACCCGAAAGATGAGTTTATGTAAACTTTTGCATGGCACTGCAGAACTCAGAAGTATATTTCTCTCTTCACAAGGACTCTTTCCTTTTCAGATGTAGGCATCTTTTCTAAAAGCATTTATCTGCCCCTGTGCTCATTTGTTCCACTTTGATTGAAAAGCAAATGAGCAGCGTTGCAGCCTGAAACGAATTAATGGAGTGAATTATTACTACCTGAGAAGTCTATCTGCAGCGACAGGCGTTTATCGTTTTCAATAAGGTGCATCATGTACAGACTCGCTGCTGAGGTGAGGTTTGGGGTGGCGGGTGGGGGTGTCGAACGGTGGGTAATAAGAGACAACACAGCCGCACCAAATCATCCCAGCACCAATAAAAAGCAGCGATAGCAGCTAAGCTTGATGCTGTTAATTGCTAAATGTGACGACTCTAAGTTGAGTCAGAGCAAAAGTGCTCTTTTTCATGTTGTGCTCTGTTGGTTGTTATAAAAGCCAGAAAAAAGGACAAGCTGGTGAATTTTGGATCTCTTCAAACAAATTACAAAACTATTTTCTCAGTTGTATCTAATTTGATTTCACACTCCTAAGAAATATTTGTGCCTTGGAGGTTTGTAGAGTGGAATGTAACCTCACTGACAAAAACAGTTCAGCAACAAGGCAAACACAGAACCAATGGTTGGATTTGGATGCAATGAGGTGCAGATGCAAACCAATAAATCCTATGTAAATAGTTCTTTTTTCAAGAGCTGACTCATCTATAACAGCTTAATGGGAGTTTCCAGATCATCCGACAGTCAGTCAAAGCAATTACTGAAGGTTTTGCAGATATGTTAGACAGCATGATCAGTAGATGATAAAGCTTGACAGTAGTCACATTTTGACATAAGGCTTGTTGGTTGTATGAAACCACTTGATACATGAGGACGCTTAAACTTCTCATCTCACCACAGGTCACAAAGAAAAACCCAACCAATGTTTTTTGATTTGGCTTTGCATCTTAGAGATGTAAATAAGATATAAAAATTCTACACGCCCGTGTTAGAAATCCAAGTTTTGTGATGTTAAAAATGAGACCTCCAATTATAAAGAATATGATTAACGGAGGATTTTTTAAAATATTTACTCAATAGTTTAAAGACTTTCATTTCTTGTGGATTTTCTCAAAAATAACATTTATTGATATTGATATTGATATACAAAAATATGCATACAGTTTCAAACATGTACATCCATTTCCACTACTGTTTGGTGATAGGTTTCTTACCAAATTGCACAGAAGCCAAACATTTTTTGTAGCTAACCACACATTAATGGAATAATTCTGGCTGGATATTTGACCAGTCTTCATTGCAGAATTGATAGAGTACAAACCAAAAACCACAAAGCCTCAGGCTCAACATAAACATTCTGCAGCAGTAAAGTGAGTTAAAGATCAGCAGAATCTAAAAGGTGTAAACCCAGAAAGAAGTGCCTGCTTTAAAATTGGCTTCTTCAAGCTTGAAGTGTCAAGCTTAAAAGTTTCATGGTGAAATGATACAAAGACTGAGCTATTTAAACACAATGCTAAGACTAATTCTTATGATATTCAACATGAGGCTTTCAAAGATAAGAACATTGTACCATGGTGGGGGCTGCATCATGCTGTGGGTTTATTTAGCTGACAGCAGTAATGGTGCACTCCACAAAATGGGTAGAATATTATGAGTGGTATAATATGTATTCAAAATACTGTCTGGATTTTGTTGAAGGTTACATAGTGTGTGGTCTTCTGCAACTTGCTTAGGTACATTTAACCAATTATTAGTGGGGGTGCATGTATCTATTTGTGCCTGAATGTAATATATAATTTTGACCCTGTGTCAATTAGAGAAAATTCATTTAAACTTGGGACTGTTTATGTGAATATGTATGCTAGAAAAAAGTAGATATTTCCCTTTATCAATTTGTCTCTCATTCTCAGAGTTAAACAGTCAGGACAACTGGAGCGCCATGAAAGCAGCTGTATGCCTTGCCCTGTTGCTGCATCTTCACCCGTATGTGGCTCAGATGGACACAACTATGCTTCAGAGGTAATAAAACACACGTATACACACACACACACACACACAACACACACACACATACAGGGGTTGGACAATGAAACTGAAACACCTGTCATTTTAGTGTGGGAGGTTTCATGGCTAAATTGACCAGCCTGGCAGCCAGTCTTCATTGATTGCACATTGCACCAGTAAGAGCAGAGTGTGAAGGTTCAATTAGCAGGGTAAAGAGCCACAGTTTTGCTCAAAATATTGAAATGCACACAGCATTATGGGTGACATACCAGAGTTCAAAAGAGGACAAATTGTTGGTGCACGCTTGCTGGCACATCTGTGGACCAAGACAGTAAGTCTTTGTGATGTATCAAGAACACGGTATCCAGGGTAATGTCAGCATACCACCAAGAAGGACGAACACATCCAACAGGATTAACTGTGGACGCAAGAGGAAGCGCTCTGAAAGGGTGTTCGGGTGCTAACCCGGATTGTATCCAAAAAACATAAAACACGGCTGCCCAAACCCGGGCAAAATAAATGTGCACCTCAATCCCCTTTTCCCCACCAGAACTGTCCGTCGGAGCTCCACAGGAAAATATACACGGCCCGGCTGCTATAGCCAAACTTTGGGTCCCACCCAAATGCCAAAACATCGTTTCAATGGGCAAGGAGCGCAAATTTTGGGGGCTGTGGACAATGTGAAACTTTGATTTCTCTGATGAGTCCACCTTTACTGTTTTCCCCAACCCGGGAGAGTTACGGGGGAGAACCCCCAAAGAAGCGTACCCCCCAGACTTTTGCATGCCAGGGAAGCAGGGGGGGGATCATTTGGGGTTTGGGCTGCCATATCATGGCATTCCCTTGGCCCAATACTTGTGCTAGATGGGGGCGTCACTGCCAAGGACTACCAAACCCATTCTTGAGGACCATGTGCATCCAATGGTTAAAAACATTGTATCCTGAAGGGGCGGTGCCGTGTATCAGGATGACAATGCACAATACACACAGCAAGACTGGTGAAAGATTGGTTTGATGAACAAAAAGTGAAGTTTAACATCTCCTATGGCCTGCACAGTCACCAGATCTAAAATTTTTGAGCCACTTTTTGGGGGTTTTGGGGGAGTGAGTCAGGAAAAATTTTCCTCCACCAGTATCACGTAGTGACCTGGCCCCCTTCCTGCAAGAAGAATGGCTTAAAACCCTCTGACCACTGTGCAGGACTTGTTATGTCATTCCCAAGACGAATTGACGCTGTATTTGGACGCAAAAGGAGGCCCCCACCATACTAATAAATGATTGTGGTCTAAAAACCAGGGGTTCAGTTTTCATTGTCCAACCCCTGTAATATATATATATATATATATTATATATAATATATTATAATATATATTATACACTGCTCAAAAAAAAAAGGGAACGCCAAAAAAACAATCCTAGATCTGAATTAATTAAATATTCTCATTGAATACTTTGTTCTTTACAAAGTTTAATGTGTTGACAACAAAATCACACAAAAATCATCAACGGAAATCACATTTATTAACCAATGGAGCTGGATTTGGAGTCACACACAAAAATTAAAGTGGGAAAAAAAACTACAGCTGATCTAACTTTGATTTTAATTCCTTTTAAAAAAAGAAAATGAGGCTCAGTATTGTGTGTGGCCTCCACGTGCCTGTATGACTTGCCTGAATCCTTCGTCGCATAGATTCAACAAGGTACTGGAAACATTCCTCAGAGAATTTGGTCCATATTGATAGCATCACACAGATTTCTGCAGATTTGTCGGCTGCACATCCACAATGTATATATATATATGCACAATGTTCTGCACCACAAAGACCCATAGAAAATAGGGGAAGTGGCTGTGTCATTTCTTTAAATAATGAGATTAGGACCAGTCAAGTATAGTTTCCTGCTGCAATGACACATACATAGGTGCAGCAAGGCAGCAGTTCATCACTGCTTACAGGAGGACAAGTGAGACGGGCTGAGCGTGACCTTATGATTAATGGCATTCATTGTTTTTGAGCAGCATCACCATGGACCGTCCGCTGCTGGGACACCATTGATTTACTGTGCACTTTTTAATTTTGACCTTGCATGAGAAAGACAGCAGAAAATGACAGCTTATTCATGCTGCCTTTCCTTTAAGTGCAGTGTCTCGTCTGAATGAGCAATCTCTCTTTCCTGCGGTCAGCCTCATAAATATTTTATTTGCATTCGTGCCTTTCTCACCCTCTCTGTTGCAGTGTAAGTTGGAGCAGCAGGCTTGCCTCACAGGCAAAGACATGAGGATCATGTGTTCTGGATTTTGCCCCTGCGCCACTTCTCCTGCAGCAAACACTGACATAAAACATGGCAAGTACCTTTCCTTTATCAGCTGCATTTTCATGCATTTCAATTAGGGGAATCTATTGAAGTGATATCTACCCTCAAAAATCTCAAGTATTGTTGCACATATATGCACATATTTTACACTCTGACCAAGACTTTTGCAGAAGACTCCCATTGAGCTGAAACAATCTTTCATCCTCCATCCTGCAAAAGATGTTCCCTGAGATCTTCAGACCATGCAATATTTATGACCCTGAAGTCCTCATTAAAAACTGTTTATTAAGATGTATATCAATAAATGTTTTTGCTGAAGTAAAATGATCTTATTCTCCTGCTTTAGAACTCGGCAATTTTTCGTAATGATCAATAACTAGGAATAGCCTACTTATGACTTTGAATAGGGATTTATTGTGGTACTCTGAATGCAAACTTGTACCTTCTTCTTCTTAGAAGATACCAAATCTTAGAACTTGCATTAGACTGCTGCTTCGAGCCAATGGCATTTACAGTGTCTTGTGCAGAGGTGTCCAAACGTTTGACACAGTCAAGTTGAAAGTTGTTGCGGGCCACATGAATAAATTTTTACTTATTTAAGATGCAGAAACAGTTTTATTATAATATTCCTATGTTTACCTGCTCAACGATAAAATAAATACACAATATTTTGATGAAACAAACAAACTAGTCTGATTTATGTGGAAAAAAAATGATCTGTAAAGCATTTCAGATCTGAAACATAACGTTTGCCCTGTTTAAAAAAACATTGTCCTAATTTTTTTTCTTGCATTAACTTTTTTTCTGTGTATTCTCAGGAAGTACAGGATATGAGTCCTATTTACACTTGAATTACACTGAATGGGGTTAGTAAAAAATTTATAGTTTGCCCATTCCTTTGGACATCCCCAATCTAGTATTTTGGAGCCGTTTCTCCTTTGAAACCTAAAAAATAGGGTTGCAATATGGCAAACACTTTCATAAGCTCTTTCTACTCCGGCAACTCATAACATTGCAAGGGGGAACGTCTGTGGGCTGTGAATTGCTCATTCAGAGAAGAGTCTGGACAAACCAAGAAACACACAAAACCAGCACCAAGAGCTCCTTTTTTTTAGATTTGTGGCACTACTAGCCTTCATTTATTAGCAGCTTGTTGAACCAGGGGTCAACTGCATTGAGGATTATAGCCACTGTATATGGTGTCCCAGCTGTACCACTGAACCCTAACAACCCCCTGGTAAAGAAAAATATGGTCTTCATTTCTATGTCATGAGACTGAAAAGATTTTTAAAGCATAGATATACTCCAGTAGCCTTCTCAAATTCTATACATTTTAAGGAGTGAAGTGTTCAAAAGAATCAAATGTCTTATTTTCTCAACAAACAAATCCACCGAACTCTTGTTTCCACATTGGGACCAATACTCACCAATACTCAGGGATTATCGTTAGCCAAAAGTTCCCCTAGTGGATTCCTGCTCTTTCAGTCAGGCAGTAATTAATTATTTAGAGAGTACACAATCTATCAACAGACCCAAACAACATTGATTGTCGAGGCTCAGGGGTATGTAAAAATGCCATTTGGTCAAACATATGAAATGTTACTTTATCTGCAGCCTGGAAGAAGTGTATCTTGAAAGTAAAAGTGGATTTCGATTGGATGAAAGGGATTTGCTGCCTCGGAGTTCGTTGTTTTCTTTGACTGGCAGATCCGTGGTTTGAATCAATAAAAGCATGACAGTGCAGCAGTACAGATATAATGCTTTTCTTCAAGGTAACTGCTGCCTTTTGTTGCCTGTTCGGTAAGTGTGGGAGTTTAGGAGAACAGAGTCCATGTCTGCCTTTAAGGTAAGTAAGTTCTTCTGTTGTGGAGAATTTACCAGACTCTTGAATGTTGGGATTCCCTTATTTGTTCCCCCAGAGAGCTGCACTGGCCAGGACCTGGCTGACTTGGGCGACCGTCTTAGAGACTGGTTCCAGCTCCTTCATGGAAACGCAAAGCACAACAATTCTGACAAGCCGGGAGCTGGCACCACCTCAGGTTAGAAACTCTTTTTTGCAAGGTTCGAACTTGCAACTCTATTCAACTGCTGTGTACTTTACATCTGACAGTGCTGGAAAAAAGCCTGGTAGCCAGCTGCAAGGACTCCATCGGCTGGATGTTCTCTAAGCTGGACACCAACAGCGACCTGTATCTGGACCAGGCTGAGCTGGCTGCCATTAATTTGGACAAGTATGAGGTCTGCATCCGGCCCTTCTTCAACTCCTGTGACAGCTACAAAGATGGGAAGGTCTCCACAGCAGAGTGGTGCCTCTGCTTCTGGAGAGAAAGTGAGTAAAAGTTACACAAGAGGCAGCAAAAGAATGATATGAGAGTAAGAGTCCTCCACTTCCTCAGAGTGGCAGAAGGAGAAGGTTGGAATGGCTGAAACGAATGATTTTTTTAAAGAAATCCATTGTAGAAATTAGAATATGACCATAGATTAGACAGGTATAAGGGACAGATGCATTAAAAGAAGTTTTGAGATGCAGAACATTGCAAAAGTTTTCATATTCTTTGACGTTTTCCCATTTTATCATGACCACAAACATATTTTACTTGGATGCAGAAAATTGTAAGGGGTATGAATACATTTGCAAGGCACTGTATTTATGTTTCAATTTGTGTGGGGGGTTTATGAATTTCATTGTTTAATTGGCCTAATCTACTGTCATTTTAAGAGTTTGGCAATTTGCTGTCATCCCTCAATTAATTCATTCTCATATACAGCTCTGACAAACGAACCCAGCATGATTAGAGTAACACACTAACAAAGTCCATAAGGGCTTTTTTCACCCTCTTTTCAACTTTTACTTGCAATAGAACTGAACAAATCACAAATTTGTAATTGGAATGTAATGGATGGTTGCAAATTTAATTCATTATCTTTTGGAAAGTAAGTGATTTTCCCTGGATGTTTTTTTATAACTTTACTTCAGAGCATTATCTGTGTTGAGGTATGATGTTGCACCATTTTCTTTAAATTTAGTTTGAAGTCATCACATGAAATGTGGAATGTCTACACTATATGACCTTTGATTTAGCAGGTAACCTCATTTGTCTCCATTGATCAGGTGTTTAATGAGCATGCCATATATTTAGTTGACTACCTAATCGATTCCCAGACAGAGACCACTCTTAGCTATTAACATAGATAGAAAAGGTTTAAAAAGTTATTTTTAGAAATGTACTAATGAGGGATTTTGTGCCCGATTTCTAAAACCAATTTTTGTAAAGCTCTCACCTCCAAATTCCACTTTTTGTTGATTCAGATTAATCTTTAAAAACAATAGAGAGCAGCACAATATTTTTACTTTCTGGATAAATTGAAAATGTAATTGTACATTAAATTATTAAATTAAAAATTATTTTTCAGAAACAGAAAAGATGTCTTCCTCTGTATCTCTAAAAATTCTAAGAATTCTGTAAAATTGTAAAGGCTATGGGACAGAGGTATCTATAATTTAAAACTCAAACTAAAAGAAGTACAGCATATCCTATTTCTTTAGATAATAGATTATACCTCAATGTGTACCTAGATTTGCACACCTCAAAATGCTGACATGCCCTTTCACACAATATATTTAAATCTTTCCTGCTAGATCATTTTTAAATAATCAATTGTTGTGTCCATGTTAATGTTTGAAAGACAAAACTCTGGTTTACCTCTCTGATTTAGATTGTTAAGTCACTGACAGCCTTGAGAAGCCTTTCTGCGATCGATTACTGTTCACTAAAACCAGCTGCCACAGAGGCAGTTTCTTCCCCCAGGCTGTTTCTCTGATGAACATTTATTAGAGTACCAAACAACTGCATACTGAAGTTGCAAATGCACCTTTGTATATATGTATATTTAAGGACATAAAAATATATGCGTAAATATATCTTATAACGCATTAAACAAAAAACAAACAAACAAACAAAAAATAACAAACCCAGAGAGCAAAGTGTACCGGAGTCAAATTCCTTGTTTGTATGTACGAACTTGGCAATAAAGCTGATTCAGATTCTGATTTTGATTCTGATTCTGGATTAGTAATTATTTATATTAGGGGCGGAGGTAATGTCACACTGTGTGTGTGAAGGAGACCTTTCAGCTTTACACAGATATACAGTTAAACATGATTAAAATATTGTTCTGTGTTAACAAACTGATTAAACAATCTATCTCTTATCTATCTTAATAATCTTTCTTATTTAATTTCCCTTTGGGATTAATAAAGTATTTTTGAATTGAATTTAATTTGAATCTACAAAAAATCTATTATGTTACTGAGTCCAGGATATGTTGCTGCTCTCAGCTGAGGTCTCACACTGAAGTAGCCTTTCAAGATTATAAACCCCCAAACACAAAATAATTAGAGTTGACATTTCACACTGTCTAGCTAACCATCCAAATGCTAAGTTAGCATTGTTAACTTTACTAACATCAGTCCCTGTTTGTATTACCTGTAAGTAGACCCTAACTTTAACTAAGACAATTCCAAAACACTGCCAACATTCCCAAATCTGCCATGTTCCTTGATGGATTGCATTTGAATCCTCCAAAGGAGAAACCAAAGCAACTTTTGTCACACCCTGATTGAACGGCAGAGATGTCTCCGTAGACAATCCACTTTCCTTTCTAAAAGGTTCTTACACTTTTTGCACTTCTTCAAAATTCATTTTAAACACCTTAATCAAATTCATTGTTGTTGTCACTGTGGCCTGGTAGTGTTCCGTATGGTGCGTTTACTGATTGGAAAAATTCTTGGAATTTTAGTTTTAGGGTAGCTAATCACTGTTCAGAGCCGGTCAAACGTAAAATCGTCTCATTCCAGTTACCAGCCAATTTTTTGGTGCATCCTTAGTTATGTTGTCTTTGTGTATTTTTTACTTAAAAACACAAGGAATTATTTCTGTTAACTTTCAGAAATGCTTGCAAAGATTTGCTACCTTGTTGGTTTTGACACAAAGTGTCTCTTTGTTTCTACTTTTATCTGTTCTAGAAGAGTAGCTCATTTCCTCATCCCGCATCTCTCCCTGCATCCGTATGTTCTTTCAGCTAAAACCCTTCTCAGTCAGTCATGCGTGGGGATTGAAATTCAAGACTTAAGCAAATCAATACGGGCAAAACGTGTAATTATGAAGAGCATTGATTTAGATAAAGTTTGAGGAGAGCACTTTCAGGTTTTTGTCTGTCATCACTTTTTGTTTGATTCTCGTAGAGCCACCGTGCCTCGCTGAGCTGGAGAGGATCCAAGTGCAGCAGGCTGCCAAGAAGAAGCCTGGTAAATGCATTTTTTTTGCTTGACACTATGAAGTTTGAGATGTGCATTAAATCCTGAGTTTACATTTTGGACATAAGCGCATTGGGTAGTCATCTGAAATCCTTTCCAGGACATGCCACACTATGCAAATATGCAGAAGTCACACCATTCAGCTTGTATTTGCCCTAATGCTCTGTACAAATTTCCAGGTAAATTCACGGAATACAGACGCTAAAGATGCAGACAAGAAGCTGTAGGGGGCTAATTAAAGAGATCATAAGCACACAGCAAGGATTAGGTACTAATCAGGCTGGAGGGGATTAGGGGGCAGTGCTGGCTTTGGGAAAGAGCAAGGTTAATGTAGACACTTGACTCCAGAAGAAACCCCACACTGCAGTATTTCCAGCAGGAGCTTTTGTTTTTGACTCAAACCTCAGGCAACTCATCCGACTTCTTGTGTTTTCTCTTGTTTTCTCAGCTGTGGGTCAGGGAGCCTGTTAGAAAACTTTGCTCTGAGTTTGACAAGAGTGTCCTGAGGGAGACTGAAGGAGCGGAGCTCTGTCACAGAGGCTGTCACTACGTTTTAACTTGCCATTCACACAGCATAAGGAAACACAAACTATACAGAAATGCTGTGTGAGATGAAGTCCAATAGCATATCCATGCATGTGTAAAACAAACCAAAAGCTTTCGCTGTGGTAGTTTATGTAACAAAAGTAAAACTGATCAAATATTTTTTAGCCTTGGCCACTAAAGTATGCTGCAATGACAGGAACTTTATTAATCAGTGTGAGGCAGCTACAGTAGAAGAAGTCAGCACGAGTGTGTATAATCTTGGAGCTTTTAATGATTTATTTCAAACCTGCACGTTTCAAGTTATGTCAGTTTTTTCAAAAATGAATAGGCCTAAATAAACTTATGCATCCCTGCTAATATTTGAATAAATATCCCTTTGAAAGCAGCAGCAAAATCACACACTTTTTGTTGCCATCAACGGGCTTCAGGAATAATCATGTCTGGCTATTCTCTATCAGAGATTGTACAGTTTTTATTTACTGGTTGGTTTACTGGCACAGACTTGGCTTAAAAGCATACATGTCCATACATTTTCAAAACGTTTAAGGTCAGAGGCATTCCAGAAACATAATGGTAGCCTGCTTTAGCCTACCATGCATCCCAAAACCTGTTTGTGTATTTTTAGGCACCTATATTCCCAGTTGTGATGAGGATGGTTACTACAGGAAAGTGCAGTGTGATCAGAGCCGAGAGGAATGCTGGTGCGTTGACCTGCAGGGAGAGATGATGGGCTCCAGAATCCATGGAAATCCAGACTGTGGTAAGGCCTTGCCTTGCCTTGTTATGCAAGCTCACACTTAACAAGAACAAATTCTATGTTCAGTTCACACTTGTTAAAACTGAATTAGTTCTGTTCATAGTTCATAAGAACCAAAAAATTATAAAAAAAAATAAAAGTTACCTATTGTGGCTGCTTTTAAAGCACTATGAGGCTGATTTTATTCTTTAAAGAAATCTTCAGTTTAAATTTTCTCAGCTGACAAAATTGTCACTCCTGTAAACTAAATACAACATCTGTGCTGTTATTTGGGCTCCACTTACCTGTATGATGCTTAGAAAGAACAGTTGGATGTGACAATATGCATTAAGCTGCAGCCTCGCTCCTCTGCACGTCTCTTTTGAACCTGCAAACCCACAGCTGGTCTCCCTGCCTGCAGTAGGCTCCCACACAGCCCCAGTTAATATTGTAGAACTGTCAGTTCAGTAACCAACAATATCTTTGGACTTGATCATTACCTATAATCAATACTATCTTTAATGATGCTGCCTGTGGGAAAATTTAAAATATCAAAACTTACTTTGATATTTAACACAAATATCTATTTAACCCTCTTCCAGATGAAGTAGCTGGATATTCTGGAGACTTTGGTAGTGGAGTCGGATGGGAAGATGAAGAGGAGAAGGAGGCAGAGGAAAACGGGGAGGAAGCAGAGGAAGAGGAAGAGGAGGAGGGCGAAGCAGATGATGGAGGGTACATCTGGTAGAACTGAAAATCAACAGGCATGGCTCCAACCTTAAACAGGGGATTCTGGAATAAAACTGGAGAGAAATTGAGTTGTTATTATTAATCTTAAGGTGCCACACAGGTTTCGGTAATAAGATGATGTGCAGTTATTTTTCTTTCTTAGATACGTGTAATTGCTTCAACCTTTTCTCTGTTTTTTGAGCAACAGAGCTTTGTGTTTTTCTGTCCTGAAAATGGGGTAGCCACTGACTCTCGCGCCATCAGTAAGTAAAGTCTGTAAAAATTTGTATCTTGTACTATCACCATCTATGCATAGAGAGATTAAAAGTAATTTTGTATTGTGTAAACAGTTGCTTAAGTATTAAACTTGCCGTCCCACTGGAACGAATAGAGACTGGGCATGAAACAGTTTGACACTTTGGGAGATAAGCTTATTTGTTTTCTTACAAAAGGTTGGATGAGATGATCAGTACCTCTCAGGTAAATAAGTGGCGGGAGCTAAGATATAGCAGGCTCAGCTTTGTGTGAAGATTTAGGAAGAGAAAATGCTTTCTCAGATTTGTCTGAAAAAGGTAGAAATACAATAATTGAAGCTTTAGTGCAAAATCACATCTTAAAGGGGAATGTGCCAGACTTTGCAGAGAGTTGCAACACCAGAAGTAAAAAGGTTTCAGCAAAAATAACTTTTTTACACTTATATGCATTGAACAAGAACAATATAATGTGGTATTTACTGGACTCCTAAAGAACGGAAGGTAAGTAAATTTAACATTCCTCTAATTTTACGCCTAGCCAACTCAGTTTAAACAATTACGGCAAAGTCTGCTTGCTTAAGGTCTCAAGAGGATCAGCTGTCAATATTTAGGGGCCACATTCCACTAGAAACCCAAGAGGCCATTCACTGTGCCTTGCAAAAGTATTCCTACCCCTTGAACCTTTACACATTATGTCATGTTTCAAGCATAAATGGCAATATATTTATTGGGATTGAATGATAGGGACCAACACAAAGCAGTGAATAATTGTGAAATAGAATACAAAGGATACATGTTTATTTCCGTTATTTTTTGTTTTACAAATACAAATCATAAAAGTATGGCGTGCATTGGTGTTCAACCCTAACCCTGTAACCCTAACACACATTTGGGGTGGTGTGCAATATTAATTTTCCTCCACACAGCATTTTTCATGTGGGCCAAGAAGTTAGTGTGCTTTAACCTTCTCCACAACTTGATCCCTCTCCTTTCTTTTGTCTTCATACAATCTTTACAGAACAGCTTCATATATACTGAGATTATATTACACAGAGGTGGACCCGATTTACTTATCAGGTGAATTCTAAAGGCAGTTGGTTAAACTAGATTTTATTTAGGGGTACCAGAGTAAAGGGGGCTGAATACAAATGTACAGCACAGTTTTAAGATTATTTATTTGAGAACATATTTGGAAAACGATGTATAATTTTCCTGCCACTTCAAAGGTATATACTACTTTTTGTTGGTCTATCACTTTAAATCCCCATAAATAGCCTACATTAAGGTTTGTGATTGTAACATTACAAAACATGGAACATTTCAAGGATAGCAAATCATTTTGCAAGGTAATGTTTATCCCAGCAGGCCAGACCTACAAGATGATAGGAATGTAGTTTTATTGTTATATATAATAAGATTCAGCAAGACCAGACCTCTTTTTACATTCTTGAAATGCAAAGAAACAGTGTTACATAAGGGCCAGTTAGATTGATAAATATGTATATAACTATATCACCTATATCAGCAGCAAATAATATCTGGTATTTTTATAAGCACTGTTTAGTGTGCAAAAGTAGCAACTGACAGACAGAACAGCACTTAGCTATGCAGCACAGCAAAGCTGCAACCAGAAGTTAGAAAAGCAGCATTTTAAAATACACATCTTTTTTTTGCTGTCTAGCAACAATTACTGAAGATAATTGTCATAGCAAGTGTGTTCAGTAATTTTCAACATCTATGAGTTTCAGATACAGATACTTTCGGCAGTGCCTGGAATCCCATCATTGTTTGCAGGATGACAAGGCTGAGAAAACTCTGCTACTGAAGTATGGAATGCTACAGGTTTTCTCCCAATAGAAAAGTCTCGTGTGCATCTCTTAAAAAGATGTGGAAAAATGGTAGAGAGTCTGCAACTAAAACTATACCAGCAAACAAGAAAAACACTCTTAGAAGCGACCTTCCAAACAATCCCCAAAACATTGGATTTAAATTTTAGAATAAATAGAAAATATGAGGATTAAAAATGTTCCAGTTCCCAATGCAGAATATAAAACACAGCAACTGTTTGCCAACAGCTTTACTGTGCACACTGTTCATGTTACTCATGAGCTTTGACTTCTCCACCTAATTTTTAGGGGCCACCATATTGGTGTTTAAAAAAATAATCAATGGGTTTGTTCATCTCTGACCTTAGCACTGAGCAAATAATTACATTTACTAAAATGTCAAACTGCTGCTTTCAAGCTGTTCAGTTAAGTACTTTAAAACTCAGTATGTATATACCTCCAGTGTAGACCAACTGTACAAGTTTAGAGGATTTCAGGTTGCTTTAGTTTTAAGCTACCTTGAATGACTGAGATGCACCACAACACAAAGCAGTTTTAAAAGTGTTTATTTCTGAATTAAATAGATACACGCAGCTTTATATGGCCTACTCTACATTTCTAGTTTGAGGAATCAAACTGCAACCACAATAGAAGCCGCTGTCCTTTGCTAACTCTGAAATCATATCAAAGAATGTGCCACAGCTGTTATTTTTCTGAGTTTGCAACTAGAGATACTGGATTTTGTGTTTGTAAACGAAAAAAGAAATGTGCATTACTTGAAGTTCTTTGTGTATACTTGAATTCACACTGTAGTTTTTTTTCTATGAGAATATTGTTGCCATGTCTTTGTTCATGCTATCAACAGGGCAGATGTTTGTTTTTAGTATTGCATGTTAGTAAGAATGTACTTCGATGCTGAGCACTTTACAAATAAAGGCACTGGGGCCAAGCTGTGTGGTCTAGTCAAGTTTTTTATGACTGCTTTAGAGAATTAAACAAACACATGAGTAAGAATTTAGACAATAAATTACATAGCATTGCTCTCTTTGTGCACTTTTAGATAACATGCAGGCTCACGCAAAAGGCCTACCTTATATTATTTTTCAAAATTGCTGTTCCAACAAATTATTATTAAGTATTTTATTGGAATAAAAGAAAACAAGACGTTAGCCTAAGAAATTAATATGATGCCCAAATTTAAAGATTTAAGTTGGCTTTTTACACTGCATGTTAGGCTTGGAGTGTTTTTAATAGAAATATTTATCTATTCCTTTTTAAAACCCAAGATACATTGTCAGTCAGTCATTTTCTACCGCTTATTCCATAGTGGGTCACGGGGAAGCTGGTGCCTATCTCCAGCAGTCTATGGGCCAGAGGCGGGGTACACCCTGGACAGGTCGCCAGTCCATCGCAGGGCAACACACAAACAACCATGCACACACTCATTCACACACCTAAGGGCAATTTAGAGTGACCAATTAACCTAACAGGCATGTCTTTGGACTGTGGGAGGAAGCCGGAGTACCCGGTGAGAACCCACGCATGCACAGGGAGAACATGCAAACTCCATGCAGAAAGACCCCCGGCTAGGAATCGAACCCAGGATCTTCTTGCTGCAAATTTTTGCAGCTACATTCTGGCTTCCTTGTCGTAGGTATCATTATTTCCAGTAAAATCTGCAGTTTAAACTTATTAGTTAATAGAGTCCACCTGTGTGTAATTTAATCTTGGTAAAATTACTGCCAGGGCCCTTCGGACAGCCCTGTAATTTGTAAAAATAATAATAACAATAATTAATATTTAAATAAATAATGTATTAATTAATTGATAAATAATTAATTATAAATAAATTAAATGTATGTATAAATAAAACTGTTAATTAATACAGTTTATCGTCCATGTGTCTGCAACAGTAACGCAGCCCATTTGTATATTTTCTTGAACTCTCTTAGCTCCACTGGTCCCGTCCAGTCCCATCTCTCGCTGAGGTGATCAAATTTAGTCAAGCTGGCCAGAGTTGTTGGAGAAGTCACTCAAGTGTGAAAATGGACAAACCAAAGAAACAGAAGGGGGCTCAGAGCAGCGACGAGAAAAAAGGCTCAACAGCCGAGAAGTGGATGTGGCAAAATGTGCAAAAGTTTGGCACCACCAGTGCACAGACTGTTGGGGTGACACACACCTGTAACATAGAGGAAGATGTAGCTTTTAAGACGGCGGTCAAGCCAGCCTCCAGTTTAAGACAGCAGATTCAGAGAAGGAGGAAGAAGAGGAGAGGAGAGGGGAGGGGAGACTAGACAGAGCAGGGCCAGAGTGAGGAGGAGGTCATGTTAGCTACTTACAGCCCACGACGAGGTAGCTGAAAATGTTAGAACTAGCAGAATGACTTAAGCATGAAAAACACAAATTTTCCTCTCATAATGAGAAAGCTCACCATTACAGTAGAAAAAACTAGCTGTCTTCATGCAATAAGAAGATAGCACGTGTCACCATTATGTACAATTTAATACCAAAGACATGTTTCATGCAGGCGGAAGGCTGTTGTATGTGTGTGGGGAGGGAAGTGAGAGAGAGATTTGCCAACATTTACCATGGTTTTCAAATATAACCGAGTAGTCCAACTTACAGTGCAATTTTAGCCCGCCTTAAAGTTATTTTTTTTATCATTATGATGCAGAGGTGGGTAAAATACCTAAAATTTGCACTCATAATAGAGTAGCACTACTTTAAGATAAAGTGTTTGGTAAAAATGCTATTCGAGTACTGAGTTTGAGTTTGGTCTTAACATCTGATTTTGTGTTTATAATCATTTAATTAGACAGACAAAAATTTGTTATTTGCGAATTCTGGTATTTTAAAGACTAAAATAAAGAAAAAGAATACAGATGAATAACAGGATTTCAAAATTACAAATTCAGGTAATTGGTAATATACACACTCCTGATCAAAATCTTAAAGCCAGTTAAAAATAGCAAAAAATCATTTTGCACAGTATGAGATAAATCTATCTGACCTCACCTCCATCTCCTTCAGAGCACCAAGGTCTATGAAGCCTTTTGTGTCAGCATGTGTAAGTATAAAATAAGCCATAATCTCTCTGTTCAACTACAGCTTATTTAAACTATGCTTTAACTGATCTCTTCTCTTTCTTTACTATGTCTGCCATTCTCTCAAGCCAAGTAAATTGTAGCAGCATATTAAAATCAGGGAAAAAAGTTGGACTACTGAGTAAAACTGATCATGTTTTAGTTTAAATAGTCAAACAGTCAAAGGCAGCTTTAAACAAATGGGTTTTTAGCCTCGATTTAAAGAACTCAGAGTTTCAGCACTTTTAGTCTTCTGGGAATTTCAATTCAGTTTATTTATATAGCACCAAATCACAACATGTTGTCTCAAGGCACTTTACAAAGTCAGTTCAATGGAATCAAAGCAGACAGATATCAAGTCAAATACATTCAATCCACTTGAACATTCTTCTCCATTTTTGGTACCGGTTCTGTCGATGCCAGTTTAAAGGACTTTAAACTGGGGTGATGTTCCCTCTCATTTCTTTTTCTCTCACACAATCTCTTTGTTTTTTTTTCCCTACTTTAATGTGCCACCATATTATTCAACATGGATATTTTGCTCAACTGTAGGACATTTTTAACACAGTTACTCTTTTCCATGTAGGCTACTAGGCTTTATTTTTTATTTTTACCACAACACAATGTGTGCATATATCCTATGGTATATCATGTGTCTCCACATATCATATTACTAATCATGGAGGGCCGCCGTAACCAAAAATGCCAGGGCCCTTTTTCGGTCCCAGTCCAGCCCTGATTACAACTGTACTGAGACACAACAAACCAAAAATATACCCAGCATGAATACTTTTGCAAGGAGTTCTATATAACCATTTAGAATGTGGGACCACATCTCATCTGCATGATGAAAACAAAAATGCATTAAAATATGACTCGAAAGAGGGACAACTTAGTCCCATAAGGCAGTAAATAAGGGGACAGAAACCCCAAAATGACAAAAACACAAGCAACAAAAAACATTGAATATAAAGGTCTGATTTTATTATATATCAATCACTTACATGAAATAGACTCATCTCTTATCTTGCCGAATTCCAATTAATGATTAAACTTATTTAACATGTACTTTGCGAAAATATTCGTTGTAATACTAGAGAGACACAAATAACTTCCATCCTTTTAGTGCCAACTCAAAGGTGGCTATTTTACAATGATTTACATCTGTATTATACATAATTTACAGAAGTTCAGCAACTGGTAGGGTAAACTGTCCAAAGAAAAAAAAAGGCATTTTAACACTTGTACCCTGTATAAAATATTTATATATAACTCATTTCTTATTTGCACTATTATTACATCAGATGTTCTAAAGGTTACTTCTTAATAAAAGATGTAGAAATCTGTTAGATTCAAATATCACATAATATTCTTCCTTTAAGGTTTTAAAGAAAGACGTTAAAACACGTTTCTTATCCATGGAAAATATATTTTTGGAAACAGACCACAACAGACATCTAAATTCATTTGCTAAAGTGCACTTTCATATCTTTTCAGATAATCAAAAAGTACATTAGAAGCACTTAGAAACTAAATGCTAATTAGGCATCAAAATATTACTAGCCCTCATTTTCAGCTCTTATTTAAATTTTTGCCACTTTAAATTGAACTTAAATCAAAGCTTAATTACAAAAAGACCATAATTAACAGGAAGTGGACGAATGGGAGGTTGAGTTTAATGCTGCATTTAATAACAACAAACTGTAAAGACGAACAGACTAAAAACTTATTATGGTCTTTGACTTTCACATTCAGAGTAAGGTCTGCTACAATACTGCTGGCTATTCTACTTTATTGCTTTTTTACATTTACAGGGGAAGCCATTATTCCTGCCATCATTCATCCATTCTTAGTGAAAATAAATAAATAAATATTTAAATAAATATATAAATAATTTCTTCAAGATGTTGATAGCGAGCCACACAGTAACGAATGATACATTCCTCATTATCGGTAATACTGATACTGGTTTGAGTGGTGGGGATTAAATGTTACCTTTCAGGTAGAACAGATAGGTTCAGTTTACTGAAGCTGTTAAAAGCCCCCCCCCCCCAAGGCTACATTTAGGCCCTGTTTCATTTTCCATATTTATTAATAACATTAAGAAAAATATGCCTACAGCTAAAGTGCACCTTTATGAAGACGATACCAGTTGGATCTACTCTAAAGCAAGCAGATGACGAACCTTACAAAAAGAAAACTTAATTGCTTTCCAAAAATTACTCTCAAATATAAGATTATGTTGGTACTTAATCCTACAAATATTTGTATGGATGGTAGCCTTTCTTTAAGGCCGCATATTGAGAATTTATTTTAATTTACAGCTTTTTCACATTTTAACAGGAAGTCATCATTATTACCATGGAGACGCAATAAAATAAAGGCAGTCGCAGAAAGCTTTTGTCTTTGAATTACAAAATGAACATTTCAAAGTTAAAGTCAGTAATAATGCCTTCCAGCTCAACTAACAGTTCAATTTAGCTCATCTCAATCCGAACATTTAACAAAATTTGATTACTGTAATCAAAAAAAAACATACTGAGAAAGTGATGTACTCATAGAGTAGTTGAGAGGAAATCTGCTTTTCTTTCAAGCTGCATATTGAGCATTTAGCACAGAAGCTGAGGAGGTTAAACATAGTTTTAATTAGCAAATATTTTAATTATAGCGCCTCAGCTTTTATTAAAAATGTCAGCCAACATTTTTATCAAAGGCTGAGGTGCTTCCTCTGAACTTTGGTTGTTCAGATTCCCAAAGGTTATCATTGCAATTTACATTTTATAGCAGATTCATTGTACACTTCATAATCTGGTTTCTTGATCCTTGTTAAGGCTAAGGAGAGAATATCACTGATATATTTTTACTAAGGGAGCTATTCTGGCTAAACTCTGTAGGAAACTCTTTTAAAGACTTCAGTAACACATGAGTCCAACTGATATTCTTAAATTAGACCTTGTACATAAACTATGCTGTCTATGGTTTTTATTTTTATTTTATATATGTGTTCTGCAGTTAATAATACACTTTTAGGTTAAAACTTGTAACAGTGAATCTTGTTTGTTGGGTCTCCCTCGAAAAGGACATACTGAGCTGAACTGACTTCCTGGATAAATAAAAAGTAACTAAATGAAAAAAGATAAATAAATAAAAAGACTCATTGGTCTGATGTTAAATTTGAACCCATTTGAAGTGGTTTTGTTTGCTCGTCTTCCTTTTTAGTTCGTTGAGTGGATTTGGTGTTATTCTGGTTTAGTGCTCAGTACGGAAGATATTTTGCTGAACTCCAATCTATCTCCCCTGTTAATCCCCAAGAAATTAGCACACATATCTGGCTTTGTGCTTTGGAGGTAGAGGCTGCCCATCTTTATATTAAATCAGATCAAAATTAATCCTCTCTATGTTTTTATTTGTTTGTGGAACTGTTCTTGGAATCTAATCTACATCCCAGCCATATCTGTTATAAATCAGACAAGCTTTAAGCCACTCATCACACACTTACTAATAAAATTTAAATCAAACAGCTAATGTGTTAAACAATAAATAATTCAGGACAGTGGAACACACATCTACTATCCTGCAGATTATCTGGCTGTTAATGTATTGTAATTAGGTACTTAACATGCCGTGCAACTTTCACACATTAATAAACCAGTTCTTCGTTTGCATAGAGGAATTTAACTGCTGAAACGAAATGTTTTTCATGATTATAAGTGTCGCTGCTTGATCGTCTCGGTCATGTTTCAGGTTAACCTGTCAGTTAAATCCCCTGATTCTCCTTTGTGTCAGTCGATGTATTGCGATAACCATCTAAAACCTTCCCCGTAGCCTTGTTTCTTCAAAATGCTGCACATGAATATCTCCAGTGGGCGAACGCTCTGCTCTTTCACAGAGATGTTTCCCTGTTGATGAGAATGAGGATAAATGGAGGTGATGCTCCTCAGGCTGCGAAAGAAACTCTTAGCATATGCCTACCTTTCCTGTGACCTGACCATCTAGACCAAAAGCTCCTCTAAGTGCTCCTTCATTGACGGCCTCTGGACGGTCGATTTTATTACCCAACACCAAGACTGGTACACCGGCTATGGTTTCATCTGAAAGGAGAGCCTAGAGGATCACAGAACCAGCAGTGTAGCTTTATTTTTATTCAAATCGACAGAAGCATCCTGGAGCAGCTGTGTTTGAACTTACATCAAGCTCAGTCTTTGATTCTGTAAGTCTTTCATGATCAGCAGCGTCGACGAGAAACACAATGCCATTCACAGCTGGCAGGTAGTTCTTCCAAACTCTGCGAGCTATGAATAAGGAACAAATTCGTTTTGATTTAATTGTCCTTGAAGCAATTCAACACGAGCGTAAAATTATCCGTCTATCACAAAGAGGTTCATCTTTTATCACTTCTTAATAACAATCATTAGACTTTTATATCGAGATATAAGAAATCATTATTTAAATCTGCGTAATTACAGTACCTTACAAAAGTATTCATCAACATAAATAACTCTGGACTTTGACTGGGTCACTCTAACACAAGAATATCTTCTGTTTAAAGCCATTCCTTTATAGCTCTGGTTGTATGCTCAGGGTTGTTGTCCTGCTCGAAGGGGAACGTCCACCCAAGTCTTGTCTTCTGCAGCCTCTAAACTATTTTTTTCCAAGATTGCCCTGTATTTAGCTCCATATATCCTCCGAATCCACTCGGACCCGCCTTCCATGTCCTGCACAAGAAAAGCACCCCCACAACTTGATGCTGACAACACCGTGACTCACTGTGGTGGACGGTGTTCAGAGTGATGTGCAATATTACCCCCACACAAAGCATCTTTCCCCTTAACTGCTTACAGTTAACCTAGGTAATTATGCTTCAGATGGTTGAATTTATGCTGAAAATTCAAATGACCAATTCAGTTTTCATAACAGAAAAAATACAAAGAGTGTAACGGCTAAACATGACGACATGTTTAGCCGCATGCTGTCATTCAACCGCTGGCTGTCTAGGTGGTGTCCAGAAAACGATGTGGGCTACATTGATAATTGGCGAACATTTTGGGGAAAACCTGGTCTGATCCGGAGAGACGGCATCCATCCCACTTTGGATGGAGCAGCTCTTCTTTCTAGGAATCTGGCCGAATTTATTAGTTCTCCAAACCTCTGACAACCCAGGGTTCAGACCAGGAAGCAGGGTCGTAGTTTAACACTCCTCTCTGCAGCTTCTGTACTGCTACCCACCCATTACCCTATTAAGACAGTGTCTCGCCCACGGCCAAAATTGAATAGATTAAAAAATTATCTAAAAAGAGGAAATCAGGAAAATCTAATAAAAATAAACACAACTCAGACTAAAAATAAAAATAAAACAATTAAATGTGGCTTACTGAACATAAGATCTCTCTCTTCTAAGACATTGTTAGTTAGTGACCTGATTTCTGACAATCAGATTGATTTATTTTGCCTCACAGAAACCTGGCTGCAGCAAGAGGATTATGTTACTATAAATGAGTCAACTCCAACTAATTATTTAAATTTTCACATTCCTCGAAATATTGGGCGAGGAGGAGGAGTAGCAACCATCTTTCAGTCCGATTTATTGATTAGTCCCAGACCAATCAATAGCTACAACTTTTGAATATTTAATCCTTACTTTTCCTCATCCAAATTGCAAAGCACTAAAACCACTTCTGTTTGTTGTTTTGTATCGTTCACCAGGCCTTTACGCTCAATTTTTAGATCAGTTTTCAGACCTTTTATCTGATTTAGTGTTAAATACAGATAAAGTTATTATACTGGGGGATTTTAACATTCATGTTGACACTGAAAGTGATAGCTTAAATATAGCCTTTAATGGTATCTTAGACTCAATTGGCTTTACTCAAAACATTAACAAACCTACCCACGTTTGTCTTCATTCTCTGGACCTTGTGCTGACATATGGCATTGAGTGTAAAGACATAACAATATTTTCTCATAACCCTGTCCTGTCTGACCATTTTTTAATAACCTTTGAGTTTAATTTAACAGAGTACTCCACACCTGAAAGAAAATTTCATTATAGTAGATCATTATCAGACAATGCTGTAACAACCTTTAAAGAATCTGTTCCACTTTTAATTTCCTCATTATCACAGAAAAACAGAGTGGAGGGCAATAATTTTGTTTCTTCCCCTTTACAAATTGATTCTCTTGTTCAGAGTGTTACTTCATCATTGCGTGGTGCATTAGACAATGCAGCCCCCTTGAAAAAGAAGGTAATTATTCATAGGAGGCTAGCTCCCTGGTTTAATTCAGAGCTGCGTACTTTAAAGCACAATGTTAGAAAATTGGAGCGAAAATGGCGCTCTACACACCTAGAGGATTCCTACTTAATCTAGAAAAATAGCCTACTGTTGTATAAAAAGACACTTCACCAAGCTAGAACAGCTTATTTCTCATCCTTAATAGAAGAGAACAAGAATAATCCTAGGTTTCTCTTTAGTACAGTTGCTAAACTTAAACAGAGTCATAGCTCTGTTGAGCCATCCATTCCCGTAGCTCTCAGCAATCATGACTTTATGGGATTCTTCCAAAATAAAATTGATTCTATTCTATTAAGAAGAAAATCTTTGACATACTCCCGAAGATGATTACTTCATCCTCAACAAGTGAGACAACATTGGAAGTAACTGTAGAACCTGATCTGTGTTTGGACTGTTTTGATCCTGTGGAGCTTCCTGAGTTATCAGAAATATTAGCTTCATCTAAACCTTCAACTTGTATGTTAGACCCAATCCCAACCAAATTATTTAAGGAAGTGGTTCCTCTGATTATCAGCCCCATTTTAGATATGATTAATCTATCTTTAGTGAATGGATATGTACCACAAGCTTTTAAGGTAGCTGTAATTAAACCTTTGCTTAAGAAACCTTCGCTTGATCGAGATGACTTATATATATTACAGACCGATATCCAATCTTCCATTCTTATCTAAAATTCTTGAGAAAATAGTTGCTAATCAAATGTGTGAGCATTTACAAAGAAAATGACTTTTTTGAAGAGTTTCAGTCAGGTTTCAGAGCTCATCATAGCACTGAAACAGCTCTGCTGAAAGTCACTAATGATATTCTTATTGCCTCAGATAATGGACTTGCGTCTGTACTGGTTCTGTTAGATCTCAGTGCTGCATTTGATACAGTCGACCATAATATTCTCTTAAAAGGCTGGGATATGCTGTAGGGATCAGGGGGAAACGCTAGGCTGGTTTAAATCTTATTTGTCTGACAGATTCCAGTTTGTTCATGTAAATTTTCTAATCATCTTTAAACTCCAGGTTTTTAATTGTGGAGTCCCACAGGGGTTCAGTACTTGGGCCAATTCTTTTTACTATATATATGCTTCCAATAGGAAAAATTATCAGGCAGCATAGAAAAAATTTTTCACTGTTACGCTGATGATACTCAGCTTTACTTATCCATAAATCCTGATGAGCCCAACCAGTTAGATAGACTACAAGCATGTTTGAAGACAAAAAAAACTTGGATGACTTTAAATTTTCTGCTTAAAAATTTCAGACAAGACAGAAGTTGTCGTCTTTGGACCGGAGTCTTTAAAAAAGAAACTGCTTTGTCAATCCCCAAACCCGGGGATGGCATTAAAATTGACCCCCGATAATAAAGTAAAAAACCTTGGGGTTTTTTTTGACCAGGACATGTCATTTAAATCCCATATTAAACGGTTTTCTAGGATTTCCTTTTTCATCTCCGAACATTGCCAAAATTAGAAAAATCCTGTCCGGAGTGACGCTGAAAAACTAGTCCATGCATTTGTTTCTTTAAAAGGCTGGACTATTGTAAATTTTTTACTATCAGGATGTCCACAAAATGCAGTTAAAAGCCTTTAGCTGATTCAAAATGCTGCAGCAAGAGTTCTGATGAAAAAATTTAAAAAGAGAGATCATATTTCCCCTACTTTAGCTTCCCTTCGTTGGCTCCCTGTTAAATACAGAAAAAATTTAAAAAATTCTCCTCCTAATATAAAAGCCCTTAATGATTTAGCTCCATCATACATCAGAGATCTGATTGTTCCATACGTTTAAAAGAGCACTTCGTTCTCAGACTGCAGGGTTTACTGGTGGTTCCTAGAGTCTCTAGAAGTAGAAAGGGAGGCAGATCCCCTTTAGTTTTCAGGCTCCTCTCCTGTGGAAACCAGCTCCCAGTTTTAGTCCGTGAGGCGGACACCCTGTCTACTTTTAAGGCTAGGCTTAAAACTTTCCTTTTTGATAAAGCTTATAGTTAGAGTGGCTTAGGTTATCCTGAGCTATCTTCCTTTTTTAGCTCCGTCTTCTTCTCCCCTTTTTGATGGAGTAAGGGGAGTCAGGTTTAGCCAACCGGCTCAGTTACGGTTGAGGTGCAAAAAACCCCTCCATTTCTGCTACCTGTATACCCCCTCCCTTTTTCCAAAGGTTATGGTCAATCTGACAGAGAGAGGTATCCCAACGTTTGGTTTTTTAGTATAACAATGGCCATCAGTGGGCTCTAGATGGACAAACTGTCTACTTTTAAGGCTAGGTTTAAAAATTGCCTTTTTTTAAAGCTTATAGTCAGAGTGGCTTAGGTTATCCTGAGCTATCTCTGTAGTTATGCTGCCATAGGCTTAGGCTGCTGGAGGACATAATGACCACTTTTCCCCCCTTTCGCTACATTCTCACACTACTCTTCAAATTTTTGTATTATTTGCTGTTATTTTCAGTTTTTACTTTGTTCTCTCTCTTTTCTCTTTCCTAGAAGCTACACCTGGCCTGACTCTGTGTCTACCTGTAACACCTTTCTGGAGAGGGGGAATCCTCAAGCTTCTGCTGGCAAAAACTTAATGCTCACCCTCTACCGATGATCCACATGGCCCTGTCTTTCAGTGTTTAACCCCTTTTTCTCCCCCTAGACATAGCTACTGACTGAGCTTCTACTGGGACTAACTCTCTGTGCTCTCTTCAGACTCTAAACTTGAAAACTGGCTCAGAGTTTTTGTTCCTTCTTCTAGGTGAAACGACAAAAGGAGCTACATCCATTAACTTTTTACCTTTTCCTTCCATAGAAAGTACTCCTGGATCAGTGCTTCTTTTTTCCCTTTTTGTGTCTCTGCTCTGTTCTCTCTAACCCCCAGTCGGTCGTGGCAGATGGCCGCTCACACTGAGCCTGTTTTCCCGGGGTTTCTTCATGTTAAAAGGGGTTTTTCTCCACTGTCGCTACATGCATGCTCAGTATGAGGGATTGCTGCAAAGTCAAAGCCCGTGACCTTCCACTGTCTCTACATGCTCATCCAGGAGGAGTGAATGCTGCAAGTCACTGACTGGATACAATCTGCTGGGGTTTCCCTTAGACAGAAAAAACTTTTTTTCCAATTTGAATAAATAACAGAATCTGGGCTGCACTGTTCAATGATTAAGATTAATTGGAATGTATGTACCTGACTTTGTGAAGTACCTTGAGACGACATGTGTTGTTAATTGGCGCTATATAAATAAACTGAATTGAATTGAATTGAAATTGAATTAAATTAAGTTGTTTATACCAAAAGTGAGATCAAGGCTTATTTAGATCTTGATTGTAAATATACGTCTAGCACCATAATATTGCAGTTGATATGTCTGGCATAAACATTAGCGAACTATTTGACGAGTTCAAGCTTATGCTGGAGATGCTACTAAATAAAAAAAGAGGAAATTAGGGCATGCAGAGACACCAAGTGGCAGCAGTAAAAACTGCAGAAACTGTCAATACTAATATAGTGATGAACCTTTTCACACATAAAAAATAATGCACTGGTTTGTGTTGTAAAAACACTACCGGATGATCTATACCTGATGATCCAGACCTATATTTGCACAGATGATCAGTTCAACTTGCTTTTCTTCCAACAATGTAACTGTTGCACTTTAATGTTGTTTACATGAAAGAAGGTGAACATCTATAAACATATTTGGGGGATAACAATCCGACCTAGGGGACAAATATATCTATATTGATCTATAATGCAGACTGGAGAAAAACAAAAAAATAGGAGAGTTGGCTCTGAGCTCACCTTGTACATGTCCTCCCAAATCAAATGTGGTAAAAGTCATGCCACCAATTGTCAGCTCCTCTGAGGCTTTGGGGAAAAGAAACAGGAAATACACAGCCAGGAATCAAAAATTACATAACACAATACAGCACCTTTGTGCACAAGTTTTAAGGCATCACTCTTGTCTTTATGTTTAGCTTCAACGAATGACACGTATGTTTTAAGGTGGTTTTCAGCAAAAGTTTCTTCAGGCTTTCCGAAGCGCTAGTTTTGTAGATGTTCTTTAGACACTGACTGCTTTTTCACTCGCTTTCACCCCCGTCATTTTGGGTCCAGAGCCTGACCATTAAAGCTACTTAACTCTGATCTTCAACAATTATTCATGTAGAAAAACATAAAGTGTTATTTTCAGCCACTTTGTTCCTGACAGTCTGTCACAAAGAGACATGTTTTTACTTGTTTAGCTGAATGTCGGAAAAATACTAAACACAGCAGATTTGAAGACAAAAAATATATATTTTAACACCAACAAGGCAATTTTTAAGGAAGTATTAGCTGAATTTAGTTTACAGTCAATGACCAACTACAACATGTCTTGAACTGTTTTAACTTTGATTACTTTAAAAACTACTGTGTATTTTATTTGATTTTTATATGATACACCAACACAAATTAGAGCATAATTGTGAACTGGAAAGAAAGGGGGTTTATAATTCTTTTTAGAGTTTTTTCGAAAATAAAAATCTAAAAGGTGTGGCATACATATGGTTTCAGCCCCACTGAGTCAATACTTAGTGCAGAACAACTTTCATGTTGTAATCACAGCTGTAAGTCTTGTGCGGTGTGTCTACCAGCTTCTCACATCAGGAGACTGAAATCTTTCCCCATTCTTCTTTGCAAAATAGCTGAAGCTCAGTCAGATTGGATGGAGAGCCTCTGTGAAAATTAATTTTAAAGTCTTGCCTCAGATTCCCAACTGGATTTAGGTCTGGGCTTTGACTGAGCCATGCTTACACACGCTTTGATCTAAACGATCCCATTGTAGCTCTGAGTGTATGTTTAGGGTTATTGTCCTGCTGGAAGGTAAACCTTTGCCCTGTCCTCAAGTCTGCTGCTAAAGAAATGTATCCCCATAGCATGATGCTGTCACCACCATGTTTCACTGTGGGGATGGGGGGGTTCAAGGTCCTGTGCAGTTTTTCGCCACATACACGGTTTTACGTGTAGGTCAAAGAATTTGATTTTCGTCTTGTCTAACCGAAGCACTTTCTTCCACATATTTGCTGTGCTCCATACAAACTGCAAACTGCAACTCTTGTTGCTTTCTTTCAACAATTGCATCCTTCTTGGCATTCATTTATAAATGTAAAAGTCCCCCTGTTCACTTATGTTTCCACCTGAACTGTAGGCCTTTGCAGCTCCTCCAAAAATAACTTACCTCTGAAATCTTTACAGAGAAGCTGTATTGAGACTGATATTAAATTACATACAGGTGGACTGGATTTATAAATCAGATGACTTCTGAAAGCAAATGGTTGCACTGGATTTTGTTAAGGAGTATCAGAGTAAAGGATAATTAATACAAATGCATGCCACTCTATTTCATTTGTAAAACTGTGGAAATCTATGTATTCTTTCCATTACCACTTTACAATTATATGCAACTTTATGTTGGTCTGTGACATAACATTCCAGTAAAATAAGCAGAAATCTGTGGCTGTAATGAGACAGTCGGGTATGAATACTTGTGCAAGGCATTATAAAAGACTTCCCAGGTCCTTTGCTAGAATTTTCCCTTAAAGAAATGACTTTCAGACACTCTTCATCTACTAAAGATTTTTTTATAGGGTTGGACTTGTTTTTTAAACACAAGTTGCACAATGTAATGTCAGTCAGGTACAATAACTAGGAAAAAACAGAGTCAACGCCCAAAGAAAAACTTTAAAAAGATTTTCAGAAAGCCTGGAAAAGTAATGATCAAGGCTACTTTGAAATACAACAAGCAAAGTACTAAGAAACTTGTGAGTGGGTTGGAACATTTGTATGGTGTGTATTACTAATTATCTCATTACCATACAGAGACTATGAGACAAAAAGTCCTACAGCTATAGTAAATCAGTTATTAATTATTTAGTTACAAAATAAACTAAGTAAAGACTTAATTCTTGTAATCATTTGGCAAAATATGTGGAGCAGAAAAATTGCCATTATTAGACTTGAAAACAGCAGTGAAAAATGTCAACTCAATGGTTACATTATTTCTATGCTGACATAATGATCCTGAGATATCATTCGATAGTATCATGGTCCTTTTTCTTCACCGTGACCACTTTATATATTTCAAAAAGGAACATTTCTGTATAACAGTTCTACAACTTTTAATACATAAAAAGGCAAAAGTCCAAACTAACAAAAACAGAAGCATCAGGTCAACTTTAGATGGCACACTGTCCTTGAACCTTACTTGGATGCAGTGTTGGAACGTGCTGGCCAAGTCTATCATCTTTCAGCATGTGCAGGAGGGTTGTTTTACCAGCGTTGTCTAGACCCAGGAATACCAGCTTCCCTGTCTTTCTGTACAAACCTATTACAAGGCACAAAACATAGATTTGTTATTAACATTATGCTTCTTTAAATGAACATTTATTACTGCAGTCTGTGTTGTGCTCACAAATTGATGATGTGTCAAAACTGTAAGGATATTTGGACCTAAAACTCTATATGTTACAATTTGTAAAAGAAGCTTTGAACCACTATACGTTCACTTCCACGAATTGTCCGAATTGTAAAAAATCATCTGTTCTGTGAAGGCATCAAAGTTTTGTTACAAGACATTAAAGACTAAAGAAGACCCTAGAGAGGTTAAGGGTCAGGTTGTGAGGAAGTTTAAAAAGAAGATTAGGCTATAAAAACAAATCCCAAGCTTGGAACATCAAACGGATCACTCTTCCATCATTCACTGGAATATGAAAAGAGTGTGGCACAACTGCAAACCTACCAAGACATGGCCGTTCACGTAAACTGACAGACTTCACACTGAATTAAAAAGCAGCTCATTATAACTCTGGAGGAGCTGCAGACATCCACAGCTTAGGAGGAAGAATCTGTTAATTGGAAATGTATTAGTCGTGCATGTCACAATTCTGGACTTTTTGGAAAAGTCATTGTTCATTGAAAGCAGTAAAATGCCTGTTTTTTAGAATTTTATGAGATAAACATAAACTTGGTTTGTGCATTTTGACACAAGCCATGTTTAGGACACTCCGAACATGTGGAAATAGGTGCTCCACACGTCACCCTTAAAACATTGCCCCCGAGATGTAGCATGATGATGGTGGCATCATGCTGTGGAGATGATGTTCTTCAGCAGGGACAGGGAAGCTAGTCAGAGTAGATAGGAAGATGAGTAGCGCTAAATACGGGGCAATCCTGGGATAAAATCTTCCTTCCACTAGGACAATGACTCTAAACATACAACCAAAGCCAAAAATGAATGGTTTAGATCAAAGTACATGCATGTGTTACTATGACACTGTCAAAGTCCAGATGTAAATCAAATTCTGAATCTGAGGCAAGAGTTGTTCACAGATGTTTCCATCCAGTCTGATTGAGCTTTAGCTATTTTAAGAAGAATGGACCACAATCTCGGTTTCTTGATGTGTAAAGCTAATAGAAACATAACATGAAAGACATGCACCAGCAAACAAAAATTGGTTCTACAAAATATTAACTCAAGAGGACTGAATACGTAAGGCACGCCATACTTTCCCGTTTTTCATTTTTTAAAACCGTTTTAAAAATATAAAACAGTCCACTTCACAGTTGTGTGCTATTTTCTGTTGGTATGTCACATATAATCCCAATAAAAAAAATCAAGTTTGTTTTAAAACATTTGAAAAAGTTCAACGCGTAGGCTATGGGTACTTCTGGCGCTGTCTGTGTATTTGACTGTTACATAAAAAGAAAGGTACTCACCTAGGAACTGTAAAACACTGCTAACCCCTCTGTAGATCCAGTCAAACAAAAACGACATCCTGATGGTGTCTGTCTGTAACATGGATAATGAGAACATCTTACTTGTACCTCAAATAATAAGCTTTAGGCTAAAAATGCATGAAGTTGATCACAAACCTGTGGCCTGTAATAATAGTGCTCTATTTAATTGGTGCATACAGTAACATAACACTGGTGTGATTATCTCCAGGTATATAAATCTGTGACATAACACTCTGTCCACCCACACGTGTAGCGGGAGGCTAATGGCGGCTAACATCTAACCATTTAAAAGAATGTGTGTTATGCGGTACTTAAAGCGCAATATCAACGCGAGTTTACGCAGGTTAGCGTTAACATGTTAGCCCGCATAAAGTCTTTTATATGACGACACGTCGACAAACAAGCAGCTGTGAGCGAAGTTATTATTAGGAAATATTAGCAGCCGCATAATTCATCACACTAAACTAGTTAAATAAAATAAATGTACCTTCCTAGAGCACCGAGCCTTATCCCACTTCTCGGTAGTATCAGCGGTCTCCTTGGTAACAGTCAATCAGAGAGCCTCCTTTTCTTTTTCGTGCTTTTGCAGCGGTACCTCGGCTTCCATTTAGTTTTTTCACAGCGCCCCCTATTGTTCATCGAGAAAACAAGTTTTCGAATTCCAAAGGAGGTGCCAGGTGAGAAATCTCCTTAATTATTTGTTGTGTTGCTTATTAATATGCATACACTTGTCTTACACATCTGTGGAAGTGGAAGTAAGGGAAGTAAGGAATACATTACACCTAAAAGGCTTTCTTACCGAATTTCCCTGCATTTACATATATCTTACCATCAACTTTTACAATCTTCACCCTCTCTGCTAAAGTAAAGCATCCTTGCATCATCATGGTTCCACCACCATGTTTTACTAAGGAGATGGGGAGTTCAATGTAATGGGCAGTGTTAGGTTTATGCCAAAGGTTTTGTATGGATGTCAGAACCTTCAGTTTTGGTCTCATTAAACTGTATGTCCTCCTACTAAACTGTAAGAGTTACCAAGGGCATCTTGGTGTCTCTAGCTAATTTTCTACTGGTTTATCTCACCAGTTAAGGTGGACAGGCTTGATAGGTCTGCAATTGTTGGATTATAATGAATTGATTAGTGCTCATTCAGATCTTTAAGCATTGGAGATATTGTTTTACAACATACACTAGCTTTAAAATGCTCCACATCTTTCTCCCTGACCTGTCTGCTGTGTTGCTTGGTCTTCATTATGCTGTTTGTTGTTTGTTGTTCTTTGACAAATCTCTGAGGCCTTCCGAGAACAGATGCATTTATACTGAAATAGGTAGACTCTGCTTGCTAATTAGATGACTTTGGACACTGGTGAAACTGAATTCTATTTATTGGTATCTGAGTAAAGGGGTTGGAATACATAATCACATCAGACTTGTCAGACATGAATTGTGTTTTATAGTCCTAATCATGTAAGTCTTCTTCTTGCGGCAGAACATATTTTAGTTACTTTGACTAAAACTTAAGACCACATCAGAATTGAACCTTTATGATAAACTGAAGACTGCAAAGACATTCCAGAGAGTCTTCTCTTTTACAGGCATACACTTTCACCTTCAGCCTTTGCAGGAATATGCGTGCATCTTTTCCAGTATTACGGTTTAGCCCGCATTATAAAATTATGCCTTTAGATGTTCAGTGTGGCAAAACAATAATAATGTTATATAAAATAAGCATGGTAAAAAAAACTCAATAGTCGGCATATTGTGCAAACAGATATTTATTAGTGAAGTCATGTTTGTTACAAGTACTGTTCTTCACCAAAGATGCATGAAGGTGTTTTCACACAATCAGAATTTTACTTAACTGGGAATAACATCCACAAGTAATTAGGGAACAAACAAGTTCACACTTGGGTTAGACTGAGTCTTCAAATCTTGGTGATGGAGATGTGCAGGTCGAAGGATTCTTTTCAAGTTCCTGGCAAAGCTTCACATTCTTAGTTTTCATAGTAGAACCATTTGTCGACTGAAAAGCAATAAGATGATCACATTAATACATTCTATGAGGTTTTTAAGGATCAACACAGTTTTGTTGCAACATAAATATAAAAATAAAATAAAATAGCAAACATCCACCTGAGCTTGGAATTGGTTCTTCAGGTCCAAAAGCACCGGCCTGTGAAAGTTATTAAAAAAATTAAGAATATTGCAGTTTTTCACATAACATTTGAGATTTTTAGCCTAAAGTGTTTTGCAAAAGTATACAAACAAACTTGAACTTTTCAATATTTCTGTCTATTCACAACCACAAACCTCTGTTGATTTAAATCATATTTAGCTCTATTCATCTCCCCATCAACTCTCATTAGCTTCCCTGTTCATGCTGAATATAAAAGCATTCCCACAGCATGGTGCCATCACCATGTTTCAAAATTAACATGGTGTGTTAGCGGTGCTGTGCGGCATTAGTTTTCCACACCACACAGTGCATTGTATGTACACCATAATGCTCTGTTTTGGTGTTATCTGACTAAAGTACCTTCTCCAGCATGCTGGCTGTGACAGTTGGTGGGACGTTTTTAACGTATCAGAGTAAACATAACTAAATAAAACTTTGTAAGACATTTTGAAAAACAAATAAAAATCTAATTTCCTTGATACTTTTGAAAGGCACTGTAAATGTTTCATGCTCATTCAATTACTCAAAGGTGGTAATGCACTTTTTATGTTCTAAAGGTTATGAAAGGATTATAAGTGCATATAAACTTACAGACTTAACCACACATTCAGCATCTGCAGCAGAGCAGCAGAAGGGACTGTCAGAGACACTGGTGTTCATGCTGTATAAAAAAACAAAGGAAAGACTTTTTCACATATTTGATTTCATAATAGAACACTTTACACACACAGCTCTCTGTCTTAGCCTTAATAGTGCCTTACAAAGGCATAGCTGTTTATTTAGTTGTTTATTTCAGACAGGAATAAATAATGTTATTGATCAACAAAAACAACAAAAAAATACAATTTACAGAGTCTGAGAATCTAGGATTAATACATAATATGCACACTTTCTAAAAAGGCCTTAACTGAGTTCATAAATGTACACCCTTCCAAAAAATCGTCTGTATTTCACACAATATGAAAATAAAATACTTAAAATAAGTACATAATAAAATTTCTATACCTATTTTTAGACAATGAACAAAATGTAAATCTAAACCAAAAAGTAATCAGACAAAAGCTCAGTCTCTCTTTTGTTTTATCTTTGTAAACCTTTCCTACTTTCATTCAAAGCTCGTACAAATTTGTGTTTATCATGGACATTGTTTTGGAACATATATTTAAACCTTTTAAATGTTTGGCTTTCTTTTATGTTCTTATTGAAACATTCCCAACTGAAACAGTGATATAGTAGTATATTTGGCAAAATGTGAATTTGCTGGCTCTCCAAATCAAGCTTTATTTAAAATCCTGATGGCTCTTTTTTTTTTAATTAAAACTTAATTGGTTATGGTATTATATGTTTCCCAACAAATTTCCAAACATTAAATTATACATGTAAATATAAACTGTTTAGAATGTACATCAAAGCAGAGTTATCACATATTTCAATGTTTAGATTAATCGGATCATTTAAATTGTATATGTGATTTTCTGCAATGGATGAGTCATTTTCATGCACAGCAAAACAGGTTGTTTCATCTGCAAACAGCAGAATCTGCAGCAGTTAAGAAACAGATGTTATTACATCATTTACTATTTCCATTAAGGGGGATAAATGAAAAGAGAATATAAGGCACTTACCAGTTTAACTCACCAGCGTTGCTCTTATTAGATATCAGTGCTTTCCAAAACTCATGTGTACTCTTCACTGTTTGTATGGCAAAGTCCTAAAAAAAATACACTCTTCATACATTTTGATCTGTAAATGAAGATAAATTCTGTCTGCTTGTAGAACATTGGTGTGACAATAACACCCTGGACAGGTTGCCAGTCCATCGCAGGGCAACACAGAGACATAGGACAAACAACCATGCACACACTCATTCACACACCTAAGAGCAATTTAGAGAGACCAATTAACCAAACAGTCAAGCGGGAGTACTCGGTGAGAACCCACACATGCCTGGGGAGAACATGCAAACATGCAGAAAGCCGGCTGGGAGTCCAACCCAGGACAAGGGACAAGGGCAACATTGCTACAACATTGGTACCAACTGCGCCAGTTGGCGCAGCACGGTATATATATATATATTTTTATATATATATATATATGTATATATATGTTTGCATTTCTTTTTTATACGGATTAAAAACCAACAAACAAAAAAATAACATAAAGCTCCCTGTTACATGTCTAATATTTTCAACAGAGTGAAACAAAATTTTACACTGAATACCCTGTCTTTGAAGTCACCATTGAAAGCAAACTCGTTTTCAGGTTTTCCATCAGGGACTTTGTATCGCCTGAACCAGTCGACAGTTGCTTCAAGATATCCTGGCTTAAGTCGCTTCACGTCATCAATAGCTGCAACCCATCAACACAACAAAAAAAGCATAAACATGCTATATGTATTGAATAACAGTAAACATCTATGGCAGGATGCTCCTACTGTTAAAATCGCCTGCTTCTGGGTCCTCAGTATTGATCACAATGACCTTCCAGTCAGTTTCACCCTCATCAATCAAAGCGAGGGTTCCCAACACCTTCACTTTGATTATTTCTCCTTGAGAGCACACCTGAAAGTAACAGCCACATTTCTAAAAAGGCCTGCTAACTGTTGGATCTATAGGAGCCTCTTCAGCAGCTTTCAGTACCTTGTTTCCAATGTCACAGATATCAATAGGATCATTGTCTCCACAGCATCCTGTGTCGCTGTCCTTGTGGTTGGGATCCTCCCACGTCTGATACAAAGAAGATCAAATGGTAATTTGGACAGATTTTCTGTAGTTTAAATGGATGTAGATGGAGATAAACTTGCCTGTGGAATAGCCCCATAATTCCAGATATAACCTTTGTGGGGAAACACATTGGCTACGTAACGAAGGGTCCCCTTCTTCACATCCTGCTTTAGAGGATTAAGAGGATCCTTTGTGGCTATCTGAAAAATATAAGCACAAAGTGCAAAAACCAGGGTAAATGACTTTTTTAATTAAAAAAGAAGAGGATTGTCCCAATGAGCACCAAGCTGAATTCTCTATTTGTTTCTTCTTTCTATAGCAACAGTTCTATAGCAACACTCACCTGGTGAGTGGAGCCTATAGTGCCATTAACTTTGTGTGCTCTGCTTTTTTCCCCATATAAAATACTCCTCGCTCAATGCTTCTGTATTTAACTGTGTCTCTTTCCAGAATGTATTATTGGAATTAATTCGGCGTAATCTAGCTGTGTCTCTTTCCTGGTTGCTGTTATTAACGTGTGTACTCTTTTTGTTTCTCTTTCTGATAAAAGGTTCTCCTGGTTTAGAGCATCCATATTTAGGTTTGTCTCTCTCCTAAATGAAGCCATTGACAGAGCTAATTTGCCAGTAACTTTGCAAACTCTTTTTGTTACTTTTTCCCATAGAGTACTCCTAGCTTAGTGATTATGAGTTTAGAAATGTCTCTTTCATGTAGAGATGAGAGGGTCCCTCATACTGAAACTGGTTCTGCTATTGAAAGGGAGAGGCTCCTTTTCATTTTTGTCACATGCTCAGTCAGTAAGGGGAGTCCAAAAATGTCAATGGCTCCCTCCAATTGGCTGGGCTTCACTTTTTACCATGATAAACCGAATTTGACTGTACTGCATTATAATTTGGATTGAATTCAACTACATGTAATTGGATTGGAACATGACTCTATGGTTAGATGCTATTGGAATAAAGTAGACCCATATTATTGGATTGCACTGAATTGGATTCTGGATAAATCAAAAGTATTAAGAGTAGATTGTTTTTTAATCGTTCTTCAGATGACATTTGCAGTTAATTGGCAAAGTATAAATAAACTGAATCAAACTGGTAAAACTGTGCAATATATATATATTTATATATGTATATATAAATAAATATTTACCTCCATCTTTGCATTTGTCCATCTTGGAACTTCCACAATGGCATGAAAAATGTTCTGCAAAGATGTGAAAACAGTTTTGTTAACCCGAAAAATAATTCTCCTAAACTCTCTCACTTTGACTGGGACAAGTATAGTATGAAACATACATAACTATTCTTATAAATGTATAACAAGGAAAATGTGCATCTAAAATGTATGAATACCTACAGGATTAATTTAAGAGCAAGTATCACCTGAAAACTTTGATAAACTACATATCACAACCACTTAATGAAAGAAAGCAGTTTTTGTTTTGAAGAAATGTTTCACATGTAATTGTCCCTCTTAAATTGTTTTGTCTTTGGACCTCTTTCTCCCTAAAAAGCTTGATTCAGTTTTAAGGTCTTAGTTGATCTAGCAGCAACTACGTTCCAATTGAGCTAATGCAGCAAGCGCATGTAAATAGATAGATAGAAAATACTTTTAAAAGAAATTGTTTAGCAAAGTCCTTGGCATAGATGGTCCATGGTTTTAAACCAACACAATACTCACCTCTGCTTCGTTTGCATAGATAGGCACATCATGAAAGGGAGAGATGTATTTGCCATCTGAGTTTTCTATAGAAGGAGCAATAAAAATCTGTGAGGAACCAAACACGCACGGATCTGTCCACAGTTCTTTGTATTTTACCCACAAATTCTGCTCAAGATCAAAACAAGTTAGGAATGAAACTACAGCAGTTTGAAAAAGATTTTGTTAAAAAGCTGGGCTTACTGAAAAAGACTCTGTAGTCCTGTGTGTTTGGCCTGCCCCTCTCTTCAATGGTAAAGCTCATGTTGGTTTAAATCTCTCCCTCTGTGCTCTGTTCCTGTGTTCAGCAAGATTAAGTAGCTTCAGATTTACAGACAAAGGCAGGAGAGTGGACATGCGCATTGATTAGTTATACCCACTGCTACCTGCAATGGGGCTCGTATATGAAAGGTTCAACAGCCAAATATCACAGCTACAATAAACTAAGCTTATTCTGTATTTTCCAGTTTCTAAATCTCTCATTGTGCAGCTCCCGTCTCACTGTGAGAGTCAGAAGTGTAGATTATAATCAGGCTGGCATGTGCAAAATTAATGCAGAGTCTACGTTCTTTGCCAGAAATCTGTTTGTAATGCATTAGCTTCTTTCAAGCTGTGGCTCTTAACTATTTACGGAAAGACAGATGGAGCTGGCTGACGTAAGCTATAAACTGATTAACAAGACAGGAATAGGTTCTGTAACCACAGTGTCTTCTTACCTTTTTAGCTTTAGAGAAAAACCTTCATGGAAAAAAAAAGCAAATTTCTCTTAAAATAAGCCCTGTATATACAGTATATATACAGTTTGGATACACCTCGTCATTCAATGGTTTTCATTGGTTTGACTTTTTTTTTAGTACTACCTGACCTCTGGAAACTCCTTCAAGACTGTCGGAAAACCATTTCAGTTGACTACCTCATGAAGATATTTGAGAGAATGACAAGTAGACTGGTACTTAGGTACTTACTCACTGTAAGTTCAGAATTTGACAATGAACAATCACTTACTAGGAAACATTAGGCAGTGTAAAAATGTATGGTTTCAGCTGTAAACAGTAATTTCTATTTGAGAAAAAAAAAAAATCAATAGAAAAACTGGGACTGAATATAACTAGCAGCAGTCCAAACAGAAAAGTATACTAATTTCTCCATGCAGACATTCATAAATAAAAGAAAAACAATCATTTTCACAAAGTTTGGTTTATTTTTATACTATAAAAGTCATAAATAAGCAAGAAACCATGTTTTTACACATGTAAGAGTCCACCTGCATATCAAAAATGACAGATACCTTCAATCATTTTAAAGTCCTCAAGTGCATTCAACTTAAGTAGTTAAAGGCACACGGTATACGGTCTGTAAGAATGTATGTGAGGTATTTCTTCAGTCTGTTGTTAATAAAATATCAAACTTGTATGGAGAATGGAGAGCAGACTGGGTGCTGGAGCTCAAAGGATTTGACTTCACATTGAGCCATTTGAGAGCTGGCATGGTGGACAACTTCTCCAAAGGTAATTCTGTTGGGAAAATTTTCAGAGGACAAAGAAAAGGTTTAAAATGAATAATACCGCAAAGGAACAGTTCATTTTTCCATGCAGCATGCTTAAATGTGTTATTACCAGTGATGTTGTTTCCCTCAAGGTCAATTCTCTCCAGTGTGGCTATTTCAGTGAGCTTCTCAGGGAAGATGGAGAAGCTATTATTAGCCAGATTGATGCTGGTCATATGCTCCATTTCCCCCACCTGGTCTGGCAATTTGGTGAGAATGTTGCCCTGCAGGTCAAGCTCTGCAAGACATTTCAGAATATGAATGAATGGGAGATCTTGTCTGTTTTGCTGCCACAGCATTAAGACCTTTAGTGGACATTTGTGGCACAAACTGCATTTGAAAGCAACAGCCTCATCTTTGATACTAAATTCATGATTTAAAGAGAACAGTGGTGTTTATTCGTCTCTACCTCTGAGCTGGGTAAATGTTGAAAAGAATTTGCTTGAAATGGCCTTTATCTGATTGCCAGCCAGTGTGATACTGCGGATGTTTTCTGAGACGGTTCTCAGGACCTTGAACACACCTTCTGGGAAGGAAATGAGCTGGCAGCTCGATAGGTCTGCAGCGAAGGGGAACACGGGCATAAGATTATCAAGGATTTACACATTAAAAAAAACACTGTATGCCTAAAAGTAAAAACACTTTAGAACCTATGGATACTTTAACACTTAACTCAAGCCTCTGCCTCCGTCTAGTGGTAAAACATGAAATAGATTCGAGAACAAACCAGTACTATTCACTGACATGTTTTCAGTCAGGAAAGATGGGAAGAACAAAGAGAAGACAGCTTCATAAGGATGCCTTACCCAGACTATCTTTGCCTTCCTCCACTGTTGCATTAATCCTACGGGCCACATTTGCGACTGCCTCTGCCATTTTTCTGCTGTAGCTTTTCCTACAAGATACAAAAGTCAAACACTAGCAACATTATTTATTATTATTAATAAAAATACATAAACATAGAAATATCAAACATAAAAAGATATTGTGGGTGGGGGGTGGGGGTTAAGAACAGTAAAATAAGTGATAATTGAAAAAAAAATAAAAAATTGAAAAAAATGACTTGATGATGCTAATCTGGAGTGAGGAAAAATATGACAACCCCAATTTTGCAGAGTTTGGACAGTACCAATCCCACTATCAACTATACTGTATGCAAATGGAAGAGGAAACTAATGTTAAATTCCCCAGAAGAGGTTTACTATCAAAGCTTTTTATGCGCACAAACAATAAACCCCAATTATTAAGTGTTTGTATCTGTAGTCACTCTAAAAATGATTTGTGTGTGATTTTGCTGTTGTAGCTTTGTGTTTAGACAGCACAACAATGTATGTCTAATGTTTGTGCACTGCTTGTTCCTTTTGACTAAACTACTAACTACTCAGCAAACATCATAAGGTCACCTAAAGAGAAATGTCATGGTGTTTGCTTTGCATTTCTCATAAAAACTCAACCATAGAGAGCCTCTATAATGACACAAACTACAGTACATTAACCACAGTGGGCACTAAGTTCTCTTCCTTGTTTTAAAATCCAACAAAACACTTTATATCAACCATAAACCTGCTCTTTCAAATAGATCTACATCCAATCTATTGAGAAAAAGAAAGAAGTAATTTCATACCAGAGCTAAAAAAGGAAGCTACTTACCCACACAACAAGGCTGCATGTGTAGCATAAACTGGCAGCTGTCACTGGTGGCTAACATTAGCTCAAGTCGGCTGCCAGGTGTATTTTTAGCTCAGTTGGAGACGCTGGTTCACCTGAATTAAGCTCTATTTATTATTTAAAAAAACAGCCCTTATTACAGAGATTTTATAAAGTTAGTAAATGTATCAGTAGCGGTCATTAATAGATAAACGGAAGCGGCTACAATGTGAGCTAAGCATAACGGCTAATGAGCCAGGATGTTCATGAGTGTCGGTGTTGCGCTTTATTTTTACAGAGTAACTAATTCAAGTAAAATCAGTGAAGGAATAATTTATTGTCAGCTGTAATATTTAATTATGTATTAACACTTTCCCACCGGGGTGGAGCTTCCCCTTGTGAAGCACACATGAGTATATTCAAATATATATTTGGAATTTACTTAAAATAAATTTGTTAAAAGCTTATCGTTTCCTGCGTTCCCCCACCTCATGCCAGTGTTTTAGGGAACAATTTTGACCTTAATCTGCTAATCATTCAAAATATGTGCATCTAAACGTTTAGATTCTTTTTTTATTTTCTAAAATTCTATAAAGTTCATTTAACTAAACAAAGCTACTTTTATTAATGAAAATTATTAATAATCTCCCCAGTATCTAAAAAATCCATTATTCACTAAATTTGGATTATAATATATATATATATATATATATATATATAGATAGATAGATAGATATTTTCACATTTTGTCTGAAATCCAAAAAGTTAAATGTTACTTACCTCTGGTTCCAGGCCAACTAGCTCCCAGTTTGACACCTACTATGATCATTATTCCCTGTCACACTGTGTTTTTTCAAAGGATTTGAATACAATGCGTGTCCTGGCTTTAAAAGAATAGATTTTAGTTTGGAGTTGTTACAGCTAACTGCCACTTTACGGGGTTGCTGGATACTCCTTTCATACACATAAATAAACAATGGTTTAGTTTGCACGGTGCTGGAATGTACTCACTGTAAATCTGTGGATGACTAAAGCTCTAAAACTAGAGGCATCCATGTGTTTGCAGAGTCAGTTCTTTTTGTGGCATGCACATTTGCTGCAAATAAAACACTGATTTGAGCACGGATGTGCGTCTGAAAAAGTGAATGTTGTCAAAAAGTTCAATTTATCAGTAAATTAGAAACAAAGGTGAAATTAATATGCTTTAATAGATTAATTCAACAAAGAGTGATATATTTCAATATCAAAATAAGCTTTCTTCACCATATGTGTCCACACAGACAGGGAATATGACTACAGTTCCACTTGGCTGTCACTGATGATAATTTAAATATAAATATACAATAAGGAAAATATGGTTGAAGACATGGTTGAATTAGTGCAAATATGCATGGTATTGATCTGGGCACTCTGATTGTTAAACGTTCATTAGACAGCCTGGGGGAAGAAACTTTCTCTGAGGTGGCTGGTTTTTCAAATAACACTCTAGCACCGACCAAAGGGTATAAGACTAAACAGTTTGTGTCCAGGATGTGTGGGGTCTGCAGAGATGTTAACTACCCTTTTCCTGACCCTAGACATGTATAAGTCCTGGATGGAGGGAAGGTCACCCCAGATGATCCTCTCTTCAGACCTAATTTGTTGCAATTTGGATCCATCTTGTTTTTTGGATTAACCAAACCACACAGTGATAGGCAAACACTGGACAGACTGAATAATGGCAGTGTAGAAGATGACCAGCAGCTCCCGTGGAAGATTGTACTTCTGGAGTTGCCACAGGAGGTACAGTCTCTGCTAGCCTTCTTCCGAACAGTATCTATGTGTGAGGACCATCTCAGGTCCTGAAAATGGATAGCAGACATTTCAAGAGTTTATTTCAGTTAATCCCGATGAATATGGCTTTCAGCTAATGAACACCAAAAACTCAGCTTTTCAGAAAATAAATATCTTAAAACGATATAAAAGTATGTACATGTTCTTTACAGTGCATGCACTAAATACTCCTCTTCCATCTATTGCTGCATCAATGCAGCGCCACATGAAGACATTTAGCCTGTGATATTACTGAGGTGTTAAGGAAATCCAGTTTGCAGGTCTCATGTCTCTATTCTTCCTCTTGACAATACTCTGTAGATTCTCTATGGCATTTATTTCTAGCAGCTTTGCTGGCAAGAAAAGTGATACCATGCTCATTAAACCACTGACTAAAGATGCTGTCCATCTCTTGTGAACCTCTGCCAAACTCTTAATGCTTTGCTTCACTATGCTTTCCCTGTTGCCTTTTCTACAACTTTTTTTTCCTTCCACTTAACTTTCCATTTATTTGTCTGAATACAGCACTCTGTGAAGAGTTAGCTTTTTTTAACCATGATCTTTGGGTGGTTTACCCTCTGTGTGGGGAGTGTCAGTGACTGTCTGCTGGAAAACATTCAAAGCAGCGGCCTTCCACATGATTGTGTGGGCCATAACATAGCAATGCCATTTCTTTCTTCATCAAAAAACTTTTGTCATTGCCTGGTGTAATATACAAATTTTCTGAGAGCTAAATTGGGGGTTTCATCAGCTGTAAGCGAAATTAACAGAAACAAATGCTAGAAAAATATCACTCTCTGTGTAGTGAATACATATATGAGCATCACTTTTTAAAATAAATTTATATGGTTTTAATTATCTGCTGTCATTTAACAATGTGACAAACCTATCATTTAAATCATGTACTAACCTTCCTAAATGTAAATGTAAAACTGCATCAAGTAAAAGGTTATACATGAATATATCTGTCAGTAAGTCATTATTTGCGTATTTAGTGCCCCTCCACTGTTTAATTTTTTTTTATTTGTCCCCAGAAAAAAGAAGGAAGCATCAAGCTCAAAGAAACTTCATCTAACTTTATATCGTAAGACCCTAAAGATATGTCCAGTATTAACAAGCATAACAAAACCTATGCAAAATATTAAATGAACATAAATACGTTTTTAATATTTACATTTAAATATACATTAATTTACAGTAACAGTATAGTGTACAATACAGACAGTGCAGCAATATTTAATAATGTCATTTCATGTTAACATTGAATACATTGATAGATTGTGAGTTAATAATGGACTGTAGTGGATTGTGACAATAGCTGGAAACCTTTGGATTTTAGCACTTCTTAAAATAACATTGTCCTACTTAAAAACCAGAGCCTACATCGCAAATTTAGGTCATGATTCCAAACATGGATAAGATACAGTCTTAACAGTGCACTATCACAACTATCAAAGAGCTTTTTTCCCCTTAAGGCTAAGTGTTTTCTTTTTGTTTTCCAGGAATCGTTTCGCCTCTTTACAGCATGTCTGTGCTTTCCTGCCACTTTGCAAAACAGTCGACTCTTTGGTTGTGGTGTTCACTGGCAGCCGCACTCATCCACAATCATGTCTTCGTGGTGTCGAAGGAGCATCTCACCGTTCTCATAGTACAGCATGCTCAGTGGGCTCATTTTGGTCGGGGCGCAACACGGTGGTACCACTCGATCAGGATGGTAATGTTTCAGGAGACTCTTAGAAAAGGGCACAGGGAGTTTAGGTTAAAGTGTCAGATGATTTCTATTACCACAATTCATTTACATCAAACATTTAAAAAAACCATTCAAGTTTGATTTTCTCACTAGTATTTGATAAGAATCTTACAGCACAAATATAGTGTCTTGCAAAAGTATTCAGCCTTTGAACTGTTTACCAGGTTGAAGAACCACAAATGTCAATGTCTTCTAAGACACTGATGCTACCACCACCATGGTCAAACATGGTGGTGGCAGCATCATGCCTTAGGAAAGCTAGTCTTAAATAGGGACAGGGCAATCCTGGTAGAAAACTTGTTAGAAGCTGCAAAGGACTTAAGACAGGGTTGGAGGTGCAAGAGTGGACAAAAAGTTCAGTCTCCAGATGTGCAAATCAGATTGGTCCATACTCCAAATGGCTTGCAGCTGTAGTTGCAACTCTAGGTGGTTCTACAAAGTCTAGTGTTGGTATATCTTTTAAAATCCAAATAAAATTAATTAAAGAGTTTTGCTTAAATGTAGCAAATGCTAAAAACAAGGTCAGGGGATAAAAAAACATTTGCAAGGAAATGTATGTCCATTTTCTTATGTTATAAAATAGAAAATCCCAAACTCTCATATTCTATATGTAGCTTTTAAAAATTTTTATTATTTTTGGTTTAAATTTTCCAAAATAATTAAACCATTGGAATATTGCAAAAGGGTCCTGGTTATTTTTTTCATTTCTAATGTTGTTTTTTTACTAATAAATAGGTTTACTGTACTTAAATATTATGCTTTTAAGACATAGTGGGGGTAACAGTTGCACCTCTTTCTATTAGTTTAGGTTCCTCACATGCTGCATTCTCAGGCAGTTTGCTGCCTTTAAATGTTTTAAATTTTAGGTTAAATGTAACATTGATAGAAGAAAATCCACCCTGCTAAAATCCATCCATCATCTATGTCCCCTTATTTGTGCAGGGTCATGGGGGCTGGTGCCTAATTCTAGCTACAATGTGTCAGTGATTAATTGCAATCTCCTTTTCAGAGACAAGTTTCTATGAGTGTGCTTAAACTAATAGATTGATTAGCTTTAGGTAAAGTAATTCAGATTATATTAATTTGAGTGGCTCAGCAAGCAAAACCAATCTTTTTCAAGCAACTTAATGCAGAACACAAAAAGATACTGGTAGATAAAAAAAACTCATAGTGTGGGTTACCTGCATGTAAGCATGATTTGTTGGATTTAGGCCTTCTCCCAAAGGACCAGGGCAGGAACCTTCACATCGGTAGGCATTGTATCTTTTGGGAAAGACGATCCAGGAACCCCAGCCAATTTGATTGAAGTCGACATGTAGGTCCACTCTGTGGCAGAGGGACTTTTCACCCCCTCTCATGAACATCTGTGAGCTTCTCACTGTTTGTTCTCTCTGGCCCCGCTTGCTCCTACGCCTACTCAGCCAGGGGACCTTTTTGATTTCAGCAGGCGACAAGAACTTAGATTGCTCAGCTGTATGCAGCAGGCTCGCTTTAGCCCTGGAGCTTTCATCAGACCCCATGTGGGAGAAGACAACCAGCAAGGCCTGGCCACTCATCTCAAAAACAGGCTGAAAAGGGAGGCCTCTCTTCTTCTCTATGGCTTTCTTGCGCCTTGATATTCTTTTGCTTCTGATTTTTGCAGCTGATTTCTGCCTGAGCCACCCCAGGAGAGGGCTTGTCATGTTGAACACCTTCCAGCTGTGTGAAGAAGTCACCAGTGATGAGTCGTTGAGCACTCCCACTGGCTCATGGTCCAGGTGATACACCTCCACAGAGACGTTGGGAGCATTTTTTGATGGAGGAAGTCTGATTCTCAGCTCTGCAGCCTGGATGTGCTTATCAGCCAGCAACACGTGTAGGTCAAAAGTCGCCACCCAACGGCCATGTCTGTGGGTCAGACCTGAAAAAAAAAACAGCAATAAGTTTAAAAATCAATTTAACCACTGGGTACCATAGTTCAGAATCAGAATATAAAATCATTTATGTGACATTAGACGAATAAGTTAGAATCAGTGGGAAATAAAAATGCTTTATTATTTTTAAATATTGTGCCCACATTAAAACTATTTAACGTGGGCATATTTCAAGACCTCACAGTATAAAACCAAGTAGACAGCAGGGAACAGATGATTGTGGGAATGAAAGAGGGAACGACAACAAATCCAGCCATGTTCCAGTTTATAGCTAACAGTTAGCTATAAACTGTTAGCTATAAACTCCTTTTCACTACGTTAAAAAGGTGAAGCAGCCACATTGGTTTTTGAGGTTAGGTTTGGTGAGAAACCTATAAATTTCCATTTGGAATTCCTAATCTGGGTCACTTGTGTATATTTTTTCAATCTGGATCTCTTAAAAAGCAAATAAAACTTAAACTCAAAAAGTCCAAGTTATATTAAATTATTGTTTTACAATGTCTGCCAGACTGAGAACCACTGATTCAGACCGTATGGTACCAAGTTATTACACTATCAGTCACATGGTCTGTGATAGGAAAGGAAGCAAATTCAGGAAGAACGAAATCTTCAAAAATTGTTTCTTATTTGCACAATTAAAGTAAGAAAAAACAATTATTACATGTCATAGTAAAATCTATTATATTATAAGAGCCACAATAACAACTGTAAGATAGTACTTTGTTTAAGCACCCCTGGATTCAGCATTCAACTTTCAGTCTTCTTGAGTTCACACCCAACATAAACTACAGCAAATGTGATAAACCTAAAATAATGCTGTCGTAGTAGGATTTTCCTGACATTTGCTCATCTGCATCATTTAGCAAAATTTAGAGTTTGCCTTTGGACATCCAGACCTGGATGTCTAAAACAACCCTGCAGATTACCAAAATAACATCATATGTCATTGAAACACAGTGGTGGCAGCATCGTGCTCGGAGGTTACTTTTCTTCAGATGGATCAGAAGCTTTGGCAAAAATTAAGTTACAGAAAGTTACAAATACCAGTTGTCTCCAGACCAAAACCTTCAGTGATCTGCTAGAAAGATAAAGATGATGATGGGTTTGATTCTTCAGCAGACGTTCAAGCAGACATCTAAATAAAAAAAGGAACTGAATGCCAGAGTCCAGAATGAATTTAGCATTGTCCAATCTGTAGCTACCACCTGAAGAGTGTTGTGGACCAATGGTATGCTAACAATCAAGAGATCAGATAGACTTTGGGAATTTTTGCACATTAGCATGGCCAAGTATAACAAAGATGTGGGATGCTGGCAGACTCCAACCAAAAAAGACTGAATGCTGATATTGAGTTAAAAAGTACTTGAACAAAATATAAATTTATGGTTTATGCAGTTGGGTTAGTCCCCCTTTTTTATTGCTGTCCTGCCTCATTCCTATATTTGTTGCTTTTTAGTTGAATTGTACAGAATACATGTCACATTATTTATGGAAAAGGTATTGAAATGATCTATCATGGCCTTATTTTTAACAAAGAACCTGGCATTTAAAAAGTGTGCATTTTTTGAGAGATACTGTATTTCAATTTAATATTTTGCATTTCAAATTTGAAACCAAATAACTGCTTGTTTATTATTTTGTTGTGCTTTTAAGTACTCATTTCTGATGAGAAAATCCAGTTAACATAACACACACAGAGCCCTTAAACTCTTCCCAGGATTTATTTCTATTTCTCACACCATTTGATAGTTATACACTATAAATTGTTCTGATAATATATACTTACAACGGAAGCGATTCAGAAATATTATATAATAATAAAGTACACCCTGTTAACAAGCGTCATTATAATCCAATGAGCATCTGTGATTATAAGATTAAAGCCCGTTTAAAAAGATGTTTAACCTTTGCATTGTTATTTGCATTGCTCTCAAATGAATGTGACTCATGATCAACAGTCCAATCCGTGCTTGCTATTAATCCACTCAGACCAAACGAGCAGCCGAAACCAATCATTTAGCACGTCCCTGCTCGTCCTGTGGCTTCTTGCATATCCTCAGTCAAGCAAATATAGTAGAGTTGTGAAATTGGATTCAGCAGCTGGGCTTCTGGTGCCACGCCATTAAATCCCGAGCTCTAATCTAATCAGGCCAAGTGTGAAAAAAGAACTAAGGGAAGTTGTTGATTTGACCTTAACAAGAGATTTGTATAGGGGGATGTCTGGCGAGGTACCAAATCAACATCACCTATTTAAAGAAGATGAAAAAAGAGGTTTGCTTTGAGAATTAGAAAGAAAACCGGCCTTTTCACAAGCTGATCCTTGCTTGGTTATTCACCCCCATGAGTGGGGATGTGGATTGAAGTCACTGAGGTCGTCTGGCAAGAAAAAAAAAACTAACATCTGAGAGGGTCTTTAAGTGCCAGAGGAGGGTAGACTAAATTAAATGCACAGACATTTTCACCCATCTGTTTATCATAGTGTAAAATCCCCAGCTGAAACCGATCTAATTTAATCTGAATCAAAGTAACCATATCTTACTTTTCGCCATCATGCTCTTCACTGTGTCTGCTCGCTTCGCCGCGTCCTGCTCCATGTTATCTAAAGGCCCAGAGAAGTTCGACTTGAAATTTCTATAAAGATGCATCATATAGGTGGGCAGGTGGTGTCCCGTGGATCGCTCCGTCAAGGGGAACCGGTGCAGAGACCTCATGATGGATCCATCTCTGGATTTATGAATCCCGTGTGCCAGCAACACCAGCAGCGATGCGTGCAGCGCGACGCCCAGGGCTTCCAATGAGCGCATGTTGTCGGTCAGTCAGCGACAAGAGAGATTCCTCCACCGAGCAGATTAGGGGTGTCTTATATACCGCCAACCACCCACTTTCATGTTTAACAAGTTGCTGAGAACATTAAAGGAAATTGACATGCGTCCTCAAAATTTGTTACCTGACAGCTCATCAGCCATTCAGTTGGTAATGAGGCGGCTGGGGTGCGCAGTTTACGCGAAGCGCATCGGTTTTGTTTGTCATGCCTCCTCATCCTTGGACTAATTCTGTCGGCTATTTGTTGGGGAGTTTTTACATTCCACATCACCCAGAATGCCCCACATTAAAACCTGGTCGTGGTGGCATCATGTTGGTGAGATGCATTTCTTCAGCAGGGACAGGGATGATGGAAATATGGATTTTAAAAAAGGAGGGTAATTATGGAAGAAAACCTGTTAGATGCTGCAAAATATTTGAGACTAGGGCGGAGGTTTACCTTCCAGCAGGATGACAACCTGACTTCCCATCCATGAATTATCTGTTTCAGTTATCTGTTTTTAGCAAAGTTTAGCTTTTCCCGTGATTTTACACACTATTAAAACAGCATTTGAGAACAATCATGTCACTGTGCCTGTTAGGCATAGGTTAATGACACATTATGCAAACAAATATCTAACGTTTACTTTGTATTATAATAAGAATGACCAACAGTTGTTACTCAAAAGATGTCTGACCCAGCACAGCTTAAAAATACTGAAAGTGGATTTTAAAAATTCATGCACCTCTGTTAAACATCCATGATACATAATTTAAGACCTTTTTTTCACCTTAAATGTGACATATATTCTGCACAATTCAACTAATAAATCTGTTCAGAGAAAATGTGGAAAATAAAAAAGATGCAATAACTTGGTTGCATATGTAAGTGTGCACACACTTAAAACTACACTTTGTTGAAACAATTTTTGATTTAAATTTCACTTAATTTGCCTTGGTACACACCCACATATATTATAGTGAGTCTGATTAATCATAAATAAAGTCCAACTGTCCTAGTACAATTTTCTGACATCATCCACTGCATTATGTATACTGTATACACCATGGCACAGTAATGAGATCCATAATTGGAAAAGATATTAAAAAAACAGTGATATTATTAAAGTTAGATTTTTTTTCAACATAAAGGCAAGGCAGAAACTGGCAGGAAATTTTGGTGCATAATGGCTGTGTTCTGCATTTGATAACAATTATCCTTATTATTTTTATGTCTGGAGTAAGAAATAAGCCTTTTCTTTGAAGGAAAGATATGGACCTGGCAGAAATCACCCAAAACCTTGTGACAAAATAGGTTATGAAAAATCTAACTTTTAACCACATTTCCAAACGGTTTGTTTGGTACAAACATATCAAAGCCTATCACTAAAATAAAACCATACCCACAGGGGGTTTATTTTTCAGTATCGCTGAAAAATTCCCAGCACACACCAAATCATCAAAAAGAACGACTTTACAAGAAAAAATGAAACTTTTGGAGTGGCCTAGCCAGAGTTCAGAAGTGAATCTGACAGAAAACCCGTGGTACCTTGAAGAGGGCTGTGGACGCTCGGTGTGTCCTCAGAATCTAATAGATTTGGAGAACTTTTGCAAGGCAGACTTGGTAAATATTGGCAAGTCAAGATGCGGGAGGCTGACTGACTGAATCCTGAAATTTTATCAAAATGAGCTTCAACAGAGTACAAGTTTAAGGTTGTCCACACTTATGCACCAGGTTGTTGCAGCTTTCTAATGATATTTTCCACCAACAGATTTGTTTATTTTTCTAGGCAAATAACACTAAAAATATGTCACATTTAAGGATAATCATCATGGTTTTTTATGGTCTTTTTAATGTCACAAACTGAGGTGTGTAGATATTTAATATCAGCTGTAAAACATTTTGTCTTAATGACAAAATGTTAGGTAGGTTAATCACGATAGAACTAATAATCTATTATAAATTCAAACTAGCTCTTTATACTTTCAATGTGTCATCCGGAAAGGCTAAGAATGTGGTACAACTGCAAACCTGGCTTAAGGTGCTTGAGTCACATAAGACCAAAGCTGAACATTTTGGCCTGCCTGCAAAACTCTATGGTTGACAGACATGCACATGTCAGTTAATAGGAAGCTGGATTGAGCAGCAGGAAAATCTGTTAGAGGCTGAAAAAGACTTGGAGAGTGGAGTAGGGATTTACCCCTTCAGTAGGAAAACGATTCCCTGACTCCCTATCATTACTTATTCTATTTATTTGTATTATGCTAATTGATAGTTTATCCCGTGGTGTTAAGCAGGTTAATAAATGGCAACTGAGAACAATAAGGCCACTGTCAATATAATACACAGGGTAATGGAACAGTATGCAAACTTTCATGTAATAAAACAAATGGTAAAACCTTTGTTTGTAATATATTAAGAATTATTAACATTTGTGTCCTAGAATTAGATGTTCTGACCTGGTACAATGTAAAAATACTTGTCAATCCTAAATATTCACATAGAAATATACTTAATAATGACATTTCAATGTGCTTTTTAGGTTTTCCCCCCTTTTAAATGGATTAACATACAAGTATCACTGCATGTGTCATTGTTACCATGTCTTACTTGGTAGATGGCAGTTTATTGTTGCCATTAATCAAATCATGAGAGATTTAGATTAAAGATATGCTTAAAGATATCTCTAAAAGCTGGTGGAGACATCTACTAATTAAATATATAATAGAGTCAAAGAAAAAAGTTGCACAGAAAAGTATTGACAATCTGAACTAGAGAGACCCCTTTAACAATCAATGAAATCTAATCTAATCAGTTTATTGTCATTTCATTATGCAGTAAATAGCCCATAAAACGAAACTGTTTATCTTGGACCTATATAATATAAGTGTAAAAACATAATTTGATAAATATTATAAAACACAAAACAGAAACAACATATAGAATAAGTGCAGCAACATAAAGCACATAATGTTAGAAGTAGTTCAGCTTCTGGTGGTTCTGCTATTGATGTTGCGATACCCTGTTAGCAGCAGCTCTAAAACGTCAGGAAGAGGTTTCCAGGAGTCTCTAAGTTTTGAGACTCCTGGAATAGATATTGCAATGAGCTTTTTTTTAGCTCCCTTCACTATCTTCTGCAAGGAAATAGTGAGGGGAGCTGGAGTACAACACTAAGATGCAGCAACTTAACACACTCAAACGCTGCTCTTTAAAATGTTCTGAGGATGCTATTGGGAGTAAATAATTTTTCTAAAGCTGGGTTCAATTAACCTTAAAACTTAAATCTAGCAAGCAAGTCACATTTTAGTTAGAAGTTATTGAAAATATCTTTTGAGTAGTGACTGATTTGGTTCAGTACAGTCATAGATTAAAAAAAAAAACCTTTGCAAACCATTGTGCAGTAATGGCAAAAATGCAAAAAGATGAAACATTGAAGGGTTGAGGAAGAAACATACTGTCAAAACTAAAAGTGTGTTTTTCTGAACATGAAATAATTGCAGAGCCGGCTCAAGATTGTACAAGGCCTCAGGCAGAATTTGGTTTGGGAGCCCACCACCTGTTTAGCCCAGCAGCCATTACCAAGCCACTGATGTCCCTTAGGTATTCTCCATGCTTGATAAGCTTTGAATCCTACACAACACAACTTATTTTATACTTAACTAATAAGCCAACTAGGCATCAAATTGCATTGCACATTTCAGTCACTTAACATTTTTTAAATGCATAACGTTTAAGAAGTCCTTGTTTCAAACATTTTTCATTTTATAAAATTTTCTATAGAAATTCTTTAAAGCTTCCCTGAGCTCAGAAGCTCACACAGAGTGGGAATAATCAGAGAGAGTAGTCCTTCATTTCCAACCCGTTCTTTAAATAAATGATAAATTCAAGGTATTTTCTGGTCTCAAACTATTTCAATCTATTAAAATGAAAGCAAAAAGAATTAAATTATCTTTAAGTTTTGACTCTTAATGTTACATTAGAGGTTTGCTAGTTTATACTTGTGTGTCTAAATTGGGATTGTGTAGTGTTTGAATCTAGTTGGTGTCCCCAGGCCAAGAAGGAACCCTGATTAGCTGCACAGTTTGCTAATACCTTGTTCAGGCTGGCTGGCCCTGACATGATGGGACTCATATGCAATGATCTTAAATGTGGACATGACTTAAGGAGTCTCTAACAATGTTCCCTTTTAGCTACCTTCACTGTCCTCTGAAGAGCCATACTGCAATTGGAGTAACATATGGATAAACTCACACTCACTTACCAGTTTATTAGGTACACCTGTATGATTGCTTTTTACGCAATTAGTGAATCAGCCCATCACTTAGCAGCAATTAAATCTATTTAGGCTTCTAGATGTGGTGAACCTGACTTGCTGAAGTTCAATAGAATTGGAAAGAAAGCAGATTTAATTGAACGTGGCAGCAGTTGTCTACCTAATGGGTTGTGTGGATGAAAATGCCATGTTGAAGTAGGTCAAAAGATAATGGGCAGACTGGTTTGAGATGATAGTAAGGCAACAATGGCTCCAATAACCACTCGTTACAACCAAGGTATCCAGAATATCATCTATGAACCTTGATACAGAGCCTTGACACAGTGTACCACTCATGTCAGCTGAGAACTGGAAAATAAGGCTACAATTTACAGAGGGTTATCAAAACCGAACAGTAACAGTCTGGAAAGGTGTTGCCTGGTCTGAGTTGTCTCGATTTCAACTCCTACATTCAGATGTTATGGGGTAGTATTTGGCCTTAACAACATGAACGCAATGGATCCATCCTGCTTTGCCTTAGTAGTTCAGACAGGTGATGTTAGTATATTAGTGTGGGGATTCTTTTTGTTCACACACTTTAGGCCTCTTAGTAACTGTTGAGCATTGTTTAAACAACACAGTCTACCTCAGTATTTTTGGTGAGCATAACCATCACAGTGTACCCATGTTCTCATTACTACTATCAGCAGGAAAATGCACAATGCTGCAGAGCTCAAAACATCTCAAACAGATTTCTTTAAGATGCCAACGAGGTCACCGTACTCCAGGGGTCTCCAAAGTAACCAGATTTCAATCCAATAAAGCATGTTTGGGTTCTAGTGGAATTGTGTTTTTTTATGGATGCACAGCTGAAAAATCTGCAGCAACTGTGAGATGCTACTGTGTCAGTATGGATAAAAATCTCTCAAGAATGTTTTTGACTTCTTGTTGAATCTGTGTCCTAATGAGGGGGGAGCGAGAGGAGGGTTTAATTAGGTGGAGTGGAAACATAACTAGACTGGTGGAAATATGTGCATTTAGATCATGGGGACACCAATTAGCTGCAGAGGCAAGTGTCTATATTAAGATAGGAGATGAAAACAGCGATAGGAGATAAAGTCAGTGGGAGTATAACTAACAGGAAGCAACAAATTTAATCTGTTCTTAATATTTGAGTCTACTTATCAAACTCATGCTGCGCATATTCTCTGCCATGCCTATGCAAGGTTTCTGTTCCTTCTTGCCTCGTTGATAGAGCGTCTGTGGATGACCACCGCCCGCGCATGCGCTGTCCGCCAGAGTCCGCAGCGAAATCCTTTTCCTTCTGAAATTCCCAAGACAGGGCAGAAAAAATCCTAAATTACCGTTTGTTAGTTTTTCTTTCGGGAATACAAAGGGAAAGCTGCATATTTGATAAGCTTCGGAAGAAACAATGTTTCGCCAAGACGCTTTTCCACCGACTGAGTGCTGCTGAAATGGTGAGTCACTTTAAAGTTTCCCGTGCAATTGTAGCAATGGCAGCCTTAAAAGTTGAGATTTTCCCCCCCTTTTTGGATCCTTCAACTCCACTAGGATCACCGCCTCTTTACTTATCCGCTTGGTTTGTGCTTCATAAATACTGCCGCACTGAAGCGTCTGTTTTTTATTCTACGAAGGATTTTTTTTTCAGGCTGATGGAAGCATGCATGTGCTTGGCACCCCCCACCCACATTGCTATCAATGCTTTAACTGTGTTGTGCATTACGTCTGGGCATCTGATCATGTTAGAGCCACATGCAATGATGAAAGATTGAGCTGGAAATGCTTGGGGATTTTTGTTGGAGCTCATTCATGTGCAAATGGTTTATAGGTAAGTGGTAATATGTGCTCTTGTTTTCATCAAAAAGCAAACCAAAAAGGAGACAATTTGCAAGGATGTGCAGGCTCTGGCTGATCAGTTGGGAGTATTTAAGCAGTAAAAGGTTTAATCAGTGGTTGAACCAAAATAATAACCTACAAGTAACTGGAACCTTTAAAAAAACTACATTAACTTAATTTTTGATTTCCAAACACACAAAAGTACAAAATTACTCTTTTATATAATTATCCTATAAAGTGTTTTCATCAGCTCATAGATATGAAGGATATTTATCATCTTCATTACACTTGATTTGTGCCTTTAATTATATCCTGTCAATAAAAGGTATTTCAGTTGTAGTCATATGTGGCCCATATTTATGATCATCACTGATGAAATGTGACACTGTAGGTATGAGAAGACCCCAGTGAAGTAAGACAAAGCACATGATGCCCTTTGATGTATTGTACTGGGGCCCCAGCCAGCTGGGACTGTTCTCTCTCTCTGTGCTCTGGGCATATCACTTTACCCTATATTCCCGGGGGCAGAATACAGAAACTTCGCTTGTTAGTGTGTGGGCCCAGATCAAACCATGAATATCACCATTAATCAAGATTGAGAGCACGAAACTCCCCAGTGGGTGAACAGCTGGGTAATAAATGATTGGGTTCACAAACTATGCGTTTATCCTGATAAGAGACCTTAAAGAGGAGATTTACTCCTCCCACATGGAGCTAAAAAAAAGTGGAAAACTTTTCAGTTGGGAAGAGCTGCCATAGATTTATTATTAGTCCGTGACAATGGTAATTATAGTAGTTATACCCCATGAACATGCTTTTAAAAAGTCTTATAAATACAAATCTCAAAAGTGTGCAATGCATTTCATTCAGATCCCTGTACCCTGATACCCCTAAATGGAATCCAGTGCAACCAATTGATTTCAGGATTAAATAGAGTCCACTGTATGTAATTTAATCTCAGTATAAATACAGCTTTTCTGTGAAGGCCTAAGAGGTTTGTTCGACAACATTAGGGACGTTTCCAGACGTGCCCATCCACCTAAACTGACAGACTGGGCAAGGAAGGCATTAATCAATTAACCAGTCAAAAATAAATTGGAGAAACCTGCATAGGCGCACAGCTCAGGTGGGAGAATCTGTTGACAAAAGAACTATTAGTTTTAGTACAACTCTGCAGCTCTTGCTCTTTATGGAAAGTGTCCTGAAAAAAGCCGTTATTGACAGAAAACCTTAAGAATTCCAATTTGTGGGTTTCCACAAACTATAGGCGACAGCGCAAATTTGTAGAAGAAGGTGCTTGGGTCAGATGAAAGCGGAATTTTACTTTTTGGTCTACATGCTAAACGCTATGTGTGTTTGATCACTGCACATACCCCTGAACATCCCATGCCCGCAGTGAAACATAGTGGTGGCAGCACCTTGCTGTGGGAATGCTTTTTCTCAGCACAGACATATAAGCTGCTTAGAGTTGATGTAAAGATGGATGGAGATAAATTCAGGGCAATACTGAAAAAAACTGAGGCTGCAAAAGTCTTGAGAGTGGGTGGAGGTTCCCCTTCCAGTAGGGCAATGACCCTAAAAATACAGCCAGCTCTACATTGGATTGGTTTAAGTCATAGTATAGTAATGTGTTTGAATGGCCCAGTCAAAGTCCAGTGCTACATCCATTTGAGAATCTGTGAAAAGACTTGAAAATTTCTATTCGCAGCTGCGCTCCATCCAACATAATTAAGCTTGAGCTACTTTGCAAAGAAGACTGGGCCAACATTTCATTCTTCAAATATGAAAAGCTTGTAAAAAAAGCTAGAAAATGTGCAATTGCAGTGAAATTCCACATGTTTAAGATTTTCATTTGTTAAGAAAACTCAAAACTATTTCACTTTTTCTTCCTTTTGACAATTATAGTGTACCTTGTGTTGGTCTTTCATAAAATTCTAATTAAATCATTTGAAATCTTAAAAATCCAAGGGGTATGAATACTCCTGCAAGGCAATGTATCTCAGTTGGGACATTGTAATCTTCAACCACATCAGACTGGCTTTTGGGTTCTGTCCCAAAAATGGATCCAGGTTAGTTAGTTTGAACTGATCCGTTTCCCTTTTTAGTATATGTTAAACTCTACTTCATTGAATTAAAAAGACTGATAGGACAAAAATTAATTTTCATAACAAATCTCCTGAGAGTTGCAGCATTGTGCAGTGCAGTAAGTTATTTCCACCACAAGGTGTCACATTTCATTGATGCACGAAATGCCCTTTTGAGTCCCTGTGATTATCATTTACTCCTCTCTGGAGCTGTGGAGGAATTTTGCATTGACTTCAACTCCTCTGTTCTTGAAGAATAATGATGCAACTGTGAAAACATCAGTGATATAATCTTTTGTTTGGCATTGATGGCCTCTGAGAGCTGAACTTTTGGAACAGGTGAAAACACTGTCCTGTGCTATGGTCTCCTTATTTTATGAATATGACACAGACCAGGACAGAGAGATATTTAGCACACGTCAGGTGAAACAAGGCTTGTGCAGTTTTTCCGTTTGGGACATTAAACAGAGAGGATGTTTTACTTAATCTGTCAAAGAACATCCTTTTTTTGTTTCATCTTTATTTCCAGTGTGGGAGGAAGTGAAGCTATCATAATACATACTCAGTTCATCAAACTACTATTTCATTAAATTCAGCTTATTTTTGCAACTTCAGGTTTTGCTATAATAAACTCCTTCCTGTGAACGAAACAGCGTTTATCACTTCTCCCTCCCTCCAACCGATTCATTCAGGTACTGAGGTTTTTGCAGGCGATGGGAGGGCTTGGTTTCACTTTTAATGGTGTTGCAAGATAGAGTCTTGGCTCACAGCGCTTGCAGGAAGGAAGGAACAGGTGTGGCAGCAGTAGATTTCTGCATCCATATCTCGAAAATTGCTCCTGTGCTCTGGCAAACGAACTTAGTGTGGCCGTTATCTTTTGATAGACTGTTGGTTGTGGGTTACATTTGTAAAAAAATATTGTCACAGGCAGGCTATCGGTAGAAAACCAGGACGTTGTTGGCTTTTTTTCGTTTGCTCAGAGGAATTCTAAGCATTACATTCACAGTCAGTTTTTTTTTTTGTATTTACAGGTGCAGCACCTTGCAAAAGCATTCATGTCTCTTGATTTTTTCTCACTACACAGTCTCAAACCTTTCCGATATTATGCGACAGATCAACACAATGTAGTGTATAACTGTGAAATGGAAGGAAAAGGATGCATGATTTTCAAATTGACAGAAAATATCTGAAAAGTGTGGCATGCATTTGAATGCAGCCCTTCTTTGATCTGATACCCCCAAATAAAACCCAGTACAACTAGAGTTATAATATCAATGTGCTCAATATTGCAATCACATAGGAATGCTTGGATGGATTATTTAATAGGTTATTATAATTCAAGTTCAATGCAGTAATGCTCCTCCTATGGACGTTATGTATGTCCAACTAAATGACCTTTTCCCTCCTTAAAGCCCACACTTCATATTGATTTTGGTAATGGAGAGAAAGTTGTGGAGACATTGTGGTAATGGAAAGAGAAGCGAACAAAATGTAGGTAAGTCACAACCAATCTCATCATTGCAATATTCAACAATTATACCGCTGTGCTTTTTTTTTTGGCTATTATCTAGCTTTAAGGGCACCCAAGTGCCTTTAGAAGGCAACAGATGTGTGTAATTGAATCTATGTGTCCTACTTTGGGGATTTTTTACTTTAGGAGGGACAGAGAAGCTAGTCAGAGTTGACGGAAAGATGGATGGATACAGGGCAATACTGAAAGCAAAATCTGTTAGAGACTGTGAACGACTCAAGACTAGGGTGGAGGTTCACCTTTCAGCAGGACAACGACCCTAAACATATAGCCAAATCTAGATTCAGAGCATATTCATGTGTTAGAATGGATCAGTAAAAGTCCAAACCAAAAGCCAATTGGGAATCATTGGCAAGACATGCTCAAATGCTCTCCAACAAATCTGTTTAAGACTGAGCTATTTCACAAAAAATGGCCAAAAGATTTAGTCTCTAGATGTACAAACATGGTAGATCCATATCCCAAATGATTCGTGGCTGTAACCAAAGAAGACTCTACAAATTATTGCCCCAAAGGAGCTACAGAAATGTGCTATATAACCCATACGTTTCATATTTTTATGTAAGTCATGTATGCTTTTTTTCCACTTCGCAATCATGGACTACTTTGTGTTGGTTTACGCATAAAATCCCACTAAAATAAATCAAAGTTTGTGCTTGTAATAAAGGAAAATGTCAAAATGTTCATTAATACTTTTGCAAGGCACTATATTTCTTCTAGTGTGTGGTTTTCCTCTGTGCGTTTGCATGAAGAAGTGGTCTGAGATATTAGGATTATAACTACAGGCAGCACATAAGACAGCCGTTTGCAGCTGAAGCTCAGGCTTAAATCCAAGTATTTGCCCAGCTGTAAGCCTGTTTGCCTTTAACAGTCCATTTGTTAGCTGCTAATGAATGAAGTAATTAAAGCTTGGTAGTGAATTAGGCTTATGTGATGTCATCTGTGTGCAGTTGTTAGTAATTGTCAACCCCCTGGCAGAATTTTTATAAAGCTGTGTCAGTGAGGGTTAACTGCCGGAGTTGATAGTAATGGTTTATTTCTATGTGAAAAGATTTGCCATGTGTTTGAAAGGTGCAGCACTGCCAGGCGGGGGCTCTGGTGGTGAACTGGATGATGAGTAAGCCTCTCTGGACCCGCCTCCACATCCTCTCCTTACACACATACACAAACCCGGTCATGCACGAGCAGCTTTGCACCTCGTGCACAGGGGATGCAAACGAAAAAAGTAAGACAACCAACAAGCGGAACATACCTTTGCACACCTAAACCTCTAACAGAGAGTTGTGTGACAATCGCCTCCCAACAGGGATCTTTCCTCAGTGAAGGACGCATCCATGGACCTGCTTTGTAAGGACACGCTAATAATGTAGAGACCGCCGCCTGCTGTAGTTTGATCAGCGGGAAGAGACTGATTGCTTCACAGATCATCCGAGAGAGATGCCAGAGAGAACGTGTGACTGAGACCGGTCGTTCCACTGCCTGGAGAGCTGTCAAATTGTTTTCAGCCCGCAGTTTTACACTTGTGAACCTCTCAGAGGGTGGAGTGAACAGCTGAATGTCAGGTATAGTTTTGGATACGTCTCTATTATAACGCCTGACCTGTCCTGTAGGCTTTTGTTGGCTGTATCTGAGGAAAATTTGGACACAAGTTTATTGTAGTCAAAAGGTAGTCGAAATTTATTTGCAGTTACATAGGTCTGAGCCGCGAGCAAATAAAACAAATCTGAGTAAAATCTCACCGTTGCAGGCGGAAGGAAGATTTTTAAGGCGTGTGACAGATTGAAAGCCCTGTCAGTTGATCCAGCGGCGCTGACTGAGTGTTGTGGTCGGACACTGGGGTTTGGATGAAAAAATAAAGCCGCATTTTACTGCAGCCTTGAAATAAGAGGGCTGAAATTGCCATCCTGACATAGAATCAATTACAGGCAGGGGTTTTAAAAATAGAATCGTTTGCTCTTTTTTAGCAAAATGCTGAATTATTCAAGTTATTCATGTGATTTATGTCGCATGTTTGCAGAATCATTTTAAACCAAAAGCCAATGTCTTCATCAATTTGCGCAGTGGTTTGCAGTGGAAAAAAAGTTCACATCTTTTGATCATATTTGCAAGTGGAACAATGGCACTGCCTTGCTTCCTCTTTCTGAAATGATTTTTTTTTTCTTGTAGACAAAGACAAACATCACCGCTGCACGTTTACACAAATGCACAATGAGTTGAATCAGTTAAAAGAAAACAAAATAAAATGAAACAAAAAAGATTTTTTTGCTGAGGAAGCACTGAGCTCATTTCCAGGCAGATCTCTGATATTTTAGCTCAGGAACTCGCCGTGTCCTGTAGAGCCACGCTTGTGCCTAACCCTTAACCTCATTGGGTATACATGCATACAGCTGTAGTGTGGAAGCTTCAGAAAACACTGCTGAGCATTTCCTGCGAAGGTGAGCTCGCTCTCCCTCTCGCTTTGCCATGCTCCTGAGATAAGCTGGATGCTTTTGCTCTTGTTTTGCATTATTCAGATTAGTATGGGTTGCATTTTTGGGGAAGGGTGCATATTCTTACATGCATTTCTTTTCTTGTCACAATTGCATCATGCAATGTGTTGTGATCTGATTGTGTGGTTTTTGCTCCTTATGTTCAGCCTTTAAAACTTAACATTGGCAGACGGAAAAAGTTCCCTCCACGGAGACCAGCGGGACCTTTTTAATTTAATGACCAATGTTGCACAAGTGAATTGAATTTGACATCTTTTGTGGGTTGTACAACCACACTTGTGGCGTTCTCCTCAACCTTAGTATGGGATGTGGTGTTGAAAGATATATGTATGTGTTACGAAGTGCTACACATGTCTCTCTTGTGAACGCCTGCGTGTCTTTTGAATGAAGAGTGCTCCGCATCCTTCCTCTGGGCCAACAACAGATGCATCCTGCAGCTGCATGCTCCTTCCTGCCTGCAAGCAGACCCTTTTGTGTTAAGACATAGCTACAGCGAAGTTGGGACACCGTATGAATTTAAATGGAGCAGGGCTGAATGGAGCGATACTGGTTGGCTGGCAGGAGGTCCTGTTTTCCATGGTCCTACTCTTGACTGTGTCATCACTACATTTAGGTACCAGCGCCATTGAAAGATTCTTTCGTGAGATTGCAGTTTTGCAATCTCACGAACACAAAGTGAACTAAGATCAACATGCAAAAGTATTCATACCTCTTGAACTTTGTAACATTTTGCCATTTTACAACCACAAACTTTAATGTATTTTTTATTTTATGTGTGAAGTGTGAAGAAAATATTTCAGATAGTATTATATTAAAAAGGTCGATCATGCATTTGACCCCCCCCCAAGTAAACACTGTAAAAACACCCTTCCTTGTCATTACAGCTGCAAGTGATTGAGGTATATGTTTACCAGCTATACACATCAGGAGACTGATCATTTTGCCTACTCTTTCTTGAAATATAGATGTTACTAATGCATATTAAATTGAGTGCCTCTTTAAACATAAATTTTCAAGCCTTGCCACATACTCTGATTTGAATTTAGATCTGGACTTTGACTGGGCCATATAACATGCTTTGATCTAAACCATTGCATTGTAGCTCTGGCAGTATGTTAAGGGTTGTTTTCCTGCTGGAAGGTGACAGCATGTTTTTTTTAAGATTGCCCAACACAATGCTGTCACCACCGTGTTGCACCATGGACATCCTTGTCTGTGTGGTATTGAAAACCTGGGAAATTGTTTTATCACCTAACCTTGCTTTAAATTTCTCCACATCTTTGTTCCCGACCTGACTGAGGTGCTCCTTGGTCTTCATGATCCGGTTTGTTCACTAATTGTCTCTAACAAACCTCCAAGAGAGATCAAATTACACACGGGTGGACCATATTTACTATTTACATTTGGCTTTCAGAGTAAAGTGGGTGACACATAATAAATAAACAATACATATACGGGCCACATTTTACAGTTTTTCATTTGTAAAAAATCCTGAATAATTCCTCTTCCTCTTGGTTATTATGATTAAATACATTGATGTTTTTGGTTGTGACCCCCAAAATGTAGAAAATTTAAATAGGTGTAAACACTTTCACAAAGCACTTAAAATTCTGAAAGTTTTCTTTTATTAGAATTATTATTATTTTTGTTTATTTGTTAAAAAAAATGTTGTAGCAAGCAGCTTAGCACTACTGCAGCTGACATATGGGATAAACACCCCATCTGAGGAGCTACCATTATTGGTCCTTCAGGAGGATGTTTATGACTGAAGGCTATTTCTACTCAGGCCTCCGCCCCGACCATGCCCGCCTCGCAAGACTGCCTCTCCCTTAGCTGAAATCACTAGTTGCTTTGAAGTCGGTGGCTCTTGTTTTTACCAAGGACTTCCGTGCTGAAAAAAATGTGAGCTCTTTAGTCTTGCGGTGGCAGAGCTGACAAGGAGTAAGGTGAAGTGGAGGAGTCTCTCTGATGCACCAAATTAATTCAGACTGTTGAATCTGATTCTGCAGCAGGAGTAATGTGACATTTTCTCAGCAAGCCTTTAAAACTGAAGTATCGCAAAGTATCAGGCAACCTGTTGTTGGAATAATCACAAAGAACAGGCTTTAGGAAATCCATTATGTACAACTGCTGTGGTGTTTAAAGGAGACCTACTAATTAAATTTTGCTTTTTAAATACTCTTTGATGTTGAAGCCAAGTGAAAAGTTGATTTTACCTTTCATTTAAATCTTTAATATTGTGTTATCCAAAGGCAAAAACTGTTTTCTGTTCATTTAAAGGGTATATGTCATAATTTCTTTACATTTTCACCTGGGTTTAGGCTTGGAACTCACAATAGGTTTTCCATGTCCAATATGAAGAAATATAACCTAGTAAGAAGCAGCCAAAAGTTGCTCAGAAAAGATGGTGTTACGTTTGGAATGGAGATTTTAGACACCAGTGCATAACACAATAGCGATTCAAGAGAAATGTAGTTATAGCTAAATACTCTGATTGAATATAAGTTTATAAAGTGTAAATTTATGTGGTGATGACAAGGAGTAGTCAGGCGAAATATTGTTGTTTAGAGCAGTAGCTTGGAGACTTAACAAACTGACACTGTAGCCCCAGATTTAAAAGCACTCAGAGTCTGTCTGTACTTTACCACAGTGAAAAATGAAATGACTGCTTGTGATGAGAATTGTACTTGAAAACACAAAAATTTTGTCAGCATTCAGGTGGACATTTCAATCTCTGCTTCGCCTCTGAACAACAGCATCAACACTCCCATTTCTCCAAATAATTATCTCAGGAAAATACTTTATACAAGCGAGTCGTGGAGTGATTTTACAGTAATCAGTCCGTGTTTAACACATAAATGTAAACTGGACTACAGGAATGAGGTTGTCAAAACATTTTGAGGACACTGTCTGTCCCACTACTTATACTCTAACAATTTGTTTGCAGTTAGTTTACCCACAAGAACAAGTGATTTATGCCCTAAAATATCACTTCCATCTAATGCTAAACATTGTAGATAGAGGAGAAGTTAAAATACTAAGAAGCCCTCTGCCTAAGTGTGTTTTAAGAGTTATTGTGTAATGTTTAAGTAATAACTCATTTACTAATCGGTTTTGTACTCAGCATTGGCTACTAGCCAATGTACTCGGTCTGAAAAAAACTGGTATCGGGACACCCCTAAAACTTACATATTTACATACTTTACCATCCAGTGGGGTTCCAGACAACATGTCACTAATAACAAAAAAGGCCCAATTTGATTCAAAAAGACAGGTTTTAAAATTACTTCTCAGCTTTGAAGCAATTTGAAATGCCAATTGTGATTTATTTATGTTTAATACTTAAATCACAATTGGCATTTCAAATTGCTTCAAAGCTGAGAAGCAATTTGAAATGCCAATTGTGATTTATTTATGTTTAATACTTTCAAAACTTGGGAGTTTTCTGGTTCTAAAATAATGCAATATGCCCTTTATAATAACTTGGAATAACACCAGATTTTTTTAATCACATTTTATTACTTATAATTGATAACATTTTATCACAAAGATTGGATTATTTAGCTTGCATTCTTAGCTGTCTTGCTTTTGGGACTGATAATACCTTTGTAAGAGTGGTTTAATTAATAATGATTTGAAAAAATCTAAATATTTGTACAACAATTATATGTTTTTAGTAATATATTGGCTTATATTTACAGCTTATAGTATTGTAATTTACTCTGAGAAGTACACCAGTCTTTATTTTGCGTGCACCCTGTGAGAAGGGACCTATACTTTAGCCATCTGGCCACCAGATGTATGACAACTTCCTCCGGTCCCCTCCGTAGAGACTCAACTTTCTTGCCTAAATCCACTTCCCAACTTCAGACAGGAGATAGCACGCAGCAGAGCACGAGGTTGTCTGAAAGCTTGGATTTTTTTTTCTTCCTCTTTTCTTTTTTTTCATTGAATGCCAAGCTGTCAGGGATTTGATTTCCCGTGAGGGGTGTTTCCCACTGTCTGAGGGGGGCGGGCGATGGGATTCCAGTGAGGAATATATTTCTTCTTTAGAAGGGATGCCAAGTTCTCACACTCTTTTCGTACCATGGCGGAAACCAAGCAGAGAAAAAGCCCTGGAAGTGGAGATCGCTCCTCGTCTCATTTGTAAGATATCAGACTTAGTGGGTTGTTGTGCTGTAAAGGTTTTTTCTGTTGTTATTCTTGTGGTGGCCGCTGATCTTTGGCAACTGGGATGCTTTTGGTATGCGGCTAAGACTGAAATAGATGTGGGCAGCTGGAGCAAAGTGCTCTTTTTAAAAAGATTGCTTGCTCTTGTAGAAGCTTGGTTGGGAATTTTCTACTTTTTTCTTTTTTACTCATATTGTGGAAAAGCTGCAAAATTGTTTCAAGCTGTGTCTGGAGAGAAAAAAAAACTAATCAATTTGTTGTTTTACCACTTTGTGCTTCAGAGAAGTGAATCTCTTTATTGGCTTGAAAGCTTTTCTGAGTACAAGGTTGATCTACCCACTCACCTCCAGACACAACAACGAGGAGAGTGGCTGTGACTCATCCAGCGCTTCTCTCTGCACAGCCTGAGACCAATTGTATTCAAAGCTGCAGATCGCACAGAGATGCTTTTAGCTCAATTGACTAAATTCACCTGAGCCGTGTGACAAAAGCTTTATTTAGGTTTTGATTAAATCGTGTTTTCAGGGTCTATCACTGTTTTAGTTATTGGTTCCTCAGTTAGAGTTGATGTTTTGCTCCTGACTGCGAGGGCTTGTTTATCTGGAGAGCTTCCTGAAAAAAAACAGTTTATTCAGATGGGAGATCAGTCTGAAACCTGTGGCAGGCTCGTGTGAGCCTCTGCTTCAAGTTGCATGAGCGCAACAGAAATATTTTTACACTTTTCTCTGATATTCCAGTGTTGTAATCAGAAAGAAGTAAAGCACACTACCGGTCAAATGTTTTAGAACCACTTTCTCATTTAATGATCTTCTTTATGTTTATGACTATTTACATTGTACATAGATTCTCACTGAAGGCACCAAAACAGCGAATGAACACATATGGAATTATGTAGCAAACAAAAAAATGTAAAAGAATTTTAATTATGTTTTATTTTAGATTCCTTAAAGTAGCCGCCCCGTTGCTGCGATGACTGAAATATTAACCTTTGGCCGTCTCTCAATGAACCTCTGGAAGGTTCTTTCAGGACTCTTTGGAAAACCATTTCAGGTGACCACCTCATGAAGTTCATGGAGAGAACGCCAAGAGAGCAAAGCAGTCATCAAAGCAAAGGGGGCAATTTTGAACTATCTATTTTAAGTTATTTCACACTTTTTGTTTACTACATAATTCCATGTGTTCATTCATTGCTTTGTTGCCTTTGGTGAGAATCTACAATGTAAATAGTCATGGAAATAAGGAGACCCATTAAGTGAGAAAGTGTATCTAAAACTTTTGACCGGTAGTTTAGATGTAAAGTTAATTATGACTTAATGACTCAAGTCTACTGTTAATATAGGGGATGAGCTGGTATGGATTCCCACAGTATAATGTTAAGTAAAAATGACACAATTTTACTTATACAACATATTACCAAAAATTATGTAAAATAAAATATAATTTGGTTGATTTTATTTATAATGGGAAGCAACAATTATTCAACAAACACAAATCTCAAAGCCCTTCATTGGGATTTTCTGTGAGTAAATATTGCGATGATGTCATTTGTGTTCATTGTAAGCATTTGCTGGCATAAGACTAAATATTATATTAGTTCATAACACTTGGAATATATTACCCCACAGATATCGCAGTCCAGACTGTCCTTTGCTATATGAATATTGCACACACTGATATGGCAATGATAATATATTCGCGATATGTTTTGCTGCCTCCTTTATTATGGAATTAATTTCAATGTTTACAAAAAAAGTTTAATTGGTGCAAAACTTGAAAATTAATGCTTACAGAAACTCTCAGTCCGACTTAGCTTGACAAGGGAGAATGTTGGAAAAAGTTTCACTTTCCTTCTGCACAAAGCTAGTGGAGACATACTCTAAAGCTCTGTTAGCTGTAATTGTACCAAAATATGATTCCACAAAGCATTGGCTCAGGGAAGTTTGGATACAAACATGCGTCTTTTCACTTGTAAAAAGATAAAACAAATTATATCATTTTTTTCTGCTTTACAATTATGCACATAAAGCCTAATATAATACATTGAGGTTTGTGGTTATAACGTTAAAAGTTGACAACATTGCAAGTGGATGAAAACATGAAGCTTTATGATTGCTCTGTGTTCGTGGATTCCGGGGTGTTTAGTCCCACTTCAACTAACAAGTGATTCAGAACTTACTTCTTACTCTATTATTCTCTCTCAAGTCCTTCTGGGTGTCGCATTAAGTGATAGTCAGTGTCCATATATCCAAATCCCATTATGTTTCGTAATCATTTCATTTTGGCTTGGCAAGAAAACTATTATGAGTCCTTATAGTCATAATAAACTCCTTACACCTCAGATTAAGCATTTATTTCAGACTGGTAATCAGCGTTCTTAAGTGCTCCGTATGAGATTTCCAGATTTTTACAGCTCTTATTCCTCTACTTGCATCTTAGTCAATGCTGCTTGTAATTAAAGCAGATGAGAGGAGAGAGATGTTGCAAAAATGCTTTTGCTTTATTTGATGTGCTTTATAATTTTGGTCAAATAAGCATCAAAAGTATTGCTGTTATTTTATTCTTTTCGTTTTTTATTTTAACTGAAGTGCCAGATAAATCTTAACTTTAATGGTTTCTGAAAATAGATTTTTTGTGTTTGGACTGTTCTTTCAGGTGTATTTTAGGAATTTAGTTGCCATTAAAAATGTTTGGCGTTCCTATGCAGACTGGAAAAGTCTAGAATTTGATTTCAGTATTTTTCAGGTGTCAATAAGTATGTAAAAAGAAATTCGAGTACAGAAAATAATATGTATTCCCAGACTTTTTGTTTCCTGTCCCATTAAAATTCTATCCATTCATCCTGCAACTGTTTTCTAACTGAACAGACACATTTTCACAAACACACAAGATAACAATATAGTTAAAAACAGAACTGTCGTTGCTGAACTGTGAGACATGCTCTTCACACCTCTTTTTCCGTGATATTAGGCCTCGTAGCTGTCCCTGCTCGCATACACTTAGCTGCGTTTTCTTCCTGTCTCTGAGTCCCACTGTGATTTCATTCGCAGCAGCTTGTGGAGCATGGGTACAACTGCCAGCGCTGCCCCACAGCCTGTTTATGTAGCACCGCCGGTTGACAGCGTCCACGCCAACGGGATGGCCAACAGCAGCATGAGCCCGTTCCACACGGTCAGCATCCACAACAGCAAAGCCAAGTCCATTATCACCAACAAGGTTGCACCGGTCGTCATCACGTAAGTCCCTGCTCGAAGCTGCGTTCTCACAGTTGGGTGTTAATCCTGTTTGATCACTGTGGTGACACACACCCCCCCCCCAACCTCCAGGCGAAACGTTTGCCCCGTTATCATCTCGTTTGTCTGCTTAGGCCGAGCAAACGGCAGCTGATAATTAAACTTACCCCCCTTTTTTTTTTTTACACAGATATAACTGCAGACAAGAGTTTCAAATTCACGACGACATCCTTAAAGCCAACTACAAGGTCGGTCGGATATCGGACTCCTTGCCCGAGCACTACCTTGTTAAGGTAAGGACAACTCAAGCTGCGGGATTTTTGTCACAACAAGGCGCCGCCTTATCACAGAAAGCTGTGGAGCCATCTCACCTGTCTCTGCATCTGCTATTTTCACATCTACTTGTCCAAATTGCTGAGCTGTGTTGGAACATTGTCATTCGTTTTTTTATGATCAGAGGCAGTCATTGAAGCAGAACTTTTGGCACCTTCATATCAAGGCTTTGATGTGCTCTGTCACCTCTGCTGCATACACTGTTTTGGCAGGGTTACCCCAAAGCTTCTTTTTTTTTTAAATGAATGCTTTACTTTTTCTTTTCAAGGTATAAAATGTTGCTTTATCTCCAAAATAAAACGTTTTCCTGCATGTACTATCCCGATAAGGGTTAAAGTAAGCTTCTGTGTTAAATCTTTGCAGATGGTCCACACAAACGGCTCTCTTTGTGTGCTCCTTCATGCCCAGACATGTGTCCTGTTAGTTTTAAAATAAGAAACTAGCATTAATCAATCCTCAACAAGGTAATTTGCAGCTGACTCAGCTTGTACACACACTGCCCTGCAAAAATATTTACACACCTTGAACTTTTCCACATATTGTCACTTTACAACCATAGACTTCAATTTGTTTTATTGGCATTATATGTGATGAACCAACACAAAGTACTGTTGTATGAAGTGGAAAAATGATTATAGATGGTTTTGGAAATTTGAAAACCTTAGGACTTCCTGTTTATAGTTTGCCTGACCCTTCAGCAGGAACAGGGAAGTTGGTCAAAGTTAACGGGAAGATGGGTGGAGCTAAATATTGGTCAATCCTTGAAGAAAATTGGTTAGAAGCTGCTAAAGACTATAGCCGAGGTCTACTTTACAGCAGAACAACCCTGAACATACAGCCAGAACTACAACTTAATTTGATTTGAGTTTTATTTATATCCCGAAGGGAAAATTGATTTGATTTGCAGCAGACATCATAGACACAAAAAGACACAGTTACATATGACATCAACAGTCACTCTCTTCGCACAACACAATTACAAATTTCAGGAGAGATACAGCGATCATGGTCACATATCACTCTCAGGTGCTGCTGATACATCTTAGCACATGGGAAACTAAAGGACCTGCACGTAATGCATTAAAGTGCATAGTGCTCCAAGGGTAACATGAACATCAGGGTGTATTACAGGTCAACAGGTCTGAGAGGTGATCTAGTCTGGGTAGTGCAGTCCTAACCAGGGAGATTAAGCTCAGCAATGGGAACAGGAATGAAAGAAACCACTGTATCAGAGTAGACGTGGAAAGATTAAACGATACAACAGCAGACAGTTGTTTAACAGAAAGTATATATTTTTAAATATTTTATTTGCCTTACTGCTATGAAAGGTCATTAATTGTCTGTAAGATAACCACATGCGACCTCACATCATATGTGAGAGACTAGTTTTCTATCGATATGGTAGTCGAAAGACGAAATGTTTAGCTCTCTTTACCATATTTTATTATATTTACCACAGTTAGCGCACATTTTGAAAGCTCAAAAGGATAAAATAGAGCCTCTTTGTTGTATTCTACTCAGCCTTCCTGTTATCTACAGAAATGCTCACTCTCCCTTGCGGCATGACTGAACTGGCAACATCATCTAAATATTGGGTGTTCTTCTGAATATCTTCTTCCGTCTCTGTGCTTCCTTTGACCTCACTATGAACATTTCACTGATACTGGGAATAGCTGACTGAGAGTGTGGCGCATTTACCGATCGGAAAGAAGATCTGATTTCGATCAACATTGAAGGTTTTACTGTTCATTTGATTCTTTATGTTTCGTTTTCTTTGCTTTTGATTGTCTTTGGTTTTGACTGTACCCACTTCAGTCACTGCATTGTTGTTAACCTTTGCGCCATTTCAGCAAGAATATTTAGTTGTTGTAGCAGTATTTCACATGTAGACCAGTCTGTGTCAGCTGAACTGTTTCTTGCTGAGAGATCAAGAACTTGTAAAATGAATAAGAAGAGGCGAGACAAGCGAAACTTTATCTGACCGATTCAGATTAATGTTGTGTTTGTTCCCAGGGTGAATACTTCTTGGTGCAGGATGTGTACAGCAAGGCAGATGTTTTAAACACAACAGGCAGCTATGGAGCGCCCAACTTCCGCCAGGTGAAGGGATCCTACCCGCTGTATGGAATGGGTCAGCCAACCTTGAATGGTTTCAAACAGGTTCTCCAGAGACTTCAAGCCCAAGGACAGGAGGTGATCTCTTATTTTGTATATTTTTTTAAACTTGATTCCTTGTCTTCGTTTGACATCAATGGTTAGCAGAAGATCGGAAAGAGCTTCCTGTGTTGGAGTCTGTGTAGCACTGCCCGGCCTCTTTCTCTAAGAGTTGTTAGTAAATATTTGAGGAATTGAGTCCTTAGAAGAGGCTGTGGCTCAGTTGAAGAATTGAGCAAACATTAAGCTGCAGTCGTATGTTGCAGTACAAAATGTGTCAACTAAAACATCAGCATCATTATACACCAGACTTATTTATATTTCTGCTGAATTTCATATAATGATTTCAAGTTCTGCCATTTTCCCTGAGAGGTATTGCTTTTGGATGATGGCAGCTTTTCGCTGTTCAGATCTGTTGTCTGACTTGTTCTCTATTCTCCTTTTTCAAGCAGGAGATTATCTTCTTCTGTGTACGAGAGGAGCCAGTGGTGTTTCTTCATAAGGAGGATGACTTTGTGCCGTACACCCTGCGTAGGAAGGAAAACCTACACGAGAACCTTCATGGACTACAAGGGGAGGAGACGGTGGAACGCCTAGAGCTGACCATCAGAAATGAGGTAGCAAACATATTCAACTTCTACGTATGAGAATAAAAGCATTTTGGACATGGACTGATCAAAGGTCCTTCCTTTACAGCTCCATGACTTTGCAAAACTCACAGAAAACATCTTCTACGTCTACAACGACATCGAGTTCTTCAAAGACGAGCCCCAGAAGATGTCCATAACATGTGAGGAGGACATCCACGTGACAGAGGAGGTCTATAAGAGGCCGATGTTCACCATGCAGGGCTACAGGTTGTTTATCTCAATTTTCACACATCGTGGTGTGCTGTTTTCTGGTTTTGTTTCTAGTAGATGTAACAACAAGGTTAGTGTCCATCACCATTTTTTAGGAAATTTCAAATTTTGTTCAGACCTGCGGAGAGAAACGTTTTGGAGTTCAAATATTTCTCCTAGATCTATAATAAACCATGCTAGATTATTTGTTAAAAATGTAAATATTCTAAACATTTTAGAGGCATTTCTACAAACAAGTTAAGATTCAAAATCAACTGCAGTACATTTTATTTGTTGGGCAGTTCCTCAACATTTTTATATTTTCTTTTTCTTAATCCTAATTTTGCAAACTTCAAAGCATGAAAGTACAATATATCACAGGATTATTTCCTTCAAGACATTCCTTAAAGAGACCGATTTATCTCAGTAAATGTGAATATCATAGAAATGAATTGAAACACATATTCTTGGTATACTCATTACACATAAACGGACATATTTCAAAAGTTTGTTTCTGTGTATATTGATAATGATGGCTTACCCTTAATAAAAAACCCAAATTAATTTTCTTTAAAAAAATGTAAGATTGCATAAGAGCAATAAACCTGTACCCTGTACCTGTAATAATGTACCCCGCCTCTCGCCCATAGACTGCTGGAGATAGGCACCAACTCCCCCGCGACCCACTATGGAATAAGCGGTAGAAAATGACTGACTGACTGACTGACTGACTGCATAAGAGCAATAAAACCAGAAATTTTGACAGAAACGTTATGTGTTGGCCTACACAGTCATGGGGAAGAGTGTTGACAGTTGTTGAGCAGACAACTATCACTGACATCCTCTACGAGGAGGATAAGCCACAATAGGTAACTGCTAAAGAAACTGGCTGTTCAGAGTGCTGTATCAAAGCATCTTAATGGAAGGTTGAGTGGAAGAAAAAACTGTGGTGAAAAAGGTGCATAAGAAACAAATAAGAAACACTTCTAAATCCAGTATGTTAAATGACAAGTAGAGGCTGGAAGCTTAAAAGGATAAAACAGAGCAACTAACATGTTCTCCCATTATCTGCTAAGGTCTGTCTTACTCCCAAAGTAAGCTGGACAATGATGACCAGTTTAAGTGGCGACATGTATGAACAGTACAGTTTTCTTTTTATGGACCTTACACATTTTGTGCTCCCTCTGACTCTGTTTCTTAACAGCCTGCTCTTATTAAAAGAAACATTTTTAAGTCTTCTTCAGTCATTACAGATGTGGTGTTGCTGGAATAAACAGGCTACTTAGCTATGATGCTTAACAGGAAAATAGTTTAGACTTTTAAGTGAGAGGGTGGTCAGCTATTACAATGGTCAAGCTGAAAACAGGCCAGTACCAGTCAGTAGCTGATTGATTGGTGCGTGCCGACTAAAGATGGGTGCATCCTGTTCATTGATTTATTGACATGAGCGCCACACTTCCGTTTAGGGACAGAGGTTGTGTTATTTTCAGAGAAACAAAATGCTTTGATTTACAGTGCCTTGCAAAAGTACTCATACTCCATACTACTTGAACTTTTTAATTTCTTTGTCATGTTGCAACTACAAACCTCAGTGTATATAGTACTTTGTTGAAATACTTCCTGTTGCAATTAAAGCTTCAAGTCTTCTGACAAGCTTTGCAAACACAGAGCCTGACATTTCTGTGTCCTTTCTTTGAAGGATAGCTCAGGCTCAATCAGATGCAAGGCATACTGTAGGTGAACATCAGTTTTGAATTCTTGCTACAGATTCTCCATTGCCTTTTGCTGTGGACTTTGACTGCATCATTGTAATACATCAATATGCGTTGAATTAAACTACTCCATGGTAGCTGTCGGTTTATATTGAGTGATTTTACCCTACTGCAAGGTAAAGTTTCCTTTTGGTTTCTCTTCTTGGATTGCTCTATATTTAGCTCCATCCATCTCCCTATCACCTTTGACCAACTTCCCTGTCCCTGCTAAAGAGAAGCATCCCCACAGCATGATGCTGCCACCACTATGTTTTGTGGAGGATTTGTTTTCAGGAAGCTCCACACCACACAGTGTTTTGAAAGTAGGGCCGAAAGTTCACTTTTGGTCTCACATGAACAGAGCACTAAATTCTTGTGGTTTGCTGTAAACAGGACTTCTTGTGGCTTTCCAATGTTCCACAGCGAAAGTATTGCCACTTTTTATATATCCAGATTTGTGAAATATATGACTAATGATTGTCCTAAACACAGATCTGTCTGAATACAAACGCGTCCCACTCTTTTCAGATTTTTGGTGTACATAAAAATGTTAAACCATGTATCCTTTTTCTAATGTGCATTATTTTGTCTTGGTCTGTCACATAAAATCCCATTTTAAGTTTATTGGGATTTTAAGTTTGTGTTTTTAATGTGACAAAATGTGGATAACGTTTAAGGGGTTTGAATACTTTTGTAATGCTCTGAAGTTGCAGAGCTGGCCTTTTTAAAGGAACAGCAATGATCCTGTGATTCTAATCTGATCTCCTACATAATTCGTTGTTCACTGCTAACCTGGTTTTCACCCTGACAAGACAAGTGAAAATCTGAGGAAGTTCATCTGCCTTCAAGTGTTTGTTTAATTGCTGCATGCCCCGACCTACATAACGATGTTATTGACACAACAAAGGCTGCAGGTTCACCTCTGGGTAACTATCTGTTGCACTGCAGGTACTACAGATTACCACTACCAATGGATGGAGCGCCATTGGAAGAAGATTTTGACGCATTTGTTAACATACTCAGGGTAAGCATATGCAAAAATGTCCATCCAACAATTAAATTTCCCTTTTTTGGCTGTGCTGTTCTTGTTGAATCTTGTTGCTACTAAAGTTATTAATGGCTGGAATCCTGCGGAGTGTCTGCATTCTGTCACAGAGGTGGTGAGAAGGTCACACTGGCTTTTATTTAATCCACATTTAAATCTGTCTTGCATATGCAATCAATAATGGTATAAATATGATTAAAATTTGAAAAAAGAGAGTCTGCAGTCACTTTATATCCGCTCTTCAGTCATCTGCTCGGTCTGGTTTCTGTCCTGCCCTTCCCTCACGGAGGATGTTCTGTTCGTCTCATTTTGCCCTTTTTTGGAATGACGTGCAGCAGCTGATCGCGTTCCATGTGGTTGGAAAGTGGCTCCTACTTTTTTCTTTTTAAACAGTTTTTTAATGTAGTGCTCTTTCTTCTTAGTCAGCCTTTTTGTAAATCTCACTGACCTATTATTATTTCCAAGATGTTAACATAATGACTCATATAGAAGTAGCTTAAGTTAACTAAATCCTTCCAACTGAAATTGACTTCTTAAAACTTGGTAAATTACATGTTTCTTCTGCCAGAATGTAATCTTTTGCATCACTATAAGATTGGTTTTATTCATCAGAGTCACGCTTTGATCATCACAGATGTGCTACCGTTTCTCTTCAAGGCCTGTTTTCACTGCAGCTCTCTTCTCTGATGTGCTGTGCTTTGCAGGAGAGCCCCAGCTTGTGTTTGGGCCACAACGCGTCCCCACAGCCGCCTACCCTGCTCTTCAGCTGCCAGGTGGGCGTTGGCCGCACCAACCTAGCCATGATCCTGGGCACGTTAGTCATGAATAGGCTCAAAGGCGACTCACAACTGCCACCGCAGTAAGAGTTTGGATACTTTTTTTCCCCCCTGGGCTGCTCTGTAATAAAGTGCGCAAAGAGATTTTCGTTGAACCATTTATGGAATAGAATGTGGAATATTTGCTTCGTGTTGCAGAGTTGAGGAGGTAGCCGCTTCAGAGCCAAGACCCTTATTCCAAGTTATCCAGAGTTTGATCAGCAAGTTGCCTAATGGACAACAGGTTATGGAAGAGGTAAAATGACATAATTGCAAAAGAACATTCAAAAATATACAGATTTACATCTGCAAGTTTTTTGAGATGTGCCTAGCCTGCAAACCTAAAAACTAAAATGTTTGTTATTTCTTCTCTGCAAAATGGCTCAAGCTGAGTAAGATTTGATGGAAAATGTCTGCAACTGATTTTCAATTTGATATAGGTCTAAGCTTTGACTGGGCCATTGTAACAAATGATCATGCTATTCCATTGTAGCTCTGGCTGTCTGTTTAATGTTGTTGTCCTGCTTTAAGGAGAACCTCCATTCCAGTGTCAATTCTTTTGCAGTTTCTTATAGGCTTTCATCCAGAGTTGCCTTGCGGGTACATTAATCCATCGACCTCTCAATTCTGACTAACTTCCCCACTGCATGATGCTGCCACCACCATGTGATGTGCAGTGTTTTCAACCCAAATAGTGTTTTGCATGTTGACCAAACATTTAGGTAATAATAAGTAATAACAAAATAAAATATCAATGGAAAAACCTTGTTTTGAAGCAGAAAGGGTATCAAAACACAAAGCAGGATACGTTTTGTATTCTTTAAAGATCCCCTGAAATTGTGTTTTCTTAGTCAGACAGCTAGAATTTGAACCCTTTTTCTTGCAGAGATTGGTTTGTGAGAACTGCCTATTGGGCATAAACTCTGGGTGATATTAGTAGCTGATGTCTGGTTAGTAGTAGTGATAGCAGTGGGGTTCATGTGCCTGATGTTTTCTCCTTGCATTTGTAAGGAGATGAGGGTGTAGAGGCGCATCTAAGAGGCTGTACAGACGTGGGTTTAGCATGTGTATCTGACTGGTTCCACAGCAAGTAGCTGGGATAAGATTTCTCACTCACTCCCTTACTCACTGATAGTTAACTTATGAAAATGTATAAACGTTTGACATGAGAAACCCTGGTTACAGTAGCGACATCAGTTTTGAGGAGCAGCCAAGTCTGCAGATTAGAATTAAATGTTCAATGCACACCATTAACGATAACTACCAGGACCGATGAGATCCAGAGTTTGGTGCTATATTCGAGTCTGATTTTCTTCACTGTGGCTCTGGATAATAACATAAAGGTTTGCTTTGGATGCTGCGTTTTAACCAGATCAATAATAACCCAGAAACCAGAAGAAACGTCTGCTCCTTAATTGGATTATTGTTAACCACCAGTGCCTCAGTCTCCTGTGGCCTGAGAGATCAAATCTGATTAGGTTGTTCACACAGTCAACTTTGGTCAACTTTTTGGCCTTGTAGGAGATTTAAGGACGTTTTGATCAGAAATAAAAGTTCCAACATGGAATTTTGTTTTTACACCTTTGAGAAGCATGCTTTGGTAATATCTTTATTTCAAATTTGTTTAAAAGAGACTCAAATCAGTTATTTTGATCTTTTTCAGGTTGACCATGCTATTGCCTTGTGCTCAGAGATGCACAACATTAAAGAAGCAATATATGAGAATGCAAGTAAATTGGAAGGGATTGGAGAAGATTATCAGATTCAAGTAAGTCATGACCTTCTTTCGCTTCCAGCAGTTATTGATGCCAAATTTATTCTCACTGATGATGATCTATTATATTTACATATATGTATACATAGAGGAGATAATACAACTCTTTTTTTATCTTTTAGGGAAGCAGTACCAAAGAGTACTTTCTCAACAGAACAAAGCAGAGCTTGGAGTGCTACTTCTATTTGATCGTATTTAATGCCTACCTTCATGAACAGGTAACGTTTGTTTATTGTTCATAAATATCTTTCGCAGTTGTGGGATAAGTCAGCTGTAACTCTTGTTTTTTCCAGTATCCTTTTGCCTTTGTGTCCAACTTCAGCCAGTGGATGTGCTGCCATGCCTGGTTGTACAGGTTGCTGGCCTGCATGGATGTGTCTGAGCTGTCTGCTCCTGCCGAGCTGGTCACCAAAGGAGCCCGCATCCTGGTGAGGAATCAAACAGCCTAAAAAACATGCGTTGCACTTCATTTAAGTTTTCTTGCACTGTTATAGTTCTTAGGATGTGGTCTATAAAATCTACAATTTTTAAAGAATAGCCTTCCATTGCAATAAAGTGCAAATTAAATGCTAAAATTAAATATGCTTGTTTATTTAAAACCTGAAATAGTGGCTCTTTGTGCATATCCCACTGGTTTGGATCGTTTTTATCTTTAGTATCAAGCAAGCTGTTTTTATTTTGTCTGTTGCACACGCATCACTAACATTAATATGGAACCTTTGTAACACAATTAACCTTTTAATGAGTCCATAAATTTACCATCATTGGGAAGGTTTACCCAGTTTTATATGAGAACAACAGAGTAAATTAAAGATTTTTTGTCAAATGGTTTTTTGAACAATCCTGGGTTCGTACGCCCTGTGGAACAAAAAATTGATTTAAGGGATTCCAGGTCTGGTTAAGTATGGAAAAAAAAAATGTTGATTCTTTCTGCTCTTTCCTAATTTTACTTCCTGCCTTCCTTCCACTTGGCCTTGATCCTTTTGGTCTTTTTTTTTTTCCTGCTGTCCTTCTTTCGTCTCATTCCTTTCCTTTCTTTGTGTCCATCCTTTCCCATTACCTTTTTTTATTCCTTACTGTCTCTGGTTTTTCCAGGCTCCATTTTGGAAGTCTGACCACTGTAGTTCATAATGAACTTTTGCGTTCCATATTTTACTATTGACATAAAGGACTAAGCACCATGGAAATTGGATTCTGGAAAAGTGTGGGATGTTGGCATGAAAAAATGTTCAGGAGGCCACATAAAATAACTGAAATTAATAAAAAACAATACTGTTGTGACGTCTGACCTTATGATGAATATATTAAACCTCTGTACATATGTGAATGTTGTTTTACAAACACTGTCTATTTAAATCTAAATAATCTAATTTAGAGTGAGATCAATTTCAATTCAGACCAGGTACTGGCGGGCCCCCCGCCACCTACGCCCGCTCCTGAGCTCTCATCTGTATGTTCACACCCACTCTGTGTTTGTCAGCGCTGTGATTCATGCGTGACTACTTGTGTCTGAGCAGGTTGCTGATGAGTACTTGGCCCCCGACGTGCTCAGCACAGTAAAAGAGATGAAGGCGGCCAACTTCAGACGAGTGCCCAAGATGCCTGTTTATGGAGTGGCTCAGCCGACATCAGAGGTGAAGTGCAGTCGCTGATTCTGTCGTCAGATTGTAACCAGTGGTTTAATTATGTCTGTGTGACACATACTGAACCATCGTGAGATGAGTGAAATTCTCTGTTAACGGTTTCTGCGTAATACTGCTGCTTGCATTTTGAGAAGATGCACGGAAGATAATTAATTTTTAACTGACTTACTGTATACAATGCAGACCACTTTATATACTCTCATCATTAGCATGAAATGCGTGTTAATTCTGATGCATTTGATCTTTTTTATTTTGCAGAGCGAATAATTGTACAGCATACAAATTCTATTAAGGATTTTGGTGATCAAGTTTTAATTTAATGCAAACTAGAACAGGTTCAAAATTATACACATGAACTAAAATATAAACATACACCCCTCTAATGTTTGAATAAATGTCCTTTAGCGAGTGGCAGAGAAACCACATGCTTTTTGTAGCCATGAAAAAGGACCTGGCATGATTCTGTATAAATACTGGACCACTTGTCCTACCTTAAATTGTAGAGCTCCTTTAAATTAATTGGTTTGGTTCATGCTACAGAGCCTGCTTTTAAGCTTATTGTTAACCTTGATTATTTATTCCAAAATCAGTTTTAATGTGCGTTTGGCATCATTGTCCATTTGGAACACTAAGCTGTTTCAACGGTTTACTTATCTGACCCATTTTATTACTTCTAGTAAAGCAAAATTGGTCAGGATGTGTAGAACCAGCCCAGGAACCATCAAGACTTAAGCCTTGATAATAAACTGGTGCCATGTCCACAGCAAAGCAAGTTTAACATCTCCATGAACTAGGAGGGTGCCCTCAAAAAAGAACCATCTGCTCTAAAGTAGACACAAGTCAAACATTTTCTGGAGCCACAGTGGCAAGTACAATGTTTGGAGGAGTCAAAGTGAGGCTTTTAAACCTAAGAACATTGTAACAACTGTCAGGCATCATGCAAAGTGGATGGAACAATGAAGAAGAAGGAAGACCTCCAGACTTTTTCAACTGAAACAATTTTGTGTTCTAACAAGACGGTAAGCCCAAATTCACATTAAAACTAGAATTGATAAAGCAGGCTAACATTAAGCTTCTGAAACAGCACAGACCTCAAACCTGTTAAAATGTTTTTACACTATGCTTAAAAGCCAACTGCATGCCAGGGTCCCAAACAGCTTGAATGAGCTGTCCCACTTCTTATAACAAGAGTGATGAAATATCCAAATTATGCCCAATGCCTTTTGATTGCTACAAAAAACATTAAGTTAAAGTGCAGTGATGTTGTTTGTTGGATAAATGTTTCAAATGCATAATCAAAAGCCCCAAATCGGTGAGTGTATGTCTACCTTCAAACTGGCACTCTAAATGTAGGATATTCACAAAGAATAAAAACCACAGATGATTTGGAATTTTTTGTTATCTTTAGTTTAATCCCCAAACACTTGACCTTTTAGGTTCCTTTCATTTTTTCCAAAATAAACTGCAGAGATTATTAATATGCATTACTGTATTTTGGAATATCTAACAGTGCAGATAGATTCGCAGGAAAGACTCATGATTATTTTATGAAGATTCAGACGCCCACCACAGGAAGCTCAAGCTAGACTTCCAGCTCTTTGCCTTAATCCTGACCGTGCTCTCTGCAGGCCATTGGAGCAGTTCTCGCCCACCTGACGGATGAGAAGAGGAAGCACAGCCACGTTTTGTGGATCAACCTGCAGGAGGAGTTGTCGTTCGAAGTAAACGGACAGATCTTCACTCCCAGGGAACCCTCGTGCCTGGACCAGCACATTCCGGTCCCAACGAGTGACCCACAGCTGCTAGAGGTATAAATGGGGGGAAAAAAATTAAAATAATTTTTTAATGTAAGTACATTTCGCTTACGTTTTCCAGGTGAAAATGGTTCTGTGTTCCCACATGTCTTTCAGAAATTAGAGACCTCACTGAAGGACGAGATTCTGCGAGCTCAGAAGTGGCTGGAGGTGACCCTGGAAAGGGAGAAACAGATGAAGATGTTTAAAAGCTGCCAGACTGTTCAGGAGATCTTCAACCAGCACAAAAGCTCCCACCAAGGCCTTGTGTATAACCGAATCCCTCTGCCAGACTGCAGCTCACCAAGGGAAGAAGTAAGCATCCATCGTCACTAATCCTCACTCTCATCTTCTTTTTTTCACTTCAGTTTCATAGATTTTTTTTCTCTCCATTCTCATTAATGTAAAGAGAAAAAGAAGGGGGTACAAAGTATGGCAATAAGTAGACTGAAAATCAAGGCAGGTCAGGACAAAGAATAAGTCTTAGTCTCCCTCTAGTGGTTAGGAATGTAACTAAACTGTGATTGCTACCTCTACATATTAAGCAAATTGCATCCTGTCATTTCTCAAGGTGAAGCTAAGATATCCTGTTGTAGGTTTATACATTTTAATGTGTGTCTTATTGTTTTCTAGGATTTTGATAAGCTCCTGGAGGCCATGAAGAGTGCATTAGCTGAGGACACCCACTCAGCTTTTGTCTTTAATTGCTCTAATGGCAGAGGCAGGACCACGACCGCCATGGTTGTTGCTGTTCTCACTCTCTGGCACTTTAAGGTAAGCTGCAGAATTAATAAAGTTGTCCATGTGAGCTTTAGGGCTGGCAGTATTTAGGACATCATTAACTAAAACCTGACCTGGGTTCAGCAGGGTTTCCCGGACTATACCGATGATGAGATCGTCAGCGTTCCCGATGCCAAGTACACAAAGGGAGAATTTGAGGTATGTGTGGTCAATGCAAATGCATTTATTGCTACAGAAAACTAATAAGCTCACTTAAGACAAGTTTGTACCTAAAATCAAATGTTTAGAACTGCATCTTTATGTTCTTTTCACAATAGGCCAAAGCACTACAGCTTGCATTCATATTGCTATGACTGTTACAATTCAATATATTTTGTGGCTCTAGTAAGATCAGGTAAATGAAAAAAAAAAATTCTGAAGCTCATAGTTGGAGGTTTGCATCAAATTGTAGCATCCTGGGGGTCACAAAGTTTCCATAACAACCATTGGAGGCTTTACCAACTGGTTGTGTTGGTGTCATGCAAGGAAAAATCATTTTCTGTCCTACCATCATAAACTTAAACATGTGGAGTTTAATATACTCTACTGAGAATTTTATGGACCCGTGTCCTATGAGATGAGACTAAGAGTTGTTTGGCAACAAACACTACAGATTTGCTGTGATACAAAGGCTGAACATGCAGAGGAACACATCATGCGCTTTGTTAAGTTTGGTGGAGGATCTGTGATGCTGTGGGGCTGTTTCTTTTCCAAATGCTATAAGAACTCTGTGAGAGTCAATGGCTTAATGAACTATTTAATATACAAGGACAAATGGCCAAATCAATGTTCACTAGGTACAAATTAAACTTACACCTCAGTCCATAGATCTAAAGCCTAAATAAAACCCTTGAGATAAAAAAAACTGCTGAAGAGAAGAGTATAAAAGAGGAACAAGGACTCTGGATGAACTAGGCGGGAATGGTCAACAATCCATTTCTCTGTATGCTCCAGCCTTTTGAAATGTATTAATATAAGACAAAGTGTATTAGCCAAAAAAACAGTTGTCCAGAAGTATTTACAGCTCGGGTACCAACAATTGTGCCATTTTGATTTTGCCAAAATAATTAGTTCTTGAAATAGGAATTTTTTTTTCTCCCTGAATAAATGTAGTCAAGTTAAAGATGAAAAGGTTCCATTATTTTCAGGTGATATTATGCTACTACAATAAAAGATTAATTTACTTTAAGGACTTTTACACATCTTTACCAGTAGTTCCAGTATGTTCGACCGGCACTGTATCGTTTGAATACTGAGACACGCTCACTGTTTTATTTTTCTCCTAAAATAAAATTTGATATTATAAGCTATTTCTGATTTTTATTGATGATTCTCCTTGTAATTGAGTCAAATTTAAACAGGGTTAAGCAAACTCATTTTTGATTCCTAAATAATCATTGAACCCAACTTTTACAGGTTTTCTGTTAATCCTGCTTCTTGATTTCTCTGTAGCCTGCTCAGTTGTCCTTGTGTTTTATTTTTGCTTTACTAGGTGGTCAATTATCGTTGTTGTTGTTCCATTTTGTTTGTGTTTTGTTGACATTTTACCAAGCACACCCTAAGCCAAAAACACTACTTAAGGCACAACTCAAATAAAATAAAAAACTTTTTGTGCAGTTTTTCCACAGGGCTTACAGCAACACTTAGGTATAATTGAGATTGAGATTGAAAAGCAGTGATGCAGTCTTATTATAAGCAAGAGCTTTTCTTCTCTGGTCTGTAAATTAGAGGCACTGGTTTGTTTTTTTCTTTTCTCGGTTCAGAGCTGTGACAATGAGTGGTTGGAACCTGCTGGCTGTGTCCTTAGCACAGGCGGCCACACTCTGCAGCTACACAATGCCACATGGTAATCACAGCAGTGTGTCCATTGGATTTTCTCAGAGGCACAGAACGGTCACCATGGAAACCTCTCAAGAAAGAGGGATGTCGTAATCACCTCTGAATTAACTGCAAAAAATGCTGTGATGACTGCAAAGTCTGACATAGTATTCAGTGTAGGAAAAGAAGCAATCTTAAATAACCTCTCTCATTTTACCTAGCTATGCCTTCTGAATCTCTCTCATGGGGTTTTTGGTATTTGCAGAGAACTTTGTGGTATTTACTGCTGCTGTTGGCTTCTCAATCAGCTCCACTCTAAAAAGATGCTTTTAGTGATGAATTTGTAGAAATGGTGGAATATGTTGCCATTTTAAAGCCATAAGGTTTTTCCTGGAACTGTAAGAAATCTAAACCTAAAAGGTTTAAATATTGGTTTTGTTAAATCAGATAACATCAAGCTGGACTCTGGGTTTTGTAGTGTAAGTGCATTAACTGAAAATGAGGATATGTGGATGTGGTTACTGTTTGTTTCCTCTGACAAAAAGAAGTGGAGCCGCTTTATTTTTTATTTTTAAACATTTTTGTTAATAAAGCTGCACATTTTTTAACAAATATATTGTAATTGTAATGACATTATTATCACAAGGGACTGTTTGGAATGCGATAGCTGTTTGCTAATATATTTGAAGTATCATGAGTTCAAGCTTCGCATGCAAATTAAGATCATTAGCCTGTTTGATAGAGTCTAACTGCAGTGGATGCCCTTACCTGATAGGTTACTGTGTCTAAAATTCTAAAGGTCACAGACTGTCAACAGCACAGATGAAAATAATAGTTCATAATAATAATAGGGTCATCGGACAGTTTTTTAATATTGTGCAGCCCTAGTTTTCAAATGGCATTTCTATTGATTGATATCTGATAAATCATACAATAGCCTCATTGTATGAATATTTTGACATCTAAAAATGCTGGAACTTGATATATTTATTTTACTACGTTTATTAGTATCAACTTGTTGCAAAACGTGAAGAATAAAGCATTTCTGTATCACCTGATCCAGAGCATTTCCACATCACAATGTCCTTTCTAGGGTGTTAGAGTGGTCTTTTATTGTTTATGAAGAACTCAGTGTGTTCTCTATTATGTTTTACACATGCAAAAAACTTCAGTGATGAGACTGGGGTCGTCCATGGCAACATATCTAGGTTCTGGGTGTTGTCTGGAGGAGCCTGACAGCATCAGCGCTTATCCATAATGTGTGGCTTGCATGCATAAGTTATTATTGGTCATCAGGGAATTTGGAGTAGGAGGGGCTATGCTCCCAACTCCCAACTGTGCCAAAAATGTCATATCTCTTTGCGTGGCGTAGGGTGTTGTCTTCTGAGTGGAAGCATTTACAGCTTTCATTGTAAATAAGTTACTTAGTTTTAGAATATGAAACCATAATAAATTAAAGCAAAGTTTTATTCATCTTACATCTTTTTAAATTTAGCATTGAAGGAGCGGGACTTTCTTGCCTTCTTTGCGCCGGACAACAGCCCTGAACATCCAACTCGTCCTGCAATAAAATTGTTTAGATCAAAGCAAATTGATGTGTTACAATGACCCAGTCAAATCCCAGACTTACAGCTAATTGAGAATATGTAGCAATACTTAAAACGTTATGTCCACAGATGCTCTTCATCCAACCTGACTAAGCTTTAGTTATTTCGCAAAGAAGTTTGGGCAAAAATGTTATTCTGTAGATGTAAAAAAGGTGGAGCTGAATACAAATTTGTACACACTTTTCAAATTTCTCATACTCGTCGTCTTCCACTTATCAGGGACCGGGTCGCGGGGGCTGCAGACTTTGCAGAGACACCCAGACGTCCCTCTCCCCAGACACCTCCTCCAGCTCCTCCGGGGGGAGCCCAAGGCGTTCCCAGGCCAGCCGAGAGACATAGCCCCACCAGCGTGTCCTGGGCCGTCCCCTGGGCCTCCTCCCGGTGGGACGTGCCTGGAACACCTCCCGAGAAAAGTGTCCAGGAGACATCCGACATCCGGTATAGATGCCCGAGCCACCTCAACTGGCTCCTCTCGATGTGGAGGAGCAGTGGCTCTACTCCGAGCCCCTCCCGGATGGCAGAGCTCCTCACCCTATCTCTAAGACCAACCAGTAAATCGAGAGCTTCGCTTTTCAGCTCAGCTCTCTTTTCACCACAACGGACCGGCACAGTGCCCCCATTACTGCGGCAGCCGCACCGATCCGTCCGTCTGTCCCTCACTCGTGAACAAGACCCCGAGATACTTAAACTCCTCCATTTGAGGCAGGAACTCCCCTACAACCTGAAGAGGACAAGCCAGCCTTTTCCGGTCGAGAACCATGGTTTCTGACTTGGAGGAGCTGATCTTCATCCCAGCCACTTCACACTCAGCTGCGAACCGCCACAGTGCATGCTGTAGGTCTTGGCTAGAGGGCGCCAGCAGGACCATGTCATCTGCAAAAAGAAGAGACGAAATCCTCTGGTCCCCAAACCAGACCCCCTCCGGCCCTTGGCTGCGCCTAGAAATCTTGTCCTTAAAAGTTATGAACAGGACCGGTGACAAAGGGCAGCCCTGCCGGAGTCCAACATGCACCGGAAACAGGACCGACTTAGTGCCGGCAATGCGGACCAAACTCCTGTTTCGCTTGTACAGGGACCGGATGGCCCCTAATAAAGGGCCCCCGATTCCATACTCCTGGAGCACCCCCCACAGGGCATCACGAGGGACACAGTCGAATGCTTTCTCCAGGTTCACAAAACACATGTGGACCGGTTGGGCAAACTCCCAAGAACCCTCAAGTAGCCTGTAGAGGGTATAGAGCTGGTCCAGTGTTCCACGGCTGGGACGAAAACCACACTGCTCCTCCTGAAGATGAGGTTCGACTATCAGCCGGACTCTCCTCTCCAATACCCTGGCGTAGGCCTTACCAGGGAGGCTGAGGAGTGTGATCCCCCTGTAGTTGGAACACACACTCCGGTCACCCTTCTTATGAAGGGGGACCACCATCCCAGTCCAGAGGCACTGTCCCCAACCGCCACAGAATGTTGAAGAGGCTTGTCAACCATGATAGCCCCACAACATCCAGGGTTTTGAGGTACTTAGGGCGGATCTCATCCACCCCCGAAGCCTTGCCACCGCGGAGCTTTTTAACCACCTCGGTGACTTCAGCCTGGGTGATGAAAGAGTCCAACCCCGAGTCCCCAGCCTCTGTTTCCACCAGGGAATGCGTGATGGCAGGATTGAGGAGATCCTCGGAAGTACTCCTTCCACCGCCCGATAATGTCCTCAGTCGAGGTCGAGCAGCCTCCCACCCCCTCTGTAAACAGTGTTGGCGAAGCACTGCTTCCCCCTCCTGAGGCGCCGGACGGTTTGCCAGAATCGCTTCGAGGTCAACCGGTAGTCCTTCTCAAGGCCTCACCAAACTCCTCTCAGGCCCGAGTTTTTGCCCCTGCCACAGCCCGGGCCGCGGCACGCTTGGCCTCACGGTACCCGTCAGCCGCCTCAGGAGTCCCCCAAGCCAACCACAGCCGATAGGGCTCCTTCTTCAGCTTGACAGCGTCCCTTACCGGGTTCTGGGATTGCCGCCGCGACAGGCACCGCAGACCTTACGGCCGCAGCTACGGGCAGCAGCATCGGCAATAGATGCGGAGAACATGGTCCACTCGGACTCTATGTCTCCAACATCCCCCTGAATCTGGTCAAAGCTCTCCCGGAGGTGGGAGTTGAATACATCCCTGGCCGAGGGCTCCGCCAGACGTTCCCAGCAGACCCTCACTATGCGCTTGGGCCTACCAAGTCTGTCCCGCTTTCTCCTCTTCCAGCGGATCCAACTCTTCAGTGGACAGCTCAGCCCCTCTCTTCACCCAAGTGTCCTAAACATGCGGCCGAAGGTCTGATGATACGACAACAAAGTCGATCATTGACCTCCTGCCTAGGGTGTCCTTTTTATTACAAAATTCTATTTGTAATAAAAATCTTTTAAATTGATCAAGCCTTGTCATTCTACACCACAAATCTGCACTACTTTGTGCTGCTCTATCACAGAAAAGTTAAAATGTTAAAAAGTTGGTTTGATTTCTCTAATAATCTTGTGTTTGTGTTAAGTGGCTGAAAATAACATCTTTTAATAATATATTTTTCCTAAAGCAAGATAAATAATCTAAATGTTTTGCTTGCTTACCCAAAGTGATTGAATAAACTTTTATGCATTCATAGATTCTGAAGTGTCCACCGATACGAAACTGAATTCTGCCAAATAATTTCTCTTTTGGGTAAATTTGCTGATTCGCTACTAATCCAAGTTGACAACTTGTAGCAGCAGGTGTAGCGACCAAGAAAACATTAATTATAAGGTAAACAAACTGGGACAAATTTTAAGAAACTGAATAAGAAATGAGGGTCTTGCTGCAAGCCCTTCCTCTCTCCTCTTCCCGACTTCTCGGAACCAAAAAAGGTCGTTTAGATGATTAGATGATTGACCGCTTTCTGCAACACTGTTTTTGTGCTTTAACGTCACGTGCACGTGTTGCTGGAAACGTTCCCAGTTTCTGCAGGGTCAACACTATAAATGAACACGCTGACACACATTTGCACCAGTGCACTAATTGGGTCAACACAGACAGGCGGGGTTCTTTACAACCGACCTAAGTTTCAAATCTAAGCCAAGAGAAATGCCTCTTGTTTTGCAAACATTTATGCAGCATCATATGGATGAAAACATACATTAGAAGAGGTTTGAAAGACTAAATGACTTTCTAGGTCTGACTGTCTTTCCAGAGGGAGCAATTAAGATAACGGGTCTTCGAAATAAAGTTGAGTAGGTATATTGGCACTACATATATGATCCAGAGTTCCTTTGTAGTTAAACGAGAAGCTCGCAGAAGGACAGTATTCTAACCTTTTTGGTCAAGTGGATTGATGGAAATCATTTATCATCAAATTTTATTAAAATAATTAGAATCAAAGCAAATATTCATTTAGATGAATTTATAATTATTTAATTGTTGTGTTTGTATTCTTCTGTATAAATTAGCTTTGCACTATGTATCTACTGAAAATGCTATAAACCTTAATTCTACAAATGTAACCTAGAAAACATGAGAATAAATCTTGTGGAATGAATATGTAGATGTACAGGGGTTGGACAATGAAACTGAAACACCTGGTTTTAGACCACAATAATTTATTGGTATGGTGTAGGGCCTCCTTTTGTGGCCAATACAGCGCCAATTCGTCTTGGGAATGACATATACAAGTCCTGCACAGTGGTCAGAGGGATTTTAAGCCATTCTTCTTGCAGGATAGTGGCCAGGTCACTACGTAATAATGGTGGAGGAAAACGTTTCCTGACTCCCTCCTCCAAAACACCCCAAAGTGGCTCAATAATATTTAGATCTGGTGACTGTGCAGGCCATGGGAGATGTTCAACTTCACTTTCATGTTCATCAAACCAATCTTTCACCAGTCTTGCTGTGCGTATTGGTTTATTGTCATCCTGATACACGGCACCGCCTTCAGGATACAATGTTTGAACCATTGGATGCACATGGTCCTCAAGAATGGTTCGGTAGTCCTTGGCAGTGCCCGGCCCATCTAGCACAAGTATTGGGCCAAGGAATGCCATGATATGGCAGCCAAAACCATCACTGATCCACCCCATGCTTCACTCTGGGCATGCAACAGTCTGGGTGGTACGCTTTTTTGGGGGCTTCTCCACACCGTAACTCTACCGGATGTGGGAAAACATTAAGGTGGACTCATCAGAGAACAATGCATGTTTCACATTGTCTGCAGCCCAAGATTTGCGCTCCTTGCACCATTGAAACTGACGTTTGGGCATTGGCATGAGTGACCAAAGGTTTGGCTATAGCAGCCAGGCCGTGTATATTGACCCTGTGGAGCTCCCGACGGACAGTTCTGGTGGGAACAGGAGAGTTGAGGTGCACATTAATTCTGCCGTGATTTGAGCAGCCGTGGTTTTATGTTTTTTTGGATACAATCCGGGGTTAGGACCGAACATTCCCTTTCAGACAGCTTCCTCTTGCGTCCACAGTTAATCCTGTTGGATGTGGTTCGTCCTTCTTGGTGGTATGCTGACATTACCCTGGATACCGTGGATCTTGATACATCACAAAGACTTGCTGTCTTGGTCACAGATGCACCAGCAAGATGTGCACCAACAATTTGTCCTCTTTTGAACTCTGGTATGTCACCCATACTGTTGTGTGCATTTCAACATTTTGAGCAAAACTGTGCTCTTACCCTGCTAATTGAACCTTCACACTTTGCACTTACTGGTGCAATGTGCAATCAGTGAAGACTGGCTACCAGGCTGGTCCAATTTAGCCATGAAACCTCCCACACTAAAATGACAGGTGTTTCAGTTTCATTGTCCAACCCCTGTAGAACCTATTGATCTGTCAGAGCAAGATGCATTGTATAGATCCCCACTAAGCCAACCTGGAGAAATATTGCTACTAATTTTTTAAACTAAGACAAAATCATTGCAGAGTTTAGAATCTTATATTAGCATGGCTGTATTAGCATTGCGAACAGTTAAAAAACAGCAGTCACTGTGCGTTTTCTAGAAAACGTTGATGCTTTAACTCTGTGATTTCAAAAAGCCTACATTTTCAAGTTCAGAATGTTTCCTGAAAGAAAGAGACTGAAAGGTCAAAAGGACAAAATAGTCCCAATTATCATAAACAATTTGCCTTTCATCTGCTTAAAAAAAGCAGATTTCTCTTGCAGCAATCAAGCTGAAAATCAGGCTACTCCTGCTGCTCAAAATTATTACCTAGAAAGAGAAATAAACTAATTTGCAATGGTCAAGCATATGGGTTGTTTGCACGTGTCAAATTTCTAACCCTGCTTTAAACTGCTCTGCAACATAATCCCTGAACTGTCTGGTGTGTTCCTTTGTTCTTCATGACGTTGTTTGTTCTCTAATGTTCTCTAGCAAACCTGTGAGGCCTTCTTAGAACAGCTGGATTCATACTGAGATTAAATTAAACACAGATAAACTCTATTTACTAATTAGGAGACCTCTGAAAACAATTAGTTGCACTGGATATTATTTAGGGTGTCAGAATATACGGGGCTGTTTTCATGTGTGTTTTTTATGTAAAGAATTTTAAAAACCACCTATCATTTCGTTTCACTTCACAGTTATGCACTTTTGTAGGCCTTTCACATAAAATCCCAATAAAATTCAAAGCGTTTGTGGTTGAGGTGGGAAAAAATCTGAAAAAGTTCATGAACAAAGTTTATGAAGATGAAAACCTTTGGAAGGTATTGCATAATGCCTGTTATAGTTTTGCAGTCTTATCAAAACTTTTAGAACATCCTGAAAACTTTAGGCTTTAGCAGTGCTGCTTAAAAAATGTGTGCGTTTTTTCTGCAGGTTGTAATGCGTCTGGTTCGCCTTATCCCCGATGGCCACAGGAGGAAGAAAGAGGTAGACCTGGCGCTGGATTCTGTCAGTGAGACCATGACCCCCATGCACTATCATCTGAGGGAGATCATCATCTGCACTTACAGACAGGTACACCCCAGACATTCCTGTTGTGTTCTTTAACCAGTCTCCAGGACTCTGAACAGCCATTTTAGAATAAAAATGGGCTTGTTAGTTAGATGTAGGTTTCAAAAATGTCTAAGCTGAGGATTTATTTCACTGAGGATCAACTATAGAACTAAAATTAAACTGAAAATCCAGTGTTTGCAAAAATATTTCAGATATTACAGAGAGTTGTGTACAGCTTATCAATTTTGATAATTTCTTGTCTCAGAAGGTCGGATCATGCAAAAAAGAAGGAAAAAGACATGCACTGCATTTTAATGTATAGCCTCTTTTGCTATTGGTGGCAAGCAACAGTGGAGATGATTTTTGTGCAGTTGCACACAAAGACCTGTAGATGGCTTCAGGGCTACAAATTTATGTGGGTCCACTGCTTTCTATGGAAATAATGGTGGCTCAGCACACTTCATCTCTGAAACTTAATGGAGATCCCTTGGATTCATAATGAAAAACAGTTGGAGGGGGAAAATGCAGGAAAAGAGGAGGGTTTAGGAGGTCGACCTGTTGGAAGTATTTTTATTTTCAAGCTGAACATAGTTTAAACATCATATTGGTGTTAGCTGCTTCATTTGCCAGAAGCCCTGAATGTGTTTCAGTACAACAAATAAACACAGGAACAGCCAACATAGAGAAGAATTTAAAGATTCTGACCATGAAAATGTTCCTGGAAGCTTTTTCCAGGACCTTTAATCTTGTGTTTTAATTATAAAAGTACAGCGAGAGTAAAAGGAGTTGAGGTTTCGATTTTTCTCAGAAAATGTTTTTGTACCTTTGCGTCCACAGCTCTGTTTTAGCCATTTGTAATGCAGACTAATCATGGTGCCTCTGTGCACCGTCAGCTGCCCTCAGCACACGGGAGGCGCCCGGTCCTGTCTCCATCGTATCAATGGGCCTCATTGTCCCATGAACTCTGTCGTTTTCCCTGCCTGTCACTTTTAGATGCCAAGGTCCAGGAAAAAAGAGCTCCCTGTAAACTCACTTTGCAATTAGTGAGATACTTTGTCTCATAATTTTTTTAGAACTTACACATGTTTATTAAAAGATATATTATGTAATGTTGGTAGAGATTTAAAAAAACAGACGTTCATTTCGTAGGAAATAATTAAGTCATTTCATTAAATAATTAGTTTAAGGTTTTTAATGACATCAAGAATTCTCTAAATGAAAACTATGCAATTTTATAATTTTATGCATTTTGAGTTTCTTGCTGATTTGGTTATTTAATAAACATCCCATGACTTAAAGCCAAAGTTTAAACTGTGGTATATCTACCACTAGAGGTACTTTAGTTGCCTTTAGTAGTACTTCAGAAGAAAACAAGAAATAAGTATGGCATTCAGAAAATGTTCTTATAAATTATGCATGTTAGAAGCATGGGTGATATCTCTGAGAGAGCAGTCAGTGCAAAAGAGGGTTTTACCAATTCTTCCAAGTATTAACGAAGTGATATAGAAGTTTAGAGGATTAGTGATAAGCTTGGGAAGCAGGGCTAGCATTGCTAAAACGGCAATCTCTGTGAATTCCCAGGGAATGTACACAATTTTTTAAAAATCTGAGATTACCAAAAAGCTGCCAGATTTCCCCAATTCAGCATGTTTTGCTACAGACAAAAGGTAAAAGCTCAAAAAGTTAAAAACAGTGCAACCTTGCTCTTCTTTGTGTAGCTTCCTCTTTATATGCTGAAAGTGTTGCCCTCTCTAGCTCTTGCGGAGCCTGAAGGAACCACAGACATGTCTCGACATGTTGCCAAGGAGGATATCCCTAAAATCTTTTACTTTATCTGTGTGTAGAAAACCTGGGGAGACAATTATGCTGAAGGCCAGTTTGTGAATCACCATTATTGGTTTGTTTAATAAGTTAAGTTGGAAACCACAACAATTGCACAATTTCTACCCGTATTCCACAGCTAACAAAATATGTCTTGACCCTTTTTTTTTTTTAGAGCTGGAACTTTAAAAACTGAGAGATTATTATTACTGATTTCAGTGTAACACACTAGCTGTTCTTAGGTGTTGTTCATGTTTTATGATGTTGGTAATTATGACATGATAGTCATCTACTGGCCTGGGATGGTTGCTTCAGCATAGGTTGGAATTATTCCTCTCTTATGCCTGAGTTGAGATTTTTTTTATTTTAACTATCTGGTTAAAAATCTGTTTGTAATTAAATGCCTTCTGGACCCTCAATGAGCCATGCTCCTGCATTTTGCACAGCCTGTTTTTAAAATTGATTCTAATATTTATTCTAATATTTAAATTTCCATGCGCACAGCATACAAAACTGTATTATGGGCTGTATTTTGTGAAACTAGCAAATCTAAGTTTTCCCTAGCATTCTACATGTTTTCAGCCTTTACAGTGATATTGACAGGAAAAAAGGGACTGTTTTGGTTGCTGTTCCTTCCTCTCGGTCTGTGGAATGTGCCCAAACGGCAGTTTTGATCTGAGAGCAGCTGAAACACCAGTCAATAAACGTTATGGTGTTCCAAGCAAAGCACTAAGTTTATGAAGCATGAGAACTTTTTTTCTTCCGTATGTTTTGTCCACAGTTGATTCACTGAAGCCACATTGAAATATGTTACAAGGTAAATTATTAAAGACTCAGAACAGAGAGGGAACATGTTTTTTAGCAAACTGCTCAGCTCATAAACATTGTGACGTGAGTTTATTATTGGATGGAATGTGCTTAGTCAGATAGATCTTTATTTTTAACTCATGTTGGTATGCATTTTTAAGGCTGTCCTGCAAAACATATTTGTCGCTGTTGAGGAAAACATATACCGCTGCATCTGGAACACCATCAGTGCCCAAGTTCATACGAATTAAATGTAGTTACAAATTCAAGCATATGCATGGCATTGGTTTCAAGTAATGGATTGGGACTCATTGGTGAATGCCTTCTCTTAAACGACTCAGATTGAAAAGAAAAGCCTCTCCCCGGCGTCAATTACCACAGGTTTACTTCACTGTATCTTTGCTGTGCTAGTCTGACTTGCAGGTTTCTGTCAAGATGATTTGCTAGACCTTTTTAACAAAATCTTTTGCTATATGATTTATGTTATCAATAAGAATAAATTAGAATAATGATTTAGATCTACTGTAGTGGATTTCAGGTTGGAACAAAGTCAATGTTGCAGTTTTCCTCCTGTTTGCACCACCAGGCCAGGCAATAAACAGTGCCAGACGTTGCTAGAACTGGCAGGCAACAGCAGACTAAAAAGTGGGGGAAAAAATGTGGGGAAAAAGTTTAACCCCCACCTTGAACCCTCCCCCTCTAAAGCAACCTTCTTCTCCCAGTTTGACTTTTGCTTCTCTTCTGTAAGAGCCTTTAAATCCCTGCTGCCAACCAGACATGAGGCCACAATTCAGATGCAAACTCTAACCACTAAGTAAATGCAATAAAGACACAAATCACTGTTTCTTGCACAACTAACAGCTGCAGTGGCCTTGTGCCTTTTGTTGTCAGGCTTTTTTGTGCTTGTTTGACATATTCTTATAGGTTTGGCAGGAAATCTCAAATTAACAATGACTAGAATAATTTCTTCACCAGCACACATTTATCTTTCCTATTTGTTTGACTCCTTTAGTCCTCTCCCTTCTTTTTGTTTTATGATCAGCCTTCACCTAATGCCTTTCTTATCCCGATAGCGCATTTCAACAGTTATATTTCTGCAACTAATTTTGCTCAGTGTGCCTAGTGTTACCTTTCATTCCAATAAGCTGTGGTCTCCATAGCTTTGACTGATTTATTTCCAAGCAGCATAAACTCTGTGACCCAAGAATGTGATCACTGAAGATCGCTGGCTTCCACCCAATCCTTCAAGAAGCTACTGAAAGCAAAACTGAGCTGCATTTTGGAGTTGGCCAATTTCAGAAACCTGAATAATATTAATCCTTTGCTGCTGGGCGAGAGCAACTGCTGCAATCTTGATTTTTTTTATGTTGCCTTTAGTTCAAAATGTGATGCTTTTCCACACAGGTGGTGAAAAAGACAGAGATTGAAAAATGAGAGAGTCCTACAAATCTTGCTTCCTGTGTGTCCAAAGAAAGGGGCTTATGGTTTGGACAGAGCAATGGAAGAATATTTTTAAATACAGAAGAATGCTGCGTGCAGGTTTTTTGTGTAAAGGTAGTGATGGTATTGAGATTAAAAAGACAGAGGGGCAACAAGGACTTCCAAGTTCTCAGAATTAGGAAGCAAGTACAATGAATAACATACACTGAAAGTGTTTATTAGGAGCCTAGTCATTGTTGAACCTTTCTGCTTTAGAACTATGATTTTCCAGGAATGCACCCTGATTCTGTGTCTTGCCTTGATGCGTCTTGTAACATTTTGTCACAAAGGTGTTGATGTAAAAAGATTTTAGCTCAAATCAATGAAATGACAAATTCATAAAAGCAACATTCTAATTGTTTTCTGCTCACATAATTACCAGGTAACAGCTACCAAGTGCAAGTACATAAGGTAATTTTTGCTCTAACTTGGTGACTTGTGGTTGTTGATCTCTAGATGTTTGAATTATCTTGTCCTTTTTGTGCAAACCAGTCCATTCAGAAGAAAGCAATGACTGTTTTATAAATGACTGTATTTCAAATGAAAACAAGTGTGAAGTAAAACAGTCTTACTATAAAATAAATATGAGAAAACATCACTATCTCCTTCACACTCATTGATGTTTACCCTTTTAGAGGACTAAGCATTTACCCTGAAATGTTAATGGCTGAACACACAGATGCACGCACATACTGAAACAGCAGGACCGGGTGGCGGAAATATAGCACAGCAAGGTGTTTTTCATTTTTACCATGTTTACTAGCTTTCACCTATAGTTCTCACAGTTTTATTACCTTTGTGTCCAGCGGACCCAAACACCATATTTTACATAAATGTACGTGTCAAACTGTGCGCTCTGTGAAATATGCTCTGCAACACGTCCCCTACAAAGAACATAGCAGGTACGATGAGCCTTAGGTGCAGTAAAAAAATAGGTAAATTACAAGCTACAGTTGTCAGTTAGGCAATCATTTGGTCTCCCGGGTAGCAATGTGAGAGAACCCCCATAATGAAACAGGCATGTAAAACAGAGACAAGGCATATAGTTAGAGGAGGGCACAATTCAATGACATTATATCATTTTATGCATTTGTTGCTTAAATAACTATTCTTTTGTTGCCATTCTGTTTTCTTTGCACAGTAAATAATTTATTGAATAATTTAGGTTATTTCTTTAAAGTGAATCAGAAACAATGTGTGTATGAATGGGTGTGTGACTCATTGCAGTGTAGCACTTTGGGGTCCTCAGACTTGATAAAGCGCTATACAAGTGCAGGCCATTTACCACTTATTAACAGCTAAAGAAGTAAAGGTGACTTCATGTCTGAAAGTTGACGACATTTTAGCGGCTTTGTAGTCATCTTCAGAAGCAGAACTTTATGCATCCTGTGGTGTGGTTAGGAATTGTCTGAAGATCATCCCTTTGTAGAAACTATCCTCTTCAACTTTTACAGTGCCTGTGGCAGCTGCACAAGTTCAGAATATCAGTTATTCACCACTGTGCTTTAAGAATAGAATGTTATTCTTTTGATTAGTTTCTCTAGGTTTTTTTTTTTTTTTTTTAGTTTTAGCTCATTGAGGCCAGAGAGGACTTTTTACAGTAATCAGGACATATTACTATGACACATATATTTACTTATATTAGACAAAGTTCTCTTTTGCTATTTGTTTGTGCCAGTAAATAACACTGCCCAGTAGCTGTCCATGAGCTCTCTTGTATTAACCTATGCTGGATATGCCTCTTTAAATACTGGAATATTTTTAGTCAGAATTGATTTTCTCATCATAGTAAGACTTGAAATTATTAACCTTTTATCTGCACAGCATTTTATACTGACTTTCTATAAAATTTTGTTTATATTTAGCATAAGTAATTTCTGACATTACTTAACACACCAGCTGTGTTCAGTGACCTGCAAAAGTATTCGTATCCCTTGATTCATTTCCAAATTTTGTGATGTTACAGCCACATGCTGCAGTGTATTCTTAATGGTATTTATGTGAAGGAAAAATATCTTCACAGTATAATTATTTTGAATCAGGAGTTATTTAATTGTGAAGTGAAAGGAAAATGAAACATGGTTTTCAAAATCTTCCAATTGGATGAAGAGGTTCATTTGAGTCTGTAAGCTTTAGGTCTGGCCTTTGACTGTGCCATTCTAACATACAAATATGCTTTGCTAAACCATTGTGGAGCTGGTTGCATGCTTAGAGCCGAATTCCTGCTGAAAAGTAAAACTCTGCCCCTGCCTGAAGTCCTTTGCAGCCCCTAACAGGTTTCCCTTCAGGATCACCCTGTTTTTAGCTCCATTCACCTTTTCATTTGCTCTGACCAGCTTCCCTTTCACTGCCAAAGAAAAGCATCCTTCCGGCATGTTGCTGTCACTACCATGTACTGGTGTGTTCAGCGTGATGTGCAGTGTTAGCTTCCCACCACATATAGTGTTTTGTATGTAGGCAAAAAAGTTAGTTTTAGTGGTATTGTACCAGAGCACCTTCCTTTATATGTTGTCTGTGCCCCATTTTAGTTTCCCAAGGCACTTTAACCCTTGTGTGGTGTTCATATTGTTTCTGGGTCTGGTGGACCCGTTGCATTTTGTAATTTTTAATGCCTCACAATCAAACACTTAATTAAAATCATGATATGAGTGGAAACAAATTTACAATTAATTTACATTAATTGTATCATTTTTCCTTCAGTAAATAATGAAAATGGGTCCCACAGACCGGAACACCACACACGGGTTAAGTCTTAAATGGCTCTCTATGGCTATTTTGACTTTTTTCTCCCTTACTATCTATATCACCCTTGACCATTTTACTTTCTTCACGAGGCCTTCACTTTATTCTTTTTTTTTATAATCCCACACTGCCATTTCTCAGAACTGTGGCTCAAATCCACCCCATCTTAAAAAAGACTATAGACCATTGCTTCTGAAGCCATGCAAGGGTGTTAAGTCCCACCCACAGTCGCTTTGGTCCTGTTATCTGTCAAATCCTGTCAGGTCTTAAATCGTTTCACTGGGAAAAGTTATCCTTTTTTGTAACAGCTAAACTGCTGGCATTGAATACTTTTAGAACAAAATTACATGTGACTTGAGGGATATGCAGAATTTGTGACCAGCACAAGTTGCTCTAGGAATTGTACATGCACGATGCCAAAGTCGAAAAGCCCTGTTCCACATGCTAGGACAGTTGTGAGGCAGATAACGATTGTGATAGAGATGCCCTTACTGCTTCCATATAGCCAGCAGGTCACAAAGTTAGCAAACAGCGGTCAGACTCACACTGCCAGATCAATATTTTTCTTCACACTTTTAGCATTTAGAATTCATAATTGGAAGTCATTTTGTTAATGCCCCCTTTTTATGTGGTGGTATTAAGACCCACTATTCCTTAATGCATTTTTCAAACATGCACTGTTTCCCATTATTCATGTAAAGGCATGAAAACAAATATGACCAGAGAAAACATTTCCTATTGCTGATAAGCTGAGTCTGCACAGCATCATTTTTCTCTTTGGACAGAGGAAGAGTTCAATCTGTCTCATCCCAGTTTTACTGTCTATACTTCCATTTCACAATTATGTGCTACTTTGTGTTGGTATATCAAATAAAATCCCAATAACATAGATGGAAGTTTGTGGTTGTAATGTGACAAAATTGGAAAAGCTCAAGGGTTCTGAATACTTTTGCAAGGCACTATTCTGTGTCCTTTTAAGTTTGACTACATGGTCAAGAAGAGCGTTTCTCTAAATATGAAGCTGCATAAAGGTGCATAAAGTAAGGGAGGAAAAGCAAGTAGATGCCATGTGTTGGCCAAAGCCCTGAAAAGAAAGTAGCAACAGTTTGTTAAACATGTGGCAACATTCAGTGGTACTTGTTTTTGTTTACATTTTCTGATGATTTGTTTTGTGTGCACATTTAGTGCCAGCTGATTAAAACTGAATTGATTTTGTTCATAGTTCACCACCAAAATATTAACAATTAAATTTAGTCCCAAGATGAACTAGTTCCTTTTAAGTCATGACATCTTTCTATAAAATAGTCTTTAAAAACATGTAGATCCTGATGTTCTGTAGCAATTAGCATATCAATCATGTCATAATGCAGCATTTGCAACCAGGCCTGTGTATTTACATCCGTTTAATTATCTCCTCTTCTTTTTGATTATATAAACCTGATTTTTAATTTGCTCAAATTCTCAATGAAGCTGTTTTAATTGTTTTACTCTTCTATTCTGCTTTGCTAAAATTCTGATATTGTTCAAGGACAACAGCTGACAAAATCATTTACATAACATTTTTGCTGTTTCAGCTACACTTACCAATAGTATAGTCAGTGAGACAAGCTGTAGATTAAAAGGCACAGCAAAAACCAGAAGACAAATGAAGCCACAACTAAATGTATTCTATCACATTTACCTTTCCTCTCTGAGGAGCTCTGCATGAAGGAGGCTCCTGCATGATGACAACAGAAGTGTGGTGTTGTATATTTATGCTGTATATGTAGATAATATCATGGTGAGGGGAGAGGCCTAGCTATATTATCAACAACGAGTCCTCTGAGACATATATATGCGTATACAGTATATCTGAACTGCTGACACGTACACACACAGCAGTCACCAAGCTCTCACCTTCTAGGGAAAATGTTGTAACTGTTTTCTACATAAACTAAATTGTGATGTAAAACAACAGCTCAAAGATGAAAGTTCTCAAAAAGTTAACACTGCACTAGAAAGTACTCATTAACCGTGTTTGTGCACGACACTGATTCTAACAGCTACTCTTAAGTTACCAACAGGCAGCAAGAGAACTTTGTGTGATAATGTTGAACCCACACAGAAACTTAGAAATGCTTAAAAGAAAACCAGCATTTACCCATGTCACTGTAAAAATGACCGTTCTGGGCCAAATTGTTCTACTCGTCCATGAAGTTCACAAACAGAAAACAGGTTTGACATCAAGACTGAGCAAGACTCAGACTGAGATTTAAAATATTGACTGTGTTATAGGCTGTAGTTTCCTCTACATGCCATTTTTTCTGTCTCAGCGTAGGGTTTGGATGCCCCAAATTGTTTGTTTTTTGATAGTTTATGGAATGATTGATTAGAAATTGGAGTCTCCAAGGGTTGTATTGCCAGGCATGTGCATGTACAAAATGTACCATAATTTGTGTGGTTAATGTGGGCAGATATTCCAGCCTGTGTGCAGGCCAAGTTGATTAGCTCTGTCTCCCTCCGTGGCATTTGTAATCTCTGCTCAGCAGACATGTCATGTATTCACTTTTGTTTTCTGCTTTCAAAAAGTTGCTCTAATTGTTGGGTTATTCCGTCCTCATTTGCCAAGCTTTTGGTTATTTTAATGTTTGACTTCTCTCCTATTGTCAGTATTAGAGTTAAATATTACAAGACCATTTGATCTACTTTCTGGCACATTTTAATGAATCCTGCGTAAGAGGTCTTCGGGGTTGTGCTTAGATGGACTGTGTGTATAGAGCACTTTATATACAGTGTTTGGATTCCAAACTAAAATCCACCTCAGCTTTAACGTCATGATTTAATCAGCACAGTGTGGCTGGAAAAAGACAGAGGCTTGGAATCTGCAGAAACCATTAGCAGAAAGGCATCTTTGTCTATTTCTTTAACCGGCTGCTTCATGGCTTCTCTGGGCCTTTAAAATGAGTTTTAGGCTCCATCTTGATCTATAAAGCTCAGTTTTTTTTTTTCAAATTGAGGCCAGATGATGTATAACTTTAATTTTCAGCCAACCTCGTGGGTGTAATTTAGTGGTTCCATCTATGTTAAAATTTTCTTTAAAAAAATAATCATATTGGATGTGCTAAATCCTACTCTCAAAAAATATATACAAATATGTCATGTAACTTTATCTTGTACATTTTAAACATCTGAGAGCTAAAAAACTTTAACTTTTAATGAGTTACACAAAAGAGAGATTAATGTTTGCAGGATTAAAAAATAATGGGGAAAAGGAAAATTCCCAAATGTAAACAGTTCATTTTATTAAAAACTGCAGATATACTGAGTAATGCAGCTGAGATACTGGCTAAATGATAGTATGATAATAAAGGAGGATTGTATTTTTTTACTGACGTTTGCTCAGCATTAATAATTAAAAAAAGAAACATATTTCCTACTGCCAGACGTAAATGAACTAAAGTAGGGTAAATTGCAAAATTTCTGTTTTGAATTACAAGATATTTAAATTGTACTTTGTCTATGAGGTACTCTTTAATCTGTACTTCATATTGCTTTTCTTAAAAAACATATAATTATATTTTAGAGCAGGGGTCTCAAACAAATTTACAAAAGGGGCAAAATCTAGCCCCATCTTATTATGCTTGATTGCATCCGTAAGACAGCTTTGGTGTGTCATCATATCCATCTTCATCACAGAGAATAGTTGCCACAAATAGGGTATAAATACCAAACAGACAACGCTATCTCTACTTTCTTGATAAAACCTTAAAACTTCATATTAAATAACAAAAAAGGGCAGTATTAGTAATTATTTTCTTTAGTGTGACAAACCTCCAATCTACATGAGACGGCTATTTATCAGTGACAGAAGGCTACACATTAGCACTTTAACAAACTGTCAGCATATAGTTGGATATTCCTTACTCAGCTGTTCTTATTATTAAGAGATGTTTTTGGAACGCTAGAGGAAATATAGACTGACACGTCACCATTCTCACCACACTTACAAATGTAAACTTCACATATAGGCCCACCTTCTGCACCACATGGTATGCCTGAAATGCCGCAACAGGACACATTTAAAAAAATAAATACATAACTTGACAGATCACAGTGGATGGATGGATGGATAGGTGGATGGATGGATGGATGGATGGATGGATGGATGGATGGATGGATGGATGGATGGATGGGTGGGTGGGTGGGTGGATGGATGGATGGATGGGTAGGTGGGTGGATGGATGGATGGATGGATGTATGGATGGATGGATGGATGGATAGATGGATGCATACCGCCTTAAATGACAAAGAACTGAATAGATGATTAAGTCTTAATAAAATTTATTTTTTATAACCTATTTTCTTATACTTATTCAGGCCTGGAAATCATATTCCAGACTTTTCCCAACTTAGTATGTATCCTGTAACCAAAATCAGCCAGGTCTGAACAAAATTTAGATACACCACTGACAGTTTTTGGTTTGGATTCACTCACTGAAGTTACCTGAAAAAAAAAAAACATGTGTACATGACTTAGATGTCTGTAAATTTACTCGAGAAGCCATGTGTAAGCTGCCTGTACACCCTCAGAAAGCCTAAATTTGGTTTAGGATTTGGGTGAGAGCTGTTCTCATTGAATCCGATGAATAAGTGTTTGTGCAAAACTGTGTGGGAAGGGCCAATATAGGTTGGCCTTTTTACCTCTACAACCCCATCAGCTGGTAATTGACACCATATGTCAAATAGACAGAGAACTCCATAATATGCACCTCTTATTTCAGCACTCACCCACTTGAGCCTATAGAAGGTAAGAACCACAGCACCCTCAAGTTGAAAATATCTAGAGAATAATTTGAAATGAGAAGACAAAAAGTTGCATTTAAGAAATAAATAAAAATGAAATCAAATGAGACCTGTATTACTCGGCATTGAACTTGTCATCTTGCTGTAGTATTTAAAGAAAGCTCTGAAAAAATAAATTATCTTTGTTTTCTTTATTCTGTACTAGTTCACTTTGGATAATCAGAGCTTTCTAAGTTTCTTAATTGAAGCATTTTATTGTGAAACAACCCTCTGGATGTTATGCAGGGGATATTCTGGGGAATGTGGGATTCCAGGCACTTTGCTCAGAGCTATTTGGTGCTCATGGAGCATGTGACGGGACAGGCCAAGATATATTGGTGCAGCAGCATGTGAAATTGTGGTGGAAAAGACATCAAGATGTCTATTGATGTCTAAATGTGGTTAAATTAAGGTTTGGATTGATCAAAGGGGCTAACCTGACTTCAGAGTCTATGTTTAGGCTGCTTCTTGGCTGAAAGAAATTCCAATGTGGTAAATAAAGCTGGGAACTGGCCAACCTTAAATAGACACAAAAGGATGTCATGGATGTAAAAGACTTGGAATGTATGTCCCTGCTTTTTGGGTTAGGGTTAAACATATTGGATAGCAACGGGATATCGTGTGCATGGCCTCTCTTCAGATTCAGATCTGGGCTTTGAAGGAGCCAATCCAACACTTTAATCTTACTCTGGTAAAATTATTCTTTTGTTAATTATGATGTGTTTTTCTTCGTAGTCATGCTGAAAGATAAAGTTCTTCAGCTTTCTTTCAGAGGTCTGAAGGTTTTGTGCCAAAATTCACTGGTATTTGGAGGAAGTTAGTTCAATCATTGAAATAACTTGAGACCTGCTATTGGAATTTCTTTGTCATTCTATAAACCTCTGCACTAACTGCTCACAACAGACCCCCCCCCCCAACCACCACCGCCACATACACTCCCCCACCTTTCACCACTTACACATTGTAATTGCTCATATGTCTGCTTTGCCAGCAAGCATTCCTGAACTCAGAAAAATTGTATGTGATTTGCCTGGCTTTTCTCTCAGTGATAGCTGGGGAGATCTCAGGATGTTCATTATTACACCTCAGAGGTTGCTCCTTTTGTTCTGAAAGGCCAGGCAAGATGAGAGGATGCTGACATTTCTGTCCTGTAGTGTATTTTAACACATCAGGAGAAATTTTTCCCTTTTTTAACCCTGAAACATCACAAAACTGATAATAATGCGCTCCCTAGCCATTTGGTTTGTGACTGTCAATATGGAAAAAGGTTTATATACATACAGCAGCCCGTGTAAGACTGTCTCAGTACTTCACAAATGTAGAACATCTTTCCTGACATACTTTTCTAAAGGAATTTCTAAAAGTGCTCAGGGGATTGCTCCCCCTCACATGTGGCTCTCTCTTCATGTAGGCGGACAGATGGTAGCCCAGAGATTTAGAGTTCAGGGGATTGTTGGAGGTGTGAATTATGTAATCTCTCCAAACTAATAACTTTTATCTGTGGCTTAAGGTGTGTTTGTGTGTGTGCATGTATTTGTGTATGCATGAAAAACCCATGGCCTAAAAACCTGTAGGGGTGCAGGGTGCACATGGTAATCAGGTTCACCAATGTTCACTGTTTCCTTTTAGTCGTAACTTTGAGAAATCTGGAATAAATACCTCAGTGTGTAATATCTCTTTTCATCTTTGCTTCTAGGAAAGATCAACAACATTAGACAGTACATACATTGTCTGCCTGGGTTAAGTTTCTGCTCTTCTCTGTAACACATGCTTAGGAATCTGGTATCTGGCCATGGCAGTTTGGGAATGGAAAGGAAACCTTGTTCATACTCCCTCTTCCTCTGCTGTGTCTTTTAACTGTAGAACAATGGTATTATGGTTTACTGTGGACATTTAAAATTAGTTTTCACCCAAATACTGTGAACAGTTCTTTGTGCGTAGAGCACTTTTACCCCTTTGCATTTCGTAACTCCAAACCAACACCAGCAGTATGATCACCACTTAGTACAACACAAAGATGGAGCTGTGTGAAAATATTTGCCCTCCGAAGGATTGCTGCTACTGTTTTCTCTACCACTTCATTGTTTCACATCATCAAACAAATCTTAATAATAAAAGATAACCTGAGTAAATACAAACAGCAATTTTCAGATGACAATTTTGTTTTTTTAGGGGGCTCATGCTATCCAAACCATACTAGATTCATGTATATTGGCCTCTATTGGCCTCTATTGTTAAATGATTATTTTTCTGTGATAATCTGGATTTTTTTTTTACCCACACCCAGACTTTACTCTTATCTAACCTGCAGAATTAAGAAATCAACTAAATAGTACCAGCTAGAAAACATGAAGTAGGCTAAATTATCAAAAAAAGCGACAACTCATCCTCTGACTCAAGGAAATTGAACAACAGGTGAAAGACAAATTAGTTGACATCTAGCAGTTTGGAAAAGGCTACAAAGGCTTTGGGACTCCAGCTAAACGCAATGAGAGACATTATGTACAAACGATGAATACATGAAACAGTGGCTAACCCTCCTAGTGGCTGGCCTACCAAAATCATTACAAGAGCATATGGACAACTCTTCAAGGAGGTCACAAGACAACCTAGCACAAGAATAAAAAAAAACAACAACATAGGAATCATTTGCCGTAGTAATTGTCTCTGTTTGTGATTTGAGGTAAAAGATTCATTCATCGGAGAGCAAAATCACTGCTGATCAAAAGCACATGAAAACCCATTTTATGTTTCCCCTGAAATATCTTGATGTTTTCAAAACTTTTGGGGAAATATTGTGTGGGCTAATCAGACTAAAGTAGAATTTTTAAAGGTGGGTGATCTGTTACATTTGGTGTAAAAATAACACATCTTTTCAGAGAGAGAGATCATACCAACAAGGAAAAATGTTAGCAGTTTGATGGTGAGGGCCAGCTTTGCTGCTTTAGTATCTGGATGAGTTTCCATAATTGATGGAACTATGAATTCCGTTATCTGTAAATCATGAAGGAGAATATCCAGCCAGGTGTTTCTGACTTCAAGCTCAAGAACACATGAGTTATGCAGCAGGACAATGATCCAAACCGCACCAGGAAGTCCACCGCTGATTGGCTTAAAGATACCAAAATGAACGTTTTGGAAAAGTCCTTCACAGTGATGGTAAAGACTCACTCCTCAGGGCAATTAAGAGAGACCATTTAATCTATCATGCTTAACTTAAAACTATGAGAAAAAGCCAGAGTACCAGGAGAGAACCCATACATACCCAGGGAGAACATGCTCACTCTTTGCAGAAAGACTCCAGGCTGAGATTTGAACCCTGGACCTGTTGGCTGCAAAGCAACATTGCTGAGAATAAAGTTTAGTGTTGTTTTGTTTCAGTAGACTCAGTTACCTTGTGGACTTTTAAAAGACCTTTCCACTCAAAATAGGATGCTGTGTTTTTTTCCCTGCTGGATAATAAAGCCTGTCAGTAGTCTAGTCTACTAATGTCTATGTTCTAACACACAAATGGATGATGAGCCCTTTAGGTTTATGCCTGAGATTGCTCAAGGCTTCAATTAGTATGAAAACAGAAAAGGGAAGGGGGGTCAGCGTGTCACTGACTCGACAAACTAATGAAGACTTGTATTCAGCTTCCAAGAACCTGTAATCAAAGAATAGCCCATTTGCTCTTTCCAAATGGCATGTATGTAATTCAGTGGAGCCTCCGAGAATTAAGAAGAACAGAAAGGCTTAGAAATCTTTGTTGTTGTTGTTGTGTTTTACACGTGCCTGTAGGTTTCAGGAGGCTGATATTTCTAAGATCATATATTTGTTTAATTTAAATGTGCTTTCAAACTTCAAAGATTTTATTCAGTTTTAAGTTTCAAACATTTCTGTCCTGGCCTTTCTGTTGTAGGCTTTGGCCTAGCCACATACAAGTGTTATTATCCTGTCTTTTAAATCACAATCAAGGGAATTATTGGAGCATATTGTCTTTTGGAGAATTGCACTGTTGTGCTTCTGACCATAGGGTTGTGAATTGAAAAAAAATAATTAGTATGTATCCCAAGAGAGACCATGTCCATGCTGTTTATTTTAAAACAGTACAGTATTTATGTATAATGGTTTGTTCTACAGGTTATGCCGCCTGTTTGATGGCTGTTTTACTTGACAGCTTACATTTAAACTCTTTCCAAATGTCAAATCTGCTGTCTGGCACTGGGCTTCACCAGCAGATTGAGAAAAGATGAAAGAACTCAGTAGTGAGCACATTAGCTGCACTACAAGCTTTAATGTACAATTTAAAAATTACATAAAGTACTAGATATAGAAGATTAATTTTGTCTTTGGGTAAAGTACGATCAGCAGTGATTGGAAAAGAATAGGTATAATGTTCTTTTTTGGATTTATATGAGATATTACTGTATGTGTAACAGCACGATCTATGCTAATCTGAACTCCAGGTAAATGTGTGTAAAAAGCCCCTGAAGCTGTTATTGCAGTAACATAATCTCACACCGAAAAAAAAGAGAAAACTCCAACTTTAAATACAAGTACATTTATAGAGTGGGGGAAGAAATCTGACGTTTTTTTTATCTCATCTTTTGTAGCTCTTGTAATTCTATTGTAGCTCTACAGTGCATTATGTTTAGGGTAGCTGTCCTGCTTTAAGTTGAATCTCCTTCTCAAGCCCCTTCTCAATTCTTTTGCAGCCTCTAACAGGTTTTCCTGTATGATCGGTCTGTATTATTCATCTTGCAATAAACTCTGACCAGCTACCCTGTCTCTGCTCAACAAAACCATCCCCTTGCATAATCCTGGATGTTGTGTTCGGGGTGATGTGCAGTGTTCTTCCACATGTAGCATTTAGCATGTAGGGCAAAATGTTTTAATTTTGTTCCTACCTGATTAGCTTCCACATGTGCACATTGTCTCCTAAATGACATGTGGCAAACTGCAGATGGAACTTCGTATCACTTTGATTTAACAATTGCTATCGTCTAAACACTCTTTCATAAAGTTCAGATTTGTGGGGTGCACAACTAAAAGTTGTCGTGGGAACATATTCTCCAACTGAGCCTTAGGATTTACCTTTAGATTCAAATTAATGTTAATAGACCATTGTTGAATAAATGTGAGCAAACATAAGGGGAATTGGTTTGTTTTAGGATTGAGAGGAACAGCAGGAGTCACAACTTAAGGGCAAAACTAAACAATATAAATCAAAGGTTGCATATTATGTATACACCACACTGCTGAAGGGATAAGCTGGTATGCTAGTAGGATGGATGAATGGATGGATGTCTACTTTGTTGCAAAGTGAATCAATGAACCTGTAATCCTTGTAGTACAAATTTGATCCCACTTCCAAACATTTGGCCTGTAGTCTAAAGAAAAACAACAAACTACCTACACAAAATACCTATTTTTAACTTTTTATTTGTACTTTTCTCCGTTCTTGGTTTCCCTTTTGTCCTAAAAGTTCGTTAGAGATTCCCTTGTTTTGGCAAAAACTTTTTCCAATATAGTTATTGAATCGATTACTGTCATGTGGCTGCCTGAAGCTCTATGGAATAAATAAACAGGAATCTGCAAAGCTGATTAAAGAGGAATGCCCTTGTTTGACTTTTGGTTTTTAAAACTATTTCGGTCTGTCTTTAAAGATTGAAGTGTCTGTATTGCCAAAAGACTACAAAAGACCAGTGTTTTGTTCAAATAAAACCAGTATTGGTCGCCTTCCTTTTTATTGCTAAAATGTTTACTCAGGTAAAAATTCCCAAACCATTTTGTAGGTTAAGTATCTTTTGCTCGGCAGAGGTCCTCCACAAGTGCTCTCAGGCTTAATAACACAAGGTAGTGCTCACAATAAACACACCTAAAGACTTTCAAGACAGTGACCTCCAGAAGCTAGTCTGAATTCCTAAAAAGCTTCAAACAAATTGTTCACCTTGAAGGCAGTTGTGCTGGTGTACAAAGTTTTGACAGAAGTATTTAAAGCAACTGATATACACTGTTTTCCTCTCTTTTTATAGATCAAAAATGAGAAGACAGAGAAGGACTGTAAGCAGCTGCTGCTCAGGAGTCTGCAGTACCTGGAGCGCTACATTTACCTCATCCTCTTCAATACATACTTGCATCTGGAGAAGAAGGACTCCTGGCAGCGCTCCTTCTCCATCTGGATGGAACAGGTAAATTACCATCTTATTGGGGACTTTCATTTATGTGCAAAAACCTCCTGTGTGCACCAAGTAAGTCAAATAAATACATTTTATAGTGTGCCATCATACCATCTGTTCTGTGAAGGCCTCTGGGAATTATTAGAGACCATGAGTAAAGAAAAAGCATTATTAAGCGGCCAAGAGACTCATAGTAACCCTGGAGAAGCTGCATAGATGTAAAGCTCAGGTGGGAAATATGTTTGCAGGACAGTCGTTGGTTGTGCACGGCAGATCACCCTGAACACATCATCCCCATGGTGAACCATGGTGGAGGTGCTTTTGGTCAGCAGAAAAAGTGAATCTGTTCAGAGTTGATGGGAAGATGGGTGAAGTAAAATGAAAGGGCAATCCTGGAAGACAATGTGTTAGGGGTCAGTTGAAAACATGAGATTAGGGAGGAGGGTCACTTTCCAGCATGACAACACCCCTAAACATACAGCCAGAGAATGAATGTGCTAGAAGGGCCTAGTCAAAGTCTAGACCTAACTCTAGTTTAGAATATATGACATAAACTAAAATTCACAGACACTCTCCATCTAATCATATCTCTAGATGTGCAAGACTGGTAGAGACATACCCCAAAAGACTTGAAGCTTTAATTGCTGCAAAATTTGTTTCTGCAAAGTAATTTCTCAGGAGGGCCGACTACCAATGCTTGCTACGCATTTGAAACCCATATAGTAGCAGTCCACTGAATAAAATTATCTATATTCCCAGTTTAAACTAATTAAGAATTACTTCAGAGCTTAGGAGTCTCTAAACTAGCAAAATAAGATCATCCTATAATTTGCATATTTTTATAGGCATTAAGACAAAGGTATAGGAATAGGTGGCAATTGTGTATATATATATATATCTATATTGATATATATATATAAATATATATATAGATTGCTCTAAGACTGCAAGGGAAACTCAGCTTCCCCTAAAATGTCAAAAAATAAGTGATCAAATATATACTGTTGTGTGTACATGTCATTGACTAAATATGCGCTACAACGCGCTCAACTTTTGTTCAGAATCAGCTTCTTATCACTGGTAACGACACGGCTTTCCTCTCACTCATTCCCGCAGCTTCACAGTGCTTTAAACAGTGAGTTCAATAGAGAAGCAAAGAGTGCTTTGTCCCGCCCATCGGACGCTGAGCGTCTCTGGGGGTCTATGGGGCAGCCTCGGCTGCAGCAAAATGAGACGAGTCATTGGATAAATGCTGGGGTTTGTCCCGCCCATCGGACACTGAGCGTCTCTGGGGGTCTATGGGGCAGTGGGCTGGCCTCGGCTTGCCCGGATGCTCAGCTTCTGCATGATGATTGGATGATCTGTCTGAGGCTGAATCCCTTTTTGATTGACAGCGAAATGAGCGAATCAGCGGTCTTGAAATTGAGCTTCCCCTCCTTGAAAGACCTGCATCCGCCACTGATATATATATATATATATATATCTATATATCTATAGATATATATATAGATATATAGATATTTTATTAAAAAAATGTAAGATATGATATAACTATATGTGCAGTAGCATAATGTATGTTAATAACAAATACTTAACTGTCTTATTTTATACAAGGTGTTTGCTAACACAGTGCAATAGTCAGTATCACTGAATCTTTCATGCTTGAAGTGAATAGAGGATAATGTTACAAGCAGACAGAATTAAGCTAAAAAAAACAGGACAAAACTCTTCCTTTTGTTCAAAGAGTGATTTTTTTTTCGGAACCATTTCTATTATTATGGTGAAAACGCCTGGAGAAACATGCCCAAGAGCCTTTTTCCTTCTTAAAAGATAGATTAAACAAAACAAAAAACAGACATTTAACCAAGAAAGACTAGAACAACTGCTGTGAAAACAGTTCTCACAGAAATATGCACATTCAAGCCATTTTCTTCCTGTTATGAATAGGAAATAAATGTGGTGCATCAGGGTGGCTGTAATGGCCCAGTTATTCCGCGAAAAAAATGCTGGTTTTGTGCTACGAAGAGGAATATTCTGCTGGGGAAACAAGTCACTTTTATTATTTTAAAAATCGTTCACAGAACCTGAATCTCTTTGTTTAGCCAGTAAACCTTTCATTTTTGCAGCTATTTCTACCTTCATGTGAATAAAGACAACAATAATATGCTGTTCTGAGCTGTGGGTTTATAATTGGCCTTCTGCTTTAACAAAAATGTCCAGTGATTAAAAAAACCCAAAAACAACAATATCAGCTGCTTTTGACTGGGAATAAAACATAATAATAGCGCAGAATGTGTGCATTTAAAAAAAGAAACAGCTGGATGCTTTAAATCTAGTATCCATTGCTACCATCTTAAAAATCTGCCGTACCAACAATAGCTTGAGCCCATAACATGAGTTAAATCCTGTTTTATTATTGTAAACAACTGTTGTGCTGTAGTTGCTACATGTAAACATAAACTGAGCTACATGCATGAAGATAACTTTCTCAATTCACTCCAACTTTATTTTTTCATCCATCTTAGAAATAAATAACTTTTTTGCATATTCCCACTTAAAGAAAATTACAATGCTTCAGCTTTTCTATGGCAAGCAGCTACTTTATTTTCTGTCTACAGACAGAGTTCAAATCATGTTTTATTTACATTTTTCTATCAAGCTGCCGGATCTTGAGAAGTTTCCTTAAAGCACTAACTAAAAGGGCTATATATTATTTCAGTAAAACTTTTTTCGGCTTTGTTTGCATTTTGTTAGCTTAATACGAACCTACTATCAGTCTCCGCAGCGTCTGACCAGCAGACGGAAGACCACCTGGAACGAGGTTGCAGCTTTGGTTGTCTGACATCAGTTTCAGAGTGACACTCTTTGTGAGGACATAAATGGTGGGCATAAACATTTAGTAAGGAAAAAGCATTTCTAGAACGAGATCAAGAGCAAAGTGTACCGGAGTCAAATTCCTTGTTTGTATTAAAAACTTGCAATAACGATTCTGATTCGATTCTGAAAGTAAAAGGCAAAAAATGTACCTCACAGAGTTTTGTTGGAGTTGAGTACGTTTTAAAAGCTTGCGTATTTTTGAAGTTTGTCATCCAGCACAGGTTGTGATGTAAATGTGGAAAGCTTTTAAGGGAACTGAAACCCATGGAAAATATTTAAAACCTTGTTATGACTTAAATAGCAGTCTGAGCTTGCGGTTCAGGAGGACTGTTGCATTATTTAAATCTAATCCTTGGGATGGCTGGACAGTCTGCAGCATAATTATCCTGACAATCCGGACCTACACTTTTCACCCACAGTTCAGCGAGAGCAGGTCGATGTTTGAATTTGCAGTACTTACATCAGTAACTTCCGACTTTACCTTTTCCTTGTCCTTACAGACTCATTCTGCATGCATTAACAGTACATGGTTAGCAATGCCAAAGGTAAAAAGGGAGATGAGATTACATTTAAAGGTGATCATCCGTTGTTTCCTACAGGGCTTGGTAACATTAATAAATAGCCTTTGGGATTTAGATAGTACTTTGTTGCAATATATGTTTTATTTTTTGATAAATACATTGTATGAGACAAAACATACTGAATGTCAAAATCCTGAATTTAAAATGGCTTTTACTCATTGGAATTGTTAAAGTACTTGTCAAAAGAACACCCAGCTGACCATTTTAGTGCAGATGAAATGTTGTGTTCAAAATCACACCTCTGTGAAGCTCTCCTGCATCAAAGGGGAACAACTCTTCATAATTCATTACCTTTAAAGTCCCTTTTATTGATTTGACTTACAATATGATGCAGTTCCCATGTTGCCACATGTCAGTTTCTTATTGGTTAAGCAGCTCTGGGAAGAGGCAGAGGAGCTGTTTTTTTTTCACAGATTATCTGTCCATATTCCACTGTCAGGAAATATGAACAGTTTTAACAAATATGTTAAAAATACATTTTAACAAAAGTTACCTACATCAGCTTGAACATAAACAAAAATGAATGAACATATCTCCCTAGTGCTCCTTTCCCTTCACTGGCTCAGTGTTTATTATAGAATTATTTTTAAAGTTTTATTGATTACCTATAGGGCTGCAGTTGGTAGCACTGTGGCCTTGCAGCAAGAAGGTCCTGGGTTCAACTCCTGGCCGGGGGTCTTTCTGCATGGAGTTTGCATGTTCTCCTCGTGCATGGGTTCTCACCGGGTACTCCGCCCCCACAGTCCCCAAAGGGGCTGCCTTTAGGTTAACTGTCTCTGGAAATTGCAGTTAGGTGTTTAAAATGAGTGTGTGCATCGGTTTTTGTTTCCCTGGTTTAAATTTTGACCTTCCCCGGGTGACCTGCCTCTGCCCTAACTGCTGGAGATAGGCACCCGCTTTCCCGGACCCACATGGAAGAACGGTAAAAAATGACCACGGGCGATTACCTATAAGGCCCTGAATGGGCAAGCTGCTGTTTACCCATCTTACCTCCCACAGCCTTATGTGCCCTCAAGATCTCTTGAATCTAATGATCATTTGCTTCTAGTTGTCCTGAAGTCCAGGCTGGTCCACAGAGGAGATCGGGCCTTTGTGTTGTAGCTCCTAAACTGTGGAACCAGCTTCCCCTTCATATAAGACAGGCTTTAACTGTTGTTGTTTTCAAGACGCTTCTTAAAATACACTTGTACACACTGGCTTTTAATACAATACAGAGAGTTGATTTATGGTTTTTGTCTTGTCTTTTCTTTGTCTTGTCATGTTTTTTGTTATTTTTCTGTTAATTGTTTTTAACTGTTATTGTAATTTGTTGTTCTGGTGTACTGTGCAGCACTTTGCCCAATGTCAGTTGTTTTTAAATGTGCTTTTTAAAAACATTTGATTTGTTTGACATGTAAAGTCCAGATGTTCCCTGTGTTTCTGTTTCCTCATATGATATTAAGTAAAATTTATTGTACAAACAGTAGATATTTCTTTGAATCAGTATTACTACAGACATTTAGACTGCCAAACAGCTTTGTTTTTGACTCTCAGTCTAAAGAACACTATCCTAACAAAAAACATCTGTATTCTGATGCCTTTAGTGGCCTGGTTTTAGCAGAGTCTGGCAGCCACCCAATTATTTTAACCCAGCAAACCCCACGGCATAATCGCTAGCCTATCATCAGTGACCGTGGCTGGATCTGTAATGACAAACAGCCAATGCTGTTGTGGGTCATCTCCACCTCTGGTCATGCTTTTAGGAGCTGCGGTTACACAACCTCTAAGGTCTGAACTGGCACAGTCTGTCCTTCACTCTACATTGGCTGTCCTGTAATTCTGATATCTAATTAGATTTCTGTGGCCATTAAAAGCAGGAGCACAGTGTTACCAGTCATGGCAAGTGATATAAAGGGTGTGATGTGTTTAAGTTCAAAAAACCTTTATCATCTCCTAAGGGCAATTTGTGGCACAGCAGGTGGTCAAACGCAAAGACAGATTTTAACAAAACAACATACATATCAAAATCATACTAAATTATTCAAAAATGGAATAACTGTAGGAATAAATGAATGTTTTAGCCTATTAGTCCTGAATCTTAGCAGCAGATATCTGTGTGGATGATGCAGTGGGTGGGCTTTTTCACTGACCTCTCCTTGCAAGTCAGGGAGATCACTTAAGGATGTACCCTGACAATTCTCAACAGTTTGTTGCTGTTTTTGCAAGTTAAAAAACCAAACCAACTGATACGAGTAAATGTTATTAAGGACTTGATAAAACAAGAATTAAACATTCTCATAAAAGTAGAATTCACATTAAAACCATAAAGCTTCCAATACATTTCCATTCACTGATGGGCCTTTATACACAGTTTTTGGCCATTTTCCTTCTGTTTTGTTCTAAACACATGTGATAAGAGTTGGGGGGTCTAAAACTTGAAACACTTCTAACTAAAACATTACCATCAGTCAAATTAAAAATGAAACGGAAGTAAAAATGCTGAAGTAGGGAAATCTTTACTTTCAATAATTGCGTTTAACTTAAAGATTGCATGTTCATATCCATATAGAGAGTGAAAGTTGGGACCCCAGGTAATTTGGAACAAAATAGATAAAATGGCATTTACTCTTGCTTCTGAAATTACATGGCAAAGCTAAGAGTGCCAATGCATTGTGTTTGGAAGCATATCATCAAAAACACAACCTGTAATTTTCAAGGCAAGGGTGAAATGTCATTTACTTATCGTGTTCCAAATGATCTAATAGCACAATATATTTTATTTAACCCTAAAAGTAATTAGTATACATATATGCATACACAGACATGTTGTTCATAAGTAGAGATTTGTCTAAGTCTATTTTGAATGGGTTTTCAGAAATAGGTTTTATAGGTACAAATTGTTTTAAATAATCTGTCATCTCTGTACAAAATGATGAATTCTATACAGTGCAGTGTTTATGCTTATGCCAATTTTTAGACTGTATTGTGAAAAAAAAGCTTTGGAAATGTTCTCAAATGTGTTGTCAAAATTAAATATATATTTAATTGTAGAATAATTAATTCAAGTGCAGTCCATACTCCTTAAAGAAAAGTGAAATAGCTATTTAATTCAGCACTTAATAGGATTTTGGAATTAGTTACAAGGTTCAATACCGCTAGGCTGTGGTCTGCAGCCAGATTTTCTAATTGTGCTTATTCTGTGCACAGCACAGGTGGGTGCCTACTTTCTATTGACTGGAAGCAATAGAAAACTTGTTCCAGGCAATATACAGGTCACTTATTTTTTCCAACTGCTCATGCTGCCAGTGATACAGTCATGCCCTGGCAAAGACCCCTTTTGCATGTGTCACCAAAGACACAAAGTTGAAGTGGGGCAATGCTCAAACATCAATAAGTAGCATATAAAACTAATACATTTTTTGTATTGACAAAAAATATTGTCAGCTGTAGTACAGTATAGAGAAAAGGCAGTATTAAAAAAAACAGCTGAATTTGAATCTCCACTAACTGTTCAAGCAGATTCCTGTAGTTTTTGATGGCATTAGAACTGCAACACAGCTTGCTGGTATCGGAAGTTAGAAAAGTGTCTTTTTAAAGGGGACATATCATGCTTTTAAATCTTTCCTTTTCCTATTAAAATCATTTAGATGTGGTCTGTATAAAGTGGAACTCCAGTGCTTGGTTTGAATTTGTTGTTATTTTAGCTCCTCAGGCGTTCATTTTCTTAATTTTTTAAGCTTCCTTTTTGACCGTCTTGTTTTTCTGTGGTCGCTTTAAATTCAAATGAGGCACTTCACACCCAGCCCCCTCCAGGCTGCAGAGCCATACAAGCCATACAAGATTCCATTACTTTACTTGCCCTCGATAAATATTAATAAATGTAAAAAAAACAAGAAGTATATACAAAATCATTGCACCAACAATGTGCTACGTTTACTAATGCATTAGAACAACAGCACTAAAACTAATATTGTAGGTGTAAGCAATCATATCCAAAAGCAACAGCGTTGGTTGATTAACAGGTTTTTGCTGAGCTGTAATCATCTATATCAGGTGTATTAGAGCAGGGAAACGTCAGGACCTTGCGAGGACTAACTTTGAACACCCCTGCCCATAGGGTACATGAAAAATGTAAATTCTTAAACAATAGCAGAGAAAAGTTAAGGAATTCACAGTAGTAACAAAAGCTGTAATCCCATTACTAATGTTACTGACAATATTTTTACACAAACTACATGTAAGACACCTTTTAAAATGTTAATGCTACCACAAATTGAATGAACACAACTTTTAAACAAGACCCCAACATTGTTAACGAGTTAGCTAACGCTAGCATTAAGAACATCACTGAATGCATTTGGATCATGGGTTTCCCAAGGCAAAAAGGGCAACCAAACAGATTGCAAAACTGTTTGTTCAATATTGTTATTCAAAACACACAATAAGGTGATGTCCTTAAGGAGCTAAAAGCGAGTGCACAGCGCTAACATTAGCAGGAGGCACAAAGCTGTGCTATCAAAACAACAGCCAGTAAGTTATATCAACACCTCAACAATTAAGCCTACTGTCATTTTACCGTTATCTGCAGCTTACCTCTTTGCTCTGTCTGTCGCTTCCATAGACAGAAGGAACTGACCCCTCAGACAGAGGGCCTAATCCTCCTTCATACGGGCCGTGACTGCTGAAACACTCCTCCCTGAAGTGTTTTGTGCAAACGAAGAGGACTTTCCTCACAGATGTCGGCATGTTTCAATGGAAAATAAAATTTAACCGGGCACTCCGGTGAGGTCCTGATACTGGGGGATGGTGTAATGACTGGTGTGGGTTAATACACCCAACAACAGAACATTTAGATTTTTCGCTTGCTGCTTCGGCATCCTTCAACTTGAACTACAAGAATACTGTGAGAAAAAAATGGCGGATTCGCTGGATTGGTTAGCCGGAAGTTCATGACCATCTGTAGACGTTCCACAGAAAAAACTGTGACGTAATAGAGAACAAAACGTAATAGAAAATGGAAAAATTTAAGCAGACTTACCAAATATGACCCCAAAAGCATCTAAATATATCATCGCAGGATCTGGAGTGAGTAAATTCAAATTTTCTAGACTTTCAGAGACTCCCAATACACAAAACATGGGTTTAAGAGCTATAAAAGTGGATTTTGCATGACATGTCCCCTTTAAAACTCCCATGAGCCATTGCTATAAAACTGTTAGATATTTTTCTGTGCCAGCCAGTTTGGCAAATAATCAATGTACTAAGTATGTTCACTGGTTTTAAGTATTGTTTTTGCTAAGAATGTAGCTTTTTTCTGGCACTCAAGTGCCACCATGAAAATAAATCCTCTGATTCTTTACCATTGACAGAATGACAATGATGTGAAATCTTTAGCAATAATGTATTACTGTTCAAGTCAAGGCAAGTCAAGTCAAGTCAAGTTTATTTATATAGCGCTTTTCAGCAACAAGGCACTGAAGGCGCTGTACATAAGGAAAAACATTACAATGATAGAGAAAATCAAAAAATATAGGTAATTTAAAAAAAAGAGAGAGAATAGAATGATGGATAAGAAAATGAAAGGAAAATTGGACTGAAGACTTAACTAATAATGTTTAGATAACACATTCAAAGGCCACTCTAAACAAATAGGTTTTTCATCTTGATTTAAAGCAACTTAGGGTTTCGGTGCTTTTACAGTTTTCTGGGAGTTTATTCCAGATTAGTGGACCATAAGAACTAAAAGCTGCTTCTCCGTGTTTGGTTCTGGTTCTGGGTATGCAGAGTAGATTTGAGCCAGAAGACCTGAGACGTCTGGGTGATTGAAACACTGGCAACAAGTCTGTAATGTATTTTGGTGCTAAGCCATTCAGTGATTTATAGACTAACAGAAGTATTTTAAAGTCTATTATCTGAGCTACAGGGAGCCAGTGTAGGGACTTTAGAACTTGGGTGATCTGCTCCACTTTCTTAGTTCTAGTGAGGATGTGGGCAGCAGCATTTTGGATCAACTGCAGCTGTCTGATTGACTTTTTAGGCAGACCTGTGAAGACACTGTTGCAGTAATCAATTCTACTAAAGATGAATGCATGAATTAGTTTTTCAAGGTCCTGCTGAGACATTAGTCCTTTAATCCTGGAGATGTTCTTTAGGTGATAGAAGGCTGACCTTGTTACTGTCTTTATATGCCTCTGAAGGTTCACGTCTGAGTCCATCACTACACCCAGGTTTCGAGCCTGACTGGTGGTTTCTAGCTGTATTAACTGAAGCTGTGTGCTAACTTTTAAATGCTCTTCCTTTGGTCCAAAGATTATTACTTCAGTTTTGTTTTGATTCAGCTGAAGAAAATTTTGGCACATCCATGCATTGATTTCTTCTAAGCATTTACCCAGCGCTTGAATGGGTTCATAGCCACCTGGTGACATCATAACGTATAGCTATGTGTCGTCTGCATAGTTATGATAACTTACGTTGTTGTTTATTAAAATCTGAGTTAGGGGGAGCATGTAGATATTGAATAGGAGGGGCCCTAAGATGGATCCTTGGGGAACGCCACATGTGATTTTTGTGGTCTCTGATGTAAAGTTACCTACTGACACAAAAAATATGTTGAAATATGTATCATGCAATATGCCATGTAAGTATTTATTGACTTGAACATTGTTGTGAAGTTTAACTACAGCATCCCCATAGAAAAAGTCATCTTTTTGTGTGCTTGGGTACAAGTGTATTTAAAAATAATACAATAGATATAATTGCCACCTACTGGCACATTGTATACATATGTAAAAATGACTTTACTTAGAGTTATCAGACTTTAGTAGGATTAGAGAAAAAACAGAAGAGTTGTAGATATTAAAATCCATGTTTGCTAATCCAGAAAGTTGTCATTAGCATAATAGCGGGGCTTATGTACAGTGCATACCTCAGATGCCTGCAGCAGAGGGGGTTCCTATCAGTCACTCGAGTTATTTTGATGTGTGCCAGAGAGGCTTCACTATCCCTTTGCACTGAACTGGTATGTGCTGCTTTTTGAGATCACTGAGTGTGGGAAAGACCGGTGCCCCCCCCACCCCACCTCCCCTCCCATCAACCCACCACCACATCTCCAGTGTAATGAGGATTGGCGTTAGTGATCGTTGCTTTGCAGTATGAAAGACATCTTTCTAACAGTTGGGCTTACTCTCAATGCAAAAAGCTTAATAGCTTTTATTTTTACCAAAGCATTGCCAAGAGTGTCTAAGTGAACCTTTTAAAATATGCATCATATTTATACATTGCAAAAATGAATAGAACTCTAAAATTCAAAACATCATTATCTTAAAATATCCCTTTTAAAAAGTTTGATGCATTGAAATAAAGCCTAACTCAGTGGGATGCAGCAATATTTTCTGTGTATCAGCATCTCATCCACAGACTCAAAAAAGTTGTTGGAGAATATTGCAGAAATATTTATTCCCTTGAATCGTTTTGAACCTTTAAACTGAACATTATGTCACACTACAGCCACAACCTGCAGTGTATGCTGTTTGAATTTTGTGTGATCGACCAACAAAAACTATTGCATAACCACAAAGTGGAAGAATTAATGATTTTCCCCCCAAAAAATCCAGTCTGCCATGCACTTGTATTTAACGTATGAATTCAGTCAAACGTGCAAGTATTTTTGAATATTTCTATTTTAGGTTTGCACAGTTAGAGCTTGTTCTTGCAAATATATTAAGATCAGTCAGTTTGGAGGGAGAGCTTTTGCCAAAATCAATTTCAAGTTTTCCATCAGATTCTCAATAGCATTTAAGTCTGGACTTTGACTGGGCACTCTCACATATATGAATATGCTTTGATCTAAACAATTCGGCTCTGGCTCTATGCTTAAGGAACATTGTCCTGCTGGAAAGTGAAGTTCCACCGCAGAAATGTCTTTTGAAGCTTCTTGCCAATTTTCATTCAGGTGTGCCCTATCTTTTGCTCCATCCATCTTCCCATCAACTCTTTCAACTTCCCTATCCCTGCTGGGAAAAAAGCTTCCCAAGGCATTATGCTGCCTTCACTATGTTTCACTTTCGAAAGGTGATGTGCAGTGTTCCTTTTTCCTCTGTGTTACCATGGCTTGTGGCACACTGTGAATGGGTATTCCTGAGTTACTTTGTTTTGTTGATGTTGTTTACTCACTCATTGCATAAGTTGCACTAAATGTTTTTAAAGGTATAAGAATAAAGGGGGCTAAAATCTCAATAAAATACATTGATGTTTGCAGGATGTCAAAATGTGAAAAAGCTGAATACTTTTGGAAGGCACTGCAGTATTATCAAGCCATTGCTTTCTATCATGTAGCAGGAGTGATAGTTTTCTTCTGGCCTTCTGGTCAGAAACTGATAGGAGCAATTATTTTTCATGAGGGAGTAAACCTTTCGTAGGTTGTAAAGAATATAATTTTCCGTACTGTGCATTGCGGATGAGTCAGTTTGCCCTGGTTAATAGCTGAAATCCACAGGGTCTCCAAGGAGTCACATCCACTGATTAATAGTTCAGCTGCACCAAGTCATCAAAACTCTTGTTAAGCAGGCATGTCAGCTTTCCAGGAACACACCAGACACAAGCACAGATGTAATGACAAGGAATGCCGCTAAATATAGGGGAAAAGTACCAGAAGATCATTTATTTACATTGTTCATCTCATAAAGTTTTTGAGCTTGTCCAAAAGGCAGAATCTATCCATAATGTAAGCATTGTACAAGCGGACTGTGCATTGTCAGCAAGTAGATAATTCAAACACCACTTTGCAGTTTCTGTATTTATTTCTGCACAATGCTAGTGAAAGAAATATCTTGATACCTTAATTCCTTTTCATTGTTCCAGTTTAGCCTCTTTATCATTTAAAATGCTAAGCAGACCAACCTATAAGTGTGTCCCAGTATCTAAAACACTGTTAGGAATCATTAATCTTTCTATAAAAGAAATGGTAATATGTTGTCTTATTCTCTAAAAGCTGGTCTTACCCCCTTTAGCTGCAATAGCCTCAGTTCTTGTAACCTTAGTCCAGTATCAGACATCTGTCTTAGGAAAGTTTGTCCCATTCTTCACTATGAGCTGAGAGATGCCTTCAGGATTTCTGTACAGCCTTTCTGAAATCACCTCACTGCATCTCAGTTGGATCAAGATCTGGACTTTGATTCAGCCCATGAGTTTCTATTTCGTAATTCTCAGTCAGTCCTTGGTCGATCTACTGCTATGTTACTGGTATAATTACTAAGACGCAGGGTCTAGTTTTTTTCTTTTTTGAACCAAGTTTTTTATTTTGAGTTACAGTTTAACAACCAAACGAAACAGAGAGAACATCAGACATAGTGAAACAATAAGCTCACAGCTAGGACCCCCACCTGTCTGCCAGATACCGGACATTAACTCCAAAAGATTTAATTTACTGATCTAGAAAAAAACGAGAAAAAAGGCTGGACATTCAATAAATGGTGCTGGTAGGCTGCCGTACATTCTGGACACAGGACATGAAAGGTTTGTCAAATGGCTTTTATAATTCTTTCCCAGGTTTGATCTGATAAATCCTCTTCCAGATTATCCTCCCGTTTATTTTCAAGAGATTTCAGGCTAGTTGTACAATATGAGTTTAGTCATTTTCTAAGATTCTACTCAAAGCTTGCTTTTTGTGTTTTTTTACCCTCTACAACCAGATCCAGAACTCCCGGTTTTTGTCTAGGTTCTCTCTGGCAAACTTTAGTCTGGCCTTCGTATTTGTCTTAGTAAGCAAATATTTTCTCTTTGCACACCCCATGAACATTAACCTTGAACAGCTTGTTTCTGATTGTACAGAAATGCACTTTTATAGAAACTGTTGCAAGAGCCTGTTGTAGGTCACATCCTGACATTTGATGGCTTTTGGAGACTTCTGTTAGCATATTTCGATCTGCTCTCAGGGTGAACTTGCTTGGATGGAAAAACCTAGGCATGTTGGCAGCTGTTTAAATGTACTTGTAGACTTTTTAACATTCTTTTAAGACATCTTTAAATCCCTTCCCAGACTCACAAGCTGGTAAAATCTTTTTTTGTGAAGGCTTCAGACAGTTATTTCAACCTTACCATGACATTCACTCCCACTTCAACTGTCAGGAGCACACCAAAGTAATGCCAGGGGTTTGAACAGGGCCAAACTCATTCAAAATACTGAGTATCAACCTTCTAATCATGTGTTCTAATCATGTGTTCTAATCATGTGTGTCACCTTTGTTTGAGCCATTTAAAGAAGGAATAAATATAGGGGTGTTCTGATTTGTTCTTCAAAAGCAGTTGTATTTTTACTGCATTTAATGAAAAACAGTTTATGCTTTGCCTTTAAATAGTATCGAATACGCTGTCCTATAAAAGAGAAAAAAAGCAGGCAGTGTCTCTAGAAAAGCTTCCTTAATTAGTATTACACAAATCTATTTTGAAAAAGTCAGTCGGTCAGTCATTTTCTACCGCTTATTCCATAGTGGGTCGCGGGGAAGCTGGTGCCTATCTCCAGCAGTCTATGGGCGAGAGGCGGGGTACGCCCTGGACAGGTCGCCAGTCCAGCGCAGGGCAACACACAAACAACCATGCACACACTTATTCATACACCTAAGGGCAATTTAGAGTGACCAATTAACCTAACAAAAAAATGACAATTAACTCTACCTCTACCTCCTCTGAAGCAAAATATTAAAATGCACCGGTGGACTTAAAACTCAGTACTGTGTTTTCCTCGCTTGTGCAGAAATTGCAGGCTTGAAGGGAAAATAGAGAAGTTAAATTGAATTTTGGCCAGGTTACCTCCCAAATGTCCTCATACTATTCTGTTCTGAATCCATGCTGAGACTTGAATGAATATCTTACTTGCTACTTTATGTTATTTTCCTATTTTTGGTTTTTGAACACCGGAGCTTCTGCTGCAGAGTAAACTTGGCAAGCTACAGCTCTTCTAATGAACCGTTGAACCTTTAAAGGTTTTCCAGCAAAGTCTGGGACTGCTGGTTTTTGTACCAATTTGTTTGGATTGTTAGACGTTGTGATACCAGATGTTTCTGGTTGTCTGTGGTGCTTTCCAGGTATTGCTAGACGTTTGTCATCCATAGCATTACCAGCAAACTAACAGGAAAAGTAAACTCTCTGGAATACAGTATTCCCAACGCAATCATCAAAACGTGCAGCTTACTGTTAAATAAGCTAGATTTGTTTCATCCAATCTAGCTTAAATTAAATTTTAAGCAGTAAAAATAAATAAAATTTGATGGGGAGCATCTGTGAACATACATTTTCAAGTCTTGCCACAGATTCGTAGTTAGGGTTAGGTCTGCACTTGTATTGGGCCATTTTAATATATGAATGGGCTGTTTAACATCATTATCCTTGTGGAAGGTAAACCTCCACACCTGCCTTAATTCTTTTGTAGCTTCTAACTGCTTTTCTTCCAGGATTGACCTGTATTTAGCTCCATTGATTTTCCTATGAACTCTGATCAGCTTCCCAGCATGATTTTGCCACCATCATGTTTCACCGTTGGGTTGGTGTTTTCAGGGTGATGTTCAGTGTTAGTTTCCTTCCACACATAACACTTTGCAGGTAGGCCAGTAAGTCAAATCACCAGGTTATCTAAGCATAGCACCATCTTCTACATGTTTGCTGTGCCACCCAGATAGCTTGTAGCAAATTGCCTTTTTCTTGCCACTTCCATAAAGGCCAGATGTGTTAGGTGCACAACTAATAGTTGCACTTCCAATAGATTCTCTCACCTAAGTTGTCGATCTCTGAAGCTACTCTAGAGTTGTAATGGGTCTCTGAGATGTCGCTCTGATTAAGGTTGTCCTTGCCTGGCCTCTCAGTTTAGGTCTTGGAAGTTGTGTTATAGTGTTTCCATTTATTGGATGATAAATAAACTTGACTCCGAGAGACGTTCAAAGCTTGGGATATTTTGTCACAGCCTAATCTTACTTTAAATATTATTATGAAGTCAGATGTGTTCCTTGGTCTTGATGATGCTGTTTGTTCACTAATGTTCTCTAACAAACCTCTGAGTCCTTCATCAATCAATTATATTTACACTGAGGTGAAATTACATACAGCAGTACTATATAGGTGATTTTTGAAGGCAATTGGTTGCACATGATTTTATTTAGGGGTATCAGACTAAAGGACCTCAATACGAAGACTAATCCCCAAAAAATAAATTGAAATTTTGGTTGCAACATTTGACCTGGAAATGTTCATGGAGCATGAATAGTGTAGCTAGACACTGAAGGTTTTGTAGCACTAGCCCTTTCTTCGTCTTTTGACTTCTAACTTTTGATCATTTGCCATGTTACAAATTGCCACCTTTGTGTCTTTCTCTCTCACTAAGCACCTCACCAGCAATGACAGACGTGCTGGCCATGATGTGTTTAAAACTGACCAGAGCATGAGTCTGATTTTTGACTTGTATTCCCCTACATGTGCATCTTATAGTTTCCATAAACTGAATCACTGAATTCTTTTCCTGCCGCATCCTGCCATTTGGGACAGCTGTCGCCTTTTGTTTCAGTTTGGCAGCTGCACGTGCAAGAAAACAGCAGAAAAACCACTTTAGCTCTACAACAGTTTTTGCATTTCATTTTTGGGGAAAAAAAGAAGGCTTTCCTGACTGTTTTTCCTTTTTAATTTTTTTTTTTCTGTGGTAGGTGGCTGCCAGAGCTGGAGTTTATGACATCCTCAACCAGCTGGGCTTCTCAGAGTTCGAAGACCTTAAGGAGACACCGCTGGCCAGGCTGCGCTACCGCTGGCAGCAGCAGAACATTCAGTCACTTCCTTTCCGAGGGGAATTTATCTGAAGGAGGATTTCTGTGAATGCACAACTTTCACAATGAGAGACTGTTACAGTAACTTTGTTATGGCTTCATGATTAACCCGTGTCATGGATAACTTTAGATTGTACTTTGGTTGTTTTATTGTTGATTATCCTAACAGCTTGTTTTAATCTTCACCTTTATTTTATGATCTTATTCTCCTTTAGGTGCCTTCTTTAAATCAGTAATTAACTAATGTTGCTTTTTTAATCACAGCTTTAAAATTGTACTTTCCTGTGGCAGATCCTTTTGGGGAAAAAAAAAGAGATATATGTTTTGGTAGACAGCAAACAATTTTGGCTGCATGTAAGAACCGTTTGCTTTTGTGTGACCTGATATATTTCTCTAGTATTGTCTTTTTCAAAGGTTTTTTTTAGACCCACAGTGTACATATGAAGGCTGTTATTTAAGTTTTAATGCATCTACGAGCTTATCTAAGGGTATATGGTTTTTCACAGTGTTTCACATCATAATTTTTTCACTTTTATTATAATCGCCATCTGTTGTACCTGGGGTGTCCTGATCCAGGTACTGACATGTCAGGAATTTTTATGTTAGTTTGTCTTTGAAGGTGTTTGTCTTTTAAACGTTAGAGAGGTGATATTCAAGTTTTTGCCGCATTCTTTTTCAGTTAAATTCCCCTGAAACATTCCCTTAGCCCTCTTTTTCGTAACTCTGTATATATAACTGCCTGGCATGGTTCACAGCAGAATAAAAAAATGAATCACCTTTCATCTAATTTGGTGGGTCATACAAATTGGGCTCTGGTCTTTTCAAGGCCCCTGTTTTTAAAAGCCCTATTTTTTCTTATTGCCCAATTTTCAGAAGCCTTGTATGGTGTACTGCCGGTAATATGTGACTGTTAACTTTTGAACATATTTGCATATGAGTACTTAGATCAGTTTCATTTGATTTTTGAATGACAGAATCTAAGGAACCAAATAATTCATCATAAGTGTTACTGAAGCAACTGGTAGCCCCACCTTCACATTACCTCCCTGTTTGCAGAAATTAAACAGTACATCTAATTATTGGATTTAAGGCAAGAAATACCCTGGCTCGGATATATTTAGGTAATCTAGCGCAATTCATTTTAGTAACATCAGTGGAAGGAAACCATGAGTAATTTTTTCCTTTGTCAATAGTTGTTTTTTTCTAGCCTTCCTGCCCTAAGCAGTCATTAATGGTTTAAATCAAACTTTGTGTGACGTCATGAAGCTATATAATAGAGCATCCATCCATCTGCTGTCTTCTGCTTATCTGAGGCCAAGTCGCTGGGGTAACAGGTCCAGGAGGGAAACCCAGGTAATCCTCACCCCAGTGACACTCTCCAGTTTGGGGGATCCCAAGGCCTTTTTAGCCTAGAAGGGATATATACAGGGGTTGGACAATGAAACTGAAACACCTGTCATTTTAGTGTGGGAGGTTTCAGGGCTAAATTGGACCAGCCTGGTAGCCAGTCTTCATTGATTGCACATTGCACCAGTAAGAGCAGAGTGTGAAGGTTCAATTATCAGGGTAAGAGCAAAGTTTTGCTCAAAATATTGAAATGCACACAACATTATGGGTGACATACCAGAGTTCAAAAGAGGACAAATTGTTGGTGCACGTCTTGCTGGCGCATCTGTGACCAAGACAGGAAGTCTTTGTGATGTATCAAGAGCCACGGTATCCAGGGTAATGTCAGCATACCACCAAGAAGGACGAACCACATCCAACAGGATTAACTGTGGACGCAAGAGGAAGCTGTCTGAAAGGGATGTTCGGGTGCTAACCCGGATTGTATCCAAAAAATATAAAACCACGGCTGCCCAAGTAACGGCAGAATTAGATGTGCACCTCAACTCTCCTGTTTCCACCAGAACTGTCCGTCGGGAGCTCCACAGGATCAATATACACGGCCGGGCTGCTATAGCCAAACCTTTGGTCACTCATGCCAAAGCCAAACGTCGGTTTCAATGGTGCAAGGAGTTCAAATCTTGGGCTGTGGACAATGTGAAACATGTATTGTTCTCTGATGAGTCCACCTTTACTGTTTTCCCCACATCCGGGAGAGTTACGGTGTGGAGAAGCCCCAAAGAAGCGTACCACCCAGACTGTTGCATGTCCAGAGTGAGGCATGGGGGTGGATCAGTGATGATTTGGGCTGCCATATCATGGCATTCCCTTGGCCCAATACTTGTGCTAGATGGGCGCGTCACTGCCAAGGACTACCGAACCATTCTTGAGGACCATGTGCATCCAATGGTTCAAACATTGTATCCTGAAGGCGGTGCCGTGTATCAGGATGACAATGCACCAATACACACAGCAAGACTGGTGAAAGATTGGTTTGATGAACATGAAAGTAAAGTTGAACATCTCCCATGGCCTGCACAGTCACCAGATCTAAATATTATTGAGCCACTTTGGAGTGTTTTGGAGGAGCGAGTCAGGAAATGTTTTCCTCCACCAGGATCACGTAGTGACCTGGCCACTATCCTGCAAGATGAATGGCTTAAAATCCCTCTGACCACTGTGCAGAACTTGTATATGTCATTCCCAAGACAAGTTGACGCTGTATTGGCCGCAAAAGGAGGCCCTACACCATACTAATAAATTATTGTGGTCTAAAACCAGGTGTTTCAGTTTTATTGTCCAACCCCTGTACATTGAGCCCCCAACACCAGGTTCTGGGTCTGCTCTGTGGTCTAAAACCAGTTGTAAGTCCTAGGAAACATTGAAAGGAAGGTATCCAGATCAGATGCTGGAACCATCTCAAGTGACTCACTCCAATGCAGAGGAGTAGCGACTTTACTCAGAGCTCCGCTCAGATGACGGAGCTTCACACCTTATCTATACGGCTGCGTATTATCATGAAGCTTATCCAGGATGTTTTTGTCCTGCTACACATAATTACTTGTGAACAAGACTTCAAGGTACTTGAACACCTTCATTTGAGGCAGAGACCTCCTGACCTGGAAGGAGCAATCCCCCTTTTTTTACATTTAAAAACATTGCCTTGGACTTAAAAGAGCTGACGCTTATTCCGCCCGGTTCATACTTTGCTGCGAAATGCTCCAGTGCACACTTGAAACCAGCAATGAGAATAACCTTGACTTTAAATCACGAATGCCGACCCACCTCTTGCTTTAGTTCTGTGAGGACTGGATAGTTCTTCAAAGCAACCCAGGTAGTCCATACTGCAGCAGCACCCTCCTGAAAATGCTTTGAAATGATCATAAGCCCTTTCCAGATCCGCAAAGCCCAAGTGGAGAATTTCATCATGATGAAACAGTTACTGTAAAACAGGGTTTTACTATTATTTTAAAACAAAGACAAGGTTTACATATGTTAGCGTTATTTTAGCTTTATAGTATTTTAGAATTACAATAATTTTATGAATAATTAGTGTCTTTATTGACAATAACAGTTGTCTCCATGTGTATTCTCTAGAGAATGTAGATCCTAACCCTGACCGAAGATTTCCAAAAGGCAGCCAAAATTTCTGAATCCATAACAGCAAGACAACAAGAGTGGACACGGACCAAACAGCAAATTAACTGGACTCCATTCAACCTTCTTGCTTTTAGTCTCGCACTCTCTTGTGCTCTCACAGCACAACACAAGTTTCCGACTAATATGGCTGAAAATCAGGTGATTTTGGTCACCAGCTGATTTCTCAGTGCATCTTGCTCGTTACTGTTGAAAAGTATGTCCCCATTGTCCTAGCACTTTTATCATTCAGTATTTTGTTTTTCTGTAATTAGCTAGAGTTTATTTAGTTAAAATTTTGTGTAACCTGGAATCCTACCTTAAAACCAGAAAAATAAGCCTGTAAAGGGATAAAAAATCCATTATAATGAAGCCTTATATTTCTCTGTTAATATTTCGAATTAGCAGCATCACTTTGAGGGTTAGAGCAGAGATGGAAATTCATTTCATTTAATTATGTGCAGAAGGATAAACATTCTTGTGTAACTTTATAACACAAGCACATTTAAGTGTAAGCTTTGATAACACCCTAATGACTTTCTTTCCCCTTTGTAGTATTTCATGTTTTTTTCTGCTGTTAACAAGCTATTTTTGTAGAGGTTATGTGTTCCCTTTTGTTTATTGTATGTTGATTTTTTTTATTTGAAGACTAAAATAAAAATACAACTTAAACTGCAATCCTGATTTTGGTATATTATTAATGTTGTTTTTGGCAGGGTGAAATATAAAATGCAGGCTGATCTACATGAAAGATTCAGTGTGCAGCAGTTTTAAATGTTCTGATTTCGCTAAAGCCAAAAAAAAGCAGATAAAAAAAATGCCTCTTCCTTCCTTGGCTTACTTTACTTTTTCCTGCTTATCTCGGCATCATCCTTTTGCACCCCGTATGCACCACTAAAGAGAACCTCTCTTATATAAGAGCAGCTTCTTTGGCTTGTGCCAGTGCCAACCTTGCAGAGCGGAGCAGGTTATGAGGATTGTACGGCATACAAAAAACAACAGATGATTCTTTGTTCGGCTGAAATCTTAACATATTCCATACACAGTAATAAAGAGCTTAGTCAGATCAAAAGACTAATCTGAAAAGCCTTTTGATGTGGACAGGTAAGGTCTTAATTAAAAAAAATAAAGAAGAAAACTATGGTCGCTTTCAAGAATGGAGGGCTGATTGAGGATTAAAAGCCACCGTCTGCCGGCACATCAGTGAAGCTCACTTGGCTTGCTGGCCTACTTTGAAAGACTAATATCTCAGATCACTTCCCTTCTTGTAAGAGCAAAGCAGGCTTATCTTCTGGAGTACGGAAGTTGTTAGGATTTCTGTCACACCGCAGCCTATCTGCCCTGGATTGTCCTAAATGTAAACCCAGTTGCCTCGATTGTAAATCTTGCTTTACAGACTGTCATGTTTGCTTCTTTTTGACATGATCCTACAGTTATTTGCCAATTAGACTTTTTTATTAGATTTTATTAGCATCTACCAAGTATCACGTAATTACATGACAAAACAGCAAACCTACCAAGACATGGCCATCCACAAACAACAAGGACATTAATCAAAAAAGACGACATGTTTTACTGTTGGGAATCCTGGTGGCAGCATCATGCTGTGGGGGCATTTTTTTTTTCTTTAGCAGCTACAAGGAAAATGGTTAGTGGGAAGATTGATGGCCTTGGTTTTATGCAGTTCATGTTAAAATGAGACAACAACCATAAACACACAGCTAGAGCTGCAGGCTTATATCAAAGTACAGGGTTTGGACAATGGAACTGAAACACCTGTCATTTTAGTGTAGGAGGTTTCATGGCTAAATTGGACCAGCCTGGTAGCCAGTCTTCATTGATTGCACATTGCACCAGTAAGAGCAGAGTGTGAAGGTTCAATTAGCAGCGTAAGAGCACAGTTTTGCTCAAAATATTGAAATGCACACAACATTATGGGTGACATACCAGAGTTCAAAAGAGGACAAATTGTTGGTGCACGTCTTGCTGGCGCATCTGTGACCAAGACAGCAAGTCTTTGTGATGTATCAAGAGACACGGTACCCAGGGTAATGTCAGCATACCACCAAGAAGGACGAACCACATCCAACAGGATTAACTGTGGACGCAAGAGGAAGCTATCTGAAAGGGATGTTCGGGTGCTAACCCAGATTTTATCCAAAAAAAACATAAAACCACGGCTGCCCAAATCACGGCAGAATTAAATGTTCACCTCAACTCTCCTGTTTCCACCAGAACTGTCCGTCGGGAGCTCCACAGGGTCAATATACATTGCCGGGCTGCTATAGCCAAACCTTTGGTCACTCATGCCAATGCCAAACGTCGGTTTCAATGGTGCAAGGAGTTCAAATCTTGGGCTGTGGACAATGTGAAACATGTATTGTTCTCTGATGAGTCCACCTTTACTGTTTTCCCCACATCCGGGAGAGTTACGGTGTGGAGAAGCCCCAAAGAAGCGTACCACCCCAGACTGTTGCATGCCCAGAGTGAAGCATGGGGTGGATCAATGATGGTTTGGGCTGCCATATCATGGCATTCCCTTGGCCCAATATTTGTGCTAGATGGGCGCGTTCACTGCCAAGGACTACCGAACCATTCTTGAGGACCATGTGCATCCAATGGTTTTAAACATTGTATTCTGAAGGCGGTGCCGTGTATCAGGATGACAATGCACCAATACACACAGCAAGACTGGTGAAAGATTGGTGTGATGAACATGAAAGTGAAGTTGAACATCTCCCATGGCCTGCACAGTCACCAGATCTAAAGATTATTGAGCCACTTTGGGGTGTTTTGGAGGAGTGAGTCAGGAAACGTTTTCCTCCACCAGTATCACGTAGTGACCTGGCCACTATCCTGCAAGAAGAATGGCTTAAAATCCCTCTGACCACTGTGCAGGACTTGTGTATGTCATTCCCAAGACGAATTCACGCTGTACTGGCCACAAAAGGAGGACCTACACCAAACTAATAAATTATTGTGGTCTAAAACCAGGTGTTTCAGTTTCATTGTCCAACCCCTGTATATTGAGTATAGTCAATGTCCAGACATAAATTCTATTTTGAATGTGAAGCAAGACTTTAAAGGTTTTTGCCAGACCCTCTCCATCCAGTCTGACTGAGCTTGAGGTAAATTTCGAAAAAGAATTGGCAAATACATCAGTCTCTATATGGGCAAACTGAGTACAGACATACCACAAAAGACTTGCAACCATAACTGCAGTGAAAGGTGGTTCTGCACAGTATTGAGTCAGCGGTGGAATACAAATGCTTGCCACACTATTCAGAATTTTATGTGTAAAGAATTTGTAAACTGAAATTATTTTCTTTTCACTTAATAACTAGGCACTCCTTTGTGTGGATCTATCACATGAAATCTCAATAAAATCAACTGAAGTTTGTGATCGTAATGTAATAGTATGTGAAATAGTTAAAGGGGCATGAAAACCTGATGCAAGCCACATTATAGATAAAATACACTGGAACCCTTTTGCAAAGAGCTATGTCTGTTCCTGTTTTCTCTTTACCGGCAGAGACAAATCGGTTGAAACAACAAGCGGATATGGAGAGGGCCTATTTAGTTGCTGCATGCGGCTAACTTGACTCCGGGTTAAGATAAGCCCAGGACATGAGGACCATGCCTGGATGATATAGCGGCCCCCTCGCCTTTGAAATCCCTTCCAAACTCATTGAGATACTCCCCAAAGTGAAACTCAAGCTAGTGGTTCTGAAGGATCCAGAGATTACGACAGACAAAGAGCACCATTGAAGAGCCAAGCGGCAAAGAGGGGTTGTAATGAACTTCATGTGGAAAGCTTCCCGCTGCAGATGAGAGAGCTGGTCTGGAAAGAAGGCATGGCGCTGGTTTGAGGGCGCACGAATGCATCGCCATCCGCTTTGATTGTTCTTGTGTGTAAGAAGGCAGAATGACAAACACCTTAGAGACTTGAGTGTGCTTTGAGCCCTCTAAAGGATTTGATAAGTAATAAGACAGTGAAGGGATGCGCTTAATTTTGCACGTCCAAGCCTTCCTTTACCACAGACAATAATGCACAGTGCCTGATAGGCGATGCATTACACACCCCACTGAGCAGAGTAATGAAAAGTCTCGATAAAAAAAATGAAAAGAAATTGACAAATAACTTTTAAAAACTCATTTCCTCTCTCATTTAGTCTTTTGGAAGACATCAGGGTTCCGCCATTCAAAGGAACTAAATCAAGTCGGTGTGTTATCTTGTAAGCTGGACTGCGCTGCACATGTGCAAAATGTGTTTTACAAAGTGTCATCGATTACATAATTTAGAGTATTTGTATTGTGGATGGTGACAGGGATTTGAATCATCCAGCCATCCGTTGTCTATAGTCAAATTCAATACATTTAAACATTATTGAAAAGTTTATTTATTTCAGTAATTCAAATTGCTAAGTGAAACGTGTTATATAGATTAATTACACACAGACACAACATTTAAGATTAGAAAATAAAAGAAGACCAATAAAAAACATTTTAAACACAGAAATTTGGGCTTAATGAAAAGTATGTTTATTACCTGGTTGAAGGTTATTATTTTCAATGGGTACTTTTATTCAGAATCAACTTTATTAGTCAAGATTGTGTTCACAAGCAAGAATTTGACTTCGGTTTCAAGTGCTCAAAGCGTTCAGACATTAAGTATAAAAATATTAACTTTAGAGGAAATAAAATAAAGGATAAAATGAACAATATGTACATGTATGTGTATGTAGAGGCAATTTTGTTTTTTATCACAAGAAAAAAAATCAAGGCAGGTTGTGATAGTGCACATATGCTTATTTTGTTTCACAGTAAAGTAGTTGACTACTCAGGCTGTAAGGTGTTTATTCTGTTCATAGGAGGTTCACCAGCCCCCCATTGCTGGTTAGTAATTATTGGGCAGGAGGCGATCCCCAGTCCTTCACAGGTCAACACAGAGACAGGGCAAACAATCGTACATATACAAACTCACTCCTAAAGACAGTATAGTGAGCCCAATTAACCGAACACACATGTCTTTGGACTGTGACGGAGAGGCCCGATTACCAGAGAGAACCCACACATGCACACCTAGATATATATAAAACCTTAAATCCCGTTCAGGACTCTGTGTGGGGTGTGCATACTCTTCCGGTGCAGGCAGGAACTTTCTTGGGAACTCTGGCTTCCTCCCACAGTTTAAAAACATGCAGGTTTGGTTAATTTAGATCACCTGTAAGTGTGTGCATGCATGATTTATTGCTGTATGCTTCTCTGTGGTAGCCTGTGATTGACTGATAACCTGTAACTCACTTTTAGCCCATCGACCTTTGGAGCTAGGCGGCAGCCCTAGAGCGACACTGCACAGGTTAAGATGTTGAGAATTTCTAGGAATGGGTATAAACTAACACAAAATTTTAGAAAGATAACATTGTGCCTATGGGTTTTGCATCAAGATGAAATGTAGGTTTTTTATAAATATTTTGTTGCACTGAAAATTGCAGAATTTTCCACAATAATTTGTAGGTATTATGTCCATTATGATCCATTGCTTTATTTATAGGGACACACATTGAAATGCTTCTGGAGCTGCACGCGCACAGAACACTGAAAGGGAAATCAGACTTTCAGGGTTAACAACCGCTTAGGTTCAGATCCCTCCACACACTCTCTGCACTCTCTGCAGACGGTCCTCTCAAACTGCTGGGCAGAGCAGCAGCTGCTTTGCGTCTTCTGGGTCTTGGAGAAGAAAAATACCATATTTTTTCAACACGCTGGCAAGGCTAAAGAGCATTACAATACACACTAAAGCATCCATAGTTTGCATAGATTCCCTCTGTACTGCAACTTCTATCAGTGGCTGAAAGCTCCGTTGAAAAAAGTTTAAGTCTTTGCAGCTATATGGATCAGTTTGTCAGCAAACATCACATTATATCACATTATTATCACAAGATTTTTTGAATATTTAGGTCATTTTTTGTTGTAAAATTAACCATTTAGGTTAAGTTCAAGACTAAAGTGCACCAATGTTTCACTCTTACATTATAAAGAACAGAGTGTTCTGTTGTAGAAAATTGTTCTTGTGTGTGAACATAACCACAGACTGTGAGTGGAGCTATTCATTTCTGAGGGGGAAAAAAACATCGCTTCTAACTGAATACTACGCTATATCGTGGAATGTCTTTCTGGCTTTTAAACACACATTTAAAAAAAAACTTCTAAACATTATGGATGGAAAAACAGCATAAAGCATCTCACAAGGCAGTTAATGGTTTCCATCTCTTAATACTGTGGTTAGTTTCCACTGCTTATTAATGCACAGCTCTGGATCACCTTCCAATCCTCTGTCAGCCGCCCTGAGGGTATGACTGCACAATATCCCCCAGCCCAACACCTGCCCCACATTGACCATCCTGGTAGCTTTGAGAAAATTAACCACACATTAAGAGCATTACAGGGAACGAGGGGGGGGGTCCAGTCTAGACACCCTAATTTTTCAAAAAGGAACCTAAAAGTCAAGAATCATTGCAGCCCCAACCCCCTTCTGTCTTCCTTTGATAAAGATTCCAGAGTTGTTGGTTCAGTGCATTCATGTCTGAATCAGTCTAGCCTTCAGCAGAGGGAATTTAAAAAGAACTGTCCCGGTTGTCTTCAAAGTACTCAAGGGTTTTACCAGGCTGTCATTTCCCTGATGGAATTTGCTGTTGACTAAAAGAAACATATGCTCAATGTGACATCTGCAGGATTTGTTTAGATTATGAAACTAGTATGATTTGGTTTGCTTAATTGAAACTGGGAGCGTAATCAGCAGACATACAGTTAGTTCAAATGGACAACATCCTTGTGGACTGCGGATCATTTTAAATTCACAACTCTTGTTCTTGTAGTGGACAATGGAATAGATTAAACTAAACAATTAAGGGCAGTAAAACTCTCAAATCCCTTTTGCCTATGTTATACTTTCGGTTCATCTCTAGGTCAAAAAGTAAAATGAAATTTAAAAAAGGAAGGAAAAAATGGGATTTCTCACTTTTTCTGCTTGCTAGATGCCAGAATAAACAGGAGGGATTTTCAAAAAAACAGTTTTAAACTTGGAAGTTTAGGTACCTTAACCCTTCCTGCATATTGGGTAGTTTTTTTTCCATTTTAACTGTATGAATTAGGTCAAATGTTTAGGGTATCTTTCCACAAGTTTTTTACAATACTTAGCTGGAGTTTGGCTCATTTCTACTGAGAAACCTGGTTCTGGTAACTGAGTCATTTTCGCAGGCTGCCTTGCTTATACACACATTTTCAGCTCAGTTTACAAATTTCCCATATGACTAAGATTAAAGTTTTGTGATGGCGGCTCCAAACACTTAGGTTTTAGTTTTAGGTGTTGCCTTAAAATATATCCACAAGTATACCTTCAGTTAACTAAAATGTTTACAAAGTCATGACATTGTCATCTGGGCTTTCACAAGTTGTTCAAACACATAGGAATCTTAGTGTACGTAAACTTATGACTTTGAAGAAAGTTCTAAACTATCAGCCTTGAATTTCCCAAGGGTCGATCACTTGTAGTTGAGTGTGGCTATCCTTCTTGGTCCTTGTGAGTGATTAGATGGTAGACAAGGCTGATCCTGGAGCCACATTCTTCAGTGAAATGCAAACAGGGCAACTTGGTGGTGGTGGCAGCCCTAGGTTGGGTCTGTTTGGAAGAGTTTCTGCTTTTGACCTGTACGTTTGTCTTTGGCAGCATGGCAGAGCTCCTTATTGTAAAATGCGGCATCCTCTTTGACAGGGGTTCCCCAGTTTGCCCTGTTGTGTGACCGTTTCTTAAGGTTTGCTTGATGTTGTCTCTTTATGCTTTCTTTCGACCTTGCAGAGCACATTTTCCTCCCACACGCTGTGAATAAAGAACTTGTTTTGGCAGACGAGACTCAGGCACATGGATTACATAGCCGGGTTACAGAGCTGGGTAACAGAGGGAGTGACGGTAGGGATACCTGCCTCCTCCAGGATGGTTTTGCATCTCAACTCCCAGCTGAACCCAGGTAATACATTAGCATCAGACTACATGTTAGAATAGTTGTCCTGTTTCTTGCCAAAGTAATGCTATCCCATTTGTTCCTCCTTTTTTATATGTTGAGAATAACTGAAATTACATTAAACTAAATGCATTGGTATGTATCAAATTACACATCTAGTGGTTGTTGTGATGTTAAAACATTTTAAATTGGAATTGTTTTATCCAAACATTTTAGAACAATTTAATCTAGACATCACAGTAGTTTTTGTGCCATTTAAAATAATTCTGAGAGAAACTGACAGTGCATTTGCAAGCATAGGTTCAGTGTCAAAAATCAATTTTTAAGGGCATGAAACCTATATTCCTTATCCCGCTCCCTTATCTATAGAAAAGAGACACTCTAGAAATGTAAGGTTGAGTGCTTAAAATAAGGACTGAAAAAGGCCAACACTGAAATAGATTAATTTAATTTTGCATTGCAGCATATCAAAAGATTAGGAAAGCATAATTTGTTAAAAAAAAAAGTGCAAACTTTTTCAATCTGTTCTGAGCTCGTACTCGTTTTCACTCTTACATATCACTTGTTACACTATCATCAAACGGATAATATTACATTAACAAAGATAAATACAAAAGGCAGTTTTCAAATGTTGATTTCATTTATTAAAGTGCAAAAACAACTACAAGTACATCTTATCTTCTAAAACTGCTTTTCTAAGCTCCAGGTTTCACCTTTTATGTTTATTATAAGTTTTCGAATCTGGCTTTGTGGCGTTTTGTCGTCACCGGTGCCTCTGTGTGATGTGCAGGAATGCTGTTCCCAGATTTATTGCTATGTGATCACTAACATATGTTTGTAGACTAATGTAAACACAGTCTCTATGAGTTATTACCTTGCAGCTGGCGTCTGGACGGTTTTTTGCTGTGTGTTACTGAAAGAAAAATAGCCCAGATTCCATGACTGAACATCAGCTGTGGCTGAGGCTGTTTTTTATCCCCCAACTTAATGTGATTATATAACGTTCAGTTGCCTTTATACGGCAGGGAAAAAACTGCTTGTCTCAATATGTGGCTGTCTTGCAGGGATAATGCGCTCCCACTGGTTGGTGTTTAGCAGTTGTGCGTCCCGGAGCCAAACCATCGGCGCGTAATTGTGCACGACTGGACAGCAGATGTTCCACCACTGGGACACTCTGTCTCTGCATGTCAACTCTACCTAGTTTCTTTCTCGACCTCTCTCTCATTGTAGGCGTGTGTTAACTCGGTCCTGTCCTACTAAAAAAAGTTTTTGAGAAAGAGAGGAGAAAAGAAGAGGAGAGGGAAAAAGTGGGCAACAACTTCCAACCGTCCCGGTTCTTATACCGGAGAGTTTGTCGTCATCAGCCCCCCTCCTCTTGTTCGGCTCCCTAAATGGACGCGGCAGTCTCGGTGTGTGCGGTTCAGCGCGGGCCAACACACTGGAAGCAGCCTCAGTTTGGCGTGTAGACGGGGGAGGACGCTGAGAAATGCCCGGCCGCCTCGCCGAGCACTGTTCTGAGCACTTTTCTTCTGCGTTTTGGGCTTTTTCATTGGAGGTGGAGAAGGACTCTGCTTACAAAGTTTACAACACAAAGGAAACGTTAGAGAAGTGGCAGCTCTCACAATTTTAGCCCTCGCTATGGATTGTATTTATTTATTGTTGTGCTTTTCACTCAGTCAAGTATATTTAGAGCATATTTTGGCTGAAGAAGCAGATGGTGAGTACTCATGCCTTTTTTATATTCACTTTTTCTACATTTTTTTTAATAAAAGTAAATGTAACTTAAAAACTAAGAAACACAAATAATTTGTATTAGGAAAGATAAATGCAAGTACGCCTACTGTAAAATTTTCCACTAAATGCACACCAGTTGGTATTTTTTTTAAACCAAAATAAGCACTTACTTTACATTTCTATTCAGTTTTTTTTTCCAAAGCACATTTGATGTCAATATGTCACTCTTATTTGACACGTTTTGTTCCATCAGAAAAACTCTCTGGAAAGTTAAGTGAATATGGTCTTATGGTGCCATTCAGCACAGACTCCCGTGGCCGGTACATTTCTCACGTGGTTTCTGCTGGAAGTGGAAGTAAAAATGAGACTGATGCTGAAAATCTCTCAGCTCCTGGCAGCAGAAGAAGGGTGGCCCGCGGTGCCCCCCAGATGCCCTCTGTCACCTCTAGCTCGGGTCAGCACTTGTTTTTCAATGTCACCTTATTTGGGAAAGATCTCCACCTTCGCCTTAGGGCCAACAGGAGGCTAGTGGCCCCAGGTGCTTTCGTGGAATGGCAGGAGGACTTTGAGGAAAAGACCAAGGAACGCATCCATGGGGACTGTGTGTTCACTGGTGATGTGACTGACATGCCAGAGGCCTCTGTGGCCATCAGCAACTGTGATGGGCTGGTAAGTGTTAACCTTTAGTGGGACTAAAAACAAACAAATATTTCTACATAAATTTAGTAATTGAAACACAGCTCCTTTGAATGTTCCAGCATATTGTTTTTCTAAACTTCTAAATGCATCACATCCTGATATAACACCTCCATTAGGGGAATTTATCTGTTTTTCAAAAGTGGAGATTCTGTAGATTAGCTAAAAACAGATGTTAATATACCTACAGTAGGCAGCAGTCAGAGTGATATCACTTTGAAACGTCTAAAAAGATGTTAATGGTTGAGTTGAGCTAACCTCTTCTTACAGTAAGGCTAAATCAGACAATAACTGAACCAAAAACTGTCAGTGTGGGGTAGATGTGAAAATATTCTGGCTCTTTAGATGCCCCAGAATGGACTGCAGTGGTCAATAGAAAATCTCAAATTAAACATGCATTAAGTATTAATCCTGAATACAAATCCGTGAAAGTTGCTTTTATTTAGAAGATGGCAGGTGTTTCTCTGTGTTTGCACAAACTATGCTAAAAAGAAAACCACTGTTACAAAATGTTGAGTTTTTAGCAATGCATGGACTGCTAAGTGGGGGCTGCACAACTTATCATCATCTATATTTTAGTTTGTGGATCACTAATCCAAAGGTTGTTTGGAATGCATTATTTGTTGTGTGTTATTTCCAGCTGTCATGGAGTCACACTTTGCATGCCAGAAAAATATTCAGCCTGCTGGATGAAATATCACTGCAATAGGTGGCCAAACATGACACAGACCTGAAGTGCCTCTCAGGTGTGTTAGAACCAGTAATGTCACAGTCCTATTGTAATACCCCTTGTATTACTTTGTTGATACCTTTTTGAAGTCACGGGTAAAGTGGCTGTTTGTAGACTGCTAAATTAATATTAGTAGAATAAATAGTGAAATACATGAACTTTGACAGTTGTTTTTCAGTCAATAATCTGTCTCTTAAAAACAATCATATCAACTTGTATTAAAAATGACTGGTCACCTCTGATGTCAATCAGATTGGTTGCATTGGTCAGAATGTGTTCGGTGTACCCAGTCCAAGGAACTATGTGACATTAAATGGTGCAGTGGATAAGTACAAAACATAACATTTGCTTGAGTGGCTTTAAAAACCTTTGGGGCTGTATTAACAGCTTTGGCCTTTGACTGCAGCCGATGTCAGTAACCGCAGAGCTTTAAATAGAGAGCTCAGAAGCAGGTTCTGTTCTGTGGAGATGATATATGCAGTCAGTATTTTACCTGAAGTAGGTTCATCTGTAAATAACCTCAGTTTGGAAAAAGAGAGATTATGTTTAATACAGAGATGGGGCCCAAATCCAAGTGGATCTGTGCCATCTTTAAAAAAAAAGCTCCGATCTCAAAGGTTTCAAGGTCTTTCATGCAAATGCTACTTTTTAAATGTGTTTTAATATTTACAGTGAGGGCTGTGTTGACCTGTTGCCAACACTGGGTTACTCAGAACACTTAAACACTACAAAACAGATTGTTTTAAGTGTACCCAGTAGTGAGATAACTGTTTGAAAATGTACACAGTATAAAAACCAGATTATGCTTCATCTATTTGGATTTTGTAACATAATTCACATGGTACATGTTTATCTAATGGTAATGCAATATGCTGTATCGCAATTAAGCATTTTATCAAGTGTGAAATGAAGCCGTCTGCCACAGGATATTTATTTATATCCGCCTGGGTGAAATCTTGTACCAAATAAGAATCGGTTTCTTAAAAAAAAACCTTTATATAGTCTGTTGTAGGAAATGTGGTTATATGAAATAATAGTTTACCAGCCGTTTACCAGCTACCTTCAGTTGTTATAATCTGTCATATTTTATGAATCAGCAGGCAATCCAACATCAATGGAAATTGTCTTATTAAAAATATAACATATTAAATAAAATTATACATTCAATCTGAGCTTTTTTATTATGTATTTATCTTCACAATTCCTTAAAAATGCATAACTATTAAGCAAAAAACTTTACAAAATATAAATGGGAAGCAATGAAATGGGTCCCTATGTTGGTAAAAGTTCCACCAGAAGTGTTTCAGGTTAAAACTATAGCACTGCATTTAAATGAAACTGAAGTGGGAGCACTTTTAGGGCACAGCTACACCCAGGACGCTCAGTTGGAGCAGCTGCAGCTGAACACTCAACCAGCAACTATGTGCTGAGAAATCAATAATGATGAGCACTTACTGTATCACGTCATGAACCCTCTTATGCTTGTACAGCTCACAGTTTTTCTGTAAACGGATTTTGTGTGATAACCCAACCTGATCTAAATGGCAGAAAATGTCAAAGAAAGCAAAAGAAAACCTTGCTCAAACTGCTTACATTATGTCCTAAAAGTTGAATGGAAAGAGAAGAGTTTATTATTTAAATGTTTCTGCTGAATGCTGTTATTCCTAGAAGACAAATTCTGTTGCATTCTAAGTATCAAAAAAACAAAAATCAATTTTCAGTTTTAATGAACTTGAACTGTTGAATTTGAAATCAAGCAGCCACCACAAAACCACGACCTAGATAAATTCTATGGCTTCTTAGAGAAATGTTCTCTCATTGTGCCTGTCCCACCTTTCCGCCATATGTAAACGAAGGGAACAATTAAGCATAAGGATGAATAATGAAAAGCCCCCTTGTTTGCATTTTGCAACATCATGTGTCCCTCCCCCCATTGCCACTGTTCAATATGTCATTCTGCTCTGTTGTAGTCCCTTGGTTTCATCACAGCCTTCAAATGTGTGTTGGGGTGTAACAGCATAGATAGAGCAAGAAGAGCTGAGCCACTTATGGATTTTTACTGCAAAATCAGCCATGTGACATTTGAAGTGGCAGGCCTGCCAGTATCGAGCCAAGCCGTTGCTCAAGCTTTCCTGAAGTAGTTTCTGGAACTGCTTTTGACAGAAATCACACGAGCTAAATGGTTAGTAGATAACCTTGTAACCTAGGAACACTTAAGATAATACAAATAAATGTCCAACTTAATAGGGTTGACACCAATGATCACTTTTTTTGCAATTAGTCAGTTTATGTTGCTTTTTTTTGCAGAAAACTTTAACATTTAATATTTAATAAAATGTAAATAAAGATTGTAGCTTCAAAATGTGAAATATGCACACTGGCATTTCTTGCATGAATGGTATCCTGGGATTGCCCCTCTGTCTCACCCTCTCTCTGTATTTAATGTGGACCAAATGCACCCCCCCCCAACAATAACAAACAATAATCAGTGAAGGAACGTTTCACAAATTTTAACTACTTATCATTTTGGGCTACAGATGATCCAATACTGTTAAAAGTCCCTAAAAACACTATTGAGGACAAAATTAATACCAAGAGTTAGTCTATGAATCAGATACCAACTTCACCGTCCTTAGCCAATTGCGATTGATGGATATACAATATGTACTTTCACTGTTTACATTGTGCATGACACAGGGGGGCGCCCAAACCTCAGTAAATGAACATGCAAAGAAGGATTAAAAAGGTCATGTGGGATGCAACATGCAGATTTCGTTCCATGTGCTTGTGCTGACCCCCAACAGTATGGCACCCTGGGAGGTGAGACATATTGTCCATAGAACAAAAAGCAATACATGTAAAACAGGCCTCCTCTAGCATTAAAAAAACGGAAACAAAGCCATTATTATTCATGTATTTACGACAGCAAAACTGTGGATATTGAGGATGTCAACTATGATTAGATTGAACTGGAAATACACAAAAATAGGCTTTGGTGAGTGAAACTCCAGAGGAAAAAGAACCAGTTTCTACTGCATTCTTTACTTAAAATGTAACAAAAGAGAGAAACAGTTTTCAGTAACTCACAAAAAGTCAGCAAATATCATGGTAGCAATTTAATACATTTAGGGATCCAGATGGGGTGAAGAAAACTTACTGAATTTCAAACTGTGCATTACAATGGGGAATAATATGACTGTGACTTTGATATGGATGTTGGTTTTAGAGGGGCTGGTCAGAGTATTTCAGAAGCTGGTGATCTACTGTGATATCACACATCTCCCAGGTTTACAGAGAATATTTGAAAAAGATAAAATATTCAGTGACAGTTGTTCGGACAGAAGAAGTCTTGGTTATGTCAGAGGTCAGAAGAGAATGGGTGTACCAAGGTACGTGTAATACCTGGAACCAGACGGGCTTCAGCAGCAGAAGACCTCACCAGGTGCCACTCCAGTCTGAGAACTGAGGCTCCAGTTCACACATGCCCACAAAAATGGGACAACAGCAGATTAGAAAAGCATTGCCTGAGCTGATAAGACTTGATTTAAGCTCTAACATTCAGATGGTAGGGTCAGAATTTAGCATAAACCACATGAAAGCATGGATCCATCCTGCTCTGTATTAGCAGCTCAAGCTGGTGGCGGTGGTGTAATGGTGTGGGGTATATTTTTTTGCCACAGTTTGAATCCTGTAATACTAACTGAGACTCTGTCTACTTGAGTATTGTGCCTGACAATGTCCGGTGGCGCAAAAAGCGGGTATGCACTATATGTGGCGCATAGGTGCGCTGCCCTAGGGGGGCGCCAAACCGATGGTGGGAAAATAATTTTTAGTTGGCATTTTCTGTATTTAGCTGTTTGTGCATGTGTAAATCCACCATCCGGTGCCTCAGGGGGGGAAGAGGTACACCACCAACAGTATTTACAGTGGAGAGGGTGTGCTGCTGACCTCAACTCAGGACGTTGTGGGTCGGCGGGTGGAGTACTTCGAAGACCTCCTCAATCCCACCGGCACGTCTTCCACTGAGGAAGCGGAGCCTGAGGACCTTGGGGCGGGCTTTCCAGTCTCTGGTGCTGAGATCACTGAGGTGATTAAAAAGCTCCTCGGTGTTAAGGCCCTGGGGGTGGATGAGATTGGCCCAAAGTACCTTAAAGCTCTGGATGTTGTAGGGTTGTGTTGGTTAACGCGACTTTGAAGCTTCGCGTGGACATCGGGGGAAGTAGGTGCATGTACGACCGGTGTCAGAGTTTGGTCCGCTTTGCCGGCAGTAAGTCGGACTTGTTTCGGGTGAGGGTTGGACTCCGCCAAGGTTGCCCTTTGTCACAGATTCTGTTCATAACCTTTATGGACAGAATTTTTAGGCGCAGCCATGGTGTTGAGGGGATCCGTTTTGGTGGCTGTTGGACTGCGTCTCTGCTTTTTGCGGATGATGTGGTCCTGTTAGCTTCATCAGCTCATGATCTACAGCTCTCACTGGAGCAGTTTGCAGCCGAGTGTAAAGCGGCTAGGATGAGAATCAGTGCCTCAAAGCCCTAGGCAATGGTCTTGAAAAGGGTAGAGTGTCTTCTCCGGGTCGGGGGGGAGGTCCTGCCTCTAGTGGAGGAGTTCTAGCATCTTTGAGTCTTATTCACGAATGAGGGAAAAAAGGAGCGGGAGATCGACAGACGGATTGGTGCTGCGTCAGCAGTGATGCAGGCGCTGTACCGGTCTGTTCTGGTGAAGAGAGAGTTGAGTCAAAAAGCAAAGCTCTCGATTTACCGGTTGATCTACGTTCCTACCTTCATCTATGGTCATGAGCTTTGGGTCATGACCGAAAGAACGAGATCACGGATACAAGCGGCCGAAATGAGTTTCCTCTGCAGGGTGTCTGGGCTCTCCCTTAGAGATAGGGTGAGAAGCTCAGTCATTCGGGAGGGATTCAGCTGGTTCTCCACTTTGAGAGGAGCTAGCTGAGGTGGCTCGGGCATCTTGTTAGGATGCCTCCTGGACGCCTCCCTGGTGAGGTGTTCCGGGCACGACCCACCGGGAGGAGGCCCAGAGGAAGACCCAGGACACGCTGGAGGGACTATGTTTCTGGGCTGGCCCGGGAATGCCTTGACGAGCTGGCCCAAGTAACTGGGGAGAGGGAAGTCTGGGTCTCTCGGATAAGCCGAAGAAAATGGATGGATGGATGGTTTTATATCTGGTTTGACTGCAGTATGTAGAGGATGGAGAAAAAGAAAAGAAGAAGAGAGAGAAAGAATCAGGACATACATAGGAAGGCGACAGGTTGGTCTAGTATTAGGTGGCGGTGTAAGAACCAAGTGATTCATTTTTAAATATAATTTATGTTGAAAAAGTGCATTAGCAAGATGTGTAAATTATTTAAAGCTATTAATTACTGCTTGTTTGACCACATGACTTAGCTGAGAAGAACACAGGCAAGGGTAAAATATTCATACCATGCCTCTGTTGGTACATCTGCCAAGAGATCCTTTAATAAGCTGAAGCTCATTAAAAACATACCTTTGTGTGAGTATGAGCAATGATCGCTGGACGCAGTTACCAGTGTTCTCTATTGAAAACATTTCATTTAAGGTCATTCTTGACAAATGGGCGGGTGCAAAAGGCACGACATGTAACAATTTAGTTTTAACTTTCTTATACAGAGTACAAGCTATTGTTCAGATGTCGTCTTTTAATATTTCCACTACAGAGCATGTATTGAGCACTGGGTGCCGATGCTGTTAAATGGTATTCAATTTTTTCTCTTTTTGATTGATTTGATCACCTGCTGTAATGTGTAACATAAAATAAAAGTCTTTAATAATAGTCTTGTATATTCTAAGTCCATTAATAAGTAAGATTTATACTCATAAACATAAAAAAGAAAAAGTCTTGCTTTAGGGGTGGGGTGGGGCTTGGGGGTGTAATGTATCCCTTACCCCTCAGAAAGTAGGTAGTTGCTGACCATGTGCATCCCTTTATGACCACAGTCTGCCCTTGTTTTGATTTCTACTTTCAACAGGACAGTCCACCATGTTACAAAGCTGAAATATTGAAAAATTTTTTTTACATGACAGTGAGTTAACTGCACCCCAGTTGCCTCCACACATCTCAATCCATCAGAGCACCTTTTAGAGGTGCTGTAATGGGAGACTCTCATCACTGACGTGCAGATGTCAAATCCGGCCGACTCCTAAATGCCATCATTTCAATATAGACAACAATCTCTAAGGAATATTTCTGATGCCTTGTTGAATATATGTCAAAAAGATGGTTTAAATCTGATTTATTAAAATGATCTCCACAATTAACTAATTAAGATGGAAATTGGTAAAACAAATTTGCTTTGCTGCATTAAGTCTGCATATTAAGATGCTCAGGCACAGCATTAATCACTCAAACAGTATGCAGTATGCAGTATGTCTGAGAGCTTTTAATACGGCTTTGTCTTTAATGTCAGCTCATCAGTAACTCTTGGGTTTCTTCAGCTGCTCATCATGCATGATGCTTGTGCTGATGTGGTTTATAATGAAACCTAACAGAGCGATCAAACCGCCTGTTTATTGTCACCTAACTTTAATTATTAGTATTTCCAGACTTTAGACTGACATACAGCAGTTTAAGAAAACAGCTGTTGCCTTTGTTAAAAAGTTAAGGAAATAGAAAAGATAAATAACCTTAAATCATGTAAATTAAAAATATTGATGTTGACGGTTTATTAAGGATAATGAGTCATTATTATGTTGACTAGTCGCAGCTGCCTTGCGATCTTTCTTTTTTAACTTATCGCTCCTTCTGAAACCTTGGCAAGTAAATTTATTTTATATGATTTGAGAAGCCGTACCGCCCAGTTTCTGGTTCATTTGAACAATTAAGATTTCTATGGCATCAGCACACCATAAGGAAGTAACAAGTGTCTCTCAAAGCTACTTTTGTTCCCTCTGTGTTGTACCATATCAACCTAGCAAACGACCTTGAAATACAAAAAAGATTACATTGAGTTATGCTTTCTTTATTATTGTAAAACCAGTATATTTTGTTGCGTTTCCTGACAGACCACTGCAGTGTACTTTAGTGACTCAAGGCCGCAAGTGACGTACCGGCTTCCATGTAGCTCAATGCTATATTTACCTTCACATAAAATAAAATAAAAACTCCCATGCCTTTGGGTTGCAGCTGTCCATTTGTCTAATTCACAATTGCCTTATAGACAAATGTTTGTACGTCATGGCTGAGCTGTCCCTGAATGTCTGGAGGAATTGTAAAAACAAGATGCATCACTAAAGGTTGAAGTTACAATGCATCCAGAAAATCTCTGTTTCATTGAAAGTATTTAGGTTAAATGACATTGTTATTTGATAAATTGTGAGCTCCCTAAAATCTCGAGGCAAAAATCCCAAAACACATAAGTAGGTGGTATAAATACAAATTGTTAATTTTAAAGGGAAAAACAAGAACTGTCAGCTATTAGGCTGCAATATTTCTGGGCAGCAAAATTGCTCCTGCCGAAGCCAATAAATCAAAGCTTGTTGATGTGCAGCAATAATTAAGCCCACAGGGTGGAGCTTTGACAGCCTTGGCAGAAAAACATCCATCAAGATCATCATAATTGATTAATTATATGTTTAAAGAGAACTCGATTGTTCCAGCAGCAGCAAGATAATAACGTCACAACAAAAATGTCCCCTTGTACTCACCTTAATATTGTCATTGGTTAAAAATTTCTTAAGATGAGTTCCTTTCTGATTATGTCAACAAATAAAGAAACCTTTTATTAGCTGAGATTGAGAAAGAAACTTTCAACCACATTGTGGTTCCCTTTTAAATACCATGACCTTTTTGATTCTCATTGAAGAAATGTTAAGATATCAATTATTGGAGCTTGATTCACCTCTTTTTCTGGACTGGTGTAGCAGGGCTCATGCTAGCATTTGTTCTGTTAGAAGTTTCTTTTTTTTTAGAAAGATTGGTTCTGCTGATTGTGTTGAATCTGCTGCTGCCTTCATCTGAGCTGTATCTATGACGTCTTTGGGAAATATGATGGGATCCCTTGGCTTATTATGAGTAAAAAGAAACCCAACACTATTAAAATCAGACAGCAGTAAATTAATTTAGTCACAGAAGCAGCATACGTCACAGAGTAAATAAGAGGAAAATAAATAAAGGTTAAGACTTACATACATATTTTATTAGAGCAGATATTATTTTGTTTTTAACCATCTTTCCACAATCCTTTTGTTGCTTGTTTTATGTTCGAAATTTTATGTTCGAATGTTGCCAACAGGTGTTCATTTTATGAAAGCCTAAATGTCCTTTATGTGTACAAAATAAGTGTGACTGAGATATATTTTATTTGAGCCACTTTAAGCAGTTGGCACTTTGAAAAAAGACATGTTCCATTTCAAGGCATTAAAAGGCCCCTTGATTATACTGTGATGAAAGCAGGGTCCTATCACCATATTTTGCTTGTGATTTGGTTGAGCGTACCCTTTAAAAGGTGCTGTCAGACTCTTAGAAATATTGTCCATGTGTTTCCTTAAATCAAAGCCAACTTAAACACTGACCTGTTGGAGCAAGCTGAGAGGGTGCTTGGGGAGCATTTGAAGCTGTGCAGACAGGCTGATATGTAATGCTTGATGTGGAAGGCACTCAAAAGATGATGTCTGATGAAAGGGCTGTGTGTGAAAGGTATAAGAAAGTGCATCATGCATTAGTCACAAAATGCGGGTCAGATCTTTGACACACATCGTGTGTTTTGACTTACTACCAGCATGTACACTTCAAAAGTGGATAAATTGGGATCCCCTATAGAGAAGAAGAACAGGGCAGATTCATATCACAGATTCTTTTTCTGTCAATTCCCATATGTGCATTTATTAAAACTAAGCACTGAAAGGTAGGGGTCACATTCTCTAGGATCACAGTGATAAGCTTGAGCTTTTTAATATTTTCTCATGTTACATCAACATCAACATTAATGTTTAAATCCTTTATTCTGTTTTATGCGGTCAACACAACGTAGTGCAAAATTGTGAAATGGATGGAAAATTAAATAGAAATCTGCAAAGTCTACTTCTCAAATCTGACCAGCTTCACTGTCCTCGCTAAAAAAAGGATCCCCACAACATGAAGTTGCCATTACCATAGTGTTTTCAGGGAATGCAGTGTTAGTTTTCCACCACACAATAGGTTTTATGTAGGACAAAAAACTTTATTTTGGTCCATCTGACCAAAGCGCTGTCTTCTACATGTTTGCTGTTTGCCCCACATGGCTTGTCTCAAACTGGTTCTTATTACTAGGAGTTATCTTCTTGCCATTCCTACATAACAGCTAAATTTGTGGAGCGAGTTGTGGATGTTTGCAACTCCTCCAAAATTACCATTGCCCTCTTGGCTGTTTCTCCATTTAATGCATCACTTGGCCAGCATTTCAGTCTAGGTGAACGGATATTTATAAATTAAAACTTTTCCATTTTCAAAGGATGGACTGAACAGTGCTCTGTGAGATGTTCAAAGCTTGAGATATTGTTTAATAACCTCGCTCTTCCATGTCTTTCTTTGTTCCCTGGTCTTCATTATGATGTTAGTTCCTTAATGTTCTCATAACAAACCCATGAAGCCTTGCCAGAAAAGCTGGATTTATACTGAGGTTAAATTACACATAGGAGGACTGTGCGTTGACTTCTGTAGGTAATTGGTTGCACTGGATTTTATTTAGGGGTATTCGAGTAAAAGGGGCTAAATACTAATATAAATTTGTAAAAGAAATTCTAAAACCTTGTATAATTTTCTCTCCTCTTTTGTTGGTCTTTTACATAAACCCAACAAAATGCATTGAAGTGTTTGGTTGTAAAAGGACAAATATGTAAAAATAGGAATAGGTTTCAAGGCACTATACAACTTTAAGGAACAGAGTTGGCTTATTTCATCCGCTGCACTGAACCTGGAGGTGCAACATTATTGACATTCTTATCTGTTGACATTAAACTACAAATCCTTGATTAATATTTGTTCCTAAAGCCCCACTGTTCTGTTGGCTTATGGTCCAATGACAAATCTGTACTCATAGTCATTGTTTGACTGCCTCAGAATTTGTGATATCCTCCCGTTGAAGTGTCCTCTTCTAAATGACGACTGCTGAACAGCTGTGCGCACCAGACACGTTACTGGCACGCTACTGTTGTTGAGTGATGAGTGATGGCTATGATAATACCGGTGTTGCTCATGTGTTGAGATTTAGCCCAGATGACGGACTGATTTAGTTACATGTATGATGGACGTAACCCGAGTGCCTTACAAACACCATCACTGTATGAGGAGTGCTATTCCTGTGTCAATTGGTCAGAAAGACACAAAAGTACCCAGCAACAGTCAAAGTCAGACAGCTTGCTGTTTTTCAGGTGCAGATAACAGAGTTGCACTTTCCATGTATTGTAAATAGAATAAAAATATTTTAATAGGATTTTGATCTAGCCTTGCAACACTGCTGGTACAGTATGTAAGCAGTCTCTAAATAAAGATTTCCAAATGTCATCTCCAGCCAAAAATATGCTATATTTCCTTTCACTCTAATCTTTACTGAGCAGATACAGTATGCTTTTCTATGCAAAATTTCTCAGATGAATAAATAAAGCACCCTCCACAATTACTGAATCTCTGGTAAAAATGGGAAATAAACTGTCAAATTAATCTCATACTGAAACGTTTAGTAAAATCCAACCTTGAGTTGTAAAACTGTCTTGATTTGGTTGTATATTTTGGATTGCTAGCCTGCTAAAAGTCTAAAATGTGATCCATTTTCAGTTTTCTAGGTGAAATCAACAGATTTTTACCTAAGGGTTGCTGTATTTTAAATAATTGAAGATGTTTTGCTCTATAAGAAGGTTACAATTGTATTTGGAAGGGGAACCAGCCCACAGGATTATAGATGGTCCACTGTGCTTAACAATTGGCATGAGGAGCTTTTTTACATATTCATCTGCTGGTTGACCCACCTGTTGGTGTTTTTATTGACAGAAAACCCGATCACTGTCTGCTCTGAACAAAGCTCACTGTTCCAGTTAAAGTCCCAGCAGCATCTAGAAAACTCCACACATCTGTGTTTGTGATGGCTGGTCAGTAAGGCACTTTTTTGGAATACCTCCCGAACAACTTTAACATAGATAGTCTCTAATTGTTGCCATGGAGACTTGCTGACCCCAAAACACTACTCTTTTCAGCAGTTCTTTAACAGAGCGTTTTGGAGAGTTTCTTTTAACTTGCTTCGTCATTTAGCTGTGCTTAGTTACAGGTTCACTTGTCATCTTAATACGACAAAGAAACAAGATTTATCTTGAAAAAGTGATATATGTAAATTACAAAAATGTTCTAATTACATGTCATTTCTTTGGAATCTGTAATTTTGTTAACAAACTATTATTTCTTTATGATTTTGTTTCTCACAAAGTAAAAGTGCTTAAAAGGAAATTAAGATTACTGAGATTATGTTGCAATAAAGGCTGTTTTTTCAAGTAATGTTACACATAATTACTAGAGGTGCCAATATTTGTCGAGGGCAAGGTACATACTGGAACCTGGGGCAAATTATCTTTGCTTATTTTGCTTCATTTGCAATAATATGTGTAACTTGTCAGGTGTTTAAACCCTTGAACCATTTGATAGACTGTATATATTAATGATTGACTATTACAGTGAGCAACCATTGAGACTAATGTCACCGATTTCCATTTTCCATGCAATAAACAAAAATCATCTGTAACCATGACCACATGCATTTAAACAACAGTTCCTACTGATACATTGTGATTGTGACAGTAAGGATAAGAGACTTGTCCACACTTCTGAAACATAAGATGTATAAACGCTAACAATGGCAGATCTTGCACAAATAACGTGCTGGGCGAGTCCCTTCTTCTCCCACACTTCCACACTTCCACTACAGCTACCAACAAAGGATCGTAATATTACATACTACAGGTTTAACAATTGTCATGATGAATACTCCTCTTTTTACTTTTGGGCTAAGGGTGTAGTGTTCCACAAAGCCTTGAATCATGCAGAATTTTGTTTAGCATAGCTTTAAAGTGGTGCTAAACATGGAGTTTACTTTGAGAGCAGGAGGTCTGATCGCATTAGTGTTTTGTTATTGGTGCAACACTCTTTATTGAGGCTTCCTTCCTGATACAGAGTTCTATAGAAAAAGCCCTAATTTGTGAAGATGTAATTTCTTCAAATTCCCTGATTGAGTGAAGCTAAATTTAGGGCTTTGATGCTCAGCTAAAGGCAGAGAAGATGACGGGATAAATTGTAGCTCACCTCACATGGTTGCCTTCTGAAAGCCAAACTGATTTGCTCCCTTATGCAACTTGCTGGTTGATTAAACTATCCACTTGGTGCAAAATTGGTATGATTAATGCATGCAGAAAAGTGTATTATAATCCCACTTTATCTATTCATTATCCTCTTCTTGATCAGTCATATATGTCCTTTCATGCTTAGCGCTGTGAGATGTGAAAGATAAAAAAAGAATCAGGAAGTAATCCCCTGCTCTTGCAATCTGTCCTGTTTGATTATCTCCCATCATGCGACACTGCTGAGCCATGGTCCTACTCTGTTGCTTACTGATGTTCACTTTTTTTTTCCACAAAACCTATTTCTAACAGGGATAACAGAGATGTCCATTTCCTTCGTAGCCATATAAATACTGCTTCGGAGATCTCACTTTATCCTCTCTCAGTGAGGTGATTATAGATCTTATGACAAAAGCTCATGGGTAAATTTTACAGAAAGAGTGCATGCTTTGACCTCAGCTGTAACACCGCGGTACCTTTCTAAGCCTTCCTGTTTTATTGGTGAATCAGAAAGAGAGTGTGCCTGGAACCAAAATGTATGTTTCCAAATAATCTGCCACAAAATTACAGACTGAGCCTCCGGAATCAAAGCTGGCTTTTAATTTCCCTGCATCCATAGCCTGTGGTGCTTATTCAGCTTTTGGATTTTTGTTTGTCTGAGATGCACCATAAAGGATGACTCCATCAGATTATCTCAGCCGATGATGTAACCGGACCACCAAGTGTGATGGCAGCAGCCCAGTGTAGCTATGCTTTTGTTTATCAGCCATCCATGATTAATGATGCACATTCAGAGCTGGAAATAAAGTGAAGAAACAATAAATAAGAAATATATTTGATTTTATTTAAAAAATCAATCATCTTTATCTTGACATATGAATTGAGACATGTGATCTCCGGTTGAGAGAAGCTTTGTTACATTTTAAAAAGCTATTAGTGTTTAGAGTATTGTAGGATTTTATATTGTGTTTTCTTTTTTGTGAACAAGCACTGAAGCTGTAAACTTTGGCAAATGCCAAACTGTCATTTAAAGCTTGCTCGAAAACTAGTGTTTTTGCTTTTGAAATATTCAAAATGATGCTCAAGAATAAAGCATTTGCCCCTTCAGAGTGATTTCTAACATTCCAGTAGGTTTTTGCAGGAAATACTGTCTCACCCTGAAATGATATACAGTGCATTTGTAACTTCAAAGTTGCTTCTGCAGAGGTGAGAAATTAAGTGGACCAGTGAGTTTAAGGTTCAGATGTATGTTCTTTTTTGTGCGTTGTGAGACAGCTGGATGACTCACTCTTGTACTGTGTAGAGGCTTACTGCATGATGAGATCTATGTTCAGCCTTTGGAGTAACATTGTGGCACCCATATCAACTGACTTCAGTTAAAAAAATATGAAGTTGATTTATAATTTATCATAGGATATAAATCTACTAGCTGCTATGTAAATATATCAGCTAGACATATTCCATATGCATGAAACCAATTGCCTTCAATAGTAAAAATACAGTCTTTTCCAGCACATCTTCAACCATACTAGGACAAAGCTGTCCACCAAAATTGAAAACCTGGGCAAGGAGAGCATTTTTCAGAGAAACAGCCATGAGGAGCATGGCATAGTCTGGAGGAACTGCAGAGATCCAGGTGGGAGAACGTATTGACAGGACAATTATTTATCATAAATTTCACAAATTTGGCCATTTATGAGAGATGGCAGTGAAGAAAGTCATTGTTGTAAGAAAACCATAAAAAGTAATTTTTGCTGTTTGTAATCAGCCATGCAGGGGACACACATTATGGAGCAGGGTGCTCCGGTCAAATGAAACTAGAGCAAAACACTTTGCACATAAAAACTTGAGACTTAAGTGGAGGCTTACTTTCTAGCAGGACAGCAACCCTAAGCATATAGTGAGAACTATAATGGAATTATTTATATTAAAGGATTTTTCATGTGTTAGAATGGCCTATTCCAAGTCTACACTTCTCTCAAATTGTGAATCAGGGGCAAAAGTAAAAAATGTATGTTCCCAGATACTCTCCATCTAATCTGACTCAGCTTCAGCTATTTTGCAAAGAGTGAGCAAAAATTTTAGTATTAGATGTACAAAGATGGTAGAGAGATACCCTTAAATGATTGCAGCTGTAATTGCACTGAAATGTACTTATTTGCGTGAGTTAAATACAAATAGACACCACACTTGTAACATTTGGGTTTGTAAAACACATTTGAAAACTTAGTGCATTATCTTTCCACTTCACAAATATGCAATACTGTGTTTTTCTGGCACAATTCTGGCCAATTTTTTTCTTTTTGCAGACCTTTTAAGAACCTTCTTGTCATATTTTCAGCTTCGCTTTACACTCACAGCAGTACAAAAAGACTCCAAGCTTCATAGCATGACTTGCAAATTCATGAAGTTATTTTCTTTCACTTTTCTTCAGCCCAACTGTCAGACCTTCCCCTTAATTTAAATATATCATTGCTGTAGAACAGACCCATGCACAAAGCACAATACCACACTACCCATGCACAATGCTTTAGTTTCTGCACCATATTTAGATTTCATTCAACAGCTGTAAATACATACATTCTTGCCAAAGGTTTTGTTGGTGTCTCCATGTCATGATGATAATAATAGGTTGAAAAGGTTCTCCTTTTTTTCCCAACAAAGTCTGGGAGTAAATTCAGTCCATTTACCATGAAGTCAAGGAGTAGTGTGAGCTATAAACATTGTACAGTAGTCTGTGCTAACTGTGATTAATTTAACTAGGACAGAAGAAATGTGTCAACCTATTTTTTCCCCCAAAGGATGAAGTGTTGTTTCTGTTCAGATGCAACGTTAAGGTTGATTTCTTTCACTGCAAAAGAAATGAAAATAGACAAAAGCATAAACATGAAAGCATATTAGGGCTACACAATATCAAGAAAATGTGATATGCTGCAAAGGTTAGTGATTGTTGCTAACGGGGTATCACCAGCAGTAAACAAACAAATACTTAGCGAATCAGTGTAATGACTTTATGCTTTTGGTTCATTGCAAACATAGACCACAGATAGAGAGAAGTCTATCCAAATACTGGAAAAAAAAAAAAACAACTTATTTCCATCCCAACAACATTGTTTTAATGAAAAAGTCAGCTCTGGTTACAGCTGCGGTTTTGACAATAAAACAACTTGGTTGCATGGCAATAACAATAATAATAATAGGTTGGCGTATCTAAAAACACATTGAAAATGGGTCTGCACTTAAAAAAGACAAAGGACATTTTTAGAAGATGAAGTTCTCCAAATCTTTTAATTATGCATGCCACTTATGATGCCCTTTATTTTGTGCAGTGTATTTGTATTAGGGTTCTTTAGCATTTGTTAATTTTGAAGTAACATCTTGGGATGGGAGTCTAATTCTCTTTACGCAGTCTAAAAGCACCCCAAGGTGTCAAATATTTACTAGCTGAATTATTCAAAAGTAGATCAGAGTTGTAACCAACTTTAAATTATCACACTATTTGTCAATGAGTCTATTTTCTAAGATATTATCTTTTTTTAAAACAAACTTGATGAACAAATTAAAATAAGTAGTAAAACAATATTTTAGATTGAAAATTAAACACTGAATTCCATTAAGTATGCAGGACTGTAGCATGGACTAGCAATATTTTTATGGAAAAAAACATTTTACAGTGTTGTTTAAAAGTGCAAAAATATTTGAGGACAACCAGAAAATAATGCAAATCAGGGTCACACTCTTTTTAAAATGCTTAAATAATGGAGACCCCATGTACTGCCTGTTAGACCACAATTTTGTTTTTTGACATTTTTGTTTTTATGCTAAATAATTGACTTTTTTTTTGTTTCCCAAACCTAGTTGTTGCATCCATCCTAAAGTAATTTGTCAAAATGTCCCAAAAATGGTTGCAGTCTGTCTTAGCTGTTGAGCTGCATCACAGTCTAGGAAGGCGATGCTAGGCTGGTATTTACCTAAGGTAGCACACATCTTCCACCGCTATTGAAATTCAAGGAAGATGTGCAGTAGTGTGTTGGGGTGTAATTCTCTCATCCTTTTTTAAGTTGTTTCTAGTGCTTAAATAGAACATTTTCAAGCATTTCATATAAAATTATCTCTTTTTTTGTTCAATTGTGCTTGCATTTTTGAAAGCCAAAAACAATGTGTCAACACTTAACTGAATTTTGTACAGGTGATATTTATGGGGTGATATTTAAATATTTGTTATTTTTCTCAAATATACATTTTTGGAAGGGGTTTGCAGCAGATATTAACATGATGGCAAACAAACACCTTGAAGCTTTTGAACATTTCTTTTATATCAAATTAGCCTTTTAGCATAAACCTTAACATAAAGCACAACCTTTTGTTATTATTTTATGTCACATGTTGACCGTTGATATCTGTTGTAAAGCAGTAATTGTGTTTGTGGTCTATGGCACTTGGCTCAAAAATGTGACTCAATACTGTCCTCAAAACACATCCTGTTCACAGACAGTGCAACGGTAATCAATATCATTACATAAGCAATGCATCATGTGACCAGGAGGTCACTCTCAGTTAATATTTTTTTGTATACTTTCACAAATACAAATCAGAAGTAAATATTTGTATTAAGTCCCCCTGAATCAGCCCCTTGTAGAATCACCTTTTTCCACAATTATAGCTGCAGGGGTATGCTTCTGCCAGCTTTGCTCGTTTAGAAAATGCAATTTTTGTTTTGTTTTTTCTTTGCAAAATAGTTCAAATTCAGTCCAGTTGGAGAGAGCACACCTGTGCTCATCAGTTTTCTAGGGTTGTCACTAATTCTCAATTGCACTTAGATAAGGGGTTTGTATGGGTTGTCCTAATCTCTGAGTATGCTTTGATCTAAACCATTCCATTGTTGTTCTGGCTGTATGTTTAGGGTCTTTGTTCTACTGGAAGGTGAACCTCCACCGCAAGTCTAATGGCATAGTCTAATAGGTTTTTTCCAGGATTGTCCTGTATTTATCGTTATCCATCCTCCCATCAACTCTGACCAGCTACCCTGTCCCTGCTGAAGAAAAGCATCCTCACAGCATGATGCTGGCAGCGCCAAGCGTAACTATGGGATGGCAGGTTCAGGGTATTCATTTTGAATTTAGGTCAGAGGGTTCAATTTTGATTTAATCAGAGCAGAGCACTTTCTTCCACATGCTTCGTTCGCCCCCACTCTTCCTTAAAAGCAAGATTTGCAGCGTGCACAACTAAAAGTTGTGTCAACAGAATCTCCCACCAAAGCTGTAGGTCTCTGGAACTCCTTACATGATAACATGGGCCTCTTTACTGCTTCTCTGATTAATGCTCTCCTTGCCTGACCTGTTTAGGTATATGGCCATGTCTTAATTTGATCTTGAAGGTCTGAACAGTATATAAAAAAAGATATTTAAAGCTTGGGATATTCTTTTGTAATTTAACCATACCTTTAATTTCACCACATTTTTTTCTACCCATCTGCTGTGTTCCTGGGTCTTCATGGTGCTGTTTCTTCACTACTGTTCTCTTGGAAACCTCTGAGGCCTTCAGAGAACAGCTGGATTTTTACTAGGGTTAAATTACACACAGGTGGACTCTATTTACTAATGAAGTACTTTGTGAAGGCAGTTTGGTGAGCTTAATTTTATTTAGGTGTACGTATAGATTTGTTAAGCACATAAATCCCATCTGTAGAAGTAGAAAAAGTTCAGAATACACGAGTGAAAGAGCAAACGTGGGAGGTTCTTGCACATATACAGCACCCTCTGCAAGAAATTAACACCACCACCAAAATGTTTACAAAACTATTACATTTTCAATTCAAGTTTGTCATTAAAGTGACAAACTGATTGCTATGCAAATAAAATACGTAATCCGCTGCACTGTTTATTGAATTTAGTGCAATTTTTGTAAACTGTATGACGTGGAATACTTCTGGGCGTTTTGTATATTTATGCAATCAAGAGAAAATAGCAGCTTTATGGTTGACTTGAATCAGAGAGTAGCAGCTTCTTTCCACAACGACCAATTTCATAGACACTCAGCAATGAGCAAGAGAGAAGTCTTCGTCAGGAAAAACATATTTCACTTTCCTCACCAAAAATTCTATTTCTGTTGCGAATTCAATGTTAAAATGTCTATAAGTTGGTAACACTTGTTTGTGAAGTTTTTGAAATTTTAGATTAAACTAGAGAACTATAGTCTGCAAGTGAGGTTGTTATAAAATTGATACTAGAACTTCAAAATATAATGGAAACTCATTAAAGGAGCAGACAGCAATCAAAGGTACAGAGTAAAGAGAGTTTTTCTTTAACTGATTTAAAGTTTATTATAGAGGTAAACAAATGAGTTAGATTAGTAAGATGTCACTAACCTTTTTGTACGGTGAAATACTCATGAAATTCACTGAATATTGTTTAGGAATACATTTCAAAGCTACCAAATTGTGTCCGCCTACAACATTCCTTATTACATGTTTTATATGGAGTTTTCCAATCGACCAACTCCACTGTAATTATGGGATTCGGTTGGGTTAACTTCATTTAAAGGAAGAGTGGTGATCTAACACAAAGTTCTGTTTTTTCAGGCAGGCCTGATCCGCACTGATAAAGGCGAGTTTTTCATTGAACCACTTGAGAAAGGCCAACAGGATGTGGAAGTAAAGGGCAGAGTGCACGTTGTCTACCGCAGATCGGCCATCAAGCGGGAGACAGGCCAGCGGGATGAGGACTTGCATAACGAAGGTAGGTAGAGAGAAGGAGCCTTACATCAGTGGAAACAAAAAGCACTGTGTGGGTTTAAGTGTTCTGTGGCTGCAATATGGACAAAATAGCTCAGCTGCATGGTCCCTTATATGTCCTACAGGAAAGACACAGTACAGTTCACATCAGTTATTTACTTACACTGTAAAAAAGACATAACGTTTTTTTATTACATGAATTTGGACTTCTTGTCTTTTAGGTCAGTTGGCATTGACACTTTTTCTACTTGCTAGATGTCAGAATAGTGAAAAATAGATTTTTTATCACTTTCTTCAAATTCTGAAGTTTACATACATTTCTTACGTAAATGGTAGAACTGAGTTAAATGTTTTGGGTATCCTTCTACTAGCTTCTTACAGTATTACTTTAAAGTTGGCCCATTCCTCCTGAAGAACTGGTACAACTGAGTCATATTTGTGGACCATTATATGCTAGCACTATCCACAAATTTTCTACAGGGCTGAGATCAGGGCTTTGTGATGGGCCCTCCAAAACATGGACTTTGTTGTCCTTAAGCCACTTTGTAACTAACTTGGTGGCATGCTTAGGGCCATTGTCCATTTTGAAGACCTATTTGTCCCCAAGATTTCACTTCTCATCTGATGTCTTTAGATGTTGCTTCACTATTTCCACATAATGTTCTTTCCTCATGATGCCATCTGTTTTGTAAAGTGCATCAGTCTCTGCTGCATCAAAACACGCAAACCACAAAATGCTGCCACCGCTGTAATTCACAATTAGGATGGTGTTCTCAGGCTTGCAAGTGTCCCGATTTTTCCTCCAAATAGGACAATGGTCATTATGGCCAAACACGATCTTTATCCCTTAGTGCATTTATAAAGTGTGATCAGGCTTTTTATGTTACTTTTTGAGCAGTGGCTTTTTCTTCGCTGAGTGACCTTTCAGCCCCTGTCACAGTTGTAATTGCACTGTTGATAATGCTACTGTCTTACCAGCATCAGCCGTCATATTTTGTCCTGCAGATGATACCCACATTTCACACCAAAACACATTCTTCTCTAGCACACTGAACCCATCTCCTTCCTTTACAGTCTGATAGCATCATATCCCCATGTTGTTTATACTTGCACATAATTATTTGACCAGTTGACCATGGCACCTTCAGGGATATGGAACATGTTCTCAAGGATGAGTTATGGATATCCACAATTTTCTTGCTGATATCTTGCCAAAATTCTTTTGATTCTTCCATTATCTCAAAAGAAAAAGTAGTGAGTTTGTGGTATTGCCTAAAAATACGTCCACTGGTAATATTGTGAAGGAATCTATCAGAGGCTCACAAGACCATGACATCATCATCTGGAATTAAACAATGTTTAAGTCATACTAGTCTTAGAGTACTTCTGACTTTCTGAAGAATTTTATTATGTTTTTTTTACTAATAAAAGTTTGCATTTTTGTTTAGCTCTGAGTCAATGCTCTGTAGAACTATCTTTTGATGTAGTAAAGCTCCAAGTCTCCTGAGGTTTCCTTTAGCAGCTTTGCACATATATGGAAGTCTGGGTCTAGGCTTCTTGTCAAAGTATATCAAGTTCAAATATCTAAAGAGCATCCATGAGCACCAGTTTTCAACTCTTGCTGCAAATTCTAAAATGGCTTTAAGTCTAGACTTTGACTGGGCAGATCTAAGACATGAATATGCTTTGCCATTCCATTTTTTATTCTGGCTGTATGTTTACGTTGATGTCTTGGTGTAAGGTAAAGCTCAACTTCAGCATGATGCTGCCACTATCATGTTTTACAGTTGGCATGGTGTGTTCAGGTGATGTGTCTTGCATGTGGGACAAAAACATTACAATTTTGTCTCATCTGACCAGAACACCTTTTTGCACATGTTAGCTGTGACTCATTTATGGCTTGTAGCAAACTGCAAAGAGTTCAAAGGTTTGCTTTCAAAAACTGCTTAACTACGGTACCTATCATCCTACAGAAAACACACACTCAAGAATATCATATAGGGGAATGATCTGTGGCTCCCAAATTAAATCCCATCTTGCACATTTTAAAGGTTAATTCAACTCTGCAGCTTTAAGGTTACTCTATGGGTATTTATTAGGATCAGCAGTGGAAGCTCTGTTCACAAAACCAGCCGGTAAGATGAGGAATGCTGTGTTTGCTCTAACTTCACAATGGGAGACTGAGGAGCATGGTGGAGCCAAGAAAATGGGCAGAGCTTTTATTCACAGCTTTCATCGTGAATTTCTTCTCCTTTAACAATGGATTCAGCATCTGCTGAAAACTCACTGTTTTTACAACCTATTTTCTGTCACTGCACCCATGATTGATTTACTATCCATACAGCTGATTGTGTCTGATATAAGCATAATGAGAAGATATTTTTTATGGAATGCACTTATACAGTTTGCAGGAAGTAAATAGGTTAAACTTAAGATTTTTAATGTCTGCTTACCCATAATTTAATATCCTCCTCATGTCTTTGCAGTGGCTGATTACGGCATCGCAGACCTTCCTGCAGCTCTGGATCTGGTCAGACATAAACTGTCCGAGTCCGAGCGCAAGAGGAGGCACGCAAAGAAAGATAACTACAACATTGAGGTTCTGCTGGCTGTGGATGACTCAGTGATACGTTTCCATGGCAAGGAGCACGTGCAAAATTACGTTCTCACCCTAATGAATATTGTAAGTCTACCTTTAGGTTAGTATGCTCTGCAGTCCTAGCTGCTGATCAATTGTGCATGGTTAGTATGACAAAAAATATAAACAAATTACTGACAACTGTTTTTCTAAGTCAAAGGGAGTGCGTCTAAATAACTTACTATAAAAAAACAGCTTTTTTTCAGTACCTTAGGAAAGTTTTAATACTCCTTGAAAGTTTTCTATATTTTGTCACTTTGCAGCCCCAAACTTTAATTTTTTTTATGATGGAGTGTGGAACGAAGGATTTAATAATGGGAAAGCTTACAATACACAAGGAGAACACGCAGGAACTTCATAGACAGAAACAATAGAATCCTGCAGTGAGAGAAAGAAACCAAGAAGCTTAAATACTGTGATGGGATTGTGTCATGGTAACCAGGTGAGTTTAATGAACAGAATGAATGGCAGCTGAGTGGTGAGCAAGGCTAAGGAACTGAGATTAGACTAACGATATCACAGAAACATGAAATAACTAGAAGAACAATGAGCTAAGCAAAGCTCAATTTAAAAAATACTCAGTAACTCAAAATACAAGACCCAAAGTGCAGAATTCAGACAAATATAAACCACAAAGTTCATGGGATGACGTCATTACCTCCTTGACCCAAACCAATCTGTGTTTAAAATTGACCCCTCCACCAAAACTTGTTGGGATTGTACCTCACTGGTTGGCCATTCCACATTTCCTGGCTTGTCACACTTCTTCAGCACAGGGGTCAACAAGGCTCAGTATTGGGACTTTCTCTCTTTGCCACCTCACTTGGGCAAATCATACGATGATATGTATGTCATACCTCACAATGCTGACGATTCCAGCTCTATCTATCTTTCATGTTAGGATCGTGCTGTAAGGATTCTTTTTCTTCACCAGAGGCAAGAAGGCTCCGCAGAGTTCATAGGAAGGTGAATGGAGCTAAATGCAGGAAAACCCTGGAAAACATCATCAAAGCTTCAAAGACCTGAAAGTATAGTGGATATTTATGTCCCAACAGGGCAGCAATAATAAACATATTGACAGAGCTACAATGGAAAGGCTTAGATCAAAGCATTTGCAGGTGCTACAATGGCCCAGTCAAAGCCAAGACAAAGAGCTAATTGGGAATCTGTGGCAAGACTTGAAACTTGATCTGCCAGAGTTTGCAAAGAAGAATGGGCAAAATGTATTTCTCGAGAAATACCACAAAAGACTAGCATATGTAATTGCAGTCAAAGGTGTCTGAATACAAATGCATTTCTCACTTTTGAGATTTTCATTCCAGTTTATAATCATAACCTGCTTTGTGTTGGTTTATACAATAAACTGCAATAAATCATGTTAAAATTTGTGGTAGTAATTTGAAAAATGTGGCTAGGTTTAGTGGATATAATACTTTTGCAAGGCACTGTAGCTGGAGAAAAAGCTGTTTAATCATAAACTGTTGGATAAGTGGAATTAAATAGATCAATTCTTGCAATTAGGAAGTTCAAGAATATTAGTGGTAGTCTCTTTATTAATGAGGTATAGCAAATCTTTGTTTTCTTAGTTTGATCAGTGCAAAAATATGATAATTAACTCTGTCTTTACTATTTCTCATGTATTAAACCAAACAATGAATGGGTTGTCAAAAATAATTTTAGGTATGAAAGTGCATTGTTTTTCTTAAATTTTCCCAGCTCTAAAACCATTTGTCTTTGTCATAAAATACTGCTGACTGTGTTTATATTGACATCAGGCTTCACCACATTTTCCTTGACAGATTACCAATAAGAGATTGGGCCAAAACGAGAAACTCTTTGAGAAACTCTCAACTAAATCATTATGGGTTCCACCAGCTCCTACCACCATAATCTGCTTACTGAGCCTAAATCCCCCCAAGTCAGATGTTCACAGTGAACTGGTTTCACTCTGTAACAGTTACCATTTGGACCATGCAAGCAGTCTGATTAGCTGCATTAGAGCACTTAGAAAGTTGAGTGGGAGTAGTACGAAGCAGCTATGGAAAGTGGTGCCAGACGTTTGTTTGAACTGCCAAACTCTTCTTACATAGAATGATGTGTTTATTTAATTAGGATTTTATACTCAAAATCTGGTGCCAAATGTCTTTAACAGAGCAAAATGTCTGACTTTTACTGAGCTTGATTGCTGAGTAGTAGCTCTGACTCAAACACACTCTGTATCTGTCAGGCCTTGGTGTCTAATACACTCTGATAACTTAATTGGATTGGAAAACACTGTCTGGAGAAGTACATTTGAAATAATCTGGTTGTTTAAAATTGTACAGTACATAAAATCAGATAATTAAAAGTTGTACAAATATATTCCCCCTTTTTGTAAAAGATTCAGAGAGAGTGGTACAGTTTAAACAATCAAGACTCGAAACCCTTCAGCTCTGCTTGTAAGCCACGGGTTTGCTGTGTCTGAAAGAGCTCTGCCCGGTCAAATCCCTCCGAATCCCTGCTCCGGGGCTGCAGAATGTGTAGTACCACCTGGAGAAACTCTCCCTAAGGGATTGATTACTGAACATCCTGTCTGCACAATACCAAGGTGACTAGTGAGGTCTCACCGCTGCACAATGGTCGTGTTGTTTGACTGCCGCAGACCACGTTTTGTCCATGTCAGTGCAAAACCATGCACAAGCCAGGGACACCTAGCGCCTGTAGAGCACAGCTGCTAGTCTCATATTCACCCACAACAGTTCCATTTCAGTCCTTCTTGTGTGTGTGTGTATGTGTGTGTGTGTGGGAGTGCTCCTCATGGATATGTAATTATCGCAATGTGCATGGGGTTGGCCCGTCCCTCAGCATGGATTCACTGTAGAGTTAGGAATGCAAGACCCGAATCTTTCATTTAAAAGAAAAAATCCACAAGTGTTTAAAAATTCCGTAATAAAACCTTTATGTTGCTTTTTTTTCACCAGCTTCTGTGGTACAATCCAGTACAAACACATGGATATAGGTCAGTATAGGCCTAGTGAGGAATTTTGAGTAACAAATCTGTGCAAACGTGGGGTCACTCAGAGGTTCTTTATTTGTTAGCTGAAGTTGGCTTCTGTAAGTGGGGTATTTGCTGAAATAGACTTGGGTGCAACCTGTATCCCAGAGCAATTTTGGATTTAGGCCAAAAAAGGGGTTTTTCTTGATAGCAAAGCTTATATTTTGAGCAGTTATCATTTCAGTGTAAGGAGCTAATTATGCATGCCATTTTGTCTATTAGTGTTGAATAATGGTAAATAGCATATATATACATGCATATTTAAATATGACAAGTGCTTGTGCATAGGTAAACATACAGTATTTATGGATGGCATAGGCTGTATAACAATTTTTACTTGTTTTGCTCCTTTTCACAAGACACGGTAGAATGTTAGCTTATTCTACATAATTTGAATTATGGAGGTTGACTGACTTTGAATATTCCATTACATTAACACAGGGGTTTTATTTTATGCTTGTTTCTTGTTTTGCTTGTATGTTTATTAACATTTGTAGCTATATTTGAAAAAATATTTATTTCATATTTAGAATCAACACAAAGATTACTCAACACTTCAACTAAAAGGGAAAGATCAACAATATTTCTTATGGTACTGGTAGAATACAAAATTAAAATGATTAATTAAACAATGTGTTACTCCTGAATGAATATTTCAGCAAAAAAGATGAAAAACATGCACACAAACAAACTAATAATGATTAACAAACAACACTAATTCATCTATGAATAGCCAACTAAAGGGGAAATTTCTATGATGAAGAAATGAATGTTCAAAATCCTATTATTAGCCAGGGGTTATGCAGAGGCAGGCAGGCTGTCACATTTGACGTAGTTTGTTTGAGGGCTAAAAGGTTTTGATCTTTGCATCATGAGGAAAGCTGATTATTATTTTGACTAAGGAAACTCCCCTGAATAACTTGCTCAGTTTAGAGTTAAGGATTCCCCATGGTGTGCATTGGGAAAAAAAGTTAACACAATCCTGCAAGAACTGAAATAGACAATAATAGAAACAAACAAAAACACAACGTTGATCAAACCTTTCTGACTGGTTTAGCGATTCTTGTTAAAGGATTCTAACATTCGATCTGATTCTTAAACATTAGATCCTCTGTAAGATGCACTTCAGAGGAAGGAGTCGTCATGAGGGGCTGATAAACCAATCAGAAGCAAACTTGGGGTAACATGAGAGCCATGCCATGGCAGACAGCCATTGAAAAATGAATGGAAACAACTATTTTCCTAAAACACCTTTTTTAACATCACCTTTTCATGACGGGCTGTTTTCACATTTCAACCATTTTGAAAATGTTATTCCATTGAAAAAAAGCTATTCAGATTCGAAGTTTGGCACAATAACAATACATATTGAAATCTGCTGTGAATAATAGTTTTTTAAAACCTTTCTAGATTTCTACATTTAACAAAGTCAACCTCTTAACCTAAAAAAATCTTTGATTTGTCTCATCTAACGGACTCTCACACATCTACTGCCAGCAGATAGGAATGATAATGACAACCTAGGTTAAATGCCTTATTAGTGTTTAAAATCTTGGTTAAACCACCTGTATAGGTAAGAAATTAGTTTTGACTAGATCTAAAGCCCAGAGAAGCCATCCGAAGTGATCTGAAAAAAAGAGAGCTCTTGTAGGTGAAAGGTCAAAGCAAAAGTGTGTCTGTGCACTACACAATATTTTTCTTTATAGAAATAGAAAATAAAACCCCAAAAAATAAAAACACATCCACTTCCTTTTTATTGAAAAAAATCTAATTATACTGGGTGTAGATTATTTTTGGCCGTGTGATATCTCCTTCTAAAGCAATGAAATCTAAAAATAATATTTTACATTACACTAAAGTACATCCTGTTTGCCAAAGAAAGATGCCTGCTTTTACATAAGCAGGTTGTTTTCACAACAGCCGACTTGCTTCAATGTTAATGAAATCGTTGGACTACAACACAGGGCCTAATGACCCTAATTAACCACCCGACCTTTTGCAGGCAAATGCTTTGTAATATTGAATGGCAGAGCCTAGCAACAGCATGGGGATCTAAGCAAGGTGAGATAAATGTTTTTTCTCTGCAATGCATAAAAAATGCAACAGCTTTGAACAAAAGCGCAACAAAATGAAAGAAAAATCGGACATAAACAACAAACTGCATGAACCCATACTAGATGAATGCAGTGCTTCAAAATGTCTTCACTTGCGTCAGTAAATCTGGTGAAATGATGATAACTGTGTATGCCTGGAGCATCTTTCAAAGAATGTGTCAAAAGATAAGAAATGTTCTATAGTATATTTTACTTGTAGAATGAGCAATTTATATCTCCTATTTTTTTAAAGATATCAGTAAAGAGAAAGCAGGATGAATGTGGACTCAATACAAGACAAAAGTCTGCGACTTTGCCCACACTGGTGTAAAGCATTTGTATTCATTCTTTAGCTTTACACATTGTTTTCTTTTCTGTCTTACATTTGGATATTTGTTTTTTTTCTTCTTAAAAATATATAATTTATTTAACAGATAATCAGCATTACTCTCAGAACTCAAGATTTGGTCACAGATGCTTGCAAAAAGAGAAAACCGGTGCTAGCAGGGAGTGCCCCGCACGCTAACCTGTTGAAGAACAAAGAATTTTTGAACTGCATTATGAAATTTTTTTATAAAAATATGTAACAAATAAAAATTTGCAACAAAAAATGCAAACTTGTATGTGGAAATAGCATTTTAACAATTAAAATACCTGATACAGTTTCCGCAGTGTAGTTATATTATTCTAATTCAATAAACACACCTGGGAAATAATGTAATATGTGTAGAAGCAGAGTGTGGTGTATAGGTTGAAAAAAATATCTGATTGAGATCAAGATTAAAACTTATTTAGGAAAAAAATGACTAGAGGCTTTTTAACTCTACATCCCAATGGTTTTAAATCAGACCATGCCATCAACTCTTTACAAACATATGATTAACAATTTACTGGCTTGCTGAAAGCTTATAGGAATGCGCTTTTAGTTTTTTAGCTGCAACTTTACATATTTATATTTCGAAGGCAAAAAATCCCAGTTTATAGATAATAACTGACTGTGAATGTATCTTCTCAAACTGTTTACTCATAGATGATGAAATGCACTTTGAAGGACATGCAGTTGCAGTAAAAAGCTGATTTAACTGCTTTTCTGCTCAGAGTGCCTGCTGTGACAACTTTTCATTTCAAATTTCTACACATAAATGAACTTTAAATAATTCTGACTTTACAACTTAAAAGACTAGCACATCTGACAGATGCTCTAAAGAGATTTATCTTTGTAAACAAAAATGTCTACTTCTTGTGTTTTTTGCTGGACTCTACTAATTACAAAAAGAAACAAATAATATGAAAAAACAAATAATTTGAACTGAAATGAGATCCCAGCATGGCCTGCGGCTACATCGACATAAAACAGCACTCTAACAAGGCAAAGTCCAGTTAACGCTTTTGCTTGTAAAGCTTGTTGCAAGTTCACAAGACTTTGGTTTCATCAGATGGTAGCCAGGCTCCTTCATATTATTTTATCATTGGTCTACGTTTTTGATTAATAATGGAATGGATAAAACATGGTTTCACAGTCTTTGCAACTTGCTTCAGCAAATTCTTATGTGTTTGAATATTGCTTTATAGTTTGCTCTAAGAAGGTATTTCCCCCCTTATAGTTTTTAATTTCTTGTTGCACCTACATTTTCAGATTATGCAACAAAATGTAATAAAAGAAAAAAAAAACTTGGTGAATACTACATGCAGTTTACAATAAAAGTAATCTCAACCTGTGTGAAAAAATAGCCCTCTTGTTAAATCATGAATTAACTCTCCTTAACCTCTTTTTGGTTCAGTTTTACTTTTGGTTCACACCTAGGCCTGCCAGAACTGAAGCAACACGAAATATCTTAAATAGAACCTTTCTGACAACATGAAGTAGGCTAAACAATCTCATAAACCAACGTTCAAGAACAGTTGAGAAACAAAATCATTAACATGTCAGTGTGGATAAAGTCATAAAGCCATGGAAAAACACATTTGCCAGAAAACATCTTTATGATCTTCAAGACTTTTTAAAAATATTATATGGACTCGAGAGACAAAAGTTTCAGATTTCATTTTTTCTATGGGTCTTTAATATACCTTTAATAAAGCATTCTGTGTCCCTTTAACATTTTGTATGCCAGTGACTTCCATTCAAAAGGCACTTTTTAAAGGCCTTATCATAGGAATTTCTTTGTTTTTGTGTTGAGATGCCTTCAAAATTTCATGTTTGATTGCTTTACAGTAAATATATATTTATACATAGGAAATCTACCAATTTTATCTTTTAAACAGCTTTTCACCTACTTTTAACAAAAAATAAAAACAAATTAGAATCTGTGTTTCTGAAAATTTCTGAAAATCTCAGGTATGGATAATACTTCTCCCTGAAATTCAGTTGCCATATATGGGATGGGGAAAAAAATCTACCTAAAGGGGACATTTAAGGCCATAGAAATTGGGAATATTCATGAGTATTTGTTATGTATGAGGACTAAATTAATGATGGTATTTATAAAATAAATTGGAAAACAAAATATGTTAATGCTTAATATTTCCAAAGTAATCTTTAAAAGGACCACTTTTTTGTGTCCAAGGAACACAGGTAGGGACATTTGTTTTACTAAAACAAAAACAAAATTTGATTTGCGTATGTGCATTAGGAAAAAATCAACATCATGAATCAATCTCAGACTATTCATTAATACAGGGGTTGGACAATGAAACTGAAACACCTGTCATTTTAGTGTGGGAGGTTTCATGGCTAAATTGGACCAGCCTGGTAGCCAGTCTTCATTGATTGCACATTGCACCAGTAAGAGCAGAGTGTGAATGTTCAATTAGCAGGGTAAGAGCACAGTTTTACTCAAAATATTGAAATGCACTCAACATCATGGGTGACATACCAGAGTTCAAAAGAGGACAAGGTCTGAAAGGGATGTTCGGGTGCTAACCCAGATTGTATCCAAAAAACATAAAACCACGGCTGCCCAAATCACGGCAAAATTAAATGTGCACCTCAACTCCCCTGTTTCCACCAGAACTGTCCGTCGGGAGCTCCACAGGGTCAATATACACGGCCAGGCTGCTATAGCCAAACCTTTGGTCACTCATGCCAATGCCAAACGTCGGTTTCAATGGTGCAAGGAGCGCAAATCTTGGGCTGTGGACAATGTGAAACATGTATTGTTCTCTGATGAGTCCACCTTTAGTGTTTTCCCCACATTCTGGAGAGTTACGTGTGGAGAAGCCCCAAAGAAGCGTACCACCCAGACTGTTGCATGGCCAGAGTGAAGCATGGGGGTGGATCAGTGATGGTTTGGGCTGCCATATCATGGCATTCCCTTGGCCCAATACTTGTGCTAGATGGGTGCGTCACTGCCAAGGACTACCGAACCATTCTTGAGGACCATGTGCATCCAATGGTTCAAACATTGTATCCTGAAGGCGGTGCCGTGTATCAGGATGACAATGCACCAATACACACAGCAAGACTGGTGAAAGATTGGTTTGATGAACATGAAAGTGAAGTTGAACATCTCCCATGGCCTGCACAAGTCAACAGATCTAAATATTATTGAGACACTTTGGGGTGTTTTTGGAGGAGCGAGTTCCCAGGAAAACGTTGTCCTCCACCAGTATCAACGTAGTGACCTGGCCACTATCCTTCAAGAAGAATATGGCTTAAAATCCCTCTGACCACTGTGCAGGCGACTTGTATATGTCGCACTATCCCAAAGACGTAACCTTTGCGCACTGGTATTGTGTGACGCAAAGTAGCGGAGTGCCCTACACCTATTACGCGGATTACTTACTTTGGTGGGCTCTGATAAGGGGACCATCAGTGTTTTCATGTTTCTGTCCAACCCTTGTATTTTGGTACTTTGTTGTTGGGATCTAAAGTTAATAATGGCATTCATTAAAATAAATAAATAAAAATTCTCTGGCATGGCCTACCCTTAAAACAATACAGGTTGAACATAATACAATAAAAAAACAACAAAAAACCCATAACAACATGGTTTATCTGAGTTTCGCATAGTGTATACGATTTATTACAGGACCTGTTCGGGTTTTATAAGCCGTTCAACTGTAGTATGTTTTTTTTGGCGTGACTGTTAAACCGGTAATTTTTGAAATCCAAAAACCCTTCAATATAGCTAATAAGAGAGTGTGGCATTTAAAATTTTATCCATTTTGACATGCGCTCAGAGCTTTGGCTAATTTCACCATTTATTCAGGTTGTCATTGTCTGATATTAAAATATGTGAGATAAGTTTGGAAGAACACGGTTTCAAGGGTTCTTGTGAAGCACTAATAAATAAGACACAAAGAGATCATTGTCAGCTGCTTATTGCACCTTTGATAATGCAGTTCGTCCACTGTGTTTGATGCTAGTGTTGACTTTTATCAGGCTCTAAATAATCCATCCCAACTTTTATATCTATAATAACAACCCCATCCTTTTCGTTGACTTCATCAACCCTTTGTCTTTCTATAATCGCAGATAGAAGATTAATGGGTTACATAGGTTTTTTTTGTGCAAGTCATCCAACGATAGTCTATTAATTTTGGATCATGTAGCATTCGATAATTCTAAGTGTCATTTACTCTATGCCAGTTCTTGCTCAGAAGCATAGGCAACCTGTAAAAGATTCTTTTAATATTGCTATTGTTGTGCTTGTGTTTCGTTCTCAAAACTCGGAGGCCACAGAAGAACCAATGGACTTCTGCTATTGTTTAGTAAAGCCTGTATAATACACTTCCCACACTAAGTATAAATTTCAGCTTGAATGGCAATTGTTCATTTTTCTTTTCGCATATGATGGTCACATTCAGTCTCAAGGATAGCCATTTTTGCTGTGTAACATCATTATATAATCTTAATTGAGCAGAGACTCTTCCTTTTTTCATGGATTGTGAGTTGGTAGATATATGTCTATCCCCAGTGTGAATGATCTGTTGGGGAACCCAAACATCTGCCATTTGTGCTTGTATCAGTCTCAGACAACCTTGATACAGTGTTAGGTGTTATCCAGTGCCAGTGGGAGAATTGTATTTCACATGTAATACTTGTGTTGTGCGTTTGTTTTATATAGTTATTGTGCAATTGTCTGTATGCGTATCTATACAATGACATTTTAAAGGGGTGAATTTATTTTTTTATAAATAGCGATATTGTCTAGAACTACTCTGCTTGACAGAAAAATTGCTCCTCTTATGGAGTCAAAAGTAGGTGACATTGTTAATTATCAGGAATCAGACGGTTTTTGTTTTGTAACGATCTTTTCGTAATAGAGTTGTTGAAATGACTTCCTATTCCCTGCAATCTAATTGGTGGGTTCAAACAGAAATGTTGATAAAGATTGCTTCTTTTAGCCTCATTTATGTAATGGTATTTTTTTTCTGTGATTACATATGTATAACAAGTAATCTTGTTGTTTTCTTCTTGTGGTGTGTGTCAGTGTGTTTTGATTTTATAACTGTTTGTGCATCTATTACAAAACCCCTTTTCAAACAACAGTATCCGATTCTGTGTGTACAATTATAGTAAGGGTGCATATACCTTGCTCATATATGTTGGTCTTTGTTTGCGTCGTAGGAACTGCCCTTTTCTTTTCATCGATTTCTTATCGCGCTAACCATACTCACAAACTAGATTCAGACTAATTGTTTGGACGTACACGGTTTTCTCAGAGATTGATTTTTGGGTTCCATTCAGTGGGACATGGTTCTTTATGGGTAGTTTTGGTCTGCAGATGATGGATCGCCTGCAATGAACGTATGTATCACCAACCATTACATCACGCATCTATGTTAGACCTGCTGTTGCGTAGAGAGAAATGCAACATATCGTTTTATGTTGATATTGGGTAACCCCGCAGCTATATTTCTGTATGGGTGGACTAGCTGAAACTTGAGATTCACACTCCTGAACAGGGCAATATAATTTTGTTTTTCCCATTCTAGTGTCTATTCTTCGCAAGAATTATTTCGTGTTTCTTTAGAGGGCAAATGAGTGGGCAGACTAGTTTTGATGTTGTGGTTACTGTTTGCGTGTTCATGTCCTAGTGTTCTAGGTACATCAAACTAGTGGATGGAAAGAGTTTTTTTATATTGTGAACTAGATCCCATCCTATTTTTAGTATGTGACTATGTTTTTATATCAAACCATGATTGTGTGTGTTATTATTATCTATGACACACCTTATTTTGCAAGAGTTTAGTATTTTGTGTAAGTTTTATGTTGATATTACAGTTAATGAAACATTGTTGTAAAGCTTCGCTAGTATTTGATCGTCTGACTTCCCTTTGCTTATACAGTTTTTTAAACTATTGAACATTACTGTTGCTATGGCGTGTATCTGAGAGATCGTGTTGTACAAAAATTGACGGGCTATATGTGCGGTAATGGTTGTACACATTCCATGAAGCTTGTGGTGTAATACCGGGTAGACTGGGCAAATGTTATGGTTCAGCTTAACATTGGTATTATTTCGTGGGTTTTTTAAACGTGTCAACATTGTGTGTGGGTTCTGGGTATGGTGATACAAGTCTTTTCGAGGTTAGACCCAATTCTATCAAGGAAAAAATTTTAAATTTTTTAAACTTATTTGTTTTGTGACTTAGGGCCTAATCGTTTATGCGTCAGTTAATGCAATCAATAATCTTTCTAATCGTTTCTCACACAATTAATATAGCTAGTTTTTTGTGTAATGATTTTCTTTGTAATATTAGATAAATTTTTTCCTAATAACACTGGTGGCTGCGCAATGTGTAAGTTGTGTCTACATGGCATCAAGTTGGTCTCTGTAGCATTACTTTGTTTTGCCTGCTTGGCCAGCCGGATAAGGTCCCTTGTGTTATTTCTGACAGATCTTCTCCGCTGGCGCTCGGGGTTCTTGGTCCTGCGATGGGAAGTTTTGGTGCAGCTATACTTACATCCACCCACTGGCGAATGTCTTGGTGTCTTTTCTCTCGGGTACATTGTCCTGCTTCTCAGTGCCTCCCACAGCCTGAAAAAGAATAAGCCGTGATAGTTAGTTTAGATGTGTGGTCTTCTGTGTTCTGGTTTCTAAATATAGGTGTGTGTGTAGTGGGTTGAGTGTTTGTCCCTTGTAATGCTCATAAACTCATGTTTATCAAGCACATCTCTCTCTGTGTGAGTCTTTTTTGGGTCGTAGTGTTAGTAATTTCAGATTAGTGTGCACACAGGTAGCCCAATTCTTTATTCAGAATAGTACATTTGCATTGATATTGTTGCTTAGTATCAGTGTTAATCTATAATAGATGTTGGTCATTTGAGGGACTCTTGACTTTCATGGTGTCGACTTGAAGTACACATGTTAGGTGTAAGCACGTTTGTGCGTTCTTAAAACACTCATTGATGGTCTGGTTATGTTGTAGTGGAAACAGTAGTTACCAAATAAAAAGTTGGGGTTCTTGGTTTTGGTTGATCAACGCTCAATATGCAGGAATATAGACCTAAGTAATATAAGGGACTTGGAAAGAATTCAGCGAAGTTGTTCTTGGGGCCATAACTTCGGCCAATTTCTACGGTGTTTCTTGTGCGGCTGTGGGTGGGGCATCATACAAATGTGGGGTAACGTAAATAGTGTGGCGTGATTGGTATATGACTTTGAACATGGCATGGATTTTGTTGGTGCCTTGAGACGGGCTGCGAGTAAAAATTTCGAAAAACTGCTGATTCTACTGGGAATTTTCCACGCACTACAATCTCTGAGTGGTTACTGTATAATTGGTGCCGAAAAAGAGAAAATATTCCAGTTGAGTGCAGCAGTTCTGTGGGCGCCCATGCCTTGTTGATAGCCGAGGTCAAGAGAGAATGCCAGACTGGTTCGAGCTGTTAGAAAGCAACGAGTAAACTTCAAATAACGCACCTATATCGTGGTCCGAGCATGCAGATAGAGGCATCTCTGATCCGCACAACACATCGTAACTTTGAGGCGGATGGGCTACAGCGTGTCAGAAGACCCTACACCTCGGGCGTAGTGGCCACTACCTGGTTCACTAAGACAGGAAAACCTGCGCTGTACAATTCTGGCCACAGGCTGTAGGCTCACCGAAAGTTTGGACAATGGAATGACTGGGTACAAAACTTTGGCCTGGGGTGGGTCTGATGATCCTCGATTTCTGCTTGTGCGACATCGGGATGTGATAGGGTCAGAATTATGGTTCTATACAACATTAAAGCTGATCCATCCTAGCCAATGGTCCCCCCCCGAGGCCCTTGCAAGGTGGTGGTGTAATGGTTGTGTCTGGGTGGTTGGTTCGTGGTGGTCGGATATTTTCTTGCCACACTTGTGGTCCCCTTAGTACCAAACGTTTGGCATCGGGTCAAGCGCCACGGGCTCCTGAGCATTGTTGCTGACCATGTCATCCCTTATCACATACACAGACGACATTGTACCCATTCTTCTCATGGTTTCTTCCAGCAGGATAACGCGTCCATGTCCATAAGCACGAATCGCTTCATACTGGTTGCTTGAACCTGACAATGATTTCACTGTACTCAGATGGTTCCTCCCAACAGTCCCAGATCTCAATCCCAATAGAGCCCCTTTGGTGATGCTGGTTGGGAACGGGAGATTGCGCATCATTGATGTTGCAGCGGCACAAATCTGCAGCATCGTGTGATGCTCTCCATGTCAATATGGAACAAGACTCTCTGAGGAATGTTTTCAGTACCTTGTTGAATCTATGTCACAAGGATTCAGCAAGAGTTCTGAAGGCAAAAACGGTGTCCACCCGGTATACTAGCAGGTGTACTACATAAGTGGCCGGTGAGTGTATGTTGGCAGTTTAAGAAAAAACTTACATTTATGATTTGCTAATGACCCATAAACCCATAAACCCATAAAGATTCCTGCCTATTTCTAGGAACTCAGAAATCCATCCATCTGTCCATTTGTCCGCAAAAATTTGCTTGCAAAAGTGGAAGGTGGGAAGGAACAGTGTTTTTTAGTAGGATGTTTTTTAACAGTACAAGGTGGATGAATATGGAAAGATATTTCTTTTTACACTATCACATTATCGCACTAACTATGTGGTCATGGATCAACTTAAAATCAAATGCAAATACATTTAACTAAATTGGAAAAAAGTTTGAGGGCTTTGTGAGTCACATCCCACCATTTTTTATGCATCAGTTCAGTTAACTTGAAATGTTCTACAGACGTTATTGAAGAGCACAGCTTCAGAAATGTCACGTAAGACACATGATCAACAAAGTATTTCTGTATTTGTGACATGTTTCAGTTATGTAGTGAGTATATTAGGAATCACTGAAGCTCATTAATGGTTTTAAATATACAGTCATGTGCTTCATATTGCATAGACAGGTTGATATGTAAGGCGGGTAAACATAAACGTTCTTACTTTGTGTTGGGTGCAGGAGGCTTCGCATGTTCCCTCTCTGTGACATTCTGCCAGTTAACAATGAAATGTCAGTGAGTATTATTTAACCTGCAGAGCAGGAGAACGCCTGCTGAGGGGATTAATAAGAAAGAGCGGATACATTTCTATTCACATCGTTTCGGTCTCTTTGTCATTATGCAGTCCATTAGCCTGATCGAGCGTGGCAACCCTTCCCGCAGCCTGGAACAGGTGTGCCGATGGGCCAACACTCAGCAGCGCCGCGACCCTGACCATGCCGAGTACCACGACACGCTAATCTTGCCTCACCAAGAGCAAGATTTTGGTCGCCGACAGTATGCACAGGTACCTTTTCGTGTTTATGTATTTTTCTCGTGAATCGAGAGTGGACTGTGGGCAGAACTGAGTGGCTGATGTAGTAGTCTGCTTTCATTCATACAGCTCACATAATATAGGGTGTTTGGTCCTTCATGTCTTGCCCAGGTTAAGGTCATGGAACTTTTAACTTGGTTTGGGGGTTACCGTTAATAAGGAAATTCTGCAGACCTGTGTGGACCTCTACAGTATGATAAATTAGTTATTTTCTACAGATACTTGCTGACTTAATGTTGAAGCCACCCTGTTAAAAAAAGAGAGATTGGTAATGCTGAAGAAGGATTTTGGTCATTGTAGGCTAGAAATATATACTACACTGAATGAGTGTGGTTGTTGATTAGCTTTTGCTATCAATGAGTTCGAGAGATTTATCTAAATGTAAGTTCACATGTATGCAGTAGTTGTGCAAATTTTGGTCTAATACATGTGTATTCTCTACTCTGTGTTGTGTTCTTTTTTGCAAAAGTGGCCCTTCAAAAACAAATCTTTTGAAGTGAGGCATCCAAACCTTGCACAAACAAACTGTCTCAAGCATAAGATACAACCTTGTTTGTTTTTACTGAGTCTTATCAGCTTGGTATCTTGCCTTGACATGTGCACAGTCTCAACTTCCTTGATGTAAACATTATGTCAATGATTTAGAGGATAGGGCTGCTCAGGCACACCACTATGCTTTGTCCACATAACCCGCACGGATGTTTGCCATGTGATGCAGTTTGTGGTTGTTGGTCACAAACAGCCCCATTCCGTTTTCTAAGCGTTGCACACCATTCTTTTGCCCCCTAGAGTCTCCTGTCCCTGTCCTCTCAGAGAGTCAGGAGAAGACATCGCACTCTCTCGTCAGTGTTTAGCCACAGAATAGTAGATTCTATAGCCAAATATAGATTTTGAGTGGGTGGGAATGATTTTTAGCAGGTAAATGAAGACAACAAAACAGTTTCAAATGAAATCATGAAGCACTCTTTATATAATCAGTTTGAGTGCTCTTAAATTGTAGTTTCAATAAATACAGTGACTTGCAACAGCCTTCATAACCCGTTTTCACATTTTCATGTTACAACCACTAAATTCAATGTGTTATTTATAACTTATTTATTGTGGCGAACTAACACAAAGTATTGCATGATTCAGAAGTGGAATAAAAAAGATGGTTTTACATATTTTTTACAATACAAAATAGTATGTTTGACATGCATTTCTTTTCAGCCTCCTTTACTCTGATACACAGAAATAAAATTCAGTGAAACCAGGTTTCCTAAGGAGTCTCCAAACTTGTAAATAGAGTATGAATTTATTATCAGTATAGAAACAGCATCTCTGTAAAGGCCTTGTTAGATAACATCAGTGAACAGTCAGCATCATGAAGACCCAGACATAGGACAGTCGCAGGTCAGTGATAAGAGTTCTGTGAGAGAGGTGTGCATGCCGGGCTTAGGGTTCGAAAATAAACAATATCCCGAATGACTTATTAGAAACATCAGAATCAGCATCAGCCAATATCAGGCTTTTATTTGCCAAGTTTGTAGTCATAAGCGAATCAAGGTGAATCTTGACTCCCGGTGTGTCACTTTGCTCTTTGTTTTTTTTTTGTCTTTACTCAGGACATTACTATTTACAAATTGTACAAGATATAGGTCATCCTGCTAAATTAATTACTTCTAAATAGGTTGCATTTGTTGACAACATCTGTATATTTGCTGTTGTTGTTGTGCTTGTATTGGTGAATGTTCAAACAGAGAACAGCACTGGTGTGGGATAAGGAAAAGCATGGGTGTCCTGGTGTGGCGGCTTGGTTTTTAATAGTAAGGCAGTTGGTGGTTGGGGTCGGGGTGTCTCTCAGTGTAGGGTGGGCGGTCGCCTGAAGCGCAGACATACTCTGACAACAAGTTTTATTTAGCATGGGTGTTGCTAGGTGTCTGAGTCCAGATCTCTGGTTAACGGTGCCATAGCATCGGGCTTTTTGCTTTTCCTGGACCCCGTGGCTGCAGACCTGTATAAGGGAAGGTCCTGGATGTGACTAGGTGTGTTTGAAGAGGTGTTGCCCTGATGATTCTCTCTGCAGTCCTGATTATTCTGGTGTAGTGCGGCCTGGATACGCGTGGTATCCCTGTGTGTTGGGCTGGATGGAACCTCGAAAACACACACTGAGGTTCATAGTGTGATGAAGGATCCCAAGTGTCTGGGAGAACCCGGGTTAGCGTGCTGTATCTGATAGGGGGGCTGGTGAGAGTGTGTGCCTCCAGCGAGGGAAGTCGTAAAACAGTCTCTGCTGGGCCTTTTTTGTCTTTTCGAACAGTGTCTATGTGTGAAGACCATCTCAGGTCCTCAGAGTGGTGGTTCCGTAAGAACTCTGAAGTGATCCACTAGCCGAGCAATAGTACGGTGTGTGTTGACGGATTGGTGAAGGGGGGGCACAGGGTGTGTGTGTTTTCCGAAGTCCACCACCATCTCCACAGTCTTGAGTGGGTTTTAGTTCCAGGCAGTTCTGGTCCCTTACACCGATTAGTAATCGGCGAAATTCGCACCGTCTCTGTCCTTTATGTCCAGACTCATCAAGCCGTTCCTTGTGCATCCAAACATGTGGTGTATCTGCACACTTAAGGATTTCACGGACGAGTCCGCTGAGGTGCAAGATTCATTGTGTACAGGGAGAAAGAGTGATGGGGATGAAACACCCCCCCTGGTGGGTGGCACCAGTATCTTATGGATCTGGTTCGGGAGAAGATGCTCCCCAGTCTCCCGTGCTGTTGTTCGGGTCCGTCATGAGCACATGTTGTATGCCAGCATACGAGGTAATGTCAAGTGGGATTCGGTGAGAATGTCAGTGGATCTGACATCTCACAGAGCTAGGTTCAACCTATCATCTGACAATGGAAAGAGCATGGCACAATTATAAACCAACCATGACAAGGCCATGCATCTACACTGGCAGGCCAGAGGAGACATGCATTAGTCAGAGCAGAAGCCAAAATGCCCTATGTAACTCCGGAGGAGCTGCAGAGATCAACAGCTGAGGTGGGAGAATCTGCTGACAGGGCAGCTAATACATATTTAGCATTTCCTAATTTTGCCTCTATGTTGGCAGATTTGTGACAAAAATTGTTTTTGTTTAAGATGACAGAATAAAGGTCCAGTTTTCACTTTGCAACAAGAAATATAGGACACAACAGCCATGTAGTCAGAGTTGATGGAATGATGAATAAATCTATTAGAGGTTCAGAAGACTTGAGACTTGGATGGAGGATTATCTACCAGCAGGATAATGACTCTAAACACACAGCCAGAGCTATAATGGAATGGTTTAGATCAATAGTGTGAAAAGTCAGTCCTGATGGTGTCCTGCATGTTATAGATGTTTACTCTGTTGAACCACATGTGATTTAAATTAGCGAGTCATTGGCAGACTTCAGCAAAAACTGATGACATGGTAAAAAACAACCATTTGAAAAAGACAAGATAAGATGAGATGAGATAAGATAAGATAAGATAGACTTTATTCATCTCACAATGGAGAAATTAACTTGTTACATGTGCCAGCTGTCTCACGTTAAACACACTGGTTATGGTGCGATGTTGATTGGTACTCTATCTCCGAATGTAATAGAGGTTGTCGTGTGAGCAATAGGAAGAAGTAACAGCTGTAAATAAGTGTGTAATGCTGTCTGTGTCAATAGAATACAAATGTGTGGTAATATGGTGTATCGTACAATCGAAATAGGTGAAGAGATGATTGTGCGTGTTTGGATGGCTGAAAGTGACGATGCAGATTTGTTGGTGTGAGCCATTATGTCATACATGTGTGTGGTGTGTCTGGTTCCACAAGTTTGTGTTGTATACTGCTAAGAATTGAAAGCACTGTACCCTGACAGCAGGTGGGGGATGAAATATGTTTGGTTTGAGCAGGGACACAACAAAACCATGCCTGAATGGCTTAGATAACAGCATATTTCTGTGTTAGAATGACCTAGTTAAAGGCCAGTACGCGTAGTCCCAACGTAGGAGAATGCTGTGTGTGCCGTGTGCGTGTTAGTTTAGAACTAAATTTCACAATTAACATCTCAATCAAACAGATTCAAGTTTGTGGTTGTAATGTGAAACAGTATAGAAACGCATAAGTATTATTAATACATTTCAAGCATGGTATATGACATCTGAGTTTACCAGGCACATAACAAACAACTGTACTCCTTACTTTTGTGATAAAAAAATAAATAAAAACATGCTACTGCTGCTGCACGTTTGCGCTTCAGGGTGCAAATGACTTCTTCGTGGGAATGTTTTCAGCATTCTCCTAATTTCCCTTTATCTGCCTGTGAGATAAAGAGTTATGCTCCATATCTGCTTTCACATGTCATAGCTTCACCTGCAGCATTAATAAGCACTATGTATTGTCATTTATGACTAGAGTCATCAAATACAGCAGTCATATTATGAATATTAAGATCCCATTATTATAACCACTATGACTGAAATAACTTGAAGTGGACATTCCTTTTTTTCAACGCTAGCCAAATAACACAAGTGCCTTTATCACCAGCTGTTTGCCTGCTGCATTTTCTGCTTTTTATCTGCATGCCAAAAACGTTCTTCTGTTGGTCAGAAAGCATGAAACATATTCTGAAAGCCGCCAAAAATGAGGCTGAAACAAGTGTGCTTCTGAACCATGCCAAATGCCCAAAGCTGAATCGCTGCACACCTCTTGATCGAGTCATGTTCACTGTTTGTGCTTTGCTTAAAGGTTTGTTGCCGTGGTGCGCTGAAAATATATTGCCATGATAGCTGGGTGTAGCTTTATGTATCTTGGAGAAATGCTGTGCCACAGGAGCCTAAGGCTTGTGTTTGCTCTTCAATATCATGAAACAAGCTGCTCATGCTGTTTTCATTTAAATGTGAGACCATCAGTTTCACAATTTTGCATGCCATTTGTTAGTGAGAGGCTTAAGAGGTTTCCTGCAGAGTAGTTTCTGAATCTGAGTGAACAGCACCACTGACACCTCATCACAAAGACAAAATGCTCAGCCGCTTTTACCCTTCAGAGGTTCATTAGAGGTGGTTTACCTTGAGTATGGGAGAATGCTTTAGACTTTCTAAATACAAACTGCCCTACCAGATCATTAATAATGTATGATATTGATTTTTTAAAGAGTCTAAGCAATCATTTGTGTGTTTTTTTAGCCTAATTTCACTGCAGAGTTGGTCTGAAAGTCAGCTGTCATCATTGTGTACAACTCCATATGAAAGTCTCTACTTGTGGAATACTTCTCTGATGGGTGTCTTATGTAGATAGTACAAGGAACATTTTCCCAGTAAATACATTTCTAGTGTTGATGTGAAATTCACGCTACATGTTGTTGACAACCCAGGTAATAATCACAGACAAGCACAATGAACTTAAAGGAGAAATATATTTTTGTGTAAAAAAGTGAAATGACACAGGGAAAAATATTGAAAGCATGATTAACGCGGGTGTGAAAAGGCTAAACCCAAACCCAAGAAAAAAGCTGTAGTGTTCCTTTTTTAAAGCAGTCAGTGTAAAATGATATTGGCTGGTTTAATCCTAACTGATGGAGGTATAAAGGTTATATAGAAAAGGTTTCTCATTACCAAGGTACTGGCCAAGAAACATGTCATGAGGGACGAAGCCAATGAGCTTTCGATGAGCTTCTCAAGAACTTCACAACATTATTGTTGCAAAACATACTGATGGCATTAGTTAAAGCAGCATTTCTAAACCTCTGAATCTCCCAGTGAGCACCAATTGGGGCCATAGTCCAGAAGTGCAAGGAACATTTTACCATAAACGAGCCCCATACAGGTGCTTCTAACAAGATTCCTGACATAGGAGACAGAAAATAATCAGTAAAGCTGTCTGAGTCAAGTAGCACTCCCAGAGAGATTCAGAAGGACCTGTAATTAGTGAATGAAATAAGTAATACAATGCACAAGAATTTGGACAAGCCAATGGAATATTGTGGAAAATATGGTAAGTTCAGATGAGACCAAAATTTAACAGCATGCGTGCACACAGCATGTTTGGTGGAGGAATGGCACTGCACATCACCCGAAAACACGAGAGCATCATGGTGTGAGGTTGTCTTTCAGCATTAGGTACCAACATAACTGAGGGAATGATGAACAGAGATATTTAATGAGACACTCTGGGTAAGAATCTGAAGATAAAACAATGATGGATTTTTTGCAAGACTATGATCTCAAACACACAGCTAAGGAAACTATCAATTGGTAAATCACCTGGTCTGACTTTAACTGAAAAACTCTAAAGATCAAAATAGATAGGAAAGCCCTCTAGAACATTCAAGATTTGAAGACAGTTTGTGTGGAAAATGGGTTTAAATCACACATGTGCCATGCATGTGACTAGTCCTGTCATATAGGAGTACTGTCAGTACCAAGGTATTACATTTCTGTAAGGATTTTCAATATGTATACCCGGTGTCATTCCACTTTATTCCAACTTAATTTATGGACTTAGTATGGCTTCCTTGAATGTTAATTACTTTGGTTCTCACAGACATCTGGTGTAAATTTTATGTGAAGTTTGGACCTTAACGTTTGGACTTACAGAGAAGGATGCAAAATAACATGATATTGATTCTTGTTCTTAATTGTTAGGGCTGTATGATCTATTCTGTTGCCTAGGTTATGCTCCAGTTACTGGCATGTGTCACCCGCTTAGGAGCTGCACGTTGAATCATGAAGACGGCTTCTCCTCCGCCTTCGTGGTCGCTCACGAAACTGGCCATGTGTAAGTAACAGTCTGACAATGACAGGAGTCTCCTATTGGGTCCTAGAGCTTCCAGTTAAGCTGAGTCTTGTTTCCTTGTCCATACACACTCGAGTAAAATTATACAACAAAGAAATTCAGTGATTTAAAAAAAAAGAATTTGGTAAAGATATTTAAAATTATTAAAAATTTTCTGTAATCCACACAGATCCCAACTTTATACATTAAATCAGTTTTTTTTTTTAGACATTCAGGCGACGCACCAGTGTTGTCTCTTTAGGGTTATTGTCCTGATCACAAATCAACATTTTTAAGCATGACAGAAATTTGCTGCTTCTTACATCAACTACCAAAATGTTTCTGGAATAATGTTTTGTAGTCAGACAAGACAAAAGCTGAGCTGTTTGCCCACAGTTGCAAAATGCATGTTTGAATGAGTCATGGTGATACTGTAAATCAACTAAACTTTAACCAGTTTTAAGCATGGTGTTGGTAGTATCATTCTGTGTGTGTTTTGCTGCCAGTTCTACAGATGGATTGCACAAAATATATGGAAGTATGAGAACCACGAAAATCTTAAATTTCACTTCAGAGCAACAGCTAGATAATTGAAACTTGGACACGATTGGGTGCGCAAACAAGATAATGATCTCAAACAATCATCAAAACTGGTTTTATAATTAATAAAACAGGACAACATGAGGCTGCTAGTATGGTCTATTCTTAAAGCCACGTTGATGCAAAGGCATCCCCCAATTTCAATGTGTGAGTGTTACCGTTTTTGGACAATGAGAGTGGTCAAATTCCTTGCCAGAATCATGAGCCTTGCTAAGGAACATTCAACTAAATATTATTGGGGGTGTTTGTACATTTGAGCCATCCATCCATTTTCCATAACCGCTTCCTCTATAGTTGGTCGCGGGGGAGCTGATGCCTATCTCCAGGAGTCTATGAGTGAGAGGCGGAGTACACCCTGGACAGGTCGCCAGTACATCAACAGGGCAACACAGAGACACACAGGACAAACAACCATGCACACACACCGATTCACACTTTTGAGAGAGACCAATTAAACAGGAGAGTTTAATTGAGAGACCCCAGGCCAGGAGTCGAACTGAGGACCTTCTTGCTGCCAACTGCACAGTGGCACAGTTGTTGCCTTGCAGCAAGAAGGTCCTCTGTTCCAACTGCACCACCGTGCCGCCGTACATTTGAGCCTTTATATAAAATTAAGACCCCTTTTGAGTTGTGGAAAATCAAATACATCCACAAAACATTGTAAAAGTGAAAAGGTCACCATGTTATTCATGTCTATGATGTGTGCATGGAGACTTCTGACCAACACTGTAAATCTCGCTTTCACTCTGTTTCTTTCTTTCTGAATTACAGGAAATTAACAAGTGTAGTGATTCAAATACACCTTTAAACATTTTTTTCTGAAGATGGATACTGAAATGTCAATACAACAAAAATGCATATACACGAGAACAACTAGAAAATAAAACTTCAAAACTAGAAGCTTTAAGCTATTTTTTCTGGTTGATGATATATTTAAGGGTGCTTAAGTAAATAGTATCTCGTAGTATAACCATATTATTGTGAAAATGTATGCTTAAAGTTGGTCATATATCAATTAAAGAAATCTGAAAATCAACAAGGTGATAAGGTTATTAAGCACACTGAGCAGTGGAGATTTCACATGTTTACGTTTGTGATAGTGGGATAGAGGAGGCTTTTTCCTGACGTGCCTCCCAGGTGACATGTCTAATGGTGGTTATGTAGGCTTGGTAACCCTAAGATGTTTTGTTCCCAAGGGTCTAATATTTTCTACATTTTTTCACGGTGAGTTATGACATTTCTACAACTGCTCTTTATGCGTGGTAGAGTTAAACTCTAGTCCCTGTATAGGTTGCTAATGTGCCTTGGCCCTTGTTGAGTAGTTTTGCTGCTTGGGATTTTTGTGGGCCCCGGTCCCCCAGGTTGTGGAGGTCTCAGGCATGTGACTGGGCCAGGGGGTAGCTCGGTGCCCTATGTCTCATGCTGTGCCTCTTTGGCCTGGGGGCTACTGCTCTTGTTCTTCACTGATTACCTACCTCTGTGATACCTTGTGTCTTTCTGCCTGGGGCTTTTAAAAAAGATACACCCAATATTTATTAGTGACTTATTGAATCTCTGTGAAGCTGTATAGTTAATTCTAAAACGTTTGTGCTGCGTCACATTGTGACTCTGTCGAGTCATTAGCAGCGAACTCTTGTGGTCAGAAGCAGAAATAATCTTGCCCCATTTCACAGAGCCATCTTCCTGCTTTGTTTGAGTTCTAAAGCATAAGGAAGAGCTGTAACATTTGTGAACCCAGCCTCCCACTGTGGCACGAGAATCTAGAGCCAGCCAAACTGACTGTATTGTCTGTCACATTGAACAAAAGAAGAAAAAGACAAGGTCACCAATGTTTTCATCTGTTAGCAGTGGACAGAAGCAGACTCCATGCTGTGCCTATTGGCACTTAAAGATCTCTGACCTTCAGGTTAACAACCACCTGTGGATTTTTCCCCTACTTTTCAAGCGTTTTTAAACATGTCCCATTGTTCTTGTTATCAAGTGCTTTTGTAATCTTTGTTGACATTTGGACAATTAGTTATTTGAAGAAAGATATACAGGTGCATCCCAGTGATTTAGAACATCATCAAAAGGTTAATTTGCTCTAGTAATTCAGTGAAAAAAATGAAGCACATATTAGAATTAATTACAAAGAAAGTTATATATTTCAAACATTTATGTCTGCTAATTATAGTGATTATAGCTTATAGCTAATGAAATCCCAAACTAAGTCCTTAAAAATGTTAATATCACAATAAAAAAGGATTTTGTAAGTATACCCATGTACTTTACAGTGTATACGTGCAATTCTTGGTTGGTGCTCAATTCAAATAAATAACTGCATCAGTGCAGCATGGCATGGAAGCGATCAGCCCTTTGGCTAATTTGTTAAGGATGCCCACATTGGTTTATTTGCTTGTGTGCATTTTCAGATTTAGGTTCTCTCATCTTCCTCTGGACAATACTTCCTGTATTCTCTATGGAGTTTAGGTCAGGTGAGTTTGTCGGCCAATCAAGCAGTCAGACCTTGGTCATCAAACCAGGCCATTTTTGGTAACCAGTTGTTGCTGGACAATTGTTCCCCTGGCTTAATGAATGCTGCAATGATATATGTTCGCCATAATAATCATAATCCAATCCAACATTTTATTTAAAAGTGCCTTTCAGAGCACTCAGGGACACTGTACAAATCAAATAGCCTAATGACAATCAAACAAGATAAAACAACTCGCATTAAAAACTACAAGGGACAGGCAATCACGGTGAGTAAGCACTCTGAACAGATGGCTTTTGAGTTTAGACTTAAACAAAGAAAGAGTGTCAATTTTGCGGCTCTCCGAAGGGAGATAATTCCAGAGTTTGGGAGCAGAGCAGGAGAAAGCTCTGCTCCCCATGGTATTGAGGCAAGCAGGAGGAACAATGAATGATCAATGATAATCAATGAGGAAGATCTAAGGATGCAGAAAGGAGTAGAAATGCGAAGGAGATCAGAAAGGTAGGGGGGAATGAGGGTGTGGGTAGCCTTGAATGTATACGGAAGAATTTTGAATTGTGTCCTGAATTTAACAGGGAGCCAGTGTAGCTGCTGCAAAACTGGGGTGATATGATGAAAAGAGGGGGTTTTGTGATAATGCAACATCATATCATATAATAAAAGTCTGTATTAAAATTCTTTTTTATTGCTCCTTTGTAATATTGTACTTTCATTTGCTTCAAGTCATAATCAATCAGTAATCAAAATTAACTGAATAAAAAATGTAAATATATGACTCTATAGTCTAAATAATATATGAATTTTAAATTGTTGTTGGGAGTCATGCATATAATTTTACTTTTGATTTGTATTCTAATTTATTGAGAAACACTGAGGTAAACTACAGTATTTAATAATTGTGTTCATCCTGATAAGTTAAAATAAATAGTTTTCTTGTTTTTTTTTTGGGGGGGGGGGGGTTGTTAGCCTTTTAAGGTTCAGTTGTTAGGCAAATAATTACCATACTCATCATTAGCCTTATTCTTCTCAGCTTACAAAGGAAGGAGAGAAAGATTGAGCAATTATTAACAAATGCACCTTGGCTTTAATCAAAGCAGCGAGTAATTGGTGGTGTTGTTTTTTTCGCTCATAGCGTCACAGAAAACCATCTTTGTAATCTTGTTTGAAACTTGTTTGAATTGATTGCTTCGACAATCAAATCAGAAAATTTCTAGCAGCTGGTTATCTCAATCATTTTATTCAGTTTTTGAAGTGCGGTAATATTTTAGGAGTCATGGCTTTAGCGTCGTGGAGAGAATACTGATGAGTTGAATCAGAATTGTCTGAACTTAAGAAAGCTGTCGATAAATAAATTTATTTAACCATCACAGTTTCTCATAGGATTGATCAGCCTCATGGTTGCATCACTTGTTGCATCTCCGGTTAAAACCAGTCTCGACTGGCTAGATGTGGGCTATTATCATTGTTCATCACTCTTTGATATTGTCAGACTAAACACGTTCTGGTTAGTTGAATGGAAAAATTTATGTTCCTGCAGAGTCTGAGCCTGTTTTGTGGATATAAGCATAGTGAAATACGTGATGCCTCTTCACCATATTGTCTTCTTCTTGCAAGCAGGGATAATCTTCTGACTTTATGAACAGGATCACAGAGAAGTGAAGTTGGATGGATGAATATGTTATAGCGATTATGTCTCATGGAAAAAGAAACATACATATTCAATTTTTTATCAAGCACAAGCTTTCTCCTCATAATCCTATTGACATTTAGTAAGAAACTCTTATTGCTTACTGAACAGAATTTTGTCTTGTCTTCTAATGTCTGCATTGATGATTGATCAAAGCAGGTAAATAACTGAAAAAAACAATGTGTAGGTTGGTGGTACTATATTTAAGCAATTGCAGTATGCAGATGATCTCGTATTTTTTTGTTTTATATAATGATGGATTTTGACAGTTATTTAGGCTTTGCTCTCAAAATGCTTAAGAGTTATAATGCAACAAAGAGCTAAGGAGCATTTCCTGACTTCTCTCAATCAGCTATTGTGTGCTTTACCCCAAGTGTGTACTTGGGTTAAAGCACTAGACATTTTATATCTGATGGCCATACTGGTGACATAAACAGTGCAACCTAATGTATGCACAAGCTAATATGCTGATATGTAAATTCAGTGTGTGTTCTGTCCCAGATTGCACTGTTTATAGCACCTGTATTTACACTGCTAAGGTGCTGAATACGCAGTGCCTTTCAAAGGCATTCATACCCCTTGGTCTTTTTATAGTGCAACCACAAACTTCACTGTAACTTTTTGGGGTGTTATGTGATAGACCACAACAACGTATTTCAGAATTTTGAAGCGGAAAGAAAATGATACATGATTTTCAAATATTTTACGATACAAAGTAGAAAAGAATGGTGAACCATTGTATTTAGTCCCCCCAAATAAATGCTTTATAGAACCACTAAGGTGTTTCTCAGCAAAATGTTTTAGGGCATGTCTCTATCCGCTTTACACATCAAGAAATTGATATGTATGTATTGTAAAATAGCTCAAGATCTGTCAGATTGGTTGGGGACTATAGCTCTGGCAGTATGTTGTCCAGCTCAAGCATTTTGCACCCTCTAACAGGTTTTTCTTAGGGATTCCCCTGTCTTTAGTCACAACCACCTTCCCGTCAACTATCAATTTTCTCCGTCCCTGATGAAGAAAATTATCCCCACAGCATGATGCTAGCACCTACTACCACATGCCCACCCCAGGATGATGAGTGGCGTAAGTTTTCCGTCACTTAACAGCATTTTTCTTTTAGTCAAGAAGTACAATTCTGGTGTCATTTGACAAGAGCTTTATTTAGTCCGAGGACCCCAAAACACTTTACACTACAATCAGTCATCCACCCGTTCACAAACTGACAGTGGGAAGCTACATTGTAGCTACAACAAGAATGTAACAGACAGAAGTGGGGCTGCCATACAACTGACCACCATCAGCAGGCAAGGCAGGTGAAATGAGACGGAGCGGGAGTTCGAACCAGCGGCGACTCAACGGTTACAAGACGAACCAGTACAACCTGAGCCACCATCGCCCGCTTTGGTATATTTTCATAGTACCCTAACTAAGAAAGATTTCACTTCACATACTAATTAATAATCCTTACCCTTTAGAATAAGCAAGTTTTGAGACCTAAAAGGGGTCTAGTAAGTTGTGAACCTGTGGATGACGTCCAACAAGAAGTCATTTAAGATACCTCCTATTGTAATCACTTGTTAAATTCAAACAATTTACCTAGGTATACAAAACTTTATCACTTTGTTGCTGTTTGTTATGTTTTTTATTGGATAATGCAGTTAAAAACTCACCCCCGATGCGGTTTTACTTTGGTATCCTGGCACCTAGGGTTTTTTTGTGCTATCACTGTGAAAAGCTTGGCATGAGTTGTTTGCAATCAAATTCAGACAACACATCGTGATTGATGTTCATGCATAAAACAATAGGGAAATTATTAGTAATTAGAAGGAATGGTGCTTGTAAAGCAATAGGGTGTCTCGTAAATCAGTCTGTGGTTATCTCCAGCACTCTTCTGTCTTGTTATATTGTTTTCCAATGTTTAGATGCAGATTGTGAGATTTGTCACTTGATTTTTGTACATTCAGTTAGTCGTGTTTATGAATTAAACAGAGTTGAATGACATGGAAGAAATGGTTAATATTCCAGAGTTAGGAGAGAAGATTCATATTACTAAAAGCATAGAATACTGGACCTATAGCGGGCAGTTTAGTTACGGTTAGATCTAATGTCTTTGCAATCTTGAGCAGGCTAAAGCATTATACATAACAAAACAAAATTATTGGATTTGTCATTAAAATCAATTTATTTGATAAATGAAAAATGAAAGAAAGGAATAACTTATAGTGCCTTCAAAGAATATTTGCCTTCTTACAGATTTTGTCAATTTTTTCTATTTTGTTACACTTTAATCTTTAAACTCATCACACAGATGTTTAACTCAGACAAAAACAATATGAGCAGCAAAATAATGCAGATTTTAAAATGATGATATTTGATCATTTTAAAAACCGTAAACAAATCAACCTGGACCTATGTAAAAAAGTTATTTCTCTCTAACCTTAATAACTGGTGGTGCCACCATTAGCAGCAACAACTAACGTCAAGCATTTGCGATAATGAGGAGGAATTTTTGGTTGGTTGGTTGGTTTGATTAGGCAACATTAGACGGTTTTCTAGCATGCATGAGCTTTAGCTTACTCTCCAGCAACTCAGGCCTAGACCTTAACACACCAAAGCCTTAGAAATGAATTTGAAGTCCTTTGGAGGCTGATAGTTTTTACCTACTTTCTTTATCATCAAATAGGGGCATTATTTGTTGCTTTTTGAGATCTTGTAGCTAGATGGTTCTTAGCTTTTGTCCTCAGGATTCATTGTCTTGTTTCAGGTGTTTTACTGCTGCCACACACTTGACTTAAATGAGTGGATGATTAGCAGACTTCTGCAGCACTTTATAGCATGTTGAGGAGGTCATATTTTAAGAGGTGTGCTGAAGCAGTGAAACTTCTGAAACATGAAAGATGGCCCTGAGGACCAGGATTGAGAACGGCTGTTTTACCTTACTTTGCATTATACAACTCTAAACATATTTCATGATTGAAAAGGTCTGGCAGTAACCAGGCCTGGGTGTGGCTAGTGAAATTGAGGAGGGGGCAATTATATTTTCACATAGCATCATGTTTGTTAGGATTATGTTTTCTTCTCTAAAAATGATTGTTATAAAATTGCATTTTATATTTACCCAGGCCATCTTTGTCTGATGTTAAAATTATTTTGATGATCTGAAACATTTTAGTGTGACCACAAAAAAGCAAAAACGCAAAAAAAAAATCAGCATTTGAAATTTGTATCTTTTTTCTCTACCTTTTTTACTTTTTCTTATATTACCCTATAATAAAGGAAGCGAAAGGTTACTATATTTGTGTTATCACCTCACTTTTCTGTTATCTGATAAACCACTAACATGAGTCCTACTAACTTGCATGTAATTTTGATTTGCTGAAGTTATTATCATGTACCAATTGTAAACATGATACATTAGCTTGTATAAACATGTCTAATCAGCTTGTTTTGGCCCATAGGCTGGGTATGGAGCACGATGGCCAGGGGAATCGTTGTGCTGATGAAACCAGTATGGGCAGCATCATGGCCCCACTTGTCCAAGCAGCTTTCCATCGTTATCATTGGTCACGCTGCAGCAAACAGGAGCTCAACAGATATATTCAGTATGTCCTTCTGCTCCGATACTACTCTATAAGAGTTTAAGCTTTGTTTTCCGAGTATCCCTCTTGATATGTAATATTTAGGTTTTAACCTATTTTAATCTTTTCCCCAGTTCCTATGACTGCCTACTGGATGATCCCTTTGAACACAAATGGCCTAAGCTTCCTGAGCTTCCTGGAATTAATTATTCTATGGATGAGCAGTGCCGCTTTGATTTTGGCATTGGCTACAAAATGTGCACAGCTGTAAGTCCTGCATACCTGCATACATTTATTGTATTGACTAAAAAAGTCATTCTTTATCTTTTTTCTGCATACATTTATTGTATTGACTAAAAAAGTCATTCTTTATCTTTTTTCTGAGTGAGTAGAAATGGCTGATTTAGATTTTATCATGTAAGATTATCAGGGAGAACATTGTCATCTGATAATACAGTAAACCAACTAATTTCTGAGATGCACGAGAAATAAAAAACTGATATTTGTGTTAAATAAAATTTAAAAAATGTATCTTGATCGTCTAGTTTCGAACCTACGACCCTTGCAAGCAGCTGTGGTGCAGCCACCCTGATAACCAGTATTTCTGTAAAACCAAAAAAGGTCCTCCAGTAGATGGGACAGAGTGTTCACCTGGAAAGGTAGGACATGTCACTGAAAGAGATTTTATGTACCAGCATTTTTGTTTGATTGGTGAAAAGTGGAATTCTTAGGGATACTGAACATTAAAAACTCATTTATGATGTTTCTGGATAATTTGACTTGTCTTTCATCACTTCCGTTGGTCAGAAACCACTTTCATCTTATCTAATTTTTCAGTGGTGCTTCAAGGGGCATTGCATCTGGAGGTCCAGCCAAGAGCCGCAGGGGCATGATGGTAACTGGGGCTCCTGGTCAAAGTTTGGATCATGTTCCAGGACGTGTGGAGGTGGAGTTCGCTCCCGCAGCAGACAGTGCAATGACCCTCCGTGAGTGTTGAAGACACATGAGACACAGTGCAGTTTAACAGCCTTCACAAGTATTCCCTTTTGAATCGTTTAATATTTTGTCATGTTAAACTTAAGTATATTTTAATGGGATTTTATGTGATTGACCAAAACAAGGTACTGTGTACTTTCCAAGTGGGAGGAAAGATTAAAAAAAAATTCTCAAGCTTTGAACATCTCATGGAGCACTGTTCAGTACATCATCTGAAAAAGAATACTATTAAAAGTATAGCACAAGTGCAAACCTACCAAGACATGTTCAGCTGAACTAACAGAACAGACAAGGAGAGTGTAAACCAAGGAAGCAGCCAAGAGACCCATGGTATCTCTCGAGGAGCTGCAGAGATCCACAGGTCAGATATGAGAGTTGTTGTGAGTTGCTACATGCCACAAATCTGGCCTTTTTGTAAGTGTCACAAGAAGAAAACCATTGTTGAAAGAAACTCACAAAAATTCTGGGTTGCAGTGGAAGAAAGTCTGGTTCAGACTAGAAGAAAATTTAACTTTTTCAGCTACACGCAAAACCCTATATGTGGAGAAAAACTAACAATGCAGATCCTGCTGAACACACTATCCCCATGGAGAAACATGACGGAGGCCACATTATGCTGCGGGGATGCTTTTTTATGAAATATTTCGATTGTGTCTATAATTCATCTTATTTTCATTTTCTTTCCCTTCAAAATTATGCATTAACTTGTAGTAGGCTATTAGAAGAATTTGGGGGTGGTGGTGGGGGGTGCATTAGGTCTTGGTATTAAAAATGTTTTTATTTCTTATTAATATTCTGTTAAGTGAATCAGTTAGTAACTTTACGGATGTAAACAACTCGGACTTGTTGCAAATGACAGAAACTGTGTGAAAAGTCAGATCTGTAGCAGCCAGTCAAACAAGATGTTGCACATAATGAGGAAAAAAATGATTTTCTCATCCTGTCGACTGAGCACATTCTACATGCAACAACCGACCTAGTCCCTAACAAAATCCAAAATGGAAAAGGTATGGTCAAAGAAAAACAGAAAAGGATTCTAAGCATACTATGTGGTCAAGAAGAACAAAACTAAGAAAATGTTTTAATTTAAAAAAATGCTTTATTCATTTGGAATAAAGGACAGAGAATAGGATTCCTTAACAATAGCAATGCTTGTAATGTTTTTTATCTTGTATGTATTTTCTAAACCTTTGGGGTTTTAAAGCATAATATAATTATTTCAAATATAATTAAAAAGTCAAAGTAGGCAAGCTTAACTGGAATCACTCCAAGAACAGTTGTTTCTAGGTCTTTATGAGTAATGTAACATCAGCGTTATTGGTGTCACGTTTCAGGCCTGCCTATGGGGGTCGAGATTGCCCAGGCTCTGCCTTTGACTACCAGATGTGCAACACTGAGGAGTGCGCTGGGCCTTATGAAGACTTCCGGGCTCAACAATGCATCCAGCGGAGCAACAAATACCACAACAACATTAAGCATACCTGGCTGCCATATGAGCACCCAGATGGTAAGTCTGTAACGGTATTCTTAAAGGTGGCTCTACCTGTAAGAAGACTTGAATTTGTGTGTGTTGTATGTTTTATCTGTGGATCAGTTTTTCAGATCTGACAGATACTTTTACAAACCTGTCTGTACGAATGTTTGTTTGTGTGTTTCCAGAGGCCCATAAATGCGAGCTAAGCTGTAAGTCAAAGGACACCGGAGAGGTGGTGTTCATGAACCAGGTGATGCATGATGGGACGAGGTGCAGCTACACAGACCCCTTCAGCGTCTGCGCTCGTGGAGAGTGTCTGGTGAGTCTGAAGTGAAACAGTGATCTGAAAGATAAAACAAAAATCATATGCCATACAAAGACTTACAACGTGTATTAGGAATTCATTTTATATCTGAGATTGGGCTGCATGGGCCATAAAGGTCTCGGGGGGGGTGGGGGGTGGTGGGGGGTGGGGTGATAGATAGATAGATCTATCTATCGTCTGTCTGTCTTTCTGTCTGTCTGTCCATCCTACCATCACTTGTGATCATGACACCGAGACAAGTGCTTTTAATTAAATCAAAATCATTGATTGGACACTCGCACTAAAGCTTTTAAAGAACATCACTTCAGAGTTGTTTTTCAAATGAAAATTAGATTTGATACTTGAGGGGTCCTCTTTATGTCTTTAACTCGGTTATTCAGGAACAAAGCAGAAAAAAAAACATTTTCTTTTTGCAAATGAATGCAAAAAGTGGAGTCAAACTTCTCCCATAAATGATTCTTCCATTATTGCAAAAACCCAACTCCAGTAATATGATAATGTTTAAGTGAATTGATATCATAGTAAGCTTGTCACTGAATTAGATTATCACTAAAGAGTTAATTTATTTCAGTAATTCAATTAAATAAGTCAAAATCCTACATAAATTAATCACACACAGAGACTGAGTTTATTACAGTGAATTTTGATGATGATGGGGTACAGCATATGAAAACCAAAAATTTAATTAATAATATAAATATTGCATAGGCCACTCCAAAAAATGATTTTTACCACAAAAATGTTATGTTATGGCCTACACAATCATGGAGAAGATGGTCCAGAAGTCCTTCAACCAAGGTGGATAAATCTCAGAAGGTCATTGCTAAAGAAGCTGGCTGTTCACAGAGTGCTGCATCCAAGCATATTAATAGAAAATTAAGTGGAAGAAAAATATATGGTAGTAAAAGGGGTAAAAGCAACAGGGTTAATTGTAACCCTGAGAGGCCTAAAGTCTTCTTTTCAGATGAAAGAACATTTTCTTTAAGAAATAAAGGTCTCAGAGTGTGGAGAAAGAGTGGAGAGGTACAGAATACTAGGTTTTTAAGGTCCATTGTGTGAAATTTCCATGGCCAGTGGCAATTTGGGGAGTCCTGTCATCTGCTGGTGTTGGTCCACTGTGTTTTATCATTTCCAAAGTCAGCGCAGCCATCTACCAGGAAATTCTAGAGCACTTTATGCTTCCCTCTGCTAACAACCTTTACTCAAATATTCCAGCAGGACTCCCCTGCCCACACTGACAAAAGTACCAATAAATGGTTTAATGACAACAGTGTCACTGTGCTTTATTGGCCAGTAAAGTCACCTAAAATTTCCCCACAGATAATCTATGGAGTATTGTTAAGATGAAGATGAGACACTAGAACCACAATGCAGACAAGGTAAAGGCCCATATTTAGTCAACCTGGGCTTTCTTAACACCCCAGCAGAGCCGCAGGTTGATGTCCTCTATGCCACAACACATTAATGCAATCATTTTATGTAAAAGAAGACCAAGTTTTGCGTGTATATACTGTACATTACATGGACATCCTTATCAGTTTCACAAGATTTCTGAATTAAAACACTGGCTGGTCTTAAACAACATAAAGATTTTGTGAAAAAAATATTTTTTAGTTTTGATTAGCTGTAAGCCATCACCAAAATGTGTTAAAATAAAAACACTACATAATACTATGATTTGGGGTTGTTTGGTTTTTGGTTTCGGATTTTTTCTTTATATGTTTTTCACAGTTAAGGTTTTGAATCGTTCTTCTGTTTATTATTATAACTCTTAGATTTTGGATCATGCTTCTGTTTATTATTTTCCTAATCATGCTTTAGTTTTTGTTTTGTTCATGTCTTATCAAGTTATGTTTTTTGTATCTGGTTATGTTTTAATTTCATAGTGTATTAGTTTGTATTCTTGAATTCCTGTTTTGCTCCAGTCACGTTTGTTCTCTCCTGTCAATTAAGTTTATTCGGTTTACCTGCACCTAGTTAATCTGTCTTGTTTCACCTGGTCTCACTCCATAAATACACACCTGTTCTGTCATTCCTCGCGGAAACATTTTTCATGCTTATGTCTAGTTGCCAATTCATGCTCACGTCTTGTTTTGTGGATCATGCCAAGCCTGCCTGTCCGTTTATTGTTTTGTTCCTGCCTCTTCTGAGAGTGAGTTTTTGTTTTTTATTAAATCGTTTTGCACTTACCGTCATGCTGCCTGGTAGTCTGCATTCCGCGGGTCCTCTATCTAGCAAACCCTAACAGAATGTTTCCGCCACGCATGGACCTCGCGGACAGTAGGCAGGAGGGCGCCAGGGATCGATGGGTCCAGTAGCAGATGGAGGTGGCAATGAGGAATCTGCCGACCGACCTGGAGGTTCTGCCCTCTCCACTGCTGCTGGAGCAGATGGAGCGTGAGGCGGTTCAGCGCCGTTCTCCACCTGCTCCCCTGGCTGCGCACTCTGATCCGGCAGTGAAGCCCTCGCCCTCCTCCTGCCGCAAGAAACGTCGGCGCGGAGCACCTTCCTGTGGTTTGGCTGGCCAGGAGGTGGTTTCCCTGCCAGCTGACGTGAGGGCTGCGGCAAGGAAGCCCGCATCTTCGTCTGCCACAGCACTGTCGCCCAGGCTAGCTGCACCTCCGCCCATGCCGTCTCCACTCGCTCCAGCCCGGTGTTCTGTGGCAACACCTGATGAGCTGGAGCAGCGTTTAAAGTTCTATGCACGTCAAATCACGAGCTTCAGGATGACCAGCCTCATGTATTCCTCTCCTGAGCTGATGGAGAGAATCAGGCAGATAGAGAGGGATTATGAGACTGCAGTAAGGAAGTTTTACTGCCGCCCACCTTTGCCCACGCCATGTCTGCAGGACAATGCTGCAGCTCAGTCCACGTCATGTCTCCAGAACGGTGGTACTGCTACTGCTGAGCAGCCCACGCCAGACTTCAGTTTTTATGCAGGAGACTTCTTAAAAGAATTTTGAATTAGGTATGTGTGTGAAATACTGTTTTCACAAATTGCCTTAACCTTTAGTGGTGTGCTGTGACGAAATTGTTCATAGTAGAGCGCCATCAAATATTTTAGTGCAAACTGTAAATAGTCTGGACTGAAATTTGGCTCACCTCTGCACTTTTAGTAAGTCTACACAGTTTGTGTTTTATTCTGTTATTCACCTTGTACATACAGTTTTAGGCTTTGATCTTTGCATAAAGAGGCTCAATGTTTTGTTTTGGCTGCACTTTATTCTATGTCTGTGTCTTTCCCAGAAAATCATCATGTTAAAAAAGGCAACATGAAAGGCAAATATAAGCCATGTCCACACATGACATAATTTTTCCTGAAAAGTAATCTCAGTGTGTATGAAAGTTGTTTTGATTTGATTGTCTGTCTGGATTCTTTCTCTGCAGCATGTAGGCTGCGACAAGGAGGTTGGCACTTACAAAGAAGAGGATAAATGTGGAGTTTGCGAGGGGGATAACTCCCACTGTCGGACTGTGAAGCTAACACTCACTAAGACCCCGAAAAAGAATGGTAAACTTAATGTTATATCTAATTATTGTGCCTGAAATAATTTACAGCTTTAATCCCAAAAAGTGGTCACTGTTTGCTGCATTGAGCTGACCCATTCTGTTCTTATTTCAAGGAATGCTTAAAATGTTTGACATCCCAATGGGAGCCCGGCATATAATCATTGAAGAAAACAATACCTCCCCCCATATAATTGGTTAGTATATCTCACATCCTTTCTCTGTTTTGAAAATATTTAATTCGGTTGGTTCAGAATATATGAAAATATTAAATAGAAAAAAAAATATTTTAGTTCAGTTTTCTTGCTAACTTGCAAAAGTATATATTTGCAACCAAACTTTAAAATGTTTTATAGGAAATCATAGTTTTCAAACTATTTTACAAATAAAAATCTGAAAACTTTATGTTTAGCATTTATATTTAGCCTCCCTGAGTCAATACTCTGCAGGACCATCTTCCACTACAGTTACAGCTGCAAGTCTTTTGGGGTATATCTGTAACATCTTTGCACACCTAGAGATAGATTTTTTTGCCCATTCTTCTTTGCAAATGAGGTCAAATTTTATTTAATTTAACCAGAGCACATCCTTCCAAATGTTTGCAGTGTCCTCTAAATCGCTTCTGGCAAACTACCGGGAGGACTTACAGCTATCATGTTACCATGTGCCTCTGGACTCCTTCTCTGACTAATGCTCTTCTTACCCAGCCTGTCAGTTTTGGTGAACAGTCATGTCTTAATTGGTTTGCACTTGTACCATACCATTTCCATTTTCAGATAATAGATTAAACAGTGTTTTTTGAAATGTTCTAAGCTTGGGATATTGCTTTATAACCCAATGCTGGTTTTCATTATGCTATTTGTTTTTGAGGCCTACACAGAACAGCTATATTTATACTGAGACAAAATTACACAAAGGTGGTCTGCATTTGAAAATTTTGCTACTTTTAAAATCATTTGATTGAGCAGACGTTTGTGGGAATAATCATATATACACATTAAACTGAATAATTTAATCATAGCTGCTCCCTCATCTTCGAAAGATTGGGAGGGTGACCTGAAAAAAATGTCTCTGATTACACATACAGGGGTTGGACAGTGAAACTGAAACACCTGTCATTTTAGAGTGGGAGGTTTCATGGCTAAATTGGACCAGCCTGGTAGCCAGTCTTCATTGATTGCACATTGCACCAGTAAGAGCAGAGTGTGAAGGTTCAATTAGCAGGGTAAGAGCACAGTTTTGCTCAAAATATTGAAATGCACACAACATTATGGGTGACATACCAGAGTTCAAAAGAGGACAAATTGTTGGTGCACGTCTTGCTGGCGCATCTGTGACCAAGACAGCAAGTCTTTGTGATGTATCAAGAGCCACGGTTTCCAGGGTAATGTCAGCATACCACCAAGAAGGACGAACCACATCCAACAGGATTAACTGTGGACGCAAGAGGAAGCTGTCTGAAAAGGATGTTCGGGTGCTAACCCGGATTGTATTAAAAAAACATAAAACCACGGCTGCCCAAATCACGGCAGAATTAAATGTGCACCTCAACTCTCCTGTTTCCACCAGAACTGTCCGTCGGGAGCTCCACAGGGTCAATATACACGGCCGGGCTGCTATAGCCAAACCTTTGGTTACTCATGCCAATGCCAAACGTCGGTTTCAATGGTGCAAGGAGCGCAAATCTTGGGCTGTGGACAATGTGAAACGTATTGTTCTCTGATGAGTCCACCTTTACTGTTTCCCGACATCCGGGAGAGTTACAGTGTGGAGAAGCCCCAAAGAAGCGTACCACCCAGACTGTTGCATGCCCAGAGTGAAGCCTGGGGGTGGATCAGTGATGGTTTGGTCTGCAATATCATGGTATTCCCTTGGCCCAATACTTGTACTGGATGGGCGCGTCACTGCCAAGGACTACCGAACCATTCTTGAGGACCATGTGCATCCAATGGTTCAAACATTGTATCCTGAAGGCGGTGCCGTGTATCAGGATGACAATGCACCAATACACACAGCAAGAATGGTGAAAGATTGGTTTGATGAACATGAAAGTGAAGTTGAACATCTCCCATGGCCTGCACAGTCACCAGATCTAAGTATTATTGAGCCACTTTGGGGTGTTTTCGAGGAGCGAGTCAGGAAACGTTGTCCTCCACCAGTATCACGTAGTGACCTGGCCACTATCCTGCAAGAAGAATGGCTTAAAATCCCTCTAACTACTGTGCAGGACTTGTATATGTCATTCCCAAGATGAATTGACGCTGTATTGGCCACAAAAGGAGGCTCTACACCATACTAATAAATTATTGTGGTCTAAAACCAGATGTTTCATTGTCCAACCCCTGTACTATAATGCTTATTTACTTTATCAACTCCACTGCTTTGATTGAAGAACAAATGTGAAAATGTAATTTAATTTGATATTGACCTGGAGTTTTCTGCGCTTCATTGGTGAGAGCTCATTAGTAGTGCATTTGACTATTTTTAAAAGTTGGTTTTCAGCTGTATCTGTGGGAAAGCAGTTAGGGATGAAAAGACCTGGATGACATACACTGATAAGTTTGTACCAATCATAAAATGGGCAGAAATGCATTACTTGTTTTTTCTGAAACTTGAAATCGTACCTTATCTGCTCTCAACAGCATTGTTGATCCTTTTCCGAAGCGCAACTGTCTTCTCCTGTCGTCACTTTTAGCTCAACTACAACATAGGGTTTTTCCTCAGTGGGCTTTATGCTGATAAAGTGAAAGAGGCTAATGTAAATGGTTTTCAGTGCTCGATTCAAGCCACATTCATCTTGATTCCTTGTCTGTAGGTAACCTATGGAAAATAATTTGCTGATAACAGAAATGAATGACAGATGCACTGAACTCAAATAGCTCTTCTAGTCCTACCAACCACTCAAAGCACATTTAACACTAGAGTCACATTCACCCATACATTGCCTACTGATCTATATGCAGATCAGGGGTTAAGTACACCACCCAAGGGCACATTGACATGTGATGGGAGGAACCTGCAGTCAAACCTGCAGCTTTCCAACTGCAGGATGACCACACTTCCCACTGACCCACAGCCACTTGTTATGCATATTCAACACACAACTGATTATAGGTGCAGCTATGAAAAGCACAACAAGCAGTTCTTATTGGATATGCTCAAACCTCACAGGGAAATGAAAGCTTACCAGCTCTGCTGAGAGTAGATCGGGTATGATTTTAGCTTTCAGAAATATCTAAATTGTCAATGTTAACTTTCATGACTACTAATAGTTTATCAGGGCATGACATCCCCCTTGTTCCATCCCTGATCAACTTTTCAGCATACAACAGAAAATTAACGCTTCAAAATAGTGAAATTCACAACTAATGTGATCATATTGATTTAAAAACGCAGAAAACACCAGATCAGTACGGAATTAAATAACATTTTTACATCTTGTCTGTAGGTTTTTGTTTGACAAGGCAGAAATAATGTTCTGGTACACATAATTACAGTGCCATACTTCAGTTCATCACCTCCTCTATTTATCCAAACTGATTACTGAAACTGAAAACTGAAACTCGAGTGCTGTCTACATTCTGCCTGCTGATAAAAACCTTATATAATGTTACTTGAAAAAAATGTTTTCTACTAGTTTATATAATTTTGATTTCTTTAAACCTGAGAGATAACACCCAGGAGTGCAGGCAGTTTTTATGCCATAAGAATAAAGTCTGACTCTTAGTGGCATTCATCAGAATCCTCTCTTTCTCTACACTTCTTTCTTCTGATGTTTAATGACTAATTTGAAGAGCATGTGGTACTTTACTGGAAGGAATTAGTGTTGGGTCATCGCAACAGTGAGGTTTCTCACTTGGAGAAAATATCAAAGATATCATTATAAAAAGAAAATCACATGGCAAGCATATTTTTCTTCTTCCCTCTATATCTAATGAAATGGCCTTTTCCTCAATACTCAGCTGTGAAGAATCAAGTTACTGGGCACTTCATATTAAATGAAAGAAGTGAAGATGCTGAATCAAAGACCTTCATCGAAAATGGTTTACAGTGGGAATATTCTATTGATGGAGAGAGGGAGACATTAAAAACAACTGGTCCTCTGCATGAAGGCATTGTAGTACTGGTGAGTGAGGCTAATACTAAAGGTTGCTTTTAAATTTGACCAGCTTTGTAGATTTTTCTAATAACCTATCTTTTACTTGTTGCAGGTCATTCCACTGGAAGAAGATGTCAAAGTTAGCTTGACTTATAAGTACATAATACATGAGGACCTGTTGCCACTTATTACCAACAACAATGTGCTTCTTGCCGAGCTGGACACATACGAGTGGGCGCTGAAGAGCTGGTCTCAGTGCTCCAAACCTTGTGGCGGAGGTCAGTGAGTGTATGTGGAAAAGATCAACGGGCTACAAACTGCAATGCTTGAATCTTTGATTATTGTTTTGCCAGACAACCAGAGTGCATCATTTGCTAACCGAAGCCTTGTTTAAATACGGCTGATCGAGTCTTGGGTTGATTAAACACAACATGGTTGGTTTATGGGTTTGACCAAGCACATTGCGTAGGGTTTTTAACCCATAAAATAGGTGAAAGACATTAATGTTTGAAGGTAAGGCTACAAAGGAGTGGGTTGACAAGCATAACTCACACCTGGATTACTGGATTAGTTTGGAAAACAAAATTCATACATGATTTAAAACAATGCATATAATAGACCTGCCAACTACTTAATTAGGTATTACCTGTTATTACAATTAATGAATCAGCCAATCAAATTGGAGCAACAAAATGCATTTGCATTTAGGTGTCTAGATGTGGTGAAGATGACTAAGCATCAGAATGGGAAAAAAAGGGGATATATGATATCCAATTTGAATAAATAACTGATTCTGACTGCACTGTTCAATGGTTAGGATTAAATGGAATGTATGTACCTGACATTTGTGAAGTGGCTTGAGACAACATGTGTTGTGAATTGGTGCTATATAAATAAACTGAATTGAATTTAATTGAATATATGTGACTTTGAACATGGCATCATTGTTGGTGCCAGACGGGCTGGTCTGAACGTTTCAGAAACTGCGGTTCTTCACACACAACCATCTCTCATGTTATATAAATACCCACTGATTACAACCAAAGTATGTGGAATAGCATCTCTGAACGTACAACATGCTGAACTTTGAAGTAGATGGTCCATAGCAACAGAAAACCACAACAGGGGCCACTCATGTCAGCTGAGAACATTAAGGTCTAGCTAAAATATCCACAGGTTCTTCAAAATTGGACACAAACAGATTGGAAAAATTGTACGTGGTACAGAATAATTCTATCATCTTATGATTTCTTATTTCATCCTTGTTATGTACTCTGCCAAATGAATGCATGTTTGTGGATCAAATCAAAGGATTGTAACAGTGACAGGAAGTTTTCAGTACCAGACAAAACACAAACATCTCCATTTACTTCCAGAAAATGGTTCATTCATGTGAACAGAGGTTTAAAGTAATGTTTCCACCTATTGACATTTTTATCCAGTGAGGCAAAGGGTTCAGTTAACAACAGGAAGCACAGTGCATTCAATTATGTTATTTGAATTTGCTTTCTCCTTGACTGCGGTAATATTGTTGTTTTTTTGTATTTATTTCTCTCATACTCACTCAGTTAGATAGACTTGCACAAACACAGTTTGAGGCACAGACAAGCACACATCACTGACATTATAATTAAGCTTTTGTCAGTCTTTGAATATCCAACCATTTCAATTAAACACACCTTCTTTCTCTTAGCACTTGTAACCAATGTGAATGCAACTGTCTCTGTCACGGCGACTTGCCCTGTCAGTAGTCTTTGCTTTTCCACCATTCTGCTGGGATGCTTTGGTTAAAAAGTACTTGCTGGCACCCATTTTCATCAGTGCTCCACCAGAATGTTTCATGTGGTTCAACAGAGATTTGCACCACTGTGTTGTACTCAAGCAAACTGTATTATGCTGGTTTTTAACCATAATATGATAGACACCCAGACAGGGTTTTAGCCTCAGTTTGGACAATAATAGACTGGAAAAACAATTCCTTGTCCAATGAGTTTTAATGTCAGCTGCATGATTCAGATGGAGGGGTCGGATTTGACATAGAAAGGATGAAAGCATTGATCCATCCTGCCAGGCTGGCGGTATGGATGGTGTAATGTGTGGAGAATATTTTTCTTGGCCCACTTTAGTCCATTACCACCAACTGAGCATCTTTGAAACACTATAGCCTACCCAATCATTGTTGCTGGCCATGTTCTTCACTTTCATTGCTTCCAGCAACATAATGCATCATGTAACAAAGCTCAAATCACCTTTGGACCTATTTTTTTCTTCCTTAGGTATACAGTACACAAAATATGGATGCAGGAGGAAGAGTGATGGCCGTTTAGTCCATCGAAACTTCTGTGAAACCAGCAAAAAGCCTAAACCCATCCGCAAACGTTGTAATGTGCAAGAGTGCAGCCAGCCCACGTACGTGAACTTCAGTCAGATATTATTATCTTGCCCTTATTACCAATCTTAATGTAGAGCATCAAGTCCACTCAGACATGACTCATGTCATATATATCATATAAAATTATTTATACATTGTGGAAAGAAACCCTCTTTAAAGCATTTGCTGTGCTGACAGGTGGGTGGTGGAAGACTGGAGTCCCTGCAGTAAGACCTGCGGGAAGCTCGGCTACCAGACCAGGGTGGTACAGTGCATGCAGTCGCTCCACAATGGCACCAGCAGGACGGTCCACAGCAAACATTGCACTGGTGATCGCCTAGAGACGAGGAGGGTGTGTAACTACACTGCATGCCCTGCTCAGTGGAGGACAGGGGCGTGGTCTCAGGTCAGAAAAAATATTTCAAGATTCAAAGGTACATTGGTAATGGGGTCAGTTGTTAGTAAATGACAATTGTTAATTATTATTATTAACAAATCTGATTATTATTAACAAATCTGATCAACATAGCACAAGGGTTTAAAGTATTTTTTAAAATAAGAATGAATAAGATTATAGGTTATAGGCAAGGTTATAGGCAACAAAAAACCAAAATGGTGACAATGGAGATTTTGTTACAAAAACAAAATATCCTAACATTTTTCCCTGTTGAGTAAATCCACTCTTTCAAATGTTATATATTTTTGTTATTTTAGTGTAACATTATGCTGCTGAAATAGAAGATGGATTAATTTTGAGTTTTTTTACACATCTTCCCTAAAGTGTCAATAGATTTGATGGGAAACAAGCTTGAGTTCTGTTTAGTCTTATTTAGTGGTTGCATGGTCACTATTTATTATTCAGCAGCATTGACTCTTAAATTGCATTTAGATGTATTATGTGCAGCCCAGGAAGAGTCTTATAGTAACTTTAATTTATCTGTTTGAATGCCCCCAAGGCAGACAAAATTGAGTTTAACAGAGTTTTTAAAGCCAAATCTTAGGCTTTATTTAGAACATTCAGAAAGTATAAGAATACATAAATGTCAGAATCAACCAAACTGTCTGTTTGTACATTTTGTCCTTGACTGTTGTGTGGCAGTGCTCAGTGAGCTGCGGCGAAGGGATTCAGCAAAGGCAGGTGGCTTGCAAGGCCAGCGACAGCACAGTCACAGAATGTGAGGGCGAGAAGCCAGAAACTGTCCTTATCTGCAAACTAAGTCCATGTCCAGGTGAGATTGCCTAAATGTCAACAAGTAGTGGGTTGTTGCCAGCCTTAGACAAACTATGAGAAAAAAAAACAAGTCAGCTGAACAATGAGATGGATATTCAATAAGATTGAATACAAAGTGAGCACATATCAAATAGTAAACATGACAAATTTAATTACTTTTTTATTATTGTGCCCCTTTGGCCATTTTTTTAATCATGGGTTTTAGTGAGAAGGAAAGACGTAAGGACTGCAAAACTGAAGTAGAGACAGAGTCCATGGCTTGGGTTGCAGTGCGAACAATGTCATACTTCATTGCAGTCATATTTCTTTGTCTTTTTGATAGCATCCAAGCTTGTTGAGGCATGCAGCTGTTAAAGATGGCTTAAGGTGGTTTCAAGTCTTCCAGATAATGAATGCCCTGCTGGAGCTTATTGTGTTCAAATGCCACAAGGAAATAGATTTTTTGTGGGTCTGAAATGTTACTAGGATAAGGCACATAGCTACTACTATGAGTGTGTTTAATGCATCTTTGGATCACATAGCTTTTAATTATTTAAAATCTGTCAGATACAAACTAGAAATGTGCAACATATTGTACAATATATCAAATTGCAATCAGCATAATTTCAGCATCTGCAATATTGCAACAAATTTATGCCTGGATGCAGTATTTCATTAGCTATTAGGTTTCAAGTGCCGTTAATTCAAACTCTGCTTGTCACTTGTACATTAGGTCATTTGGATGTATCTGCACTGCCTTTTATGAGAGGTGGGGACATTTTAATGAAGAAAGAGGAGATAATCTCTATTTACATTCCGATATTCAACTATGTATCAGTTTTTAGTGCAGTCTTTTTATAAACTTCCACTGACTTTGAAGGGTATAGTACAATAATACACAAGTTATGCCCATAGAGCACTGAGCTGTAATTAGAGAAAAGACTCCTTTTCAGGGAGATTGGAGTTCCTTGACTTTAGTTATAAAGTGTAAAAGCTGTTTCAGAATGGATCGTTACAGTTTTATTGCTGAAAATTATGTTTTCGTTTTTGCAACTGGAGCTCCTTCTCTGTCATGTCATGTCTCTTTTTCACACATTCTGTGGCTAAACGAGGCGTACTTTGAGGCATTCATCGGGGGAAGTGATCTTTACATGTAATTGTGGTATAAGACTCACTGCTTTCGAATAACACTAAAACAATAAATGATTTCTCATCAGGCTGTTTCAGCAACCTCCAACCTTTTATTTTCCTTTTTCCTCTCAGTTACAGGGTGAGAAAAGCAAAAGATGAAGGACGTAGAAATATTAAAAAGCAAACACAGTAGTCCTGAAGTGATGACTCACTCCAGGAGTTCAAAACACTCTTGGCTCGCAATATACTTTGTAATCGCAGACATTTTAGTTTCCTTCATTGAAATGTGTGTTCATTGATGACCAACTGCAGCTTTTGTTGTGTTGCTCTATCCTCAGATAGTTCACAGCAATTATTTCTTCTGGTTTTCCTGGAAAATGCAATAAGAAATAGGGTCTTTTTGGCATGTTCAATCATTTTTTCTAGTATTTGAAGTAGTAATTATTATTGTTTTGTTTTTGCTGCCAAGGACTAATATTTTCTTTCTTGTTTTCCAAACTGCAGATACTTTTACAATCAAGGGTGAATCCGTATTTCATGGAGTTACTGAAAAGCCCTTCCAGAAACTTTCCTTTAGTAAGTAGATTTGAAATCTGTGGCAGAAATCGATCACTTTTACTGAATAAACGGGAATACATATGGAGATGCACTGATCAAAACTAGGCGGCCACTTTCCATTCTTTGGTTTTTGAAAAGCTTTGATCTGCCGATTAAGGATTTTTCTTTAAAAACTCTAATTAAAAAATATATTATAAAAGCATTCTGTCAGAGAATGCGGGTTTGTGGTAGAACCAATGTGCAGTAAAGGAGGCAGGAGCCAGAGGAGCAAAGGTAAGACGAGTCTTTAATTGTTCTCGTAAGCAGACCAGGCAGTCAGCATAATTTCAGCATCTGCAATATTGCAACAAAGTTATGCCTGGATGCAGTATTTCATTAGCTATTAGGTTTCAAGTGCCGTTAATTCAAACTCTGCTTGTCACTTGTACATTAGGTCATTTGGATGTATCTGCACTGCCTTTTATGAGAGGTGGGGACATTTTAATGAAGAAAGAGGAGATAATCTCTATTTACATTCCGATATTCAACTATGTATCAGTTTTTAGTGCAGTCTTTTTATAAACTTCCACTGACTTTGAAGGGTATAGTACAATAATACACAAGTTATGCCCATAGAGCACTGAGCTGTAATTAGAGAAAAGACTCCTTTTCAGTGAGATTGGAGTTCCTTGACTTTAGTTGTAAAGTGTAAAAGCTGTTACAGAATGGATCATTACAGTTTTATTGCTGAAAATTATATGTTTTTGTTTTTGCAACTGGAACTCCTTCTCTGTCTTTTCATGTCTCTTTTTCACACATTCTGTGGCTAAACGAGGCGTACTGATTGGCACTGGTTATTTAGAATCAATTTCACGTACAGATTTCCACACAGTTTAAAGTGACTTTATTTAGCTTTAAACAATAACTGCTATGAGACGATCTTAGATTAAGGCTTTATTGGTTTGATATCAGAGATTTTAAGTCACATTCTGGACTCAGTTATCAGAAACTAAAGCTGCTGTATTGTTCAAATTTCAATGGTATTTTGGCAAACAATTAAAAGTATTCCTGTTGTAATACTGGAAGTTCACAGAAGGGCTAAACTTTACCCTCTAGTTTTTTTTATGTTTTCAAAGCAGTAAAAACTAAATAATAGTAGAGTGACCCTCACAGTGTCAGAAGACTTTTATTTAAATTAAGACCACAGATGTGTACCTTACAGCGCAATGCACACTATTTACAGGTAGGGTAAACTTGATTATTTTAGAAAATTATGTTTCAGGGGATTTTTTTGCTGCATTGTCGAAAACCACCTTAAACCAGAAAACAGGAAACAGCATGGTGTTTGTTTCTGTAAAAAAGACAGGATCTTAAAAAAACACTCCAAAATCTAAGTGGTTTACAATTCATACAATTTCATGAATAAAATGAGATTAAATCTTTATTCATTCAGTTAGAGAAACCATACAACAAACAGCAGGGAAGCTGAACATGTGTATATTGCTCTTTATACACGATGATGACATTAAATTGTGAGTCCTTGAGTATTTTTCCTCCCCTAACTGTTTTGACCAATTTATTTTAGACACTTTTCACATCAATAGAGAAGCAACTTCCTTCATGGAGAAGGCTTTACTTTACGACTATTAAAATCATAATCAGTCATCAGTCAGGCATGCAGAGCAGTTTCCCACACCAACAGTATGATGTCAGGAGAGCTTGGGAGCTTGTTGGGAGCTTGTTTTCCATAAGCATGCACTCACATGCTCTTCACAGCTTGATATTATCTGTGTGAGATGCCGTTTTAAAACTGGAGTTATTTTAGAGAGGCACCCAAAAGACAGATCGTGATGCAAAAAATATACAGTATGTTGAAAATATAATATAAGTTCCTGGCTTATATCTCATCACAAATGACAACTTGTAGGTTTCTGTTAAAATTATCATGTCTGATGTCTCATTTGTCTGATGTCAGATGATTGCTGTGAGTTTTCTAGATGTTTACCTGAACAATTGCAATAACTATTTTTAGGTGTTTCCCAGGTGTATTAGTGGGGAGATGACTATGCATGATTTTGATGTCACATCAGTTCTTTTAAAATATCTCTACAAATCAGCAACAGATTTTAAATTTTGTTTAAGGCTGTCATTAATAAGCCAGAGGATATGTGTAGATCAGCTGTCTTTATAGGGTACATTGTGTTGAAGAATATCGTTAGCCTGATAGCATAATTGCCTAAGTCATATCTGAATGTTTTTCGAAAACAAGAAAAAACACATTTTTCAGCAAGCACATTATATTTTTATTGATTTTGTAACAGTAAACTAAAATGTGACTTAGGGAATTATGTTATGAGGCTCACAATATAACAACCATGGCCTCCAAGTCCGAGGTTCTCGACCGAAAAAGGGTGGCTTGTCCTCTTCAGGTTGGAGGGGAGTTCCTGCCTCAAGTGGAGGAGTTAAAGTATCTCAGGGTCTTGTTCATGAGTGAAGGAAGAATGGAGCGGGAGATCAACAGACACATCGTTGCGGCTGCTGCAGTAATGGGGGCACTGTGCCGGTCCGTTGTGGTGAAGAGAGAGCTGTGCCAAAAAGCGAAGCTATCGATTTACCAGTCGGTCTACGTTCCTACAAGCGGCTGAAATGAACTGCCTCCGTAGGGTGGTCGGGCACTCCCTTAGAGATAGGGTGAGGAGCTCGGCCATCTGGGAGGGAATCAGAGTAGAACCGCTGCTCCTCCACATCGAGAGGAGCCAGTTGAGGTGGCTCGGGCATCTATACCAGATGCTTCCTGGACGCCTTCCTCGGGAGGTGTTTTAGGCACGTCCCACCTGGAGGAGGCCCAGGGGACGGCCCAGGACACGCTGGAGGGGCTATATCTCTCGGCTGGCCTGGGAACGCCTTGGGCTCCCCCCGGAGGAGCTGGAGGAGGTGTCTGGGGAGAGGGACGTCTGGGTGTCTCTGCTGAGTCTGCATCCCCCGCGACCCGGTCCCGGATAAAGCGGAAGACGACGACGGGCTCACAATATAGCAAATTGTATTTTGAGATTGAATTAGAATCTCTGGATTTTTTTTTTAGCAATTAGGTTTTTTGTGAGCCACCCAAATGACACAACCCAATTAACAGTTCCCTCCCTAACCCAAACCTTTCTGTGAAAACATACATAGTACAAGCTGATGTCATGGTAGCATTGACTATTAACAATATGGAGTGGCCTTGCCAAAATCCTGACATGAATCTAATAGAGGGACTGGTGAGGGAGCTAAATATTAGGGTGATGGAAAGGAGGCCTTCCAAACTCAACTTGGATCTCATCGCCAAAGATAAATCATCAAATTTACCAGCTGGTCAGCATTACATGAATGGTTTGATTGAAAAAACTTATTTTTGACATGAAATCATTGACTAAATAGTGAATAAAAACATAATTATTTTAAACTGATATTCCTTTTACATTGTTTCAATATCTTCTGAGATATAATATATATATATATATATATATATATATATATATATATATATATATATATATGCTAATAAATAAAACAAAGCATAAAAAACCCAATTTAAAATTAGTTTCCAAAGGTTTACTACTTGCTATGCAGAATATTACAAATCATTTTGTCATTCTGCTGTTTATAACGTCACACAGGTACAACAACCTGATATTAGTTGGATTATTAGTTAGGCTGTCTGCTCAGGTAGCCAGCCTGCATCTGTCAGCTTACCAGATATGTCATAGCCTACCAAATGATTTAAAACAGAGTTATTAACAGCCCATTTTGTCGCTGGCACTTTTTCTGGCATCTCATTGAACGAATTTTGAGGCGTTTATCGGGGGAAATGATCTTTACATGTAATTGTGGTATAAGACTCACTGCTTTCGAATAACACCAACCTTTTATTTTCCTTTTTCCTCTCAGTTACAGGGTGAGAAAAGCAAGAGATGAAGGGCGTAGAAATATTAAAAAGCAAACACAATAGTGCTGAAGTGATGACTCACTCCAGGAGTTCAAAACACTCTTGGCTCGCAATATACTTTGTAATCGCAGACATTTTAGGTCTTGTGTGTGTTCATTGATGACCAACTGCAGCTTTTGTTGTGTTGCTCTATCCTCAGATTGTTAACAGCAATTATTTCTTCTGGTTTTCCTGGAAAATGCAATAAGAAATAGGGTCTTTTTGGCATGTTCAATCATTTTTCTAGTATTTCAAGTAGTAATTATTATTGTTTTGTGTTTGCTGCCAAGGACTAATATTTTCTTTCTTGTTTTCCAAACTGCAGATACTTTTACAATGAAGGGTGAATCCGTATTTCATGGAGTTACTGAAAAGCCCTTCCAGAAACTTTCCTTTAGTAAGTAGATTTGAAATCTGTGGCAGAAATCGATCACTTTTACCGAATAAACGGGAATACATATGGAGATGCACTGATCAAAACTGGGCGGCCAATTTCAATTTTTTGGTTTTTGAAAAGCTTTGATCTGCCGATTAAGGATTTTTCTTTAAAAACTCTAATTAAAAAATATATTATAAAAGCATTCTGTCAGAGAATGCGGGTTTGTGGTAGAACCAGCGTGCAGTGAAGGAGGCAGAAGCCAGAGGAGCAAAGGTAAGACGAGTCTTTAATTGTTCTCGTAAGCAGATCAGGCAGGTAAACCGGAATCAGGCCGAACCAGATCCAGACCAGGACACGGGGGCACGAGATATGACTTTGATATGATATGACCATTTAAGGCAGGACACAGAACTAAAAGTAAACTAAGGACCAGACCAGGAGAAATAAACAAAAACACAAACTCACAACACAGACACTGGCTGGTTATGACATATTCAAAATATATTTTCCAAACTTCCTGCCATTAGTGATCACTAGTGTTTCATATTTGGAGCAGAGACAGCGTCACACCATGTGTGTGAGAGAGGCATTGATGTAAAACAAGCTTTTAATTGTTTAACTGTTGCAAACATCACAATAAGGAAAGTTGCTAAATAACATTATAACTTAATTTGCAAAATTACGATGTGTATGTAATTGAAATGGATAATGCATGTGAAAGGAGTAATGTTGTGGGGGAGACAAAAAGTAAGAAGGAAAACCATTCTAAAAATACAACAGTTGTGTCTAAATGTTTTTGCCACGTGTGCAAATTTGTCAGGTTAAAAGTACCCACGGGTCACAAAACAATTTTTTTGTGTGATTTTTTTTGTTTTGCTTTTACTAGTTAAAGCAACTTAAAACACAGAAAACATAAAAAAAAAGATTTTTTCATGATTCCCTTTTTAAAAAAAAATGGATACAGTTTTTATTTTTTTGGCAGGATTTGTGTCACTTTTTCTTAAAAACACTTGCTATATTTAGCAAAGTTTGTTTTTGAGTAAAATACTCTGGATATTTGTGGTCCTATTTACTATGAAATTAAAGTAAAAGCAAAAAGTATGATTATTAAAAGATGCATACTGTGTGTTGTATTTAATATTTCCAGTTTTACGACGATTTTAATTTGTCAGAAAAAAGCTAAAGTAAAAGTTTTCATCTGCCTGTGTTGGCAGGTGAAATTTGTACTGTTCCTCAATTCAAGTCGAGGGTGGTACAACATCATTCCAAGGGACAAACCCTGGTTTAGGACTACAGAAGAACTATATTTTGTCAATTCATGAAGCCCAGAACAATTGAGAGTAAAATTTGAGCAGTCGCAGCTTAATGCATGCACAATTCATTTGCGCTCTGGATTTAGGGAGATGGTGATTGTGCCACTTGCTGGTTGTTCAGAAAACTGAAAAATGTTACATTAGTATTATATTAGTATTAGATATTTTACATTAGTCTCCAAAAGTATCCGATACCATTAGAAAATGTTACAAATTTAACACAACTTTCTTTAATGAGAAAGGTTTGATGAAGGGGTCTGGATACTCTCAAACATATTTTCTAAGTTATGTCATGCTAGCATCACTAAAACAGCAGTCTCTGAGTGTATCCCCTGGAGAATATAGAGCCGTACTTTAACTGGGATTTCCAAAAAGTTGCCAGCATTTCCAAATCCAACATGTTTCATGACAGATGAACAAGTTTAAAGCACAAAAGGAAAAACAGATCAATTTAGCTGTAAAACATTGTCTCTTCCTGTAAGTCTTTATCTTTGATTAAATATCACCCTGAATGAATGCAAATGTACCTCCTTAGAAAATATAGTTTCCTCTCAAGCATATTTTTAACCTTTTGTGCTTTCTGACTTCATTCATCATCACTGATTCTGAAAATAACAGAAATCTGACTACTCTCCCAACAGTAAAAATGTCTACCCAATTATAGTGAACCAGTAGGTCCTCATACATTCACAGATTGGAAATATATTGGATTTTTGAGTTTCTGATCAAGTTGAACATATTGGTTCCTGTAACCAGCCTAATTCTTGGTGCATCTCTTGGTGATGTCTCCTAAAATGTTTTGCTTATTAATGTTGTGTTGTCTTCTGTTAATAGATGAGCCATGTCTGGGGGATAAATCAATTTTCTGTCAAATGGAAGTTCTGGCTCGTTACTGTTCCATCCCTGGATACTATAAGCTTTGCTGTGAGTCATGCAACAAAAAAGAAAGCCTGACAACACATGTTCCTTACTCTGGCTCAAACACTCAGCCTGAGACCTCCACACTCTCCCCTTCTGCCTCATCCAAGGCTTCATGGCTGGCCACCACTCAGAGCCTGCCACAAACCACTAAAGACATGAGACGAAGATTTTTCTCCAGCACCTCTGCGCCAACCACGACTGCCGCTGCTAAGGTTCTTCCACCAACAGATGCTGCTCTGTCCCCACATCCCACCATCGACTCCTTGCCAAATAAAGAGAGGAGAGATTCCCATGTGGATACGCGTCTACCTCCAGGGCGACCGTGGCCCACGCCAGACTCAAGTGGAGGTGTAGTGATAGAACACAATCCAAAGAGTACTTTAGGCCCTGTTGCTGCCAGGTCAAGAAGGGACAATTTAGGATCAGAGAGGGACTCTAGACATAGAACCCCATCAGTTCAACAATGAACAGTGAGCAATGCTGTGAGCGTTAGTGGGACTGATCTGCATAATCAGCTCACTTCTTGTTTTCCTCTGTTTTTGTAACAAGTTTTTTTCTTTGCCAGTGAACCCTGACAAGCCCAGTGATGGTTACCTCAGCTAAACCTCAGAGCAAAATGAGTGCATGTCTGCATGCGCTCTGCCCTCTGTGTGTAAAATATGAAGCAGAAGACAAAAAAAGTCAAAACAACGGTGCTGTATACTAATCAGACTACAGGACATGTTCAAAATGTGATTACTGCATAGCTACATTCATGTTTTATCTGTGTACAGTTGTGTTAGGCTCTTTTTTTCAAGTGCATTAGAACTACTATTGAACTTGGATTGTGAACATGTTGGTGCATGTGCCCACCATAGATTCATTAGTATGCCGCCAAAATAATAATTGGCAATATTGGCAATATTACAGCATAATGCAGTTTTCTTTATTAATATTTGACCAAAAGCCATTTTAACAGACAAGTTAGTGCTTCAGTGAGTAAAAAAAAACCAACAAAAACATAGAAAATAATGATGATTTCTCAGTGCATCTGAGATAGTTATGAAAAAATGTGCAATCAAAGACAAACAAGGTAGATGTGCAAAAACAAGTAGTAATAATAAAATAAAATAAAATAACTTACGTACAATAAGTAGTACAGGTGACTGTGCTAAACTGACAATGATTGCAGGTATTTATAAATACAGAGGTTATTACAGTACAATACTGTATATAGTATAGTAGTAAATCAGTCATCAGTCATTTTCTACCGCTTATTCCATAGTGGGTCGCAGGGGAGGTGGTGCCTATCTCCAGCAGTCTATGGGCGAGAGGCATACACTTTAGAGTGACCAATTAACCTAACAGGTATGTCTTTGGACTGTGGGAGGAAGCCGGAGTACCCATACATGCACGGGGAGAACATGCAAACTCCATGCAGAAAGATCCCTGGCTGGGAATTGAACCCAGGACCTTCTTGCTGCAAGGCAACAGTGCTACCAACTGCACCACCGTGCAGCCCATGACGGCAAGTCGCTGATGTAAATTTGTTTTCTCATAGAAAAGAAATCGTTTCTAATCTTAATCAGAATTCAACAAATATTTTAACATGGCAAAGGTGCTCAAATAATGTATTGAAATCTTAAAGCATATGCTGAAAATGAATAAATGACCCTGAAAATAAGCATAGTAAAGCCTTTTTAAAGCAATTAAATTTGTTTTTAGGGTGCCATGGATCCTGTTCCTCACTTTTTTTATTTAGACTGAGCACACGATTAACCGAAAATAGTCAGATATCTGTTGCTTTTTAGCTTTTTCACATCCTTCTCCTCTACATGTTGTACAAAACTGCTGTTGTCTGCATGCTTTGTTATAATTTTAACAGACCAACTGAACAGTGGCAGAATGTGTCAGTTTACAAAAAAGTAAAATTTGTCATGGCTCTGAGGCAACTTGACTACATTTTCCTACATTGGCTTGAGTAATTGTACACTGATGTAATAGCTATCAATATGTATTATATTACTGGACGCCTGCTGTCCAACTGGAGCTAAAGGTTAGCCATAGTAAAGATGATGTGAGGAAGACATGTCCTTCAATTCAGCCCATTTTAAAGTGCTCACACTAGGCTCTGTTCAAGCAGAAGTAAGTGAAAAAACAAGCTTTCAGTACTGATTTATTTAATTGTAGCTCAGTGACTAAATATAAGAGAATGGTTAAAGCTGTAATTTTTTTCTGGTGGCATGCTGAAGATTTTATGGTCTGCACTCCTGGCAGGAAGCCTCACTGCTTCTCTGTCTCTGGTGCTCTTTTTAATGTTCTTAAAGTCTGACATAATGATGATTTATTCTCACTGATGCAAATTTAGAACTTTGTGCAAGCCAACCCCACTGTACTGTAGCATGCCCTCTGTCTATCTTTGTGGGACTCAATGCTTTAAGGACTAAAAAAAAAACTTAAAAAAGAACATGTTATGATATTTTTGTAACTGTTTTCAGATATGTGTACATAGTGTAAATTACAAGTTAAAAACGTTTGGAAGAGGAAAGGATTGGCCTAGCTGCAGGTCTACAGACTGCAGCTGGAAATACTGCTACATGGTTCCTGCTCTCTGGTTAACACCTACACTATGTTTATTGTATAGTTCTTGTATATACATACATGAATGAAAGCTTTAAGTATTAATATTTATTGAATTTCTAAGTGGTAAAGTGAACAAAGTAAAATTCATTTCAAAGAAAGAACAATGTGTTTTGTCATTTCCCTGTTTTTTAATTCAGTTATATGTTTCCTTTTGTACCTATGCAGTGCCTTGCAAAAATATTACACCCATCCACCCCCCCCCCACCCCCCCACACACACACATTTTGTCACATAACAGCCTCCATTGTCTAGTGCATAACTGTGACATGGAAGGAAATGTTACCTGGCTTCCAAAGGATTTTACAAATAAATACATGAAAATTGTGGTGTTTATGTGTATTTACCTCCCTTCACTCTAAAACCTGAAGTAAAATCCAGTACCACCAGTGTCCTTCAGAAATCACCTTATTGATAAAAAAATTCACTTTTGTTACTTTGATATTTTTATATAGTCAAAAGTTCTGTGAAGGCCTCCGAGGTCTGTTATAGAACAAACAGCATCATGATGACCAGACAGGTCAAGGATAGAGTTGTGGAGATATGATAATGGAAAGAGTATAGCACAAATACAGGGGTTGGACAATGAAACTGAAACACCTGGTTTTAGACCACAATAAGTTATTAGTATGGTGTAGGGCCTCCTTTTGCGTCCAATACAGCGTCAATTCGTCTTGGGAATGACATATACAAGTCCTGCACAGTGGTCAGAAGGATTTTAAGCCATTCTTCTTGCAGGATAGTGGCCAGGTCACTACGTGATACTGGTGGAGGACAACGTTTCCTGACTCGCTCCTCCAAAACACCCCAAAGTGTCTCAATAATATTTAGATATGGTGACTGTGCAGGCCATAAGAGATGTTCAACTTCACTTTCATGTTCATCAAACCAATCTTTCACCAGTCTTGCTGTGTGTATTGGTGCATTGTCATCCTGATACACGGCACCGCCTTCAGGATACAATGTTTGAACCATTGGATGCACATGGTCCTCAAGAATGGTTCGGTAGTCCTTGGCAGTGACGCGCCCATCTAGCACAAGTATTGGGCCAAGGGAATGCCATGATATGGCAGCCCAAACCATCACTGATCCACCCCCATGCTTCACTCTGGCCATGCAACAGTCTGGGTGGTACGCTTTTTTGGGGCTTCTCCACACCGTAACTCTCCCGAATGTGGGGAAAACAGTAAAGGTGGACTCATCAGAGAACAATGCATGTTTCACATTGTCCGCAGCCCAAGATTTGCGCTCCTTGCACCATTGAAACTGACGTTTGGCATTGGCATGAGTGACCAAAGGTTTGGCTATAGCAGCCAGGCCGTGTATATTGACCCTGTGGAGCTCCCCACGGACAATTCTGGTGGAAACAGGAGAGTTGAGGTGCACATTTAATTTTGCCGTGATTTGGGCAGCCGTGGTTTTATGTTTTTTTAATACAATCCGGGACAGCTTCCTCTTGCGTCCACAGTTAATCCTGTTGGATGTGGTTCGTCCTTCTTGGTGGTATGCTGACATTACCCTGGATACCGAGACTCTTGATACATCACAAAGACTTGCTGTCTTGGTCACAGATGCGCCAGCAAGACGTGCACCAACAGTTTGTCCTCTTTTGAACTCTGGTATGTCACCCATAAAGTTGTGTGCATTTCAATATTTTGAGTAAAACTGTGCTCTTACCCTGCTAATTGAACCTTCACACTTTGCGCTTACTGGTGCAATGTGCAATCAGTGAAGACTGGCTACCAGGCTGGTCCAATTTAGCCATGAAACCTCCCACACTAAAATGACAGGTGTTTCAGTTTCATTGTCCAACCCCTGTACATACCTACTAAGACATGGACATCCAGCTAAACTGACAAGGCAAGGAGAGCATTAATCAGATAAGCTGACAAAAAATCCATGGTTAATCTGGAGAAGCTGCAGAGAGGGGTCAAAAGGGGCTTGATCACTTTTGGTCAAATTATTTTGTTTTCCTGTTCTTTTTCTTTTAGCTCTAACCCGAAGCCCTTGTCTAAGACCTAATAAAAACATGTATTCATAATATTATTTATTACATTATTTCGTAAGAGAAAACACATGACAACACCCCCTATTTACCTCATTACTTTTGACAATTTGCCCTTGTGACACTGCCACTCGCACAGTGAGATAGAGAAGCAGAGTCCAGAATCACTTTTGGTCCAGATTCTAGAATAGTTGTTGATTAAAAAAACTGTAAGTGAGTGAAACTATGAGATATGCACACGGCAACTTTGTATCCTTTCTGCTTCATCACAGACGGAGAAGCAATCTGAGCAGAGAGGGGCTGAAACACAACACACACACACACGCACACACACACACACACACACACAGGGAGAAAAGAAATGGGCTCTGCCTGTCTGAGCAGGAGAAGACAGGCAAGGAAAAGCTATTTTTACAGACCATTCAGGTTTTATCACTCAGACAGTAATTTGTTTTTGTGTCAGAAGCTAGCTGCTAGCTAAGGACTTTGTGGGTGTCTAAAAATCCGCTTCCCTTTTGCGTTAACTGTCACTCACCAGTATTACTATAATATTGGTAGAAAATCTACTTTGAGGAGATGTGTGATGATGAGATGCATTTGTGCTGTATTTTATTTATCTTAAACATTTTGGGGTAATAAAAATGCAGTTATTCGTCTATGAGTAGGCTTTTTTGGAGGTTAGAATAAAGTAAATAGCCTGTCACTGACACATTTCTGCCCTCCACTAATAATGTAGGTTTTTATGTTTCAGTTTTAATAAGACATGATTTTATAAATTATTTTCACTTTTTTTATTCTTTCAAGACATTTATAATGGGTCATTTCTGGGACCTTGATTAGATAGTGGTGGGTGAATTTTAAACTTCTTGTCTTGTCAGTACATTGAATAAATAATTTATGTCTGTGTCTCTGAATACATTCATATAATAAAGCTACAGTGCCTGATTTTGTGAAACTGTGAAAAAAGAGGTATAAGTTTGAATGATATGACTCTATCACTGTCTCACCCATGGAGACTGTTGGCATACAAACTTCCTCGTAAATATACAACCGGAAAGCATAAGAATAACAAGCAGCGGTCTGGAGTTGGCTTTTAATTATTTGGACTGAAAAATTAAAAGTAGCTGTGAATAAGTTGTGAAATTTGAAATAGAACATTAGTTTCCTCATATTATTCCAGGTAGATCATACTTTTAGCTAGATAATGTACACATTGACCAATCAAAGCGCTCCTACCCTGTTGAAGCACGTGATTAGTAAAAAGAACACGTCCCATGACTGTAAAACAAAAATCTTCATAATACAGCCTGCAGAGGCTCAGTGTTTCATTTATGCTAAGCCATTAATCATAATCCTCATTTTTGTTTAAATACAAGGAGAAAAAAAACGGGTAGTGCATTTTGAAATATTTTTTTAGATCATTCATAGCCAACCCATACTGTGTGAGATGCAAATATGCTGAAGCGTCCCTCATCCTTAAGTTTTGGCTTTGTCCATGTATGAACAAATACTAGTGAGAAATCTTTCAGACTCTGATTGCTCCATTTGGTGTTACAGAGGGAGTGGTGAATATAAATGAAAACCAACAGCATGTTCTATTTTTCACCTCTTTCCTAGCCAGATGAGCTGTTCTGCTAAGGTGAAGGTTGGCGTCACCGCTTACTCACTCTCAGTGGTTGGCTGACATAATGCCCTGTTTAAAACTGGAGAAATTTTGACTTTCACTCCAACAGAAAGGGGGTACATTTGAGAGGGTTTGGGGACATTTTCTGAAACTGTCCCAGTCTCTTTGACATTGTTTTCCATTGGTGTTCTACCAACTGTGTGTGTTATGGTCTATATTGACTTAATTTGTGAAAGCTTTCATCAAGGTTTATAGGCAAATATTTAATTGGCAATTTTATTAGTTAATGCTTTGGTTTTTTTTTTTTGGGGGGGGGGGGGGGGGGTGTTATTAATATGAATTATCATTAATAGCGTTGTTTTTTTTATTTCAAAGAAGGAAGGAACTGCTTGAAGCACCCAAACATAGTGGATTGTTAACCAACTGGGTTAGAAAGAGTACAATAGCTAAGAACAGAAATACTAACATTTTATAGTCAACATATAGCTGTTTGATGGTAAACTGACATTGAATTTTACAAACAACTAGTTTAAGAGTTATTGATGATGTTAAGATGTACTGTAGTTAAATGTAGATTAATTGATAGCTAATTTTGTGCCTCTGGAAGAAAAGTGATAGATAAACAAGGCAAACAAGAGACAGTGAGCTACAGTCAACACAAGGAGGATGAGACATTGATGACAAAGAGAGAACAGACTGAGAAGAAAAAAACAAGAGGGAAAGAAAAAAATGTATATAAGTAATCACAAAAGACAAATAATATATTATACATATAGTATTGGAATGTATGTACCTGACTTTTGTGAAGTGCCTTGAAACAACATGTGTTGTGAATTGGCGCTATATAAATAAAACTGAATTGAATTGAATTGAAAATATACATAAATATAAGAGATTTAACCTAAAGTTTGGTGGTCAGTCAGCAGTGTCAGTAGGCTTTTTGTTTTCTCATAATGACTTGTAACACTAAGGTAACGTGTCAACAACAGTTTTGTTTTGTCTGCAGTTCCATGTTCAGGTTGGATGCAACTCTGGTGTTCTGAATGGGCCATCTTCACACACAGAACCTCCAGGCTGCTTTATTTATTATTAGGGCCTTTATTAAAGTACACTAAAAGGTTATATTGTGCTCCTCTGTGTATATTTTTAACAGTGTAATTGTGTAACAACTAAAAATGTTCAGCGGTCTTGCTCTCTAATTAACATATTTTGCTCATTTTCAGGTTTAAATTATCTCAATACTTCCCTGTGATGAAAGGAGTCCTGCAGAGGGAAATTATGATCACAAGAGAATATTTAATACACATATGCATGGTGTGGTGTTCTATATTATGGTTTTCCCTAGATTTGATTCAACTGTATATCTCAATGTTTACTCTTTTGTAGTACATCATAGTACACTGAACTGCAAAAGCTGTGTGAGATTCTTGCCAATATTCCGCCCTGGAATCCGGTTAAAAGTGCCCTTTTTTTACTTTGAGCACCTGCCCTTCTAGTGGTTTCTGCACGGCCCTGTGTGGAAGATCCTCCAACCATTGATTTACTGCTTCCAAGACCAAAAAATAACAGTCAGACTGCTGCTGCGACCAATGTCTGATCCGTTCCTCTTTTGCACAGCCATAAGTACTGATATTAGTCTCCTTTCTCTCATCCTCTTCTCCCTCTTTCGAGCATCTGACTAATAATAGGGGCATATAAATTGCAGCCCTTTTATTGATGCACTGTTATTGCAGCAAACCATGGTCCTACAAAGTGAGAATACACTTCAACTTTCACACTGATTCACTTTTTGTTGTGCTGTCACATGAAATATTGAGAAAATAATTTTTTGTCTAGGGTTGTCGTGACAAAATATGCAAATGTTAAGAAGCAAAAAGACAATGCAAGACACTGCATGTAAAAAGAGATTTCAAGAACTGGTCTACATAGGATTTAATGAACCAAAGCCGTCAATTCACAGTTCATTTCTTTCTAAATCAATTAATGAAGATATAGAGGACGCTTCCTGAGATAAGACAGTTGTTGTATAGTTTGCCTCTTAATGTGTTCAGTCAATTTTCTTTAGTGCTAAGTAAAAACAAGTCAGCCAGCACATGCGCATTTAAGCACTTTATTAATTCTATCGAGTCCTTTGCAGGGTATCATGTATCAAGAGTCAAGTGTGACTCTTAAACAGGAAATCTTTGAGGTTTAAGTGGCACAATTTGACATTTATTCCTATTATTATCCAGCTCCCCTCTGCTAGCTCGTCTTCAAGCACGTCATCTCCTCCAGGCAGCATTTCTGTTTAACAGGGTAGTGTTTTGCCATGCAGCCAGTCTGTCACCATGCCCCACCTTCTTTGGACAAGGTGCTGCTGCGGTGTGGCAGTCATGAAGACTCAGTCATCTCAGGCTGAGACGTTTTCGGAGATGTCTTGTGAAATCCAGCTGTGCTCGAGGCAAACCCTGATTGATAATGGACTTAGGCAGCCAGCCCTAAGGAAAAAAGGAAAAGTCTGTTTTAGACCACCTGAATTTAGTTCTGTCACAACCAGCCAAGCTAAACAATTAAATGTGGCTTAGCTTTACTTAAAAACACCAGTGTGCTAATCATATGCAAATGCACTCCAATTTAGAAGGAATGGATGAAATAAAACAGTAATGTTTTGAAATTAAGTGTCTTGCACCCAGAGACTTTGTTGTATTTTATTAGGATTTTATGGGTTTTTCAAAAGTTTTCATAAATAAAAATCTGAAAAGTGTTGCATGGATATGTATTCAGTCCCCTAAGTCAATACTTTGTAGAACCACATTCATCAGCTACAGCTGCAAGTCTTATGGTGTATGTCTCCACTAGCTTTGCACAAATAGCAGCTAAACATTTTTGCCAGATCTTCCTTGCAAAACAGATAAAGTTCAGGCAGCTGAAATTGAGAGAGTATCTGAACATCAATTTTGAACTCTTGCAACCTAGGCTATTCTAAAACATACATATGCTTTGATATAGACCATTTTATAGTAACTGTGGCTACAGGGTTTAGGGTCTCCTGTGGGAAGTTCAACCTCTACCTCAGTTTAAGCCTTTTATAGGCTTTAATCAACCTTCTTTTATGGTTGTCTTATGTTTAGCTAAATCGGTCTTTACATTAACTTTGACCATCTTTCCTGTCCCTAGTGAACAAAAGCATCTCCACAGCCCAATGCAGCCACCACCATATTTCACATTCGGGATGCTGTGTTCAGAGTAATTTACAGTGTTTGTTTTGCTCCATACATAGTATTTTGCATCCAGGTTAAAATGTTTAATTTGGTCTCATTAGACCACAGCACCTAAATCCGCATGTTTGCTGTTTGCCCACATGGCTTGTTGCAAACTGTAACCGTAACTGTAAGATTTCTTATAGCTTTCTTCAACAGCAACTTTCTTCTTGCCCCTCTTTATAAAGACCAGTCTGGTTGGATGCTTAACTAATAGCTGAACCGATTCTCCAATCTGAGGTGTGGATCTCTGCAGCTCCTCCAAAGAAACCAGGGACCTCTTGCTTGGCTTTTTAATGCTCTCTAACCTGACCTGTCCGTTGAGGTAAAAAGCTATATCTTAGTAGGTTTGTGGTTGTGCCATACTCTTTCCTTTTTCATATAATGGATTCATATGATGATTGCATAGTTAAATGGTCCGTTAAATGGTCAAAGCTTTGAAGACTGTTTTAAATCTAAACCTGCTTTGCCACATGGCATAAAAAATGAAACATAGATGCTTGAAACAAATCAAATCTCCTTCGCTAACTTCCTGCAGCAGAGGGCAATCATTGTGCAAGTCACCCCTAAATCATGCAGGCATGTTCACAACAGTAGCAACTCACATATAACATAATATAATGTAATATATTATAATATAATATAATATCATATCATATCATATCATATCATATCATATCATATCATATCATATAATGTTTGAACAAACTGCAAGAGGTGGTTTTAATTGGATTTGTTTGAGATGGTGAAAATTGTTTGGATGTGAGTGGCTGACTATGCCATACTCTGTCATGAGAACTTCTTCCTAATTATCCTTAGACTTAAACCTTAAACATCCCCAGTGTTTTTTAAATACTATAAACAAAAAATACATAAAAGGATAAATAAATAAATGGTATTCTTTACATCCTAATCCAAACACACTGAAAACAATTGCAATAAAAACTGCATGCATAAAGTCACATTATATAAAACAATAACTTATTATTATTATTATACTTATACTTATTAGTTCACCTTTACGTCCATGTTAAGGAGCCATGTAAAGCTACTTTTTGTTGTGTCCTCATCCAGAGCTTTAATAATGATGCAGGTTGGCCCATCCTCAGCTCTGTGTTAGATCAAAAAAATAAATCATTACCATTTCAGTTGATTAAAAGGCTAATTATGACGCATATATAACATTTGCTATGGGTCGCCGTACCACATTCTTTTAACTTTTCTGTGTAATAAGTCCAAAGGGCGACTAATGTCAGTTTGATTTGTCTTTCAAAGACAAACATTGTATCAGCAGGACAGCTTTTAAATTGACATTCTGTCTACAGGATATTGTCTCTAGGGACATTCTCATAACTGGAGCCATGTTATCACTAGTTTAAACAAAATCAGTAATTTACATGCACATAAATGGAAACAAGAAACAAGATAATACCACTCACATATCACAATGACAAAATAACCAATATCCAGTACATAGTATATGTATATGCTTATGTTACTGATTACCTAAAAGCAGCACAGTTACAGTTTACTTTAATATCGCTTAGTGTAACACAAATAAAACTGTACTTTTGCTCTTATCTTGTCTGTTTAATGTACCATTTTATTGTACATACGCAACTGATCAGTCAAAATCTTTAATAAATCATATTTTTCACAGATTGACATGTTACTACCAAAAACCAATTTAATAAATAAGGATTTTACTTGATCAGCAAACACAAACAATGACACTTATAAATGTGAAGTTTTTACAAACAAAAACTTAAACTTTTCAGATTCTTATTTGCAAAAAACTTTGGAAAATCATGAATAATCTTTTCACCTATCAATTATGCACAACTTTGTGTTGTTTGTTGTAAACAGTAAAATCATTTAATGAATATGAATACTTTTGCAAGGCTCTGTGTCTCTCACATTTGCATGTCCCACACACGTTTTAAGGATTTTACAGTGTCTGAACTATTAAGAACAGATGTTTTTTGCAGTGATCTCATCACATGGACAATAGTATTGACTTCACATGCAATTGCATGAAAGGTTTAATGGAGCAATTCAGAAATTTACAACATTAGATGATAAATGGGTTTTGGAATTTGACTTGATTCCAACATACCTCACAAAGCCAGCTTGAGGTGGGAAGGACTCCAGCCGAATTGCTGCTCCTCCAAGATAAACGCTGGATTTTTGCTTGCAGCTGTGTCTGACGCTCAGGAAATCTCTTTGGCCAATAAAATTTCCCACTGTCTCAGCTGAAACCTCATGAGTCACGATTGTTTCAGGTCCAGCTCGTTTTAGAACCTAGAACCCAAGAAACACAAATCAGAACCACATTAGGCTTTTCAAAACTTAAAAAGTAACCTACAAAATTCATAACCCTAATATGAGTAGTAAGCAGAAAAAAAGTAGACAACAGGCAATCTCAATGAATAAGACTACAATGTAATAGTCAATTTATTTTAATAATTAAATTTTAAAAGTGAAATGTTATGTTATGTCCTATACACAATCATAGTGAAGACTGCTGACTTGATAGTTGTCCATCAGATAGTCATTAAAACCTACCACAAGGACAGTTAGCAAGAAAAGGTCATTGCTGGAGAAGCTGACTATTCACTGAGTGTTGTGCCCAAGTATTTGAATGGAAAGTTGAGTGGAAAGAAAAAATGTGGTAGAAAAATGTGTACAAACAAAAAGGGAACCCCAACACTGAAAGCAATGTAAGGCATGCCCATTCAAGAGTTTGGGGGAGATTCACATAACATGCATTGCAGTTGGAGTGGAGAGGCAAAATCAGTGCAGCTGTCTACCAGGACATTTTAGAGCACTTCACGTTTGCCTGCTCCTGATAGGCATTACAGAGATGCTGATTCGATTTTCCAGCAGGACTTGGCACCTGCCTGCTCTGCCAAAGTGCCAATACTTTAATGACCATTGTATGACTGTGCTTGATTGGCCAGCAAACTTGCCGGACCTAAATCCCGAAGGGGAATCTATTGAGTACTGTCAAGAGGGAGATGAAAGACACCAGATCCAACAATGAAGGTCCTATTAAAACAACCCGGGCTTCTTTGACATTTCCGCAGACCCACAGACTGATCGCCTACATGCCAAGCAGTATCAATGAAGTAACCAAGAAGGAGTCAGGCGAAAGACTGAGTACATGTACTACATGGACATACTTCTCTGTAACATGTCTCTCTGAAAAAGTCCATTTTATCCTACATAATGTTAACATTTTATGAACAACTGAATTCAGGGTTTTCATAAGCCGCAAGCCATAATAATCATGTAAAGTTCACAGAAATAAATTACTGAGATGCAGCTGTATACTATCATGATAAAAAAATATAAAACTCCAGTAAGTCTACACAGAGGGACTTTTTAAGTCTCAACTCTGCAACCTATAAAACAGTTATTATCAGCTGCAGGCTCTTGCAAAGTAATTTAATGATATTCAGCTCACTTTGATATGCTGAACACTTGGGTTCCACTGGTGCATGTCCTCAACTCTGACAAACAGGAGGTCATAAAGGTCATCCAAGCTGGCTTCCAGGACTGCCTCCAGCCTGAAGACCTTTCCAGTCCCTGGTATCACTTTGCTACAGATCACATCACCATTGTTCTGAACAAGTTAAAACACAGTTTAGTTTTAAATCCATGTAAGAGTCAATAATGCACTGCTAACTTGACAGTAAAATTTGAAAGAAAAAATAAGCTTGGTATGCAGATGTTACCTCTTTGATCTCGACCTTCCATCCTTCTCTGTCCTCCAACATGCTGACAGCCTTCCTCAGTGCTTCTTTGCCATGTTGTATGTAAAACAGCTGATCTTCACTCACCGCCACTTCTGTTTTGGGCTCTGCAAGCAATTTGTGTAAGTAAAACGTCATAATAAATCATTTTGCAAGAGAAATAGAATGGTGTTATATTACCAGCATGTTTGCCCATGTGATGTTTGATTTGAGCCCAATGCTTCATGTGTGTGATCTCCTGGCCTATCACTGCTACAGCCGTGCGCTGGAGCCCTTCATGTTTGGATGGGAGAAAAAAAAGATCTCATTCAGCATACAGCATCTGAATTGAGAAAAGAAAAGCTTTTCCTCTCTGATCTTTCTTTGTTTTACCTGACATGCTCCTGAGGTGTGGGTAGGAGATTCCACAGCAGAGCTTGACAACCGCAGGCATCATGTTGTCTGTCTTTGCCAAAGACAGCAAAGTATTGAAGGAGTTGCGCACATCTTTATATGGCTCATGAAGGACACTCCAAAAAGATAAGGGCCAGAGAGAAAAAAGATAAGGCCTGTTCTGGATTCAGTCCCGAAGGCCATGCTTGACAAGAGCCTTTTTTTTTTAACCAAAACATATGATTGAACTCAAGGTGGGAAGGAAAATCTGCACAAGACACAATAGGAAATGATTGCTTTGAGCAAGAAAGATGAATAATTATTATTTTTTAAGTTTCCAAAAGTTGTAATTTAAAAAAAATTAACATAATTATGATTGTTGTGTTATATAACAAAAAAAAACATTTCAGTTTAATAAAAGAATACCATGGCCTTGTTTGTCATTAATTTGCCTTACCTTTGGCTGACCAACAACAAAGTGTAACTCTGTTACAGTAAGAAACTTAGGTGTGTGTAGCTGCTATTCAAAAAAGTTTGGGAAACCTATGTCACAATAAAGATTGAACACACATCCACATTTTGAAACACAGTGGTGGCAGCATCATGTTGTGGGATGCCTTTCTTATGTCTAAAAAGCCGACTTGATCAGCGGAACAGCTAAGGGCCCACGGTACCTCTGGAGGAGCTGCAGAAATCCACAGCTAAAGTGGGAGAAGCTGGTAACAGATTCTGATCCAACCCATTGATATTAACCATTCTATAAATATGTCCATTATAAAAGAGTGGCAAGAATATAGCCAATGGTTGAAAGAAAACCTCAAGAAACCCATTTTCAGTTTTTCACAAACAATAGAGAGCGCACAGCAAACCTGTGGAGGAAGGTGCTCTGATCGGATAAGACCTAAATTAAACTTGTTGACCCACAAATAACGTGCTGTTAGTGTTAGAAAGCAAACATTGCATATCACCCTGAAGGCACCATCACCAGAGTGAACGGCAGTGAGGCAGCACGCTGGGGGGATCCTTTTCTTTAGCAGGAAAAAGGAAAATGTCCCGAGTTGATGGGAAGAAATATAGCAGAACTCTTGAAGAAAGCCTGCAGAGAGACTGCAAAAAGACTTAAGACTGTGGGGAAGGTTCAACCTCAACCAAGTAAAAAACCATAAACAAACATCCAGAGCTACAATGGAATGGTTTTGATCAAAACACAGGCATGTGTTTGAATGGCTTAGCCAGTAATAATAAAATTATTTTTGAATTTATTTGATTTTTTCTGCAAAACGCCATCTGAATCCCTAAAAAGTTTGAGGAATTTTTCTAAGTCATTCATTTATTCCAGTTTTGATTATTATTCTTGCTTACATTTTAGCTGATGATTAATTTGTTTAATCCTCTTAAAAATGATGTTTTATCTGGGATCAAGGATGGTTTTCCTTTAAACTGCACAGGAATTGTATAGTTTCAGCTTCTTCTCTTCTTAAATAGGAGTAAAAATGGTTATCTCATTATTATAGTTACCCTTTCACCCTGAGTTACCTTGCAAAATGTCAGCATCCTGTGTGTACAAGTGTGTGTGTATTACTGCTGTATCTGTAAAATATTTGCGGCCCTGTCGTCTCAATGCTGCCTTGCTGAGACGTTGCTCACAGAGCTCCAGAAACCAGCTTCGTCTTATCACCAAGAGTCAACAGGTGTCCTTGTTAGAAGGATTCCTGACGTAAATGATAAACTTCACCTGCTGACAAGGCAATGTGGATATTTAATTTGTTTCAGATGTACAAGGTTCACAACACATTTAGAATAAACTAACAAAATGAAATACAAAAAAAATGAACAGTGTTCATGTAATAGAACAACATCTCGGCAGCGTGGTTGCTCAGAATTATTAGGTAAAGTGGATTTGTAGATCTGCAAATAATAATGAATGTATATAGTTCACATGATTCATAATCTGTCTTCATTTGCCCTAACTAATGCCTTGCAAACATTTCCAGCTTTTGAGATCTTACACAGTGTTTTTCATTACACAAATGCCACCAGACCTGTTTTAGTAGTGCATGTAGCCCAGGATATATCTTCTGTGCCCTATAAAATTCCTGAATAAATTTCAACAAAGTCTTGTGACCATTAACCATCACAACACAGCAACAGCCACCCTGCACAAGAGCAATAGAGGTTGGGATCTACCACATCAGAAAGGACCCTAGATGTAGGATGTGTAAAGATGCTCCTAAAGCAGTCCAGCACATTATAGCTTTGTGCAAGACATTGGTAGGTGAGGCGACATGGAACACAACAACTAAGTAGCTGTAATAGTGTACAGGTACATCTGTGCTGATTATGGGTTGAAGGTCTCACGGTGAAAGTGTGAGACACCACCAAGAGTGATGGGTAACAAGTTGGGCATTGTTGTGGTGAAAAAAGCAGATAAGAGAGCAGTAGGGAGAGACATAATCATCCTGACCTATTACAACATTAAGTAGAAGAAACACAATAACCTTTCACAATGGCTCAAAAAGGACAAAAAATAAGTTGTGGAAAGCCAGGCGCTCAATGGTCCCTTTGGTCAACAATGCACTCGGGGTGAAGCTGCAGCAGATTTGAGGAGCAACCTCTGAGATCTCTGCTCAGAGGCGTGCAATGCTTGAAAATTCTGTGTTTATTTTGAAGAGTGCTGTTTTTAAAGTGTTGTAGCTATTAACGTATTTATTTTTTTTATAGTCTAAAATAAGTCAAACCCACCCACACAAGGATCATTCATGTGTTAAAGATGAGGGCAAAGAAATAGAAATCTAATGAGAGTAAGAAGTTAAATGGATTTTTAATTGCGTTTTCATTTTCTGGTAAATTCATAGTGGGCATGAACCTACTTACACCTCTGTATCTAGCTGCATGAGCAACAATATTATTTTTTCTAAATAACATAGAAAATAGAGCCAGTAAAGAAATTAAAGAGAGAAAATCGAATTAATTATAATTATGCCGAAGGCAAAGTATACACAGATTAGCTACAAGTGCAAAAGGCTGCTCATGTCATGTGATCCCTGTTTTCTGTTTCTTTATGTTGTATCTGTGGGATTTGCTTGTTGTGTTCTATCCCACAGATGCCTTTCTCTTGTATTTTGGTTATGTGTTGGAACATATTTTCCTCCTCCCGCTCTTCTGTCCTGACTGTTAACATGCTACGGATGTTTATTTAGTCTAAAACTATATTTAGGTGGAAGGTATGTGTGAACAAAGCTGCCAAATTAATGTCCATATCTTCCAGCAGAACAGTAATGAAATATCAGTGTTTTGCAGTGCCTTGCAAAAGTATTCATACTCTTTTACCTTGTTCACATTTGATCAAATTATTAAATTACAACCGAAAACTCTGACGCTTTTACATGATAGTCCAACGCAAAGTATTTGTATGTCAACCCCTTCAGTTTCATAGCCTTAAATAAAATGCAGGTTACACAACTAACTATCTAAAGAAGTCACCTAATTAGTAAATAAAGTCAATTTAGAGTGTAATTTAATGCCATTATAAATACAGCAGTTCTTTGAAGGCCTCAGAGGTTTGTTAGGGGTCATTAGTGAACAAAAAGCATTATGAAGAAAACAGAAAAGACATGTCAGGGATAAAGCCATGGAGAATTTCAAAGCAGGGTTAGATTATAAAACATTATACCTCACTTTGGAAATCTCACAGAGCACTTCTTAATCTGTCATCTAAAACTGGAAAGACTATGGCACAATTACAAACCTACCAAGACATTAATCAGAGAAGGAGCTGCAGAGTTCCACAGCTCAGGTGAGAAAACCAAACACTAAAGAACTTTCAGTGGTCAGTATGGCTAGAAAAGCGATATATAAATTCAGTCCATTTTCCCCTTAAAAGAAAGTTACAAGACATCCTGTTTAAAGCTTGCCACAAGGGGACATGGCAAACGTGTGAAAGGATGAAAGAATAAGCTCTGTTCCGATGAGACCAAAACTGGGCATTTTGGTCTACATAAAAAATCAGAACACACCATTCCAACACCGAAACAAGGTGGTGGCAGCATCATGCTATGGAATACTATTCTTCAGCAAGGACAGGGAAGCAGGTCAAAGTTGATGGGAAGATGGATGGAGCTAAATAAAGGAAAACCTGGAAGAAAAATGTGTTGAAAGCTTCAAAAGAAATTAGACTGGGGTGGACGTTAACCTTTCTGCTACACCCTAAACATACTCTACAGCCCAGGCTACAATGGAATGGTTTAGGTCAGGAGTCTCAAACCTTTAATCCAAGAGCCATTTTGCCTTTAGTATGGCTTAATAAAACTCGTTTAGAGCCACAAATGTTACAGGATGTTTTAAAGAAAGTATCTACTATAGGAAATACGTTGTCATTTTTAAGGAACCTCATTTTTTTTCTATTTTTAAAGAAAACCGTAAAACGTCTGATAAAAGAGAACGGATTTTTTTTTTTCTCTTGATTGTTAATGTTGGTGAAAAATTGTGAAAAAAAATCACATCGTTTCCATCCTAATGACAAGAAAAATAGATCTATAAAAGTATTACTGGTACTTTTACTGTGATTCTGTTGTGGAAATTCAATGCAATTATCCCATGAGAAAACTAAAAAAACACTAAAACCTGCATTTGTTATTGTAGCTATATTGAAAAACATTTTTCATTTTATTTTTGGGGGGGACACTAAACAGAAAAATTTCAGAGAGTAATTGTTGGGGGGGACATGGAAAAAAAAGTTAATTCCCTCTCTCTTTCCTGCTCCTTGTTATTTTGTCAGCGTGTTAATATTATGTTATTGAAAGTAATATTTGTAGTTATAGCATTGCTCTTTATTAGTCCATATTTTACCCTTATACAAGTTTTTCTACGTTAAACCAGCAATGTCAACAATGGTATTACGTGGAAGCTCGCAATGGTCCATCTTTATGATTACATTTAACAGAATTTATTTGCATCCTGCTCTAATTTACACTTTAAGTAGTTTTAGAAGAAATAAAACAAGATAAAAAATAAACCAAAGCTCAACAAACTGGCCTGAGACTCAACGATTGCCCCTGGCTCTCTGTGCACTGCTGACTTGACTTAAGCAAGTAAGCATTTCATTCCTTTCTCATAGACATCTTTATCAAAACGCCTTCATATCACTGTGGTTTTTGTACTTATTTGGCATTTTGGAGAGCTTAAAAATGACCGGATGTCTGTAATTTTTCTTTTCTCTGCCATTTCTGGTGACCTGGCTGACTGACATTTGGACACACTCACCCAAATACAACAACACACACGGGAGATATTTTTATTAGCACACACCCACTACAAAACTAAACTAAACTTATTACATAATAAATAAAAATATTTTTATTTTTTAACTATTCTTTATCGATCAAAACTAAAAATGTCAGTAAAATATGAATTAGGTTTATATCTGACAATAACATCCTGACAGAGGTTTGTAAAAATCTGTCCTCAGTCCTAAGTGATCTCTTTTCCCTCCTCGCTCTCTTCTCATGTGTCCCATCAGTGCTGCTACTAACATTCAGCTTGTTAACCATTATAAGCTAGGCTGTTAGCTTAGCTAGCAAGCTGATAGGAGAGGCTGGTTTTGGACAAAGCAGGAGAAATATCACTTTTTATGTTATAATCTTGGACTCATTGAACAAGTGATATGATAAATGACATACTGGCACATTGGTGCAGTTTCGTCATTAAGCGTGTCTGACCCGCTCCGCAAACGGAGCTGCTGAGAGTAGCAGCCGGTAGCCCCTCCCTTTGGAAACAGCGTGTACATATGGACCAAACCACTTTGTGGGATAGGGGTGTCGTGATCTTTTAATAATTAGAAAACTTTTTTACATACTATCTAACTTGGATCACTTTAGCTGTGCTTTCATTAATAATTACTATACTATCATTAAAAAATGCTTTTGTATTTACAATGATTATTGGGGGGGACATCTTTATGGAAGGGGGTGGACACATCCCCTCCGTCCCGCCTATGCATTTGTTGGTTCTTATTTTTTTGTGCTAAAGTTATTAGGAGCCATGTGTAAAAAAAATTCCAAAGAGCCACAGGTTGCAGACCCCTGGTTTAGGTCAAGACACAGTTATGTGAATGACCCAGTCAAAGTCCAGATCTATGTTGACAGATGCTTTCCATCCAGTCTGACTGAGCTTGAGCTATTTTGGAAAGAAGGGCAAACATTTCAGTTGCTAGATGCACAAAACTGGTAGACATGCAGACATGTAGCGACATGAAAGACTTGCAGTGGTAACTGAAAGAGGAGTGGAGGGGGTAATTGAAATATTTAGCGTTCTTTCACTTCACAATTAAGTACTACTTTTTAAGTACTACCTTTTAAGTACTACTTTTGTGCACACTGCTGTGGATGACTTCCAGTTTATTTGATCGCAGCAGTACAAACTTGGACTCTGTTGAAAGCAATACTTTTCCTTTTCTTCTGATAGTACATGCATTTCAAAAATGTCTAATCATTACCACATAATTATCAAAAGTAGGACACCAGTCTCAAGGCCTTTTTAGTCTGAGAGTTAAAACATGCAACTTATTAGCCAGGGTTATAAATTCCGATAACCTTTTTTGTTGTCTGGGGCTCTGGTAGAGTCACAGAAAACAGCTTCTTCTCATCGCCAAGGGTCAGTAGATGAGCGTAGTAGAAGGATCCCTGACACAAATGATCACCTTCACTTACTGACCTGTAAAATTCAAACTAGGATTGCATCATTACTGAAGATTACTAAGGAGGCATGTAGGAATGGCATAGATGACTTTTGATACCTCTAGTTTTGCGAATATCTCTTTTTGTGTTGTGCTTAGAGCCAGAAAAGGGATTCCCTGTTACAAAATGTGCTTCTATTAGGTGAATAAATGTCTCAAAAGTAAATGATCTTTCACAAATTTCTGCATTTGAATGTTTTTTGTTTTGTTTTTTTTTTACATTTAAAACAAATATATCTATATCTATATATAGATATATATGTAACATTTTCTATAAAAATCGGTTTAATGCCCAATATAATGCAGGAATTTAAACCTATAACACCAAATGTGTAATGTTTCATAAAACAACTGCAAAATGCATGAAAAATGTTTTATATATTTTTAAAAATGCTAAAAGTCATAAATGCTGTTTAAATCTACCAGGGGTGTCTTTTTTGTTATGATAATTACATAACTGCGAAAGCCTAATGTATCAATCCTGTGATATTAAAGAAAACAATAAAAATTGGGTGATGTCTCAAAAATTGTTTTGTTTGAAGCATCCAATGAAAAATGTAATTTTCTGACAATGTTTTGCTTGCCCCAAGCTTTAAGGTGTTCATTCATAATAAACTAACAAAATAAAATGAGAGGAAATGAACTGTGTTCTTGCAGGAAAGGCATCTGTGGATCATGGTGACTCAGAACTTTGGAGGTAATGTGGGTTTCTTCAGCAAATAATGATGGATGCATTTAGTTGCTATGAATCACCTGCCAATAAATACTAATGACTCAGCAACTCATTTTATGTTGCTATGCATTTAAAAGCAATACCACAGACAGTAACAACACAATTGTGCCTTGGTTAAATATTCCAGCCATTAAATAAAGCTCTTACTGTTCAGAAACATGCCTTTTCATAAACACAAGGTTTGCAATATTTATCCCCTTGCTTTGGTCATGTCAGCTCAGTTTTTGGTATCTTTATCCGCTTCTTCCTTACAGGGCCATGGGACAGGTCGCCAGTTCATTCCAGGGCAACACAGAGACACACAGGACCAACAACCAAGCACACACCCATGCACACCTAAGGGCAATTTAGAGAGAACAATTAACCTAACAGTCATGTATTTTTGGCAAATAATGTTGCTTAGTTTTACTAATCAAAGCCACCCTAGTTTAGACCACTTCCCCCACTGCCATGTGTTGTTACCAAAAGGCACTGCAGACAATTCTGTCTTTTTTTTAAAACTGATCATCCTTTAATGGAGCAAATCTGAACTCTTTTAATATTGCACCTGTGTCTTTTGTGGTCACTTCCTAAGTGATGCAGGGCAGCACATGCCCGCTTTACTTGATTGACATGCTTTCTTGACTTCCCAGTTCACTAATAAAAATCTTTACCAGGAGTGCCAATAAATATGAAGGTCAGACAGTAAACACAATGGATAAAAAAACAGCCAGTTTTTGTTGCAATGGAAAAAAGACATCACTCTACTACACAGTGAAAAATTTACTATGGAAATGGGTTGATTATGTTCTTTATGCAACAATTTATACCAGTCCTATAAATCCTATAAATTTGTAGTTAGTTTTGCTGACTTTAATTTTCTAAAGTATTTTCTCCTTAGCTGACTTATAAGTCCAAGGTACTGCTTGGTAATACCACATTGTGCCCCAGTGATATTCTACAGATTAAAGGTAAATTATTAGATTTGAGCTTTTTGTTACCATAAAAGAAAACTGCAGTTTCATCTATTCCAGTTTTCACAGATTTAATGAGGGTTTCCTGTTAGACACCAGCACTGACCTTGGACTTGAATAAAACAACTTCTGAAGATGTCGCTGGTTCAGAATTGATGTGCCAGTTGTAGCCCATGTCCTAGATATGTCTGGATGGGGTGGCTCTTGAAGGGAAGATTTTAGTCACAGTCCATAATCTCCCCCAAACCTTTAAAATGCTTAGCCTCACAATCTTCTCTGGGATTGCCTGTACACCTTTTCTACCATTTTTTCCTTCCACTAAACTTTCCTTTCATATGTTTGCATACAGCACTCTGTGCAGTGCCAGCTTCTTTAGCAATGACCTTTTGTGTGGTATTGAAAGTCTGCTCAGCGACTGTCAAGTGTGCAGTCTTCCCTATGATTGTGTAGGCCATTTTTTATTGGTCTTACACAACATTTAACTTTTCTCAGAATATGAATTTTTGGTCTTCATTAGCTTAAAGCTATAAATAATTATATTTTATATCATAAAAATGAACAGAAATATTATGTTTTACATGTGTTTTCTCCAATTGTCTTCCCCTTAGAATTTGTGAATAACCTTCATGTCATAGTTTCTTGTAGTTATCAGTGTTTTCCTTTCAACTGGATAGCTCAGTTGAACTCATTGCAGTGTAAGTAGAACGTTTGGTGAGCACTTATAGTGAAAATAGGGAGTCTGTTAATATTTAGTTTGTAGAATTTCAAACTCCATGTTCTTCAGAGGTTTGTTGAGCTTTATTCACTTTGAGCTTGTTTTGAAATTATTCATCATTAGGTTGTTTGCAGCTGAGAGAGGAAGTAATTTTCGATGCTGTAATTTTCTAGAAGAATAGAGTAAGAGTTCAATATTTAATTAACCTTAAGTGTATAATACCAGAGACTCCAACACGTCATTATTTATTAGATAAAATATATGGTAAAAAAAAGGAAATGCTGGTAAAACAAAAATATGTAAACCTTAATATGTAAAAAAGGTGTACTTTTTTTTACTCACAATTGCACATTTTCTGATTCAGATGTTAAAGAGTGATTAAAGATTTTTTAATTTCTGTAATCAATCATTTTCTAAATAAATTTTATTTGATGCATAACAACTCCTCAAAGGTTTTATCTGTTTTGAGAGGGATTAACAACATTTATGGCTTGCTGCTATGGTGCATGTTTTTTTGTAGATTTAAGATTAAATTTAAACAACTACAGAACCTGGCATGTTATATGTTTAAAACTTCAAATTGACAGAGGGTGTACTTTCTTTTTACATAGAGTTGATAATTAGATACACAAAAAAACTATGGATAAAACCGGTTAATGTTTAATTAACATTAAAAAATTTCTGATAACATGAGCCAACAGATAACATTTCTTCAGAAAGCTGCTTTACAATAGTTATTAAAAATGCATTCTCAACTGGTTTTTAATCCTTATACATCATCTACATAAGCATTATTACAAATACATTCCATGCACTAACTAAATGCAAATAAGAGCCAACTTAGTAAATTCTCCTCGTTTCTACAAAAAAAAAAAAAAACTTGTATTTTGCCGCAACATGCAATGCGCTATGTATCCAAATCTCAGTAGGGGTCTGCATGGGGTAAGAACGCTATCAAAAACAATGTGTATGTAAAGACGGAATTGTGTGCATATTAGTCATTAGTTGTGCATAAGTAAAATCCAAAAGAGGTATTGTATATTTTCTCTATAAAAATACAAAATAAAATGTTACGGCTTCTAGAAATTACAAAGTTCAAGTTTACAGTTGTGGTTTATTCTTTATGAATACAATATGCTATAACAGTTTGTGAATACAATTTCTTTTCTATGAGAATACAAATTTACATCAGTGACTTGCCATCACGGGCTGCATGGTGACGCAGTTGGTAGCACTGTTGCCTTGCAGCAAGAAGGTCCTGGGTTTGATTCCCGGCTGGGGGTCTTTCTACATGGAGCTGGCATGTTCTCCCCGTGCATGCGTGGTTCACACCAGGTACTCTGGCTTCCTCCCACAGTCCAAAGACATGCCTGTTAGGTTAATGGGTCACTCTAAATTGCCCTTAGGTGTATGAATGAGTGTGCGCATGGTTGTTTGTGTGTTGCCCTGCGATGGACTGGCGATCTGTCCAGGGTGTACCCCGCCTCTCGCCCATAGACTGCTGGAGATAGGCACTAGCTCCCCCGCGACCCACTAAGGAATAAGCAGTAGAAAATGACTGACTGACTCTCAGGCTGGTTAGTGGAGCACAGAGTCAGTCGATTTGCATTGCGCATGCGCTGTCAAACTCCTCACCGCCATTAAACGTAGTGCCGGGATTGGATGACCGTAAAAGGTAATGGGAGATAATTCAGTCTATAAGAAATATTAGGAACAGAGGAGAGAAAGAGGGGGAAATCAAGAGTATAACAAATAAAGCATTGTTCTTATTTTTATGAAATACAAAACTAACACATAGAATATAGTGGGTGGAGTTATACAATGATGTACAGTAGGCGGCGGTATGCACCTCTTCTGACCATAGCTATGTTCTTCTATATGGCACTGCGGAAACAAGGAAATTTATATAATCATGCCATGTTTTGGGATTAGAACAGAACTTATTTTATGCATTCTCTTTGAGTTGGACTGGAGAATCCTAGGGCTGACCATGACCTCCTGCATGGACTTCAAGGACTTCAGCACCTCCAATCCTCTCTGCAAAACAACACCCAGTTTAATTTTCCAGTAAACCAATCAAACACCAGCCAAAACAGCACTTGTTCAATTTAGCAAAATAAAGGAAGTTACTGAATGTACAAAATTCTCACATATGTGTGTCGACTGCATTGTTTTATTAAAGCCTATCTAAATCTGAAGTGTTTTTTAATGTTTTTTGTTGCACTAGTGGCCTTTATTTTCGTATGTTTTGACAGTAGGCTGACAGGAAATGGGTGGAGAGAAGTGGGGAGACATGCAGCACAAGTCAACAGGTCACCTAAATGTTTTAAATCAACCAAATGTTAATATTAAAGGAAATATGAGTATATACAGAATCCAATTTCCCAATGATTATTTCATTTATCAAGGGAAAAAAAGCTCCACCAAAGGTGAAAATTGGTTACAAAGCCACAGTTGGAGCCATTGTTCACAAATGGAAAAAGAATATATGGAACAGCGGTCATTTCATGTTGCATTTAATGCAGCAAAAAACAGAATATCACCTCACACGAACAGTAAAAGATGAATAAGGGAGTGTGATGGTCCAGGGATGCAATGCTGCTTTAGGATGTAGACGACGCAATTGTCATGAACCAGGAATTCTGCTCTTTTCCAGAAAAAGTAATCAGAACACCTATGAAAGACTGAAAGAAACTAGAGAGGCCTAGACAATGTCTGGACTTAAATTGATTAAGACGTTGTCGAAAGACCCTAAACAGGCAATTCATCCTCAAAAACACTCCAATGTGGCTGTATTAAAAAAAATTATCCTTCAAAAATGAGTGTGCAACAATTCCTCCGCAGCAATGTAAAAGACTGATTGCCAGTTATTGGGAGTTGTTGGTGCCAAGAGTGACACAATCAGTCATAAGGTACAGGAGGGGATTACTTTTCCAACAGGGCCTGGTTGGTTTGGGTAGAAATCTTTTACATCATAAATTAAATAAAATCATTTGGAAACTGTCTCTTGTATTTAGTCAGTTTATATTTGTCTGATATAAAATTTGTTTTTAGATTTAAAACGTCTACATGTGGCAAAAAGTAAAGACTCAAGAAATCTCTAAGAGTGGAAAATACCTTTCACATCATACAATATACATTATTACATAACACAGATAGCAATAATTACTTTTACTTATTTTTAGTTTCATTACCTGCTATAAAGAGCAAGTGAGTCTGACAAATTGGGAAACAGTTCTGTTTCAAGTTCAAAAAAGTCACAAAGAACTAATCATTGTGGGCAAATTTACTCGAAAAAAAGCAGCAGGTCAAAAAAGAGAGTCAGCAGATGAATTTTAATAACTTGCAGGAACCCCCTTCTGTGCCATTATACATTCATGTCTGAAGGAAAAAGCCAAAGTTAAAATAAGATGTATTACATTATGGAGAGAGCTGTCAATTTATCGAATGACAAATGTCAAAGCAAATGAGGAATGGGTGCATTAAAATTTACCCCCTGGAGGATACAAAAAATATAAGAAAATGATCCTCTAGGACTGTTCTTAACTAACAAACTGATAGAAAATCTCACAAAATATTTCCTTAATTACCTGGTTGTTCATTGGTGCAAGGTTGGTTTGCTTGGTGTGAGCTATAGAGATAAATAAAAAATATTATTCAAATTATGTTAACATGTGAGCCCTATTGCTAATGAAGAGCAATACTTCAGCCTGACCTAGATCTCCATGCTTTCCTCCACAGCTGGTGGCGTGATGAAGTGCACGCTGGTGAAAATGAGCTGGTCTGGAAAACCGGGAGGCGCTGGAAACTCTTAATATCACCAACAGAGAGGTCGACACCATTCAGAGCTTGTCGGATCATTCCCATGACCAATTCCTTCTCTGCGGATTACAACACATGTTTATTAGATCATTGTACTTTACTATTTAGCATAACTCATCATTTTTTATCCTAATTTCATCATAACTTTGCGATCCGCAGTGACAACATGACGAAGGAGCAAAAATTAAAACAAAGCTGGAATTCACCAAAATAAAAACACATTTCTTTGGAATTTATAATGGGAAGTCATAAAAACTGCAACAAAAGCAAGCATTCAGATATACAAATTTAATTGTTTTTATTTTTTCCTCATTTAGGAGCATTATTTTGCCTTCGTGACCATTCCAATGTAGTACCTTACAAAAATATGTATATCCCAAGAATTTTAAACTTCAAACTTTAATCCAAATATTTGAATTTCCTTGTTATAAAGTTGGTAGCTCTATTGCCTTGCAGCAAGAAGGTCCTGGGTTCGACACCCAACCGGGGTCTTTCTGCATGGAGTTTGCATTTTCTCCCTGTGCATGCGTGGGTTCTCTCCGGGTAATCTGGCTTCCTCCAACAGTCCAAAAACATGACTGTTAGGTTATTTGGTTTCTCTAAATTGTCCTTAGGTGTGAATGAGTGTGTGTGTGGTTGTTTGTTCAGTGTGTCTCTGTGCTGCCTGGCGATGGACTTGCGACTTGTCCAGGGTGTACCCCGCCTCCAGCCCATAGTCTACTTTAAAAATCTGCTGCTGGAGATAGGCACCACTCCACTATGGAAGAAGCAGTAGAAAATGACTGATGATGAATTTTAAACTTCAAACTTTAATCCAAAAAATTTTAATTTCTTTGTTATAAAGCAATAAAAGTAAGCACAAAATTGTGGAAGAAAAATAATATCTTGGGTTTAAAGGTTTCACAAAGAGGAACTCAAGAAGTGTGGAATGCATGTGCATTTGCTCCCCTAACATTACTTGGATTATCTGCTGTGTTCCTTGGTCTTCATGTTGCTGTTTGTTCACTAATGCATATATAATAAACACTATGGATCATTTTCCTTTCAATACGTGCTACTGTCTGTGACAAAAACCTGACTGAAATACAAAAACGTTCAAGTGATAATACTTTTGCAAAGGGGGTGAATTTTTTTTGTCACATAAAAAGGGATTTTTTTTGTGTGTAAAATGCATAGGAGGAGTTTGTAAGAACAAGGCAGTGATAATTTTACCTCTTTGCCCTGCAAGTAGGAGCCACTGTTGCACTGCAGACAGGGAGTCTGTCTGCAAGATCTGGCAAAGTAGTTCCAAAACCTGATAACACAAAGGCAGACCCTCACCATATTAGCCTGCCAAACACATGCATTTAAAATAATAATTTATTTTCGCAAATAATTGGTGGTAGTCAGAAGTCTGCTGCTGGGTACAACAGAGTAAAATGAAACATAGCCTTTGCTTAAACTTATGCGTGGGAAGATGCCTGGGGCGTCTAAGCTTTACTTTTGATCTGCCTTTTTATCAGAAGCAGATATGTATACTGTATATAAATATGGCAGAATTAACCCCTTAACTACTCTAAAAATCTTTTTAGACATATATGCAGAAGCAAAGGATCAGTGAAGCAGTTATTCACCATGAGTTCTTGATCACGGAGCAAATGAGGATACTTCTGGTGCTGGTAAAAGGGTTTGCGTTGGTAAGAAGTTGTGGATGGAGGAATGATTCTTCCACTTTCAGCTGAATATTGAGTCTTTCGTCGGACATGTTCATCCTCATGCTGGTCCTAGAATACATTTCAAACGTTCACATTTAGCTGGCAACTAAAAACATCTTAAGCAGCCACACTTTAAGCTTTGTGAGAATTTTTGCACATTATAGATGTTGTACCAATGCATCCTAATTGTTTAAAGATGAAACAAAATTCACTTACGTCCATGCAGTATTGTGCATGTTCCCCATTACCAAGAACTACTTTTAAGCACAGTTTCCACAATTTAAAACTGAATTCATTCATTCATATGAACCACAAAACAATTTGGATAAAATTTACAGTCCCAACACAAACTTGTTTTCATTAACTCACCATATTTGTTATGACATAAAGTCATTAAAAATATATATACCAATATATCTTTGGTCACTTCACCTTTGATCTAAATTAGCCACATATTAAGTAAAGCTGTTCACATTCAGATATTTTACTGCCTTAGACGTCAGAAAGCAAAATGAAATTTAATTTTGCTAGAAAATATTCCCCATTAAGAATACAATTTGATTACGGACAACTACAATGAATTAAGATGTTGTTGTTCCTCCTTGATAAAATCCTGGTGCCATGCAGTATCAAGTTGCAGAAAAAAACAAAAAAAAAACAGTAAAAAATTTGACTGCATTGTATTGGGAAGACAAACCTACACAACATAGGGCGTAACTGTGAAGTGCAGGGAAAATGGAAAGTGGATATCAAAAAGCTATAAAAACAAAAATCTAAACATTTGGCAAGCATTTGTATTCAGACCCCCACTCTGATACCCGTAAATAAAACCCAGTGAAAACATTTGTCTTCTAAAGTCACCCAAATATAAAATAGAGTTCACTTGTGTAAAATCTGAGTATAAATCCAGCTGTTCTGCGAAGGCCTCAGAGGATTGTGAAAACTCCTTAGTAAACAAACAGCATCATTAAGACTAAGGAACACACCCGGCAGGTCAATGAGAAGGGTCAGAAGAAGTTTAAAGCAGGGTTAGATTATAAAATAAGAACCTAGTGTTCAATCCCTCATCTTCAAGAAACAATGTATGGCAAACTAAAAAATATCCTAAACTGACAGGGACAAGTAAAGCATTATGTTAAACAGAGAGGTGAATTGTGGAAAAGATTAAACAATACTCTCCTTTGACCAAAGAACGGTCTCTAAACACACCAGCAGTAGCTTCCAAAACAGCAACACAATTCATGTCCTCAAAGCAAACCACACCCTTCCAATCCCCAGTCACTCCCACATGTAAAATCAGACAACAACTTCTCAACGTAAGCTGGGCTTTGTTTTTACAGATAGTCTCATTGAGACACGACTTCTCATTTATTAGAGAGACCTGTTAGACCATATGTAAAAACCAATACAGAACAACAGTACAAGACTTACTAAAATACAGTGCTGTAATGTTTAAAATACTAAATAATTAAGAAAACGAATTTATTTAAGAACAAGAGCAAGGACATTTTGACATTTTTGCAAAATTCTTTTAAAAAAGTAACATAATAATCCAGAGAAATTTGATCCGAAAGTTTCAGTTCTTGTTGAAGGTCATTCAAGGCTGAATGTGCTGAGCAAGAGAAAGTTGTTTTTCTGTACAGACTGAGGGAACACAGACAGTAATGACATCCTGGGATTGTAGAGTGTAACTGGTGTGTTTAGGTGACATCTAGGAGGACAAACACAGAGGCAATAAACCAAAAGTGGATTTATAGATAACTAGAAAAGCACTCATAGAGAGCAGACCTAAGCCACGGCAATAGGTCATTGAGACATGTCAGCTTTTTTTATATTGATGAGGTATGCGGTGGATGACTTCTGGCCACTTTATGCCAGCTGCTGACAGGGTGATGAACCATGTGGGAAGTTGTCACACCATGGTCTGGTAATGATAGAAAATCCTTCAAAACAAATCCTGGATCCAGATGGTGCCACCATCTGTTTCTTGTCCTGATACAAGTCTTGTCCTGATACAAGACAAGACTTGTCCTAACCCTAACCTTATCTAAACATATTATCCTATTCCAGAACTTTTTGAGATATTTTGCAAACAGACAGACAGATAAACAGACAAACGCAGACAAAAACATAACCACCTTCGCGAAGGTGATACAAACGATACCAATGAAAAACTGCACAAAGACAGAGATGACCAACTAACTAAACAATACACAGTGCAATCAGAGAAGCAGCCAAGAGGTCTGTTATAATTCTTAGAAGAGCAACTGAGAGCTCAGCTGGAAGAGTCTGGCAACAACGCCTCTGGCTATTAGACACTATTTGTAGATGGATGGCAAAAAGAAAGTTATTGTTGAAAGAAATCCATCATAAGTTCTGTTTGGAGTTTGAAAACAAGCCATGAAGGAGACACAGCAAACCTGTGAACACATTGTGAGCAAGAAAACTCAAACTGTATCCATTATTCCCACCTTGAAACACACTGTTGACATCATTGTGGTGTGCTTTTTTTCAGCAAGGAAAATAAGTTGATACAAAGATGGGTGGAGCCAGATACAAGGCGATAATGGAATATTATCGACATTAATAATGTCCAGACAATCTTTGCAATTACGCACCTCTGAGTGTTGGTTTAAAGGGTACAAACACCCCCACATAGCTGTGTACACATTTTCATGATAAGACCATAAGCCTTTAGTTTAAAGAAAAGGAAAAGCATACATTTCAGGGGGAATTGCTGCATCTCTTTTCTGCACCAAGTAGCAAAAGATTGTGCTCAAAGGTTCAGTTTACAGAGCACTTGCTCCCAGATTGACTGCCGTTTAATGACACCAAGGAGCACTCCGATTGTTCATGTCTGTCATGGATTGTTAAGTTCAAAATTCTCTGAGAAGTTAATGCCACTCGTGAACACCTACATGCACAGCTCCAGTTCCAACTTGTTCTACATGCATTTGTCTCTCCTCCCACCCATCGTACTAATGAGCCAGGCTTAGGTTGTCCACATGCTTTACATCAATCCAATTTTACCTTTTCATCAGCTGTCAGATCGAGTAAGGGAAGGCTCTGCTCATATCCTTTTTCTACAGAGTGTCTTTGAAGTCTTTTAGGTGAGTAGGAGGATGTTTCCATAAGCCAGAAAAGATGTATTCTACTAAAGCTTTAGAAGTGGTCAGATTTGAAGTATATCATATATATCATATATTCCACATGAAAAACACTACTCTCGCCTTAGATACCTCTTTTTTGTTCTTTTGGGTTTGAGAAGACAGACTAACTTTTGCAGCAAGGTCCCTGAGTTCATCCCTCCATGCTTCTGAGAACAGTGCTGTGAAAGAAAAAAAAATAACAGTGAAGCTTTAGAAAAGTAAGGACAACATCCATTAACAATGCTCATCAACAACATACCTGATTTGTTTTTGTTTCCACTGCCTCCGTAAAGATTTGAGGTAAACGGGAAAGCAGATGACTCTGGTGCTTTTTTGAACACGTGGCTCTTTAGAAGTGGATGAGGAAATAATGATGAGGTGACAAACCAGTCATCTCTCACCATGCAAATGGGCCTACCATTGAGTCCTGAGGGGAAAACATACAGAAAACGTATCTTACTGATACCCTGGGAGGCCATAGTAATCAGAACAGCAATTTGAGCATTTCCACTAGTTTGAAGGTTTTCTGACTGGTTTTGATATACATTTGTTTAGTGCCCATTAATTTTGAACAGTGTGTCAATTTATAATCATTATACAAATTCTGCTTTAAGACAAAACAAGATAGAAATATGGTTAAAACTATGAGTATAAGTAGGTTAGGCGTTAAAGCTACCAATGACTTAAATCCGATAATGAATTATTTGAACTGAGTTCAGGGATTTAGGTCAAATTTCAAAAGGTTTGAATAAGTTTGACCTTAAATGTAATTGAGTAAATCAGTTCAAATGTGAAATTCACGTTATATTGATCTTGATTGATCTGATGTTAAGCAAAGCCAGAGGTGGGTAGCAAAATTGCATTCAAGTAAATCAAGTAAATATATTGAAGTAATGCTTACTTAAACAGAAATAAAAAGTACTAATCCAAAAGTAAGAGTAAAATGTATTTGTTAAAAAAGACTAGGTAAGTACTTTGCAACTACTTGATCATGACATCTGATTTAATTTGCAGAAATTATATAATAAGACAGACAAAAATAAGAGGCTATGTACAAAATCTGGTATTTCGAATAACAAAAATGATAAAGTCAAATATATGACATCAGCACAAAATAACAATTTCAGGCAATCATTTCCAAATCACATTTTTTCACAACATGAAATGTCTGAAACCAATGCCTATAGTAAGTAATGTATAAATGTTAAAATAGTGCAAAGTACTTTCAGTAACAACAGAGTCATATTGAAGAAATTTGAATATTATTAACTTATAATATCAGTAACTTAATTCACTTAGTTAAACACATTTCGGGGTTAATTACACACAGACTATCATGATCCCATGGACTTTGTAATTAACTTTGTCAGACATTTTTATTTTGGGTCTTTTATTTTGAGCTATGTATGTATTTTCAATATTTACTTCATGTTCATTGTTCTGCTAGTTATTCCTTGTTTCCATGATGTCAGTCTAACCTCTTCAGTCCCTTAGTTTTACTCCCCACTCAGCTGCAATTTATTCTGTTGAGTATACTCTCTTGGTTTCTATGTCACAATCAGATCTCCACAATATTTTTTTTGTTAATTATGATGATTTTCCATTTACAGCTAATGACAACACAATATTTAAGATTAAGATTACATCAGACCAATAAAAAACATTCATACAGAAATGTGGGCAGAATGTACAGTAAGTTTTGTATCTGTTTTAAGGTTGTTGTTTTTTAAAAGATCCTTTTGATTAAAAAGAGCCTCATTTGAAAGCATATTGAAATTTACTGAATATGACTGTATACTGTTTACTGCATATTCATTTAGCCTCCAAATGGCACAGCAGGCTCGGCAGATGGAAAATAAAATTAGAACAACGGAGGTCAGTCTTCCTCAAGTCTAGAGGAAGAGTGGAGAGAGTGGAGAGGTGTCATTCAAATTTGCTTTAGGTCCAACTGTGACGTTTCTGCAGTCACTAACGATCGGAGGAGCCATATCATCTGCTGCTATTGGTCCACTGTGTTTTATCAAGTCCAAAGTCAGCACAGTTATCTTCCAGGAAAATTTAGAGCACTTAGATGACAAGCTTTATGGAGATGCTGAATACATTTTTCAGCAGGACTATTAAATTAACCGGGGCTGCTTCAACCCCTTTCACAGAGCCTCCGTGCCAGGCTGCATTGATTCAGCAATTTATGCTAAAGGAGTCCTGAGCAAATATTGACTGCATATACTTTAAAGTAAACGGACATACAATTCAGTAGGCTAACTATTCTAACAATGACTGCATGCCAAATTGAATTGCTGAAATACACTATTTATTAATGGAATTCCAATGCCCAGAGATGCACCTCAGCAAGAATACAAAGGTTTTACAGTAGAAAAGACACAAAATTAGCAAACGCAAAATATCTTGCTGGCTGGCTGGCTGGCTGGCTGGCTGGATAGATGGATGATGATCTTAGTAGTATGGTAGCTAGCACTATTTCTTTACACTCACTATGGTATGGAAAATCGATAGCCATACCGATATCACCATAAGGAATATGCACACCAACACATTTATAAAAGAAAATGGTTGTTTTATTTTTAAAATTGTATTTGTTTACAAAGATATTTAGTTTTGTTGCCATTTTTTATAAACAAATAGTTGTTTTTTTTCAAGCGGCCACTTGAAACGTCTTTTTTTTAACTTAATTTACTTGTAATGTTTTAGCAATAGATCTGAATACTTATTTTGCATCAAGGGAACCATTCATATACCAGCTGTCTATGTTATTGAGAGCTATTTTGTTGTAGCTTAATGGCAACATCCCATAGGAAACATGTGTGACTCCTCTTTTGAAACAGATCGAGCCGTTAATGTTCAGCTATACAAAACATTCATCTGTTCTACTTCCCAGCTCACCTTGAATGTGTCTCACCCTGTGCGGATGAGGGTTGTGACGGGAGAAGAATGAGTGCTGACTGAAGGAACCGAAGTGGGGAGTGCTTTTCGTCAGCATCTTGCTAAACTCAGAGGTGAACAGCACCTGATTACTTAGACTGCTGCTCCTGTCTCCTGTAGTTTCCCTGGAGTTTTGACGTTGAGCTCTCGACATTTTCAAGTTTAAGCTGGAAGTTTGGCCTCAAGCTGAGGGACATAAAAATGCTTAAGTAAAGGAAATTAATAAGTTGATGAGACAGAAATACCAAAAACTTATGCCAACATTTGATTGCAAATTGCTCCCTGCACATGTAATAGACGTTCTTAAAGACTAACTCCGAACACAAACCTACACTTATGCTTTCTACCATCAATGACTTTCCATGAAAATAAGTTCAGATTCTGTCAAAATTAACTTTGAAGCAGCTCTTTACCTCAGACAGCAGTCTCCAGTAGAATCCAAAGGCACTCAGCGCTTTGTGTTGCTTTTGTTGCTTAGTAACCTGAAGTGAACTAAACAATGGCATCATTGTGCTGGCACACTCCACCAGGTCAATTCTGCCATACATTCTGATTTCAAATTTGCTAGAATTCTACTTTTACTTTTATTTCAAACTAATTGTGTAATTCTTGGAAAGTTTAAATGAAGGTGTAAAAAGTACAAACATTTGAAGAGCCACATGTCTCACAACAGAAGGCAGTTTATGAACACGCTTCACTTCCTTTTCATCAGCTGCAGTTTCTTCTTTGATAAACATAACAAAAAAGAAAGTGTGGATTTATGTGTCAGGTCATCCACAGAGAGAATGCATAGTTCTGCAAGATGAAGGGTCACAAAGTGACTAAAGTTAACTGAAAGAAACAGAGTCGATATTCTGTAGCCTTACAACCCAGAATCATAAATCATTAAATTCAGTGAAAATTCAACAAGATCAGAGTGCTTGAGGACATAAACCGAGTAGGAAGAAGGCACCATATAGAAACTTAAAAATTTTCCGTCAAAGTAAAGCAAAAGGGTTGTAAATGCAAACAAGTCAACAACACAAACAAACAAAAACATCTAAAACTGAACAAACAAAAAGAAGCAGGTCCATGAACAAACTAGGCAATAAACCCGCTGAAGGTTTGGTGAACATAGAACGAAATTTTTAAAAAGGAATGAATCTAAAGTCGAACAATAAAATTAAAAAAAAACCTTTTGGGAAATTGATCAATTAAAACTAATTAGATAGAAAAAATGACTCCCTTTTTTCTCTCTCCTGAGGGTTTGGAGGCTGTTATGGTGTCAAACCTAAATTTAATATATTCACTCACTTGCAGCATGATCTCTGAACACACACACACGCGCACACACACACACCCACACACCAGCTATTTATTTGATCTCAATTTATGCTGTTAGGACTGGTGTTGGGTAGTTTTAAGAAAACACTGAAAAATAATTAGTGACTAGACTTTAAGAAGAGACATTATTTACAGAGGACCATTTTGAACTATGCAACCATGCAATCCATGAAAAAGGATGCTGTAAAAGCACCTTTATCAACACCTGTGTGTACAGGCTTTACCATAGTAACATATCCAAAACACAATGAAAGAGCCAATCATTGTGCATCATTATCAGGTTTACAAAAGCAACCCCTGTAAAGAATGCCTTTTTATTCTCTTCTCTTAATACTGTTCGCAAATAGATTAATGCTGTGGCTCCTTTCTTTGCACCTGGCAAAACTAAAGGGGAAAAGGTGTTTTCAGGGTTTTCGGGACTCGTTTAACGTTTCTGCCTTTACCTTATGAACAGTGTGGGACATTTTCTTCATTTACGTGGTAAATTAATGCCCCGATCAAGTGTTAATGTTTCATTCCCTTCAGAAAAAGGGCTTTGAATACTACTTAAAATAAAGGGATGCCCTGATTTAGAGGGTAAAATAGTAAGTCTTAGTGCTGCCGTAGAAATTTTTTCAGAAAACATTTCCCCACACCGTTAACTGGGTTTGACATTGTGGTCTACAGTGCAGACAGCTGCTTGTGCAATATAGTGGCATACACTTCCGTGGGTAATATAGTAATTATTCATGCCCATGCAAGGACATTTTCTATTGGCATTGTACTTAACAATAAACCATATACAGCAAAGGAGTAACAGAGAAACATACAGAATATAATCTATCTAGCATTCAGTGATCCAAGAGTCCTTGAACACATTGCTCAGAATCTTCTCATTCAATAATGCCAGGTCGTCCAGCTCCTGAAGCAGGCCAGCACACTAAATCCTTTAGACCTCTAGTGCTTTAACTGTGCTGGGTTCTCTTGTGACCTCCTGGATAAATTGCTATGTGCTCTAGGTGTAATTTTGGAATAACTTGGAAGGTTTCTCTATTCAATCTGATTTTGTTTCTTATCTATTATGGAATTTTGTTTGATCCGGGCATGATGTCTGGAGTATGGAGACCTTTTTGCCTATTTCATGTTGCCAGCCAGGTAATTTTAAAGTAAATTCTTGATTCTACAGGTCAGACAGTAATTATACCTAGGTTTGGCTATTGAAATAGAACTTAGAAAAATCCGTCCACCCATTTCAATACCCACTTCTTCCTTACAGGATCATGGGGGAGCTGGTGTCTATCTGCAGCAATCTGCGGCAAGAGACAGGGTACATCCTGGACAGGTCACCAGTCCAAACAACCATGCACATATCCATTTACACCTAAGGGCAATTTAGACAGACTAATTTATCTAACAATCATGTTTTCGGAATGTGGGAGGAAGCCGGAGTACCTGGAGAGAACCCAGTTGAACCCAGGACCTTCTTGCTGCAAGGCAACACTGCTACCAAACAGCCTAACTTAAAAAATGTTATTGATAAAAGTTAAATATTTTTACAAGGGAGGAAGTTACTCCTTTGGGTCAAAGTTAATTTGGATAGCTCTTTTCCCTTATTTAAGACCCCTTAATGGGGGCCCTAAAATCTTATTCAAAAATTCAGAGGGTCAGCCCCGCAAAATTTTTAAAAGGGCTCTCAAATCCTTATCCTATAGCAATGCACAAACTCAAAAGGAAAGCTATCCATACACAGACAAGGAACATCTCTATACTGGTGCATAAACTTCAAAAAACCAAAACAACAAAATACAAAAATAAAATGCTATAGGCTTAGGGTATAGGCATCAGAAACAGCAGATGCAAATATGAACACACTCATCCAAAGCTGTTTTAAGATGTTTATCGTGAGAACTGAAAACATAGTTTAGTGTTCTTCTGTTTATATCTGGAAGGAGGAGATGGAGCGATTAGGTGTGATTTACAGTTCACAAATAAATATGAAAAATAGGAAAAGATTGAGGTTGCAACAGAGCACAGCAGCAGCAGCATGTGGTGTTTCTTTTCCAATGTCCTGTTCAGTGCAGAGTGTGGAGGGCAGACAGGCAGGTTAGTGTGATCCATGTGATGCAGTCTGAGCAACAACAAGGAGCGCAGGAGGATCTTCAGCATGGAAAAGAATGGATGTCGGTGTGAGGGTTGACAGAGAAACAAAAACACAAAAACCAGAGGCAAGAAAATAATCAAGCAACTGTTAAATCGAGGAGCCTGTTGCTCCTCGATTTGGATTCCTGAAACCATTTGTCTATCACAGACAATTAAAAGAGGTGAAGCTGCCATATGGGAAGTGACACCATTTCTTAGCACCTGTCCTGTACGTTATTTTATGTTTCATCTGAGACAGGCTAAATAAATGTGACATCATTTGTTTTTTATGAAAATAAAAACAATCCTTGCCCAATAGTTCATCATTGTTGTTTTAATAGAATTAGGTAATCTATTTCCCTTATTTGACAAGGTTTTTAAAATGTGTTAATCTATGCCAGAGTTAAAGAGATGACTTGAAAGTCAAACAAAATTCACACGAATCTGTGTCGAGTAATTTTAGTTAACATATGAATTTCTAAACTATATTATGCCCCTTGTTTCGATGGTTTTGAGTACGCATTAGAAAATATAGACATCCCTGACTTACTCCAGACTCTCTTTACTTCTGTTTACATGTCCACCATGTTAATTCCATAACTTTCTTTTTATCGTGCCATTTTTAGAAAACATTGATCTGTTTTTCTCCATCTCCCCAGTGTTCAAAGTTCACAGTATGCAGTTCTAATCAGCTGAATATCAGGAACTAGTTGGTCATTGCTTGTGCTTTACATATTTATCTTGTTTACTGAAGGGGTAAAATTTATCCAACAGTAATTGATAAACACAAAAATTTGTAAATTTGTCTCGTTTTGATAACGTTCACACCAGATATCTGTTCTATATGATCTCACCAGTGTCACGCAGTTGTTTTCAGAATATATGCAAATCACTTGCAGTTTGTTCAAAGGAAATGAGATTTCGCCGTTGGTGTGCCTTAGTGAAGTGTTGTGGAGGCTTTAAAAGTTGTTTAGAGAATAGCAGCTCTGATACAGGAATTGCATCTCTAACCGCGTGCTCCAAAAAAAAAAAATTTCATAAATTTTCAGTGCTGTGTTCCATTAAAGCAAAGCTGCCTCTCAAGCTTGGAGATTTTCAAAGCTATCATCAAGGAGGAGTGTGTGTAAATCCTTCAGATTTCAGAACCAAACTTCAGATGAGGGCTCATAATTTGGGGATTTTTAGGTTTGTCACAGCGTCTGACTTTTTTGTTGAGATTTTTTTTTTTTGGTGTTTGTTAAGTTTTGATCCTAGAGTGTACAACCTTAAACGTGGACACACTTTCTCTTTCAATATAAGGTCAGAAAATCAGGAAAAGATTCAGAATTTTGGACATTAAGATACAAAGGACACTTAGAAGAAGACTTGAAAATGGATGCTCATAGCTCCTCTACATCCGATGTGATTATTTTGCATGGAAGAATGGTGAAATGTGCACAGCTAGTAGACCGATACCTCCTAAACCCTGCAGATGTAATTGCAGTAAAAGCTGTTTCTACAAACTATTGACTCAGAGAGGCTGTATGCAACTAATTGTTACACTGTTCAGATTTTTTCTTGTAAAACAAAATGGTAAAAAAAATATATCAGTTTTCTTTTGCCTCACTATTATGCACTACCTTGTGCTGGATTATTGCATTAAATCTTAATAACATACATTGCAGTATGTGGTTGTAACTTGTATATACAGTATTTACAGTCATACTTACTAAATTAGAATTTGCTTATGTTTGTCCAAATAAAAGATCCTTTGAAAATAACCTGAAATAAGCAGGCATTAAACATAATTTTCATTAAGCCCACATTTCTGTATTAAACTTTGTTTCTTCTTCTTCTTAAAAATTATATGTTATGTTTTCATTAGCTGTAAACAGAAAACCTGAAACTATCTATCTTTGCAGGCCTCCACTCACGTTTCAAACACTTTCTTATGGTAACTGTCCCTGAGGGCAAAAGACAAACCATAACATCCTCTAAAAAGCTATGGCATTTTTCCTGCTTTTGGCCATCTTCTTACTATAAAGGAGTAAATGTTTACAACTTTATAGGGCCGATGCAACACAACTTTTAAAACAATACTATGTCTTATTTTAACACTTTCAAGAATTTAATAGTTATTTAATAGTTGTTTAAAACGAACCAGGGGTGCTGCACAGTTTTAGTGCTTTTAATTTTGCGTTAGAATAACTTTGCCATCTAGTCACACACACACACACTCTTGTTTTGCTATATGTAGTGAGGACCATGTGTTGACTCCCATTAACTTCCATTGATTTTTAGTCATTTTCAACCCTTTCTATGCCCTAACCCTGACAATAACCCTAAACCTAACCATTACCAGTGCATGCCTAACCCTAACCTTAACCTAAACTCATTTCACACCTTAGTCCTAAACCTAACCGTTAGCAAAATAGGTCGTGAGGACCAGCACAATGTCCTCACTTTGGTACAAATGGTCCTCAATTTGATGTTGAAATCGGGAAAATGGTTCTCACTGTGATACCAAGACAGGAACACACACACACACTAACACACACACACACACACACACACACACACACACACACACACACACACACACACACATATCAATTAACCAAATTAAGTTAATTGATTAGCCTGTTCACTGTGGAGTTATATCATTGTGCTGTGGATGAGTTTTCAATGGCATGAACAATTAAATATCTTAACTTTTAATGAAACGCCAGCTCATCATTGCAATGGTGCCATGTTTTACACATCCAGCTTTTAGAAATCCAAGTCTATTTACATTTACAATGCTTGCAAACTGTGATTATAGGCCTTGCACATTAATTTTTTTAATTAAACCAATGTGGGGGTTGTTTTTTCTACGATATACACAGTTATTCCCTATGACTGTGGCAGCTTACAATCTCTTGGTTTATCTTCCATGTTTTGCACAGGGTGCTTGTTTGTGACATTTAAAGCAAGCACTAAGTTTATGAAGAGGGACAATATTTCCCAAGTCTTCCCAAGATGCGATTAACTGGAAACCTGTTGGAAAATGTTGAGTCATGTTGTCAACAAGTCATATTAAGACAGAAAGGAGACATGCAAGTGTTAGCTTAGCATTTCATTAAAATGCTGTGCATTTTCAGCATGAAATATGATGTGGATTTATTGAGTACTGTGGAATTAAGTTAGATTCATCTTTAAAAACAAATTATAAACGGTGCATATTTCACATGTTATGTTGTTATAAAATCATAGTAGACATCTTTACCTAGGTAAAACCATGTGGGAGGAACATATGTAAGCATTCCTACTGAGACTAAAGAGAAAATATCTGTAGCAGTAAAGAAAAAATGGATACTTGTGTGATGTAAATCATTGGGGAGTCAGTTAAGTGGAGCACTATCCCAATAATAATATAGATCATGTGATATTAACCCAATGTAATTTGTAATAAGCATTTTGATTTCAAATAATTTAATCGGCTATCGGATTAGGACTCAGTATTGGAAAATGCCCTATCTTAAATAACATTATTTTGTATCATGGAGAAGAAAATCCAGATCTTATTTTTTATGTTTTTTTCTATTTATATATTACATGTTAGGTCTTAATTATCAAATAGTCAAGCTCAGAAGGAACGACACATGAGTCTCTGTTAATCTTGCAGCAAGATGGTAGCCCACTCTGCAGTGCAACTACAAAGTGTTGGCCCCATCTCTCTTTATTTATATATGTGGTTCACACACACAGTTCAACAGACATTCCAAGCATTTAGGGGGTGTATGTGTGTCTGTGTGTGTGTGTGTGTGTGGGGGGTCAGAAGGGTTAGGGTGCATGTGTTTTGCTTTTAAACAGAGAGGGAGTGGGGGCTGGTACAAGCAGCCCCCAGATGTTGCTGATGGTAGCATAACTCACTCCTCTCCCTGGGAAGGAAGAGTGATAAACAATACAAAAGTTTTCAAACCCTAACATTACATTATGAAAGGAAGTGATTCTAGAATTCCACAGGTCAAGGTGGCAGCAATTTGAAGTGGCCCTGTTACTTTTCATTCTGATTAATTCTTTTTAAGAACTCAAATTCCTCTTGTGGTGGATAAAAAATACATTTTTGGACAATTATCCTCTCCGGTATCGTATGCTATGTAGCCAGACGGATTTTTGTTGATACTTTTTTACTTTTGGACATTTGTTATGATGCGTCACCATGGCAACAGGGTGTTTTTTACAACTGGGAGCAGCTAATTAATATGTCAAAAGCTCAAATAATACTTCAACTACAACCCCAATCCCCGATGAGTTAAAAAGGAGGCGCCGTGGATGCAGAGCAGGAGCAAAGAGAAGAAAGAGAAGGAGGAAGTTCAAACCATCTCTTCCATCGATTATAATGGGCAATGTGATATTGTCGGGAAACAAGTTGGATAAACTCCAAGCCCTACAAAGGACCCAGCCAGAGTATCGGGAAAGCAGTATTGTATTTCACTGAGACATGGCTGTAGGATCACATCACTGACTCCAGCATATCTCTGCCAGGCTTTCTGACCATACGAGCAGATATAGAAAGAGGTGTGGCAAACGCAAAGGAGGTGGACTGGCAGCACTGTGGAAAAGAGATGGTGTCATCCAGGACACGTTACTGTGAAGTGCTGCAGCCCAGATATTGAACTGTTAGCAGTAAGTTTTCGTCCATATTATTTACCCCGAGAGTTCACCAGTGTTATTTTGGCAACAGTTTACGTTTCACCATTAGCTGTTGCTGACACTGCATGTGATGCCATCAGCTCAGTTGTTGCCAAGCTACAGACACAACACCCTAATGCATTTGTGGCAATATCTGGTGATATTAACCATGCTACACTCTCTGCTGCACTTCCAACGTTTCAACAGTTTGTCAGCTGCTCTACCAGAGACAACAAAACGTTGGATTTGTTTTATGCAAATGTCAAGGACTCACATCTCTAAAGCAAGACCTCCTCTAGGAAATCAGATCACAATCTTGTTTTTCTCTGCTTGAAATATAAGCCCCTTATTCAGAGGCAACCTGTAATAAAGAGAACTGTGAGAAAATGGTCAGAAGCCCTGCGAGGTTGCTTTGAGGCTACAGATTGGGACGCACTGTCCCAGCCACATGGAGAGGACATTAATGCCATGACTAAGTGTGTCACTGACTATGTAAACCTCTGTGTGGATAACACCATCCCCACCAGAACTGTGAGATGCTTTCCCAATAACAAACCCTGGATCACCAGTGACCTGAAGGACCTGCTTAACAAGAAAAAAAAGCCTTCAGAGAGGGAGACAAGGAATTATTGAGGAGTATACAGAAGCAACTTAAAGTCAATATAAGAGATAGCAAGGAGGTGTACAAGAAGAAGCTGGAGAGCAAGCTCCAGCAAAACAATGTCAAAGATGTATGGTCAGGGATGAAGAAGATGACAGGCTTCAAGCAGAAGGATAATCGTAATGATGGATGTCTGGACAGAGCCATTCTTCAATAGGTTCAGTTCAGAAACAAGCCAAGCATCCTTCTGCTCACAGCCAAACAGACACTCCACCCTGCTTTGACCCAGAGCTTTCCTGTCACCCCTCAAATGTTTCATCTTCCACCTGAGCAATGGAGCCTTCTGCTTCTATGTGTTTGTTTTCAAGCAAATCAGAAGATGCTGATGCTGCCTTTGCCTCCTCCTTCCACTTGTGTGTCTCTAGAAGTCAGATGAAGTGACAACAGGAAAGACTGAACCGGAATAAGGCTGCAAGTTGAGTGTCAGCCGTAGAGTCCTGAAGGCATGTGCAGAGCAGCTCCTCAACCTTAGCCTGGCCCAGAAAAAGATTCCAGTGTTGTGGAAGACCTCCTGTCTTGTTCCATTACCAAAGAAAACTCAAGCATCAGTCCTCAATGACTATAGACCTGTTGCCCTGACATCCCACATCATGAATGTCTTAGAGAGACTCCTGTTGGCCCACCTGAGTAAGCAAACAATGAACTACCAGGACCCCCTTCAGTTTGCCTATCATGGTGGAGTTGGATTTGAAGATGCCATCATACACCTCTGACAAAGCCAGTGGCACTGTGAAGATCATGTTCTTTGATTTCTCCAGTGCATTTAACACAATTCAACCTGATTTACTTTGTCAGAAACTCCAGAAGACTCAGGTGGAGGCCTCAACAATCTCCTGGATCAAGGACTACCTGACAAACAGACCACAGTTTGTGAGACTGAAGGGTTGAGTGTATAACCAGGTAGTTAGCAGCACAGGAGCACCACAGGGGACTGTACTCTCACCATTCCTTTTTACTCTGTACACCTCAGACTTCTAAAACAAGACAGTCATCTGCAGAAATATCTGCACTGTCATCTGCAGAAATACTCAGATGATTCTGCAGTCGTGGGGTGGATCAGAGATGGACAAGAAGCTGAGTACAGGAAGCTGGTGGACATATTTGTGGCATGGTGTGGAAACAAGGATCTCATATTGAACCTGAAAAAAATAAAGGAGATGATTGTAGATTTTAAGAGAAACAGGAATATGCCAAATACTATTTCCATCATGGGAGAAGAACTGGAGTTGGTGGAGGAGTATAAATACCTCGGTGTTCACCTGGACAACAGACTGGAGTGGAGATGCAACTGTGAAGCCGTCTTCAAGAAGGGATAGAGCAGGCTGAACTTCTTGAGGAAGCTTAGGACCTCGGTGTTTGCAGCAAGATGCTGCATATTTTCTATAAGTCTGTTGTGAAGAGTGTTATCTCTTCTGCTATCATCTGCTAGGGAAGCAGCATCAGAGCCAGGGACTTAAAAAAAAACTCAACAAGCTAATAAAAAAAGGCTGACTCTGTTCTGGGGACTCCTCTGGAACCTCTGGAGATCATTGGGCAAAGAAGGATTCTTAAATAAAATGAAGAACACTTTGGAGAACCCTAAGCATCATCTTCAAGAGACTAACGTACAACAACAGAGTTTCTTCAATCAGAGGCTTCTTCAGACCTACTGTAAGACAGACCCTATAGGAGATCCTTCCTGCCACAGCATCTACAACAGCTCTTTGAAGAAACCTGAAAAATATGAGCTACAACAACATTTAATTTCCCTTTGTCAAATATTTTTCAATTGAATTGAATTGGAAAAAGTTGAATGCAATTTTCTAGTGTTATCCCAAACCCTAGCCCTAGCATTCCCCTGTCCCTTGGTTCTTAATTCAAGTAGCTAATTAGCTAATTGATATTACTTCCAGTCAGTCGATATATGTTAGAAAATTAAGTAAATAAACCCAACTCTGCCTGGGTGGGAATAAGTATGGGTATGGCTTTACATTCTTTTAATGCTTGTTGAGGATGGATAAAATATAATACTAAATGTAACCTTTAAGAAAAAAAATCTCCTTTAGAGTATGTAAAACACTTTTAGATTTTCAAAAATGCTTTGCTGTTACACTAAGAGAACACTTAAACAACACAATATAACTCCAAGTAAATCAAACTTCTGTAAAACCAAACTGTCCACTTAGGAAGCAACACTGATTGACAATCAATTTCACACGCTGCTGTGCAAAAAGGAAAAAGGACAACAGGGGGAAAATCTTTTGGCGATTAGCAAGGACACACTCAATAAAAGGGGTGGTTTGGCAGGTGGGGTCACAGAAACCCCTTTCCCTACCTATGCTTTCTGGCTGATGTTTTGGTCATTTTTTGTTTGGGGTGCTTTCACCCCCTGTGGTAGCATGAGGGGGGGACTCTAAAAAACCCATACAATTGGCTCAGGTAGTGCAGCTCATCCAGGAAAAAGGGCAAATCAATGTGAGCTGGGCAAAAAGGTTTGCTGTGTCTGTCAGCGTAGTTCCCCCGAGCCTGGGGAAGCGCTAAAAACAGGAGACAGGCCAGTACACCAGGAGATGTGGAGGAGGGGCCGTAGGAGGGCAAACAAAAACCCCGCCAGCAGGCCTCTACCCTTTGTGCAAGGGGGAACAGGGGGGAGCACTGCCAGAGCCCTGCAAAATGACTTCCAGCAGGCCACAAAATGTGCATGTGTCTGCACAAACTCCATGAGGATGGTATGAGGGCCTGACGTCTACAAATGGGGGTTTTGCTCACAGCCCCCCAACAGCGTGAAGGACGCTTGGCATTTGGGCAGACAACACCAGGATTGGCAAAATTCACCACTGGTGCCCCGTTGCTCTTCACAGATGAAAGCCAGGTTCACACGGAGCACATGTGACAGACGTAACAGAGTCTGGAGACACCGTGGAGAGCGATCGCCCGGCCCTGCAACGTCCTTTCCAGCAGGACCGGTTTTTGGCAATGGGGTAAAAAAGGTAATTGGTGTGGGGTGGCATTTCTTTGGAGGGCCGCATGGCCCTCCATATTGCTTGCCAGAGGTAGCCGGGACTGCCATTAGGTACAGAGATGAAAATCCCCAGACCCCTTGGGGAGACCATATGATGGTGCGGTTGGCCCTGGGTTCCTCCTAATGCAGGACAATGCTAGACCTCATGTGGCTGGAGTGTGTCAGCAGTTCCTGCAAGATGAAGACATTGAAGCTATGGACTGGCCCGTCCGTTTTTTTTTATAGGAAACATAACCAGATATTTTCTTGGTATGTTTAAAGGATATGTCAAAATATCTAAAAAGTACAGCGGTACACGTCAAACTACATACTGGTTTCTAAATTGGTTTAAAAAATTGTTTATAATAGCACATTTTGTATCAATTCAGTGATAATTTTTACATGTCCTGGGGAAGCTTTGTGTCTGCTCTAACAATCAACAATTTAAAGTAATTTATATAAAATGGCAAACACTCAACTGTAAGGAAACCTACCTGACTTCAAGAAATACGAAGAATAAGCTATCAGCAGGAGGTCGCTCAGACTTATTTCATTTTGATTATGGATAATGATCTGTCACATTTCATAGTGTCCTCTGGTTATATTTGTGGATCAGAACCATAGTAAATGGATTTTAAGGGACTTTGGTTCTGTTAGATGCTTTTTTCTTCAGATTGTGTTTCAGGTTATAGTTGGATTTTGTAACTTTTAGTGTTCAGTCATATGCTGTTCAGTTGTTGTTATCCCAGTGTTTCTTCTCTGTTTGGAGTTCTATCTTAATGTTTGGGTTTACATTTATTATATCTTTTTTTTGCTTTGTTTATTTAGTTTTTCTGTTCCCATTTGATGTCTTTCTCCAGGAAGACAGCTCAGTTCAGTCCTGGTCCCTGCTGCCCCTCACAGCTGAACTCTGTCATTAAGCATTCACCTGCTCCTTGCTCAGTAATCACTTCCCCAGCTTAAATACCTCTCATTTTAGTCAGATTTCTTTCCATATTTCCCTCCATTCCAGCTGTTGTCTATTTTTTTATAGTCAAAACCCCTTTTTTATTACACTGCCTTCCTTCTGCTTGCGCTTAGTCCAAGGCAACCACAACCTTTGAGAGATAGTTTTTCAGAAGGTAATATACAAATAAAATTGTGCATGACCTTTGAGCCCCTTTATGATTATTTATCTCCATTAATTATCAAAATACCTAACTACAAAGATAATTACACTTGTATTAATGGTTTAAGTAGATGGGTACAAAATTATACTTTTTATGTGTATTAAAGGAAAATAGAACGGACAGAAATGGCAATGTCTAGATATGTGATTGAGGTTAAATTAGGAGAATGAGCAAACTGACCCACAGCCTCTACAAAGCTGTTCCCTTTTTGTCTTTCTCCCCCTAATCCACAGAAACCTGGGACATCCTGCCCCTTAGAAAAGTTGGGTGAAGATGTGAAATGAGATTGACCTTAAAAACTGTCATGACACTTCTCTTACAGGGGGACTTCAAGAAAATGATATCAGATATTAAAGAAGAATTGGGAACAAAATACTTGCATCACAGGCTTTGAAATAAATGGGTAACTGCACACTGGACTTCACAGGTTAATGTAAAATCAAATTTATGATACCATGTATACAATGTGAGATAAAATGTTTAATGAAACCCTATAGGTAACATGCTATTTTATATAAGTAACACATTCTGAGTGTTACTTTGTCTTAAGTATTCTTTGAATGAAAATAACAAATCGGTATCTAAAGCAATCAGTCTTCTTCACTTTATCATCTCTGCCTGTGAGAGTCCAGACTAAATAACCATTAATCCTCTTTCTTATTCAAAGGTTACTGAAGGGTCTGAGAGGAAACATTGTGTCTGCAGAGTCTCAGATAAGTAATGGTGGCCTTGGTGGAACTTTCTCTCACTTCTGAATGTATGTTGGTGCTTGCACGCATATCTTTCCTTTTCTTTTTTTTTTTTAAAAGGACACATTCTATGAGACAGAGAAAAAATCTCCCAAGAGAATAGAAACCTTCAGAATATTACATAAGACCATTAAGACCTGGAAAAAAAGCTTCATATTTATCACTGTATGTGTAGGAAACCTTTTTCTCTTGAAATTTATTTTTGAATTCAACAAATGAAAGAAATTAACTAATGATAATATTCTAGTTAATTAGTTGCAACCACATGGCTTAATTTTTAAAGATTTGTGACAGTGTAAAATGCAAAATATTTTTTTTCCAATGTCAGATCTTTGTGTTTAAATGATTGTCAGTTTACTAGCTGATCTTCTTTGTGTAATGTTAATATGCTGTCCAACTTTGCCGTACATTGCATCCATTTTCTCACCAAATACAAATCGCAGCTGAACTGTCAGTTTCATTGATTAGGACAATTTAGCTTCTCCACTTTACATCATCTTAATTTTTTTAAAGATGCAGCCGCCTCCAGGCCTTTAATAAATTCCAGGAAAAGAGATAATTTTCATTCCAGTGGCTCTGTATTGATTTATCTGATAACATTTACAGAACCCCTCCCTCCCAAGTTATCCACATAGAAGCCTGGCATCCTCCTCCGATATTACCAGAAGAAATTAGGTGCATTTTTCTTTTTCTGGATTCCTCCACCTGCAGTTTTTATATGATGGAACTGTTTGATGGGATATTCTCCATTTAACAATACCGATTATACTGTTTGGTTTGTCTTTTTCTAACCTTAGCTTCTCTTTATTTCCTGACTACCTTTGCCTTGGGCGGAAGCATTTAACTTAAACTGTTATGATTCTGGCACGTCTGCTCTACTCTGTCTCTCTGGCTGCAATCAGCAGATGAGATGCACCTGGTGACTGCTGCAGTGCAGTGCAATCTGTGGCATTCCAAGCACCTGTGTCTTCCCTGATATATACTGACTCTGACAAGCAGACGGTGCCAGATTTTTGAAAGCCATCGTGTGAGTAGATATCCAGCGTTCCTTCCTGACTGATCGTTGTTTTGACCTTGCCTTGCCTCTTGGATTTTTGCCTCTGCCTGCCCCTTGTCGGACTGTTTGGATTTTGGTTTTGACCCTGTTTCCTGGATCTAATTTATGCCTCTGCCTGCACCTTGCCTGACGTCTCTTGTTCCGATCATTGACCCCGTTTCTGTCCCTGGATTATTGAATCAGCCTAGCCCTTGGATTATTAGGCCAAAAATCACCTGTCTCTCTCACCTGCGCTGTGGAGATCATTGCCTTCAACCCACTGAGGTTTCCCCTCTGGGTTTCAAGTTTAACCCAAGACAAGAACAGGTTAGTGACTTTTCTGATCCTTGCAAGATTTGGAGAAACTACAAGTCACTAATCCTTCTTTCTGCTTCAGTGATTCCTGGAAGCTGTGTGGAGTTTAACCTGAGTGTCGTTTTCCTGTGGCTAAATAAACTTTTTAATCTTTCAGTTCTGTGTCTGGCTGAATCTTGGGTCCGCCTTTTTCTAATTCGTAATATAAACTGCATATTTGTATATGCTGCACCTTTCAGAGGAGGATCAAAATAATATCCAACTTCATTAAGCCAGTACATTCTCTTTGATATTTTAAGACCTCAATATTGCATCACTTTTTCCTCACTTTCTAAATCTTCAGCCTTGCTTTGGTTTTAGTCAAATTATAGGGCTCTAAAATAGACCACATTCTCCCTTCTGTTTGGCTGTTTCAATTTTTTTATTTTTCAACCTGGAAAGACTCAAAAAGAGAGAAACAACGAGATAATGATTAGCAGGTTTATTAATGAAAATTATCTATTTGGCGCTCGGACCCTGGAGGAAGATGTGTAGTCTGAGGATGACGTGAGCTAGAAAGGCCATTTTAGGATTAGGTACGTCTTCCCCCCCCGGAAATCCGATCCTGGTGGTGGAGTGGCCTGAAGAAGTTTGAAAGGAATATAGGAGCCAGAAGGTCAAGAAAGAGGAGGAGGAGGGTCGAAGCTCAGCAACGAGCAGTGTCTTCCATGATGAAGGTCTTTAAATATAATGTCTTGGGAGATGATCGGACGAGGAGAAGAGTGGACCCATCTCTGATTGGAGCGTTATGGTGTAATAACCAGGCGGAGTGGAGGTGGTGAAGGTGAGTCTTCCATGTTGAATTTTCGTTAAAAACTCCATTTCACATTAAAACATGCAGTTTGTGTATACAATAGGAGTGGGAGAGTATGAGATTATTACGGTAAGATTTCATAAGAAAGTCCCTATATCACTGCATTAGTACAAAAATATAAACAAAAACATTTACTGATTATCTCCGGAGCCTAAAGTTTTTAATTTAATTTTGTAAATTTTTCTCCAGCTGCTGCTTGTGTTTATTTTCTATGATTTATTCAGAGTCCTTGTACTTTGTTTTTTAGACTACAGTTAAATTTCACAGACTATTTTCCCAGTTTTGGATTCCCTCATTTAGCCATTACTTAGCTCCCTGCTTTTACTCAGTTGTTCCAAATCCATTAATGAGACTTCCCTATTTTACTTCTAGCAATCATTCAACACAGTACATTCAGTCACTGTCTGATTCTTATGTTTTTGGTTTTTTTTGCTTTCTGTCCTTTATTTTAGATTCCACAAGACTCACCAAAATCATGAGCACAATATTCTTTTTGATACAAACAACAATCTTCTTTATACAATTATTTCCACTGCTTCAAATATAATATAGCACATTGAGAGGTTGTATTAATGTTATTAATAATATTTATTTTAATACATTTACTTAATCAAAAATACAACATTTAGAAGTATTTTCAAGTGCTTATTTGTACATAATACACAGCTTTTACCGCTTTGGGAGTCTAAAAATTAGCTGGTTAAGTATTTTGAATCTTTCTAGTTGCATTTTTTAAATTTTGTTACCGTAAGCAAGAATAATAGGGCTTGTTCCTTTGGTTTCCACACCATGACATGATGTGTTTTTCATGACTGGAACCATTTCCAATTTTTCTTTCTTGCAAGTGAGTGAAAAGTTTAACACAGGCAGTGTGCAGAAACAATGGTTGGTACACTCTGCTGCATACACCTGGAGAAACTTCAGTCATCTGGACACTTTCTTTGTTTTCTCATTAAGAAAAATGTAAACCAGTGGACATTTGTGTGATTTGGTACTGTAGACTTTAGTTCTTATTTTATTTTGGTAATTTGCTTCTTTTTTGCAGTGTGTTACTCTCTGCTTGCTGTTTCTAAATGTCCTTTTGGTTTGATATGTTTAGTCTGTTCTGCTTTGGGTTTACAGTTCACAGGTTTCTGTGTATTAGTTCTGTTCATCCAATCCAATTCATTCCCAACTAGATTTCCCCTATGTCGATCAGTTCAGCAGCTTGCTCCACATGCCAGTTATCAGCTTCCTCTTCCTATTTATTAATTTATTTTCCTTTAGTTAGTCATCAATTTGTCCATCTTTCTCCATACCAGTCACTCCAGGGTTTGCTATTCTTTATTGGTTTACTGCTCCTGGAAATTCCTGTGGCGGATTTTTAAGTTTCTCTCATTGAAATGAATAAGTTTGAATCATAATTAAGCTACAGGCTCAGCAACACATGATGTTGCTGTTTCTGCGTTACAAGATGAGAGAGCATCAGAAAATTAACATCCCTCCAAGTTTTGCCATTAAAGGCAGAAAGGCATCATGTTAACACGGGGCACACATGCGCAGTCAGATCAGTTTTCCACAATCATAACAAATGTTTACAGATTATGGATCGGCATAAAACACCCCTCTTGTTTGGAATACAATTTGTTTCCAATTGAACTGAATCAGATCAGAATATTCCGATTGGCGCTTTTACATGACGCATTTTTATTTAGATCGGCCCTTTATTCTGACTACTTATGTATGTGTAAACATCCTGAGGACATGGAAAACCAGAGCTGATTGCCAAGCTGATGAGGTCAGACTGTCTGACTTCTGCACTAGATGCACGTCATAGAATTCAGATCTTCATCACAATAACAAGCTTGTAACAAAAAAATACAACAATCTGGCTTTTACCGGCCAAAAATGATTTCTGGTTCTGTTTGAAATCTGACCTGCAGGTTCTGTTTTGATAGTTTAGATTTTTTTGAAGACAATAGCATTGAAAATAAAATTAAAAAAATGTGCTGCAGCTTATTTGTTGGAGGTAAAATGTTTTGAATTCACCAGAAAATCATGTAATTACAAGACTATTCCTATTTCTCCATCAAATCATCTGCCCCCAATCTTTATCTGGTTTATTTCAGCTAAAAATGATGCTCTAAAGTTGATGCTCTGGGTCAGTGTTGTATTAGTTTATACAAGAACTACTTATAAGTTCTTGTCAAACAGGTTAATGTTTAAATACATTCATTGTATAACATGGAAAATAGAGTTTTGTCTGACACAAAATTTTTATTTTATTTTATGCCTATGCCAAGATGCAACTAATTAATCATTACATAAAAGTTACATAACATTGAAAAACTGAGCAAAATTTACAGAACAAGCAGTTGCAGTTCATGACTGCTTTTCTGAGAAATGAGATACAACACAAATTGTTTAATCAAGAAAATGTTATTTCAGAACTTTTAATTAGTACAATTATTTTTACCTTTGTATTCCTGTCACATGACTCTACTTGCATGAAAACCAGATGTCAATTTAAAAGTTTAGTTTTAAGTCAAACAAAGCTTGTTGCTGTGGAAACAGCCATTAGCAGCTGCATGGCAGACACCCACACAAACAGATGATGAAATAAAGTAAATATCCTCCTCTCTTCTAGAGCTATAGACTAGTGACTGTACCACAATCACAGTCTAATGGATTACACTCTAGCCAATACATTTGAACTGAATGAATTTGTCAAAAGGCAGAAGCAGTTTAGAAAGGACGTTAGTGTTCCTTTAAAAAAATATGAAAAAAAATGTGACTTCCTAAACATTCTATAAAATTAGGAAGCAGCTCAGACAAGTTCAAGGAGAAAGCACTCAAAACATCTACTCAGCATAGCAAGAGCCAGCAAAACAACTCCTGTGTACAATATATTCTCAATTTAGAAGGTTTATCATATTTATTAAGGTGATAGAGTGCATTATTAAAAACAAAGTTGTATACTGTTAAAATTGCCAATCAGACACATTTTCCAAAAGAATTTGTGCCATTTGAAAGCATTTAAACCCCATTAATTTTTTAATATTTTGCCACATCACATCCTCCGACTTCAGTGCATTCTTTTGGGATTTTATGTTCTCAAGTAGTGTATAGTTGTGAAGTGGAATGAAAAGGATACATGGTTTTCAAAATCTGAAAAGTGTGGCATGCATTTGTTAATCACCCAGAAAAAGTCAATACTTGAACCGCCTTTCATTGAGATTATAATCCAAGACTTATGGGAAAATATTCTGTGGGCTGATGAGTCATGGTTTTTAAGGTGTGCGTCCGGTTACAAACAAACACAGCATTTTGAAACAGGAACATAATATTGACAGTAAGACATGGTGGTAGTGTGATGATTAGGACATGCATGACTTGAATGTTTGACCATTATTTAGTATTCTCAAGTTCAAGCACACTTTAATGTTCAGCAGAACAATGGTCCAAAGTACCTCCAAAGCCCATATCTGAATAGCTCATGAAAAAATCCAGTCAAAGTCTGGATTACAATCCAATTAGGATGCTTTGGTCATAACTTTAAACAGGCTTTTCATGCATGAAAACCATCCAATGAGGCTGAAATAAAACAATTCTTCAAAGAAGAGTGGGCAAAAATTCATACACCGCAGTTTAAAACCATCCTCCCCCTATTAACACAAACACATGATGAAGGTTGTTCCAGTAACAACCAATCATTAAGCTTAGGGGACAATTACTTTTTTATATATGATCAGATTGCTTTGCACAACTTTTGTCCTTTTAATATCATCATTTGAAAAGTGCAGTTTATATTAACTTAGTTTATCTTTAATATTGAAATGTTAGATTTTCAGAAACATTTAGATGTGATAAAATTTACAACAGAAAAAAAAAATCTGTAAGCAGGCTATGACATTTGTGCAGCACTGTAGTAGATCTTATGAAGATTTAGTTCTTACGCCTAAACAGATTAACACAGAAAGAGCAGTGCAGTATAGTTATATTGAATGAATAAACAGTGTTTGAATGTCTCACACAAGCTGTTGCACTAAAGGACTGAACCAAGAAATAATCGTAGGAAGACAAAAATCAAGATTACAGCAGCGCAGTATTCTAATTTAGCTCTACTTGTGTTGTCATAGTTACTGGGCAGAGGGAAGGACGTTAGATCCAGGGGTAGCTGAAGCAGGAGGTGGACAGATAAGTTGTGTGATCCGTGTTCCGTTTGACAGGTTTGCTGATCTCTGGTAGTTGTTAGCTGGTGAGAGCTGATAAGCAGGTCAGTCATGGTGAGCTGGATGGAGAAGTTGGAACAGGACTCCAGTGGAATAAGGTGAGTTTTCCAGGTGAATATTGCAGTTATGGTCTGAATAAGGAAGCAAATTTGAGGATCACAGGGAGGCTCTTACTAATGTAAGTTCCAGGTCTATCTACTAAATTGGACAATCTGGCACCAATGAGGAGTCCTGCTGGTCTTCATAGGTTGTTAATTAGTTGGGATGACTGGAAGCAGCTGAGTAAGCAGCACAGTAGGGTTAGTAACAGCCTACGGGAAAATCAGAGGAAAAGAAAAGAGAGAGGAGGGGAAACAGCACAGAAAAACTCTAAACTACCCCAGGATCTTGACACGCACAATTTCAAAAGATGCAATTTTAGAAACAGAACTATACTTACCTGTGACAATACCTAATGTTATTTTTTAACATCGACTCAACAAGAAAACACTATGCCCACAATTAAACATGGCGGAGGGACCATCATCCTCTGGACTTCCTTTTCTTCTAATTGAAATTAATTTTTTGTTTAAGCAGATGAAATTATGAGTAGCTCAAAATTACATTTTGGCAGAAAATCTTCAGATGTCAGAAAGCTAAAGATGGGGTTTGTATCACAGCATGATCGTTAACACCACAACACACATCCAGTTAACCCCAAAAATAATGACTTCACCGAGAGAAAATCTAATCTCATTATTGACTGAGGCTGCTTTAGGTTTAAAGCATTCAACTTTCCGCTGGTAAAGTCTTTCAGCATGCTATGTTTAAAAGGTTGTGGTGACATCTCTTGTCCACAGCCCTCTTTAACTGAACCCATAAAATCTCTGTCCGATTTTGTTCAACAGTCTTGCTAGGAGCTTTCAGACCTTTAAGGTAGCCACACCTATGGAACCAAGTTATTGCAGCTTTTTATTTTTAATATATTATTTCTATCCTATGAGAGCTGTTTTTGTTTGAACTGTGCAGAATATATGTCACACTAGAGGTGGAAAAGTTCCTAAATCTTTTTATTTCTTTAAATTGCACAAACCTTGTATTTCAACGGGAGCATGTACTCTTTCAGATCAACTCTGCATATTATATATCATAATAAATATTGCTCTTGGTATGAAAACGTGGAATTGTCCAACCACCTCAAAAGTAGAAACACATGAATACAGATATTAAAGCAAAAGATCAAAGCAAAGCTCTTTTACCTTGGTTTGCAGGTTGTTTGTCCCATCATGGTTTTCCAAAACCCTTTTAAAAATCTTTCAGATATCTCTAGGGCAGTGTTGCATCCTGGCTACAAAACAGTAACATTAGACTGTGATCACTTTCACATAATTTACTGTCATAACAGAACAACTGAATTTTACACAAAGGACTGTCAAGGGCTGGATTTTAAATCAGGAATGCCTTCCTTCATAAGTTACATACTTTGCTTTTTAAAATCATAATGTGTTTTTGGCTTTAGTTGAAATAGTTTACTTTATTAACTTTGTCTGTACAGTGCATTATCATTTTTAACATCTGTGCATTTTTTTTCCTCCAGTCTTTTGTTCTCCTTAATTATGATGTTTGTTTAAAAAATATTTCTTGCCTTACTGACTGAAAAACATCTTCAAAGCATCACTTTCCCATTAACATGCTTGACTGTGTGGGGCGTGCAAGGAATAAGTATCACAAGTTTTTTTTAATAATAATAGTAGAACTGGTAAACTTACAAAGAGTAAACACAAAGGCGATGGGACGGACATGACACAAACAGACAAACAGCAGAATCAGCATCTAACAAATGAACAAAATTGAAATAAGAAAACAGAAGCATCAATGAAACTCAGAAACCCCCACAGATCATGACATTGCCAAGATTTTCACAGCAAGTCTTCAAGAATCAATTAATCTCTTCATGAAAGGAGACCAATCAATGTTTGTTTGACGCATTTGTCGCATCTTTATCCTTTTAAATGGCCTTGGTAGTCCTTCGAAAACCTTTGGAAAAAGGAAGAAAATGGCACCTAAAAGAGCTTGGGCAGCTTTGCACAAAAGTGTTTAGCAGCACATAAAATGGAAACAATATTTATAAAAAATCTGATGCATCCACACAAGGTGAACACAGTCACTGCAAGGCCAGCAACTGGTTCACTAATGCCCATTATATAGGTAGTTATGCTGCAATATGGAAAACCTGATTTCAAACACAGGAAAAATTCATTGTCATGCATGAAATGGTAAAAACTAAAATAATATTCAAATTCATTCAAATTCAGATAGTATGGTTGATTTACGTGCATCTCCCTTTTAATTTTAGGTTTAATATTCAAATAAATAGAGACTCACCAAGAGAGAGAGTGAGAGTGGGAAGCAGCTGCAGCAGCGACAACAGCTGGATTAAAGAGTCAGTCACATCCACATGCACCTGTAGGATAGGGATGCTGCCTGAGCTCTGATCAAAGGAGGTTTGTTCTTCTCTCCAAGTTCACCTCGGAGTTACAGACACTTTTTTAAAGCGATGGCAGCAGCCTCGACAAACTCGGGACAGGGTTCCTCCAAAATTACTCCCGAAGTGCTGCAGGAGATGCTTCAGTTCTACAACCTGAGCCGCCAGGAGTTCATCAACACTTACAACATCCAGCCGCTCGTCTACATCCCCGAGCTGCCGTACAGCGCCAAGACCACCTTCGTCATCATGTATGTGTTGATCTTCGTCCTGGCTCTGGCTGGAAACAGTCTGGTCATCTACATAGTTCTGAAGAAGCGGGCGATCCAGACAGCCACGGATATCTTCATCTGCTCCCTGGCAGTCAGCGACCTCCTCATCACTTTCTTTTGCATACCTTTCACTTTGTTGCAAAACATCTCGTCTGAATGGTTTGGAGGTAAGTGTCAGTTTTAAGTGACTTGCATTTTGCACTGTTTAGAAAATAAGTCATAAAGTGTGTTTTTCGTGGAAATAAAGATACATTTCAGGTGGTTGTGTGCCTCCGCAGTGGAAAATAAAGATCACCAGTTCTCCTGAACGTGTGAATAAATAAACACAGTTAGGGCGAAGAGGCGGTTCTTGCATTAATGCCGCCCAAGACCAGCCCCTCGTTCCGCTCCTTATGAAATACAGACACATTTCAGTAAATTAGAATAGACTACCAACAAAAAGTTATATTTGTGAAAATAATAAACATCATATATGTTCATTCCACACTGAGGGGTTTATTTTAAGCATTTATTTCTGTAAATTTTGAATATTAAGGTTATGTTATTGCCTATACATGGTAAGACCACCTGAGGGTAAGCAATAAAAGGTCATTACTAAAGCAGCTGGAGCATCCCATAGTGCCACATCCAAACATGTTAACGGAATGTTGAGTTTTAGAAAAGGTGTACAAGCAATGGGGATAACCACATCCTGGACTGGATTGTGACGCAAAGCTCATTCAAGAAGAGGGGAAATTAACAAGGCATGGACTGCAGCTGGAGTGATTGCTTCAATAGCCACCACACACAGATATATCCAGGACATTGGCAGTCACAGTTCTTGTTATGCCACTTGTTAGCCAGATATGTCAAAACGTTTTCAGATTAAAGTACATATTGCATTTCATGTGGAAATGAAGGTCCTAGAGTCTAGAGGAAGAGTGGAGAGACAAAGAATCCAAGTCGCTTTAGGTCCAGTGTGAATTGTCCACAGCTAGTGATGATTTGGGGCGCCATGTCATCTGCTGGTGTTGGACCACTGTTTTCATCAAGTCCAAAGTCAGAGCAGACATCTACCAGGAATTTTTAGAGCACTTCACATTTCCCTCTGGTGATGAGCTTTATGGAGACTCTGATTTAATTTTCCTTGAACTTGGCTTCTGTCCATACTGCCAAAAGTACCAATACTTACTTTAATTACCATGGTAACGCTGTGCTTGATTGGAAGCCAAATTTGTCCGTATGTTCAAGAGGAGGATGAGATACATGCCACACTCTATTGATGCAGGAATTCATCTAAAAGTAGCCTCAACCAAGAGCTCAGTGACAATACTGTACAGTACAGGTGCAGTCATTTTCAGTAAATTAGAATATGTGTTCCAATAAAACTCCTTTTTAGATTAAAAGTAGCTTTTGAAAATAACAACCTTAGGTATACTTACTATTCATTAAGTCCACATTTCTGTATTAAACATGTTTTTATTGGTTTGGTATAATATTTTAGTCTTAAATGTTGTGTTTTCATTGGCTGTAAGCGGACAATCGTTATAATTAACTTAAATAAATGGTTGAAAACATCAGTCTGTGAGTAATAGAAATGTGGGTTGCAAGAGTTGCAGAAATAAATTATAATTTTTTTAATAATATTCAAATTTATTAATGTCCGCCTTTCAGTAGGCTGACATTTCTGCCTTAATCCTTATTTTGGGTCTTCTGTAATACAATTTTTCAGGAAATCAATAAAATAAACTGAAATAAAATGTGTGAATAACTGTGTGGATTGAATCACAGAAAAACATTTATTTACCATGCACATAGGAAACTGTCAGGCCACAAGCCATGTTATTCATTCAACCCTTTACTGCCTGAGTTTATTTACAAGTATTATATATATATAGATAGATAGATAGATAGATAGATAGATAGATAGATAGATAGATAGATAGATAGATAGATAGATAGATAGATAGATAGATAGATAGATCAGAATCAGAATCAGCTTTATTGCCAAGTTTGTACATACAAACAAGGAATTTGACTCCGGTACACTTTGCTCTTTGGTTTTGTTTTTGCACTACAGAATATACATATTTACAATGTAAAAATTACACATTTTAAAATAAAAAGGTGCATTTGCAACATCTGTATGCTGTTTTTTTGTATTTTATTGAATGTTCAACAGAGAAACAGCCGGGAAGAAACTGTCTCTGTGGCGGCTGGTTTTTTGTGAACAGCGCTCTGTAGCGTCGGCCTGAAGGCAGAACTCTAAATTTTTGTGCGGGGTGTGGGGGGTCTGCAGAGATTTTAGCAGCTTTTTTCTGACCCTAGACCTGTATAAGTCTTGGGGGGGGAAGGTCAGCCCTGATGATTCTCTCTGCCCCCTGATTGTTCGTTGCAGTCTGGACTTCCTGTTTTGTGGATGAACCAAAACCCACTGAGATGGATGAAGACAGGACAGACTGAATGATGGCAGTGTAAAGATGACCAGCAGCTCCTGTGGAAGGTTGTACTTCTTAAATTGCCTCAGGAAGTACAGTTCCTGCTGGGCCTTTTTCGAACAGTGTCTATATGTGAAGACCATCTCAGGTCCTCAGAGTGGGTGGTTCCTAGAACCTGAAGTGATCCACAGCCCACCGGTTTTTGGATGGGGGAGGGGGGGGGTTTTGGAGGTGGTGTTTTCCGAAGTCCACTACCATCTCCACAGTCTTAGTGGGGTTTTTTCCAGGCAATTCTGACTACACCAGTGTACCAGCCGATCCACCTCCTGTCTGTATGCAGACTCATCACCGTCCTGGATCAGTCCAATGACAGTGGGTTCGTCTGCAAAATTTCAGGAGTTTTCACGGACGAGTCTGCTGGGTGCAGTCATTTGTGTACAGGGAGAAGAGGAGTGGGATAGAACACACCCCTGGGGGCACCAGTTTCTATTGATCTGGTTCGGGAGAAGATGCTCCCCCAGTCTCACCTGCTGCTGTCGGTCCGTCAGGAAGCTGTTGATCCACTGACAGTGGAGGCTGGACGTTGAGCTGGGTGAGCTTCTGGTGGAGGATGTCTGGTATGATGGGGTGAAGGCCGAGCTGAAGTTAAAAAACGGTCCCGGCATAGGTCCCGGGGGTCGAGGTGTTGCAGGATGAAGTGTAGACCTAAGTTAACAGCATCATCTGCTGACCTGTTTGCTCGGTACGCAAACTGCAGGGCGTCCGTAGAGGCCTGTGATGTTTTTCAGGTGCTTTCAACACCAGCCGCTCAAAGGATTTCATGACCACAGACATCAGGGCTACAGGCCTGTAGTCATTTAATCCTAGGATGGTGGGTTTTCTTGGGCACTGGGATGATGGTGGATCGTTTGGAAGCAGGAGGGGACCTCACACTTCTCCAGTTGACTTTTTGAAGATCCGGGTGAAGGATTGGAGCGAGTTGATTTGCACAGGCTTTCAGGCATGATGGGGAGACTTTTATCAGGTCCTCCAGCTTTCTTTGTTTTCATGCGCTGAAAGAGCCTGTTTACATCTTCCTCAGAGATCTTTAGTGCAGGCAGAGGATCTGAAGGTAGGGGGTTGGTTGCTTTGCTGGTCGAACCTGTTCCTGAATGGATGTGGAGGAGTTGGTTTGAGGTGTGAATGGCTTCTTGTCATGTCTGCAGTAGAAGCCATTCAGACGGTTGGCCAGGCGAGGACGTTTGTTCAGGAAGGGTGGGGGGGCTTCTGTAGGCAGTCAGGTTTCTCAGACCAGTCCATACAGCCGAAGTGTCACCAGTAGAAAGGCTGTTTTTCCAGCTTGTCACTATAGCTTCTCTTGGCTGCTTTGATCTCCTTTGTAAGTCTGTTCCTGGCCTGTCTGTACCCGCCCAATCTCCACTGCTGTGAGCTTCTTCCTTGTCCCTGCGCAGGTTCTGAGATGTGGAGTGAACCATGGCTTGTTGTTCCCAAAGGTGCAGAAGGTCTTGGTCTGCACACACATGTTCTCACAGAAACTGATGTATGATGTCACCACATCAGTTAGTTCGTTTAAATCAGTGGCTGAGGTTTCAAAAACAGTCCAGTCTGTGCATTCAAAGCAGGCCTGTAGCATCTGCTTCGATTCCTCAGTCCACTTTTTAACAGTGTGAACCGTAGGTTTGGAAGCTCTTAGTTTCTGTCTGTAAGTTGGGATGAGGTGGATAAGGCAATGATCCGAGAAACCCAGAGCAGCCCTGGTAACAGCATGGTATGAGTAGATAGATAGATAGATAGATAGATAGATAGATAGATAGATAGATAGATAGATAGATAGATAGATAGATAGATAGATAGATAGATAGATAGATAGATAGATAGATAGATAGATAGATAGATAGAGATATATACACACATCTGGCAAAACACCAACCACTAGTTGGTGGCAAAATGCTTCCATCATGATTAGCTGATGTTTAGAATATGCATCAGCAGGGACTAATTGTATCAAACGCCACCTTGGCTTATGCTGGTTTAAGGTGAAGTCGCAACCCTAGTCAGTTTTTAACCATGGGGTTAAAAAAGCCACTGAATACAAAGAACTGCTTCAGATGCTGAATAATTAGAGCCACCAACTCAGTGTATGATTCAGAAAATACTTCAAAGTAAACTATGTTGTCCAGCATGTAAACGCAACAATGACGCCTTCAAGGCATGAATCCTTATGGCAAAATCTAAGCCACAGCTGGAGCCAATACACTAGAATAATAAATAAGCCCTTGAGTCGTCCTTAAAGGTGAACGACAGAAAATGGTAAAAGAAGGGGCATACCAGTTTAAATCAGAAGCATGTGAGAATATGAGAACTGAACTACCTCTGGCTGTAACTGCCCAGCTGATCAAATGTTTGCCCCACAAAATAATAAAATAATAAGATACTTTTACAAACTTGGCCTCAATCCTGCTTCTTTTTATAACTGGACTAATGCAAACGGGGCTACGCTTGCAAAAAGATAACCCTCTTGGTATTATTAGAAACAGTATTCTGATGTCTCTTCTGATGTCAAATGTTGGACACAACATAGATTCCTCATGCACTTTTAGATTGTATGGACAGTTTATTATATCTAAAACAACTATAAAAATAATTTTCATTTCTCTGTACATATAGTGCCTGACAAAAGCATTCAAACCCATATCATATTATTTCCACAAACAGACCACCACAAAATAGCTTATAATTTTGAAGTGGATTGAAGTTTGTCAGACAACATCAGCGAACAAACGTAATGTAGACCAAGGAACACAGAAGACAGGCCAGGGATAAACCTGTGCAGAAGTTTAAAGCAGGGTTAAGGTATAAAACCATTTAACAGGTCCCGAAGATCTCACAGAGCTTGGTTTAATCTATCATCTGTAGATGGAAAGGTCAAGGTCATCCACCCAAACTGACAAGCTGGGCAAAGCGAGCATTAATTAGATAAGCAGTCAAGAGATAAATATCTAAATCTGGAGGAGCTGCAGCGATCCACAGCATGGGTGGGAGACAGGTCAACAGGAAAATTAGTTCTGCACCCCACAAATCTGACCTTTATGGATCATTGGCAAGAAGGAGGCAATTTTGGACAGAAATAAAGTCCTGTTTGCTTTTTGCAGCACACATGTGGAAGAAGGTACTCGGTTAGATGAGACCAAAATTGAACTTTGTGGCCTACATGCAAAATACTCTGGGTGATGGAACGCTACACTGAAGTTCACCCTGAACACACCTTTCCACAGTTTAACACAGTGATGGCAGCATCATGCAGTAGAAATTATTAAGGAGGGCCAGGGTAGCTGATCAGAGTTGATAGGAAGATGGATGGAGCTTAAAATGTGCAAGTCCTGAAAGAAAACTTGTTAGAGCGTGGTCAGGAAGTTGAGCTTCCAGCAGGAACACCACCCCTAAATGTCAGCTACAACAAAATGGTTTAGATCAAAGCATATTCATGTGTTGACTACACATCTAAATCTTGAAAGTAATGCTCACTGATGCTGTTTATTCAGTCTGACTGAACTTGAGCTATTTTATAAGGACAAATCTGCAAAACTGCCAGAATGTAGATTTGCAAAACTGATGTGAACAAAGACTAAAAGACAAGGCAATTTTACAAAGCATAGACTCAGATTTAAAAACTGTATATCATTTTCTTTACACTTCAAAATTATGTGGTAAAATTATCTCAGAGTTAATGAGGGCCTATGTCACATGAAAAACTGTTTTCACACGCACAGACAACATCTTTTTTCTTTATTTAGGTAAATACACCAGTGCAATTAATTCACCAGTCAGCCAAGCTGACCAAGGTTTAGCTGCTTTCAAGATTTTAAAAATAGTGCATAGAGCTCTGACTGAATTGGACCTAGAATATGTGGTTTACATCCACCTCTACATCAGTGTACATTAGAAAAATTAAACTTGTTAGAATGAAATGAAATGTTTATGTGAGTATGTTGTTGTGGTTTAACATATTTTGTTGGATTTTTAAAGGCAAAAACATTTCATCAAGATTTCATGTTGGGGGCAACTTGAGCTGTGGTGACATCAGCAAATGACAGTCTTCTTCCTTGTCCATTCACTCTTTAAACAAGGTTGCAGTAAGCAAATATGTACTGAATGATATTAAAGTTTTTCCTTTTTATACTATGACTTATAAGGCCTTATTATGTGCTCTTAATTTTATTTACAGCTTCTTAAACTGTTCAGAGAGCTGATCTCATCCTTTCTGAATCAGTGCTAGTTATATGCTTTATATAAGGAAAATATTGTGTTTTCAGCAATAATTTTCAGCAATAATGCAACAAGCAGCCGTCCTTGAATGTACTGCAGCAGGACCATGGATATTTCGATGAGGTGAACCTCGGCCCAACATGATAGTGCCAGCACCATGTTTCACCATGAGGATGGTGTGTTAAGTATGATGTGCAGTCTTCCACTACACAAAGTTTTTCATGTGTCGGTCCAAAGCTGAATTGGGGTCTCATCTGATCAAAGAACTTAATTCCATGTTAGCCTGGCATGGCTACTTACAATGCCCTAAATCATTGGTTCTTAATACTAGTCCTCAGGGCCAACTGTCCTTAATGTTTTTGATGCATCTTTGCTCCAGTACACCTGAGACAAATTATTGCATTACCTCCTTAACCTGCCATTAAGTGCTACAGAAGCTTGTCAATCACCCATTTATTTAAGTCAGGTGTGTGTCAGCAGGAAAAAGCACCTAAAACATGCAGGAAAATTGGACCTGAGTTAATCTCTTGTTTTAGGTCTCCTTTCTTTGCTGGTTAAAAGCTTTACATTGGGAAAATAATTGTGTTTTTAACAGTGTGACCAACAAAGACGCAGCTAGCAGAAGTCATGCAGCGTATCACATTAAGACCACAGAGACTGTGACACAGTGTCTTTTCCCATAAAAAGTTCAGGGGGCATCAGGGTAAAGTCTATACATCGTACATGTATACGATGTATACATGTATACATTATCCGTGAAATCTGTCCATTCACTGTGCTGTCTAGCCAGAGATGGTTGCCATGCCTCCTCAAGCTGTGCTGTGGGGAGAGATGACGGGGTTGCTGTTGTTTCCTGTCACAGACCCCACATCCTTACTGTTCTTTATTAACGTCTGCTGCTTTTATGGACCTTATCCGTTTCACCCCTCTTTGCTTTTGCTCCAGGGGTTCTCGTTTGCAAGACGGTCCCTTTTGTGCAGACCACAGCCATAGTGACAGGCATCCTCACAATGACCTGCATCGCCATCGAAAGATACCAGGGCATTGTCTTCCCTCTGAAAATGAGGCATCAGTACTCATCCAGACGAGCATACAAGATGTTAGGTATTACATTTCACTTGAAAGTTCACTTAGTTGTGTTGGTTACCTTTAATACACCTCTGTTTGCACATTTGTGAACTATGTAGGATTTTCAACATGCTCAAACACAGGCTCATATAATTTTCAGAGTTAGAGCTTTTATCTTCGAGAAAAATGAATGAAACAAAACACATCAACCTGAGCTGGAAGATTCTAAAGTGAAAATAACATTTCTTAGAAGTATTTCAGTTTTGTTTGATACACTTTTAATATGAACAGAAGAGACAATCAAAGGAATAATGCAATAATGGGTTAGTGAAGCTGACATTTTTGGAACAAAGATCAAAGAAATATTAGGTAATCTGCCTGACAGCTTGTGAATTAGGTTTTTACATTTATATGGAAGCAGCTGTATTTTCAATTATTTGGCAATGGAAGAGCTGCTTCTTTGCATAACATTGTTCTTTTTTTTGCGTGACTCCTACAGGGCTTGTATGGATTGCCTCGGTGATTGTGGGTTCACCGATGCTATTTGTGCAACAACTAGAGGTAAGTGTCCTTCATAGCACCCCACTGCTAAACAATGTTCTTTAGCTTCTCTTAGCTGTGACTATACTGGATAATTACATTCTTTATGAAGGTCTTATAGGTCTCTGTCAAGCAAGCAATTTATTTAGAAGAGAACTTAATAACGGTAGTCAGTAAAAGTGAATATCTGGATCGGTATCTCCATCTGCTCACACCAACTGTCCTGAGTGCAAAAAAACTTTTTACTACATGTGCAAACATTAAGAACTAAGACGTTTTTCTTCTGATTGGAAGTGAGGTAGGCATCTCTGGAAAGATAATAAAAAAAATGTAAAAAGAGTATCAATTTTGATTAGAGTGATAGCAAAGAGGCCTTCCAACATCAAAGACTCGGAGCTCATCACCAAAGATAAATTGAGACAATAGCTGTGGGAACATTCTGGTCAGCAGTTATGGGAAGAGTTTGATTACTAAACTGTCAATAAAAGATTTTTCATTGATTATTGAGATATAAATAATTTTTGACATGCACATTTTAATAAAAAATAAATAAAAACAGAGTCGTTATTGAAAAATAATGAAATATTAATTATTAATTGTACATACACTTAATAAAAACATACAACACACCTTTTTGTCTCACTGGCATTAAATCGAACTAGTCCAAGCAGCCTCCAGCCATCACACTGCCACCACCATGTTTGACTGTCAGTATGATGTTCTGCTGTGTTAGACGTAATAAGAAACACACCTTCCAAAGTGTTTTAGTTTTGTCTTGTCTGCCCACTAAACATTTTCCGAAAAGTCTTGGGATCATCAAGTTTAGAAAGACCTTTGTTTTCTTATTGGATGCTGTAATATTTCTTTTATTTATCGTTGAGCCAGGAACACTGACTTTAACTCAGGCAAGTGAGGTCTGTCATTCTTTAAATGTTTTTCTGGTCTCTTTTGTGACATCCTGGATTTTCTTGCGGATTATCCTTCATTATCTTGTGAAAAATGTCTTTCACTGTGGTTCACTGCATCACAAAGCCTTAGAAATGGTTTTGTGACCCTCTCCAGACTGATATCAATGACTGTGTTTCTCATTTGACCTTGAATTTCTTTAAATAAGTTGATGTGTTTTTTTTTTTTTTTATCTTTTAACCTACTTAATGTAGTCATGTAGGTTCTATTTAAGTGTTTTCTTGATTCTACAGTAGTAATCAGGCCTTGTTGTGGCTGGTGTTGACCTCAGCTTTCTCCAAAAATGGCTAATTACACTTATTTCACCATGTACTAGAGGGGTAATTAGTTTTTGTCTTAGGGCCAGGTTGGTTTGAATAGCTCTTTTCTTAATAAATTACATCATAATTTGAAAACTGCTTAGTGAGTATACTTCGTCTGATATTATATAAGTTAGTTTGATGACCTAAAACATTTAAGTACCAAATATAGAATAAAAATAAAGGTAAATAGTTTGTTTTTTACAGAATTGTGGTTAATGATTCGACTATTAAAATTAATTGGTTTAAATTGTGGGAAATGATGCTGCTTGAGTTTGTCTTTTACTTCAAACTAAAGTGCTAAAATTTTCTGAAAATAAATACTCTTGTCAAACTTGTACTACCGAAAGTTATGGTATGAAAGATAAGTGAGATCTCAGTAATAAGACAATTAAAAATTTTTAGCCATTCATATCTTGATGTTTTGGTTGAGGGCAAGTAAATGCTTATAAAGCATTTTCCAAATTTTTCACCTTCTGACTCACAAAATCACACTGGCAGGATGTTTAATCCCAGGGTTTGCTGGTTGAAGCACACAAACATTGCTTTGGTAATTTCTGGAGATTATTTAATGATATAGTATATAAACTCTCATGCACTACACTGAGGTCCTTACCTATACTTTTCTAACGTTGGAAAACCATCCAGCACAAAATATGCAAAGCACCAGTAAATTAAAAACCTTCCTTTTAGTTTAACTTCATTGCAATAGTCTGGTACAACTTGCTAGCAAATCATTCGTATCCCCTGCTCAAATCTCCTATAAGACCCTGACGTGCTCAAACTCTTTCTGTTCGGACAGTTGAGTGTGTTTGTGATGGACTGGTGAACTGTCCAGGGTGTACCCCACCTACTGCCCAATGGTACTGCTGGAGATAGGAACCAGCTCCCCACTACCCTGAAAGCTAGGATAAGCTAGTGTACACAATAGATGGATTAATGGATGTTCAGACAGTTTTTCATCTAAGGGCAGACAAACTACTTTTTCAGCTTAAAACCTTGGACTTGAGCCTGAATTTCTTTTCAGTCAGTTTACACTCACTGAGAATTTCTCGAGTGGATGTCGGAGATTGCAGCTCAACCAAGCCAGAAAGAACGCTTCACATATATAGAGCAACGTTATCCTCATGCTGAAATGGACATCTTAGCTGTGCCCAGAGACGTTGGCAACACAATCTCTAAAGTTTTACCAAAGCACTTAAAGAAATTGTCACTGGGACAGGCTCTGAAATGCAATAACCTTAAAAACAACAACGGTTCTGTAAGTCTCTTGCTGGGTGGTGCTGCTGATGGCTGAAAATTGCTTTGTGACTTCTTTTATAGTGAAGACAAAAAGTTAACACTGAGTTAATTTAATTGACATGCACGAGGAAGCTTCTGCTTGAATTTGTATGAATCCTTACTCTCTGCTAAACATTTGATCTGCAATACCTTACAAAAATATTCATAGTTCATACTTTTTTCATGTTTGTCACTTTACAACAAACCTTAGTGTATCATGTATGATAGACCAATACAAAGAAGTGTATGTTTTTTTCTCCAAATACAAATCTGAAGAGTGCCATTCATTAATCATTATCCTCCTTTACTCTGATACACCTAAATAAAAAGAAGTGCTGCCAGTGACATATAAATGGTTAAATCCAAGCTATCAGTTTTAGCTACCTTTTTAGTTGTTGAGCCTCAGTAATGTTTTTGTTCCACGTCCCCAGGTGAAGTATGACTTTCTGTACGATCACTACCATGTGTGCTGTCAGGAGAGTTGGAGTTCACTGACCTACAGGCAGGCGTACACCACCTTCATCATGGTGGCTTTGTTTCTACTTCCTCTGGCAGCTATGCTGTTCCTCTACACACGCATTGCTATTAAGCTGTGGATTCGCAAGAGGGTTGGCGAGGTTTCGGTCCTCAACACCATGAACCACAGGGAGATTGGTAAGATCTCCAGGTGGGTACCACACCATGGGGTACTTCAATTAACAAGATATTTAGTGAAATTTACAACCTGTGAGTACACTTTAGCTTTAGCCATACTGAGATAGGATCACAGTTTTCATCTGCTAGATCAGTCTACAACCTGCAAGCTCTAAAGCTGCAACTCCCTCACTTAGTACATTAAATAATGCCCTCTTTTTTTGTTTTATTCTTTTGTTCTGTGTCGCCATGAAAAAACCTGGTCCAGTGCTGGCCCACCTGGTAAATTTGGTCTAGAACCACCACTGGTTAACAGTAATGATGAGCATACGGATGTTCTGAGAGAACATTTTGGGCATAAAATGCTATTATTTTAAGCAATAGAAACTTTTTTTGCATGTTGTTTGTAACTCCCCTACTTTTTAAGCAGTTTTTATTTTCAGTTACAATAGATGCAGTACATAGCGATGAGTATAAGTTTTTACCAAGATGGTTAATAATAATGACAACTTGTCACTGATGCTCACCATGCAGACATTGATTTTAAAAAGCTTTTATTGAGAGGCCCAAAATGAATAAAGAATAGGAGAATATAGGTGCTGAGACTTTAATGGTTTTCTTCAACAAAATACTCCTTAGACTTTGACCTCCTTATCTTCTCTTTAGTAAAAATGAGGTGACTTCTGTTTTCTATGTGGACAAACCACTGGCCTTCAAACACTAATGAGGATTATACAATACAATAATGTCTTATTACTGAATATTTGACTAATATGAGTTTTAAATGAATCGCAATGCTTGACAAATACTAGAAGAATCTAAATAGGAAAGTCCACATGTTCTTTGACCACAGCTAAGGTTCTGTAGAGTAGAAGCGGTAAAAGTATGTGTGTCGCTGGCTGTTGGTGCACTTTTATTAAAAAATAAGAACAGCATGTGCTTTTCTGTTTACTCTTATATGATAATTTGTCATTTTACAGGAAAAAGAAAAGAGCTGTTAAAATGATGGTCACGATTGTCCTGCTTTTCACCATTTGCTGGGCGCCTTTCCACACAGTCCACATGCTATTTGAGTACAGTAAGTATAGTTTAATGCACTTCTTACGGTGAAAGCATTAGCATTTCTTAAATGCCTTAAGGTTAAATAACAAAGTTTACCTTAGTACATAATGACAGCAGTTTTCAAAAGATGATGGTATTTATTAGGGAAAAAAGCTATCCAACAAAACCAAGTCCTATTTAAAAGCCCATGAACCTAATAACTGACTGGCAACAACAACTTAAATCAAGTGTTCCTTTGTCTTTGACAGCGCTGTGGAGGAATTTTTGGCTGCTCATTGGAGGGTTTTCTAGTGTGAACTGACTGTTTGAGGTCATGCAAAGCATCACAATCAGAGTCCAGACTTTGACTAGGCCACTCCAAAAGAATGTTTTTATTTCTTATTTATTGAGCCATTTAGGGGTTGACATACTGGTGCTCTTCATATCTTTGACTTCTGTATAACACAAGTGTGCTTATGTCACAAACTGATAACTGGGCCATCTCCTCCAGAAAGTTGAGAAAATAATTCATTGTTATACAATTACAGCAAGTCCTTCATGTCCTGCAGTAGCAAAGGAGCCCAAACCCACTACACAACCACCACCATGTTTTTACTATCAGTATAATATTTTGCTCTAAAATGCTGTTTCACGTCAGATGTAATGGGACCTCATCTTTCAAAATGTCCCTCTTTTGTCCCATCAGTCTACTGAATATTTTCCCAATACCTTGGGGATCATCAAGATGTTTTGGGGAAAATGTATTTTGTGTCCTTCTGTATGAGTTGTCATTATGCTCTTGGAGTAATTATGGTTGTTCCCACTCCTGGGAAAGTTCGCCTGTGCTCCATTTGTGGATAACAGCTCTCACTGTCCCAAAGCCTTAGAAATGGAGGTGAAATTAAATAATTTTTTAATGGTACTTGAGCTGATTTTGCAGTTCAAAGTTCAGATCTGGAATGTTCTGATCACTAGAGTTGTTAAATCCCCTATTTCTATTTTTATATTTAATCTCTTTTAAGATGGCAGACATTTGTGTTCATTACCTTTGCTCTTATTAGCCAATAACTCAACTAATAAGTCAGAACTTAGAATACACTTAATGAAAGTCTCCGTACAACAATTACATTTAAATTAACTTGCTTGTATGTATGTAATTTTCTAGATGATCTGGAGAAGAAGTATGACGGTGTCACCCTGAACATGATCATCGCCATTGTTCAGGCCATTGGCTTCTTTAACAGTTTTAACAATCCAATTGTTTATGCCTTCATGAACGAAAACTTCAAGAAGAGCTGCATCTCCACCCTCTCATACTGCCTCCGTAAACCGAACCACCAGGGTGCCGCCACAGTGGCTCCGAGACTGAGTGTTCAGTTCATCAAACCCCAAAGCAGAGAAGCCTTCATGAATGCAGACGGAGGCAACTGTTCGGAGCAGCGCTCTGCAGAGAACAGCGCTTCATGCTCATCGCACAGAGAGAGCCCCCTGGGAAATATTGGAGAGAAAATTTCAACCATCCAAACTGAGCTCCCTCCGAACAGCTCCTCTCAAGTCAAATAAGATGTTAAGATGCTTTCACTTTGGGAATCTGCCGTTTTTAATCATCTGCTGCCAGAGGATAACAGCAGCTTTGAGAGTGTGACAAATACAAGAACTTAACGCTCCACCGCTTTTCTGCAGTGTTTAAAGCAGTCAGGAGAACAGCAGGAAGAATATCAGGGTTTATTAAATAGAACGAAGGAATTTTACTGTAAATAGACACAGCAACAGAAACAGTGCTGAGACACTGAGATAACAGTTTGTGATTGAAATTGAGAATTTATTTGTGCTTTAAATGGAATCTAAAACTTCAGCCATGTTCACTGAGCATTTAATGTTTCATACTAAATGAGCCCCAACTACAGTACTTACTGTGGTTTTCTGCTGTAGCAGCTGCTATTTAGAAATGTTAACGAAGGAGACTGTAGAATCTTGCTTTTAGCACCAAACAGTGACTGCTCTTCTGCCTCTACCTTTAAGTTTGTTTTGTTTAACATGCATAAACTCATTTCACTTCATGCTAATTGTGCACTTTATTGCTAGAATGAGAAAACTGTTAGCAGAGATTTAATAATAAAATAGCTGAAAGTAATTAGCATGTACATTTGAAGTGAATTTACTTTTTAAAATCAGGTTAACATAAATTGCTACACAGGACTGCAATGTAACTTATTTAAGGCCGAACTCAGTGACAAGACTTTGATTCCCATGTAGCTTTATGTGCCAAAATGTTTTTTCAAACTTTTATGAATAGCAGAGGCTACCTGCAGAAGATAGTTGGAAAACAGCACGTCTGTCTTAGAGATATTATGTCCCATTTTGGATTAAAGGGTGTTTTTTGTTAAGTGCATGTGATTGCAGATGCATCTCTAGAAATTGGAATATCATCAAAAGGTAAATTTAGTTCAGTAATTAACAATGAAAAGTAAACCTCTATAAAACATAGATTTAGTAAACACAGACAAATTCTGATGATTATGACTTACAGTTAATAAAAATTCAAAATTCAGTTTCTCAGAAAACTTGAATATTACACCAACCACAACAAAGATTTTAACACAGAATAGTCAGCCTAATAAAAAGTATGTCCATGTACTGTACAGTTTAAGTATTCAATACTTGGTCGAAACTCCTTTTGCATGAATGACCCAAACTATGTTGTGTGGCACAGGGGCAACCTGCGACCCTGCTGATTTGTTAAGGAAGCCCACTTGCCCTCAGCTCTGTTGAGTCTGGTGTAACATCTTCTTCCACACAATATTCTATACCTTCTCTATGGCTTTTGGCCAGATCAGTTTTTCTGTCCAGTCAAGCAGTGTTATTATGGTCTTTCAAGCAGGTTTAAGTGCTTCTGGTTGTGTGGACAGGTGCAAAGTCCTGCTGGAAAAAGAAATCAGCATCCCAATAAAGCTCATCAGCAAAGGGAAGGCTGAACTGTTTTAACATTTCCTGGTAGACAGCTGTGCTGACTTTGGACTTGATAAAACAAGAGTTTTTTACTAGTTTTTCTTTCCACAAACTTTCTATTAACATGCTTGGATACAGCACTGTGAGTAGCATGCTTCTTGAACAATGACCATTTGAGACTTATTCTCCTTATTGACGGGTGTCGATGAGTGTCTGCTGGACTACTCCCATTGATAGTGTAGACAACAACATGACCATAACTTAACTGTTCTGTATCAAAATCCCTTTTTATTTATCGTATGTAATATTCATATCACTAAAAGATATTTTGGTTTATAACTAGAGGCAAGCGATTTTCATCAAACTTAACAGAAAAACACTTGAGCTTTATCACTCTGTGTGGACTTAATCTATATGAGTTCAATTTTTCTATTTATTTACTTAATGATAATAAAGTGATGCACATTGCATAATGGGAACATTTCTGAAAAATTTACATGAAACATTTCTTTATGTTGAACAGTTTACGCAAAATGATCATGTCAGGAAGAATAACAGCTTTTTTTTGAGAACAGGGGACTTAAATTTCATCTAACAGTCTACTGATGTTTAGCAACTCAAATCTCTGAGGAAAAACATGGGAGACGACTGGTCACAGATGCCTTTTGTATTGAGATTATTATTATTATTATTGTTATGATTAAAATAACTAGGTTAGTCTTCAAGAAAACTATGATTTACTGTGCAATTTTCAACAGGTGCTGAACAGTTTTAGAGGAAATTGCTGTTAATTGACAGATGGGTGACAAATCCAAAAAGAAAACAGAACCCTTAAATCCAGCAACATAATTATCCAATGGTGGTGTTGGTGGTTTAAGGGTTGGTGCAGTTTTCTTGTATGGGTTAAGTCACTTTGGAGGTTGATTACAAAAATGAAGATCTTTAAATTGCTATCAAGCCCTTCTACCATGAGGGGAGAGTTCTCTTTAAAAATGGCAATTGCTGACTACAGAGCAAAGGTGGCAGTAACCTGTACAAAAAATATATTTATTGAAATGCTTTCAATTCAGATGGGCACTTACATTAGATTTTGAACAGATTCAAGGCCACTTTAGATAATCTTTTTTTGGAAAAATCATACCTTATCCATTTGTAATAATCCCTGTGATTTAGTGAAGAAAAGTCAAGAGGTAGTGCCCCATATCGTATGTTTTAATATGCTTTTTCTAGTAATTTGCCGGTTAAATGTTAATTGAGATTTACTTTTGAATTTCTAATTTTTTACTGCAGACCTATTGCTGTGTTACTTTTGATAGATTTAAACTTAACACCCCATTAAATTTATAGCATTTTATCAGTAAAACCACAAACTTTGCATTTTCCACAAACCGTGCATTTTGTTAGTGTTTTATGTGATAGACCAACACAAAGGAAAACTGATTTGTGCAATGAAAAAAAACCTGAAAGTGTGGCGTGTATTTAAATTTATCATATTGTGAGTCCATACTTTGTGGAACGTTTCACTGCAATTACAACTACAAGTCTTTCTAAATTCCATCGTCCCATCAAGTCCGACCAACATCGAAGAGCATCCCCAAAACATGATGCATGGTGGAACTATCATATTTCACTATGCGTATGCTATGTTCAGGGTGTCGTGCAGTGTTTGTTTTGCACCATCTATAGCGTTTTGCCCAAAAAGTTTAATTTTGGTCCTGTATGACCAGAGCCCCCTGATGTGATTTGTGGAGTGTACAAAAAGTAGGTTTCCTGACAACACACCTGGGGGCTTCTGAAGGCAGCTGGTTGCACTGTATTTTATTTTGGCGTAACAGAGTAAAGAGATTAAAAACGTGCGCTGGATTTTTATTTTTTATTTGTAAAAATAAATGTTAAATACTATGTATCTTGTATGCATTTTGGCTTTATTTGGTGATATCTCCTCATGACAGCTTTGTTTTCATTCCGAGTTTGGTAAAAAGGTTAAAGTCACAGCATTTTGAAATCAATCAGACTTGTACAAGTATTTTTTAAAAATATTTCTTTATGAAGATTCTTTTTTGCAGTCGTGAGACCCGTTCCTGGCTTGTGCTACCCAAATATTGTCCTACACATTACTGACTGTGTAGCGCTATAAACTCAAGTCGCAATCTTGATTGTTTATTGAACTTTGCAATGAAACATGACCAAAACATCTTATCTGACCATTTTTGGCTATTCTCTATAACAACTGTGTTTAATTATTAATATCAGAAACATGAGAATGTATGATGAACAGCTCTGATTTAAAATCATGTGGAAAAAAAAGTAAATATATATATATAGGCTATATATATATATATATATATATAGGCTATATATATATATATATATAGGCTATATATTTTTATATATATATATATAATATTTAAAATATATATACTATATATATATATATAATATATATATATATACATATATATATAATAATATATTATATATATATATATAATATAATAATATATATATAATCAATATATATAATCAATATATATATAATCAATTAAAATCAGGTGAAAAAACTAGGACACCCCTAGTGACAGCCTGGGTGTTTTCTAATATATCTGGACATATTAATATTTAATATCAATTTGAGCAATATAAATATAATTTTAAAACTGCAGACAGGTCCTGAAATTACTACTTCTTATGAGGAATAATTCAGGACACCCCAGCATTTATTTGCACTTGAAATGGCTAAAATTAGAGGATTAGAACATTGTCAAGTAACATTTTAAAGGAGGTATGCCCTGCTTAAACCTCAGACATTAATTCCAGTGCGCTTCTGACTGGTTAACACCAAGAGAGATCGAATGAGCTTTCAAAACAAACCGGTAGCATCTTATGAGTCATCATTCATCTTCCATATCAATTATTCCATAGTATGTCACAGGGGAGCTGGTGCCAATCTCCAGCACTCTACAGGCAAGAGGCAGGGTACACCCTGGACAGGTCGCAAATCCATCGCAGGGCAACACAGAGACATACAGGACAAACAACCATGCACTCATTCACACCTAAGGACAATTTAGAGAGACCAATGAACCTAACAGTCATCTTTTTGAACTGTGGGAGGAAACTGGAGTACCCAGAGAGAACCCACGCATGCACAGGGAGAACATGCAAGCTCTATGCAGAAAGACCCCTGGCTGGGAGTCGAACCCGGGACCTTCTTGCTGCAAGGTAACAGTGCTACCAACTGCACCACCATGCAGCCCATCTTAGGAGTCTGAAAAGGAATATAGAGTGGTCTAAAAAGAATTTAAACTGAACCATTGCACCTTATATAAAATAATCTACAAGTGGGGGACATTCAAAAACATTGCCAGCATGCCCTGGTCTGGTCATCCAAGCAAGTTTACCCCGAGAGAAGACCACAAGACGCTAAAAGAAGTCTCCAAATATCCTAAAATGTCATGACAGGATCTTGCTATTGTTGATATGAAAGATACTGCACAAGTTTAACTCTCATGCTCTCCAAGGAGGAAATTGTTCCTCTCTAAGGAAAACATGAAGCCCAGACTGAAGCATGTCAGAAAAAAAAACCTAGACAAAGACCAGGTCTTCTGGAACAATTTTCTCTGAACAGATTCAGTCAGTCTAAAATTGACACCGGGAGAATGTACATGTCATGGTTTGGGGATCTGTGGTTGCAGGAGCTGGACAGTTCACAATCACTGAATTGACTATGAATTCTGCTGTGTATCAGAGGGTAATTGAGAAAAAGTTGAGACCACCCATAGTAAAATTAAAGCCAAAGCAGAACTGGACTGGCTAGACTGACAATGACTCAAAACATACCAGTCCACCACCAAGGACTGGCTGAGAATTAAGAAAAAAAAAGTAACAGGCTGAGTCAAAGTAGATGTGTCCAGTTTGACTCTGATTAATTAGTAAAAAATAAAGTTTATTTTACATAATTTCCTATTATTTGCCCAAACAGTAAACTATGATATTTTCTTGGGTTTTTTTTACGTACAAATTACTCCTGATTCAGTGCTTCTTCATTAAGCTGTTTCTTTCCAGGATTAAATTGTTTACTTTCTATACAATCATTTTCTTTCCTATAAAATATACTGAGCTCCTTCTCGGGTGCCTCTTGTGATTTTTCTCTGCGTTTCTATGCTGTCCTCTTATTTCCCAGTGGGTCACATCAAATGGTTACTCATACCGAACTTGGTTCTGCTTTAGGTTTCTTTCTGTTATTAAGTGTTTCCACTATCACCACATGCTTGCTCAAGATGAGGGACAGAAAGTCAATCATTTGATGACTTCCTCAGAAAAATTGCTTCTTAAAAATAAGCATTAAACGTTTGACAGCGTTGTGTTATAATCGGGATTCACTTGGAATGCATTTAATGGGATTTGTATCTGGTTACAGTGACCTGCAAACAAATCACAAAATGCTGCATAATTGTAAGGTGGAAGTAATAAGTGGTTTACAAAACATTTTGGAAAGAAATATCTCTACTGTGTCAAGTACTAATTTCTATGCAATTACAGCTACAGGGGTTGGACAATGAAACTGAAACACCTGTCATTTTAGTGTGGGAGGTTTCATGGCTAAATTGGACCAGCCTGGTAGCCAGTCTTCATTGATTGCACATTGCACCAGTAAGAGCAGAGGTTGAAGGTTCAATTAGCAGGGTAAGAGCACAGTTTTGCCAAAATATTGAAATGCACACAACATTATGGGTGACATTCCAGAGTTTCAAAGGGAAAATTGTTGGGCACGTCTTGCTGGCGCATCTGGCCAAGACAGCAAGTCTTTGTGATGTATCAAGACCCACGGTATCCAGGGTAATGTCAGCATACCACCAAAAAACGAACCACATCCAACAGGATTAACTGTGGACGCAAGAGAAAGCTGTCTGAAAGGGATGTTCGGGTGCTAAAACCCGGGATTGTATCCAAAAAAAACATAAAAAAACGGCTCCCAAATCACGGCAGAATTAAATGTGCGAAGATTGGTTTGATGAAATGAAATGAAAAATTGAACATCTCCCATGGCCTGCACAGTCACCAGATCTAAAAATTTTTTGAGCCACTTTGGGGGTTTTGGAGGGTGAGGGCGGAAAATTTTTTCCCCCACCATATCACGTAGTGACCTGGCCCCTATCCTGCAAGAAGAATGGGTTAAAAACCCTCTGACCACTGGGGGCAGGACTTGTATATGTCATTCCCCAAGCGAATTGACGCTCTGTTGGCCGCAAAAGTAGGCCCTACACCATACTAATAAATCATTGTGGTATAAAACCAGGTGTTTCAGTTTCATTGTCCAACCCCTGTATGTCTTTTGGGGTATGTCTCTACAAGCTTTGCACAAATAGTGACAAAAAATTTCCAAGATAGGATTTTTGCTAAGCCTTAACTCTGATTATCAATTGGATTTAGGTGTGGACTTTGACTTGTCTATTCTCACACAAACTATTCTATTGTAGATCAACGATCATCTTGATGGAGGTTGAACCTCCGAAGCTAAATATTTTCAAGCATTAATAGATTTTTTCTAGGGTTGACCTGTATTTAGTTCCAACTCTCTTCACATCAATTCTGAAATGCCTCTCTGTCCTTGCGGAGAAAAAAAAAAAGGATTCAGTTTGACACAGTTGCCACTGACATATCTTGCCATGGGGGCGGTGTGTTCAGGGTGACACGGTGTTTTTTTTAATACATAGGATAAAGTTACATTTTAAGCTTGACTGACCAGATCACACTATTTAAAAAAAAAAAAATTGTGTCCCCTACATGTCTCGTGGCAACTTGCAAATGTAAATTCTTATGGCTTTCTTTCAATAATTGGCTTTTTCTAGCCACTTTTCTTCGAAGTCCTTATTTGTGAAGTTCATGAATTGATTTGAGGTTGATTTGGACCAAATTGGATTCTTTACAATAAAAACAATTATTTCAGCCTATTAGTACATTAAAGTGCCTTGAGATTACATTTGTTGTGAACTCCCGCTATAATAAACTAAATTTGAATAAAAGTTGGAAAAGTCAATATCTTGTATTAATTAGGGTTGCATGTTGATTAAAAAGTTGATGTCAGTTGATGTGATTAGATTGCGACTCAGATCTCAAACAAGCATTAGACTGGTCCATTTTGATAGCCATATTAGCTGAAACTGGAAACATTGAGAAGATGAATGTAAGAAAACACAAGTCTTTAATTATGAAACAGTTTACAACCAGAACAAAAGAAATAAACATTTTTTCATCCCTAACTTTTATAACTATATACTTATTATTAACAGATTCTTCTCCACACAAACAAATAGTTTTCAGTCTGGAAACAAAATGATGAACTGTCAAAAGCTGCAGTGCAAAGATTGGACAATTTCAACAGCGCAAACTGAACCGAGACAAGATACCTTCAGTTTCTTCATGATTAGGGAGGTAAAACTACGAAACCGCAGTTCTAACATTAATAATTCAGAGGCCTGTCTTCCCAGTCTGAGAACATTAGGTTATAATAGAGAAAACATTGTTTAGAATTGTTTTTCTGATTCACCCACAGTTTTATTGCAGATCGAAAATTAAAAAAAATTTCACCATCTGCTTGAAAAACAGCAATCTTACAGTTGTGACAAGGCAGCAACATGATGAGTAACTAAAAAGACAAGACAATCTTATTTTGCGTCAGATCTTCAAAAAGGAAATGGGACTCATAGCAGGCACTTGTATTTTTCTGTCTTGAGAGACTATGAATAACGAAGCTCCAAACTTTCATGCGGTTTTGTTTGTTGCTGCTACGTGAACAGAGGTATATGAAAGTCTGCATTTTCAAAGAGGAGCGGCCTCATGATGGGACTGGGATCCTTTTCAGCCTTGTGTAGGAGTTTAAACAGTCCTGTTCCAATATTCATTGGAATTCCCATAATGATGCACTCCGACACACCTGCAATGAGAAGACAGGAAGCTGTAACACCTAGAGAAGTCACACAAAAAAGGTAAACCACCTGTTATAACTCAAAGTTTACCGCAGACAGTGTCTTTTTGTCCGAAGTAGGCAGCGTCAAAGAGGTGGTCGGCTGTTTTCTCAAATGAGGCCAGCATGAGGACGCTCTCCTTCATTTTGGCTAATCCAAACCTGGTAATTCCCAGGATCTCCCCCTTTTACAGAGAGGGCGAGATGTTAAGTTTAACACTTAACAGGAGACATCCGCTACAACCAGATATGTAGGATTTTATATAACACACAGGATGGAGAGGATAATTGTTAAGTGGAAGGATAAGAGAACAAATTAAGATCTGAAAAGTGTGGAGTGTTTGTATTCAAACCCTCATTAACCTGATTCCCCAAAATAAAATCCTGTGCAGCCAAATACCTTCCGAGGTCACCTAAGTGGTAAATAGTGTCCATACGTGAGTAATTTAATCTAAAAAAAATACAGCTGTTCTGGTAGGGCCTCAGAGGTTTGTTAGAGAACACTGGTGAACAACCAGCATAACAGCTGTTCAATATTTTGATTGTGCAATGTAAAAAGCAAGATTTGAAAAGTGACACTCTTCATCAAATCTGACTGTGGTTCAGCTGTATTTTACTTAGAGGTATTAGAATAAAGAGGACTGAATATTTCAGATTTATATTTTTCAAATTTGTGAAACATGTATAATTTTCCCTCCAATTCACATTTAGGCCCTACTTTCTGTTACGTGGTCACATACAATCCTAATAAAATACATTGAAGGTTGTGGATGTAATGTGTTGGAACATTAAAAAGCTCCAAGGGTGTGAACACTTTTGCCAGGAACCGTGTATTGTTTGTACCTTGTAGGACATGAGGTCTGCCAGAAGCATGACGTGACGTCGATCAATGCTCATGCCGTGGTTCACCATGGTGTACTGAATCTCATTAATGATGGTGGATCTCGCAGCTTCGATACCTAAAGTCTTCTCAACCTAGACAATGAGACATCAAAACATGTTCATGCTGTTTGTTTTCAAAATGAATCGTTTTCTTTTTATGTTTGAGGCTTCCAGTACCATCCCATAAAAAGAATCTGCTTGTTTAATTTTAAACACTCAGCAGAGGTTCCATTATTATATAGAAAAATATATAAAAAACAGACAACTACAACTAGATAACTGGGCTGCCAAACTGCACTGACACGGCTTAATACTCCTCACAGCAGTAAGCATTACTTGGTTGCCTTCGGCTCCCTGCGGGCTATTATTGTCTTTAAATCACAGACGGAGAGCTCAGGTCATGGACAACCTTTGTGTTGTCTGGCAGCAGACAATCATCTGTAATGTGAGACCACTTAGGACAGAGACCCAATGACACGTTGCCCTTTTACAAGTGCCAGTTAAGTATCCTTAATGCTCCTACAAAAGTGTAATAATTAGGATTACATGTAGACATGATTTACATGTAAACATGGTGGTGCAGTTGTAGGTACTGCTGCCTTGCAGCAAGAAGGTCCTAGGTTCAAATCCCAGTCTGGCGTGTTCTCCCCGTGCATGCAAGGGTTTTCCCCAGGTACTCTGACTTCCTCTCTCAGACTAAAAGCATGACTAGTAGGTTATGCTGCATTACATTAACCTCGGACGTCAGAACTGGGAAGTCGGAGTTTACGTCATCTCTAAGTTGTAGCGTTCCAGTTTCCTACTTGTTTTTGTTCGTATTGCCAGCAACTGTAACAGCAGTATTGAAGGGAATTTGTCTCTACATGCTCATCCGGGAGGAGGGAATGCTGCAAGTCACTGACTGGATGCAATCTGCTGGGTTTCCTTAGACAGAAAAACTTTTTATCCAGTTTGAATAAATAACTAACTCTGACTGCACTGTTCAATGGTTAGGATTAATTGGAATGTATGTACCTGACTGTTGTGAAGTGCCTTGAGACGACATGTGTTGTGAATTGGCGCTATATAAATAAACTGAACTGAACTGAATTGAATTTCAGCAGGCCTGCCTCCTCTGCTCAACATTAACTAGTTTTAAAAAGCGTCTATAATCCAACAAAAATCATCTAACATGGCTGTAGATTCGTCATTTGTTTGCATACAAAGGAATAAAAATCTTTAGTAAGCCCCATTACATCTCACTTTTACTGAGGATCTTTTGCTTGGGGAGCAGTTTGATGCTGTTTTCCTTTTATCGGCAGTTTTTCTGTCCAGTAGTGACACTGAAAAAGCCGAGGGGGATCAATTCAAAAGAAGCCCATATTAATGCAAGAGGCCGGGAACAGTTGCAGAGGGCCATAATAAAGCAGCCATAGCAACACAAAATTAGGCGAAGATCGAACTGCTATAATCACTGCTTACCATTATTTATTAGTTTAAAAACCACCAGAAAACACTCTTATTCAAAGCAGCTTTTAATTGGGTTAATATAGAAAAAATGATTGACTAATTGTTATAAACAGGAGCATCTGTTGCGGGGCTCTGACTGGTTTTCATTAAAGCATCTTTGAAAAGGAAATAATGAATCAAACAGTGAGAGTATGTGACTCATTCAGTACAGCAGCTTTTCACTAACTGCGAATGAGACTATGAAATCATCAATTAGCACAAGTTTAAACCTGCATAATGGAGTGTATAAATGTGCTTCAATACAAGAAAAACACCCCTGCAATTTAAAATGCATAATGGATGCAGAATGATAGCTGAAACAACGTCAACATGAATTAACTCTAGACAAAAGTCTATGTGAAGACTCGTACCTCATACGTGTTGTTTGAGGTGGCCCTGCTTCCGTTGACGCCATGCGTGGCCATGACAGCTCTCAGGTTGTCGCCCTCCACCAGGAGTTTGTACTTGTTCTTTCCCTTTTGTTCGTCGATGTGAATGACAGCTCGGGCAACTTCGGGTATTCCCTGAACCACCACCTTCAAGGGCAACACATAGCAAGACTTGGATTTATCCGTAACTAATGACTCTTCATTTACATTTACCTTTAATTTGAGAAAACAGTTGCTTTTCTGTTCTTTCTCATCAGTGCTAAAGATCCTTAATTCTGAAATACAGGTCCATCGCCATAATTTTGTTTAATATCCTTCATTTCTTTCTGTTAATGTTGATGGTTGCAGCTTACAGTTAGTGAATAAAAATATTTCCACAGCAGAACTGTCATGCTATGGCCATAGAATGACCTGCAGAATCATGGGAAAGACGCAAGCAACATATCTGCAGCGATGAAATAACGAAGAAAAGCCCATTTATAAGTGTGAGGGAGATTCACAAGACATGGACTGCGGCTAGAGTCAATGCCTCAAGAGATACCACACAGATGTATCAAGGACATGAGCCACAACTGTCACATTACTTGTAAGACACCAACTTAGCTGTGCTTAGGAGATAATGCCTTGACTGTTGCTCAGTTCAAAGTCTGTTTCATTTAGAATTTAAGGTCTGGAGGAGATCTGGAAGAAGAGTGGAAAAACACAGGACCCAAGCTGCTCGAGGTCCAGTGCGCTGAGGCACCAAAGCTAATTAATGCAGACGAGCTGAAGGCTTCCATCACACCTCAGCAGTACCACAGGCTGATCGCCCGCATGCCACACTGCATTCATGCAGTAATTTAGCAAAGTGAGTCCCGACCGAGAACGGAGTGCAAATACTGTAAAGTACATTGACATACTTTTCAGTAGCATGAAATTTTGAATAAACATTTTTTTTTTGCATTATGTAATATTGACATTTTCTGAGAAACTGAATTCAGTGTTTTCATTAGCTCTGGCCTATAATAATTAAAACAAACAGAACTAAAATGCTAAATCCTCCGTTTGTTGTGAATCTATGAGTTTGAACTGAATTATTAAACGAAACTGTTGAAACTAATTTAGGGAGATGGACCTGTAGACAATTCATAACTACTGGATTAGAGATGCTGCCTATAAATCGTTTTTCAATCTACAAAGAACACATTTGCTGCTTTTAGGTGAAGATAAAGGCTGCCATGAAATCCTCTGGGGCTCCTTATCTTCCTTGAAGCTGGACGGATCAATGGCGGTATCAATTGTCACTTCATAACACGCCCACAGAAGCTTAACATTCCGCTTTTAAAGAAGCGTTTCGTTCCATCCAGTGAATCAGCTTTTTAACATTGTTCTTAAAGCTGGAAACAGCCGCAGGGTGCTCTTTTCATTACTTAAAAGGCTATTCTAAACTATCTAAAAGCAAGCAGTTTGCCTAGAGAGAGCTGAAACTCATAAAAAGGTGAATAATAAAGAATCTAATTTCTGAATTTGTATGTAAAAATACAATTAGATCAGTAGTCATGTGTTCAAATACAAACTAAATCAATTAATGAAAGTAAACACAGAAAAGTTAATATAGTGTTCTCTTAACACTGACAGTTATTTTTACCTTAGGAAGTTCTTCCTTTAAGGACTGCAGCACGTAGTACATCGAGCTCTTGTTATTCTCTCGTGGAGACACACAGACCACCGCTTCGCCATGCACAGCAATGTCTGCGGGTTTCACTCGTAGCTTAGACATGCATATCGAGTACCGCACCGTCTCTGCATTCACCTGGTAGACAAACAAAGCTCTGCTAAATGACCTGCATGACAGCGCCCTGAGGTTTCCTTAGAGCAGTAAGCGTGAAATATGTTTTAGACAGAGCTGTGAAACAGACTTCACCGATGAGTAATTGAACTGTGAAACCAAGAGTCTGCCTACTTAAACTCACTGAAAAATATAATCCTCTGCTAAGAACTTCATTTTATTTCTACAATAATGATGAGGTTAATCCCACTCTGTATTTGTTTGCAACAAGTTATGTTTCCCTGTATGGCTCAGAGACAGATTTCTATTGGCAAAACATTGATTACATAAAGACTATTTGAAACTATCGCCACAAACCTTGATTTCAAGTCTGAAGTCTGACTTAAGTATGATTTGAATTTGAAATTTTATGTAGGTACAACATGTGGGAATCATTATCTCCATTTTAATCGATAACAGAGTATGCAGTGGCATCCATCACTGCATAGATATTTTATTTTTTCCAATGTTTTAATAATGACAACAGGAAAAAAAATAAGTAATCATCAAATTAAAACAAGAAAAGGTTAATCTGACATAAGTATGAGGGTGGGTTTTTCTTTTAATCATCTTTGTCTTTAATTTAAAAGTGGGCAAATGGGCAAAATGCTTTTAAGTGGCTAAAAACCTTTTTAGCTTATTCTAATATGCTGCTCCTTGTATCTGCTTAGGTTATATTGGATATTCAAATTTCTTTGATGATCTCAAACATTTAAGTGTGTCAAAAAAGAAAAATAATCTATTAGGGTGCAAATACATATGCACAGCACAGTAGTGGAAATATGAATTACTGGGTACTGCTGCGAAAGACGAGATGCGTTTCATGAATGAAGTAGGATAAAAGAGGAAAAACGAGCTGTACCTCCAATCGCAGCAGCCTTATTCTCTCCAGAGACAGCTTCACCAGGATGAAGCAGTCATCTGGGAGGAAAACCTCTTCAATGTACTCTGAAATCTGTCGAGGGGCAAAAAGAAATTGTGGATTTAATAAAGTTGGGCACTTGAAATTGTTCATGTCTCACATAGTAAAGCTTTTGTGATCCCTGGTGACCAATTTTTACAGCACAATAGCTCCTGTTTCTGACATTAAGAAAGATTACCTCTCCAAGAAGAGTTTTCTCAATTCTGCCCTTCACCAGCCGGGCAAAGTCAGCGTCGTCTTCTATATCCAAGTGAGCCGTGATTATAGGGGTGCTGAGTGGTGAGCAAAGAACTCTCAGTTTCTTATTTTAAAAAAAACATTATTGTATTTATTACTGTGATACATAATGCCAGAGAACAGCCCGTGTTACTTAATACTCTTTATGAGGTATTAAGCTGTGGACTTGGACAACTTTTCAACATGATCTTCTACAAAAGTTGGGCTGACCCTTTAAAGAACATGCTTCAATTTATTTGAGATGTGGTTATAATTGAAAACCTGCTCCATCTGGCAGCGATAAATGACACATTTCCACAGATGCATCATTTCAAAGAAAGGCAACACCTTTGAAAAAGAACATTCTTTCCACTAAACTGACAAAGGGAAGATATTGAATCCTCTCTGTAATTACTTACCTTATATTCTTGGAGGCATTAATAATTTCTTTGATGCGAGGCACCCCCAGAGTGATATTCATTGACGCCACACCAGCGAAGTGGAAGGTTTTCAGTGTCATTTGAGTGCCTGGCTCGCCGATGCTCTGAGCACAGAGAGCTCCGACGGCTGAACCGGGCTCCATCTGAGCTCTTTACAGAGAAAAAAGTTAGGAATCAGTTTCTCAGCAGACAGAGTGAAATCTGAAACTGCACAAAATTCAGCGTCAGACTGTTAGATTAATGCGGATCATGAGGGAAGGAAATAAGTTGTTATATGCCTTTATGATATTTGTTAATACTTCTGTATGAAATTGCTTGCAATAGTATTCATACCATAATCCCTTTTTACAATTTTACACTAAGATAACAGAAATCAATGCATTTTACAGGATTCATCTGACACCAAGCAGTGCATAATTTTAAAGCAGAAAGAAACGTGTTTATGGTTTTCTACATTTATTGTAAATAAAAATCTGAGATGTTTCATGAAATTTCACACAGTCTCTTTCTTTCCCACAGCATGATGCTGCCACCACCATCTTTCACAGTGGGGAGGAAGTGTTTAGAGTGATGTGCAGGGTTAGCTTCATACTATACATAGTGTTCTGAGTGTTCCACATGTTTGAGGCGTCCCCTATTTGGATTGTGGAAAACTGCAAACAGGAATACTGGCTTTTTTCCTGCAACTTTTCTCTAGAGGCCTGATTTAATTGTGGTATAGTCGTCCTGTCAACAGATTATATCACCTGAGCAGACGATTTCTGCTCCTCCTCCAGAGTTACAATGGAGCACTTGACCACTCCTTGTTGGTTTTTAATGCTGACATTCTTTTTTCAGACGATTGAACATTACTTGGCAAGATGCCCAAACCTTGGGACACTTTTTAAGAACCAAACCTCGCTATAAATTCTCCACAGCTTTATGCCTAACCTCTCTTCTGTGCTCCTTGGTCTTCATGATGCTGTTTGTTCACTAATCTTCTCTAGCAAACCTCTAAAGCCTTCACAGAATAGCTGTGTTTATACTGAGATTAAACTACACAGAGATGGACTCTATCGGAAAGCAATGGACTGGGTTTTATTTAGTGACATTAGGGTAAATGGGGCTGAGTTCAAATATACGAAAACCGTAAAAACCATGCATCATTTTCTTTAAAATTCAAATACGCACCATTTTGTGTTAAGGTTTTTGGTTGTAACATGACAGAGTGTTTGAATAGTTCAATAGGTATGAATACTTTTGGAAGGAAAAATCATTCCCTGCTGTAAAAGAGGCAAGAAAGATAATTTAAAACCAAATATCCAGATTCCAAAGTCCTTAACGATAAATACTGTATTGCACATTATGTGGATAGATGCTGCACTGGCTTCTGTATTTGTGAATTTATCTATTTTAGTACAGAAATACACCTCCTAACAACCCCTAGACTGATCACTATGCATTTAAGAAAGGGACTCCTGACCAAAATAAACTGGCATGAATTTTGTACCTCATATACTTGTCTCTGCAGGTTTCTAAAAACTTCTCTAGTTGGGTTGGGGTAATGCGGTCCAACTGATAAAGAACCTTTGGCTGCAGGGAATAAAAAAACATTTAAGCCAGATTTACAGACACGATTGGATATAAAGCAGCGCACTACTCCTTAAATAATTCATACCTCAGTGGTCCCGTTATCATTGATGCCGTACTTATCTCTGGTCTTCTTGATCCTCTCCGACATGTTCCTTATAAATTTCTTTATTTCCTGAGGTAAAAGGGAAGAGACAAAGTAAAAAGGCCAGTTATAAACAGTCATTTAATCCTTTAGACTGAGATGACTGCATAGTGCTTGCAACATGGTTCATCGTCATGCGAAGGTTAGACATGGCAATGCACCCGTTTAAAAATTAATCGAATACAATAAAACACATTGGACAACCTCAATGAAAAATCTAAGCATTAAACAGAGCAATCAGACGTTTAAGGTATCAGCCTCAGTGACAAAGATTGTGGTAATTTTAACAGTCACACTGTTATTCAATATGTTTCACAAGACACAGATCTTGCTAGCACACCATTTTGGATTTAGTGAAACAATCCAACATGCTTGGTCACTGTACCTCCAGGTACTTCTCTGCACCAGTCTCTGTTAATTCCTTCATAAAAAGGGGGGAACGTTTCACATTATAACAGACAGGTATTTACCTAAGAAGTCAATATTTCTTAGTAATAAAAAAAAACACACCCAGTACTAAGTTTGTTTTTGAAGAAAACAGCTGCATAAAACAAATACTAAAACTAAGGGTATCATTTAAATCACATTCATTTTGTTTTGCAACATTACAGAGCCTTGTAATTTATAGCCCTTAACCCCTTAAACCCCCAGAGGGCAAAGAAATTTTGAAGTGCATTATTGACAGCCATTTTTAGACATTTTGGGGCTAATAGCAAGACGAAAGCCATTGTTGAAAGAAAACCATTTTTCTCCCTTGTGCATGTTTGCCTGAAGCCAAGCATGCGACACCTCAAATATGTAGAAGGAGGTGGTCTGGTTCAACTTTTTGGCCTATATGTAAAATGAGTATGTGTGGCAGGAAACCAACACTGCATTCTGCTCTGAAAACACTATGGTGAAGCATGTTGGTGGCAGCATCATGAGGTGGGAATGCTTTCTTCAGAACTCAATTCAATTGAGAATCTGAGGCTTGAAAATGTATGTTCATGGACACTCTCCATCCAATCTGACTAAGGGTGAGCAAAAAAGAATGGAACAAAAAAAAAAAATCTGTGTTAAAATGTGCAAAGCAAGCCCAATAAATGTGCAATCGAAACAAAAACTTGTTTTACAAAATATATACACTGGGGGCTCAGCATTTCATTTCATTCGACTTTACAATTAAGAACTACTTTGTGTTTTTCAATCACATAAATCCCCACAGAATATATTGAAACATGTACAAGTTCAAGGAGTACATTGTAGGGTTGATAACTTCTACCCGGTACTAATAAGTATACACTCACCAGCCACTTTATTAGGTACACTTTGCTAGTACCGGGTTGGACCCCCTTTTGCCTTCAGAACTGCCTTAATCCTTCGTGGTATAGATTCAACAAGGTACTGGAAACATTCCTCAGAGAGTTTGGTCCATATTGACATGATAGCATCACACAGATGCTGCAGATTTGTCAGCTGCACATCCATGATCTGAATCTCACGTTCCACCACATCCCAAAGGTGCTCTATTGGATTGAGATCTGGTGACTGTGGAGGCCATTTGAGTACAGTGAACTCATTGTCACGTTCAAGAAACCAGTCTGAGATGATTCGTGCTTTATGACATGGCGCGTTCTCCTGCTGGAAGTAACCATCAGAAGATGGGTACACTGTGGTCATGAAGGGGTGGACATGGTCAGCAACAATACTCAGGTAGGCTGTGGTGTTGACACGATGCTCAATTGGTACTAAGGGGCCCAAAGTGTGCCAAGAAAATATCCCCCACACCATTACACCACCAGCACCAGCCTGAACCGTTGATACAAGGCAGGATGGATCCATGCTTTCATGTTGTTGACGCCAAACTCTGACCCTACCATCCGAATGTCGCAGCAGAAATTGGGACTCATCAGACCAGGCAACGTTTTTCCAATCTTCTATTGCCCAATTTTGGTGAGCCTGTGTGAATTGTAGCCTCAGTTGACCCTATTGAAGCAGTTGGACGTGCTCAGAAGTCTACAGGACTGTAGTGTATGCTCATGTTCAGCAAAGTTAAATGACCAAGACAACTCAACAAGCTCTTTCACACAGTAGACCTAGAACAAATTGTGGAGCCAAGGCAGAAGTTTTTTTACTATCTGGTGATTGCAGTGGGCAAACAACTTGAACACCTGAAAATGGTGGTTTTACTAAATTCTTCATCCAGTCTGGATATGAACTTAAGGAATAAGCTGCTTTTCGGCTGTAAGATTTACTATGGTTTTAAAAAGGCTGCAAACTGTTAGTCAGCTGTAGAATATGGCCAAAAGTAGAATATCCCCCCCCTAAATCTCACCATAATTTTAAAGCTGTAAAACAAAAATTGGTGGCCAGCTACACCAGTTAGCAAGTCTGTTGGTAAAATAAACGACTATGAAGTCTGCAAATTAGGCAAATATTCATTTCATAACTGGCCTGGGCATGCTTTTGTAAGCAGATAAAATAAAAACAGCCACTATCAGGATATTTTTTGTACATATACAACAGTGATATACTTGGGCAATTTTTACCTCCAAAAAGCTGTCTCTGCAGCACAAGAAGTCAGCTCGTTTCATGATGTTATCAGCAGTAAGGACAAGCTCGTTCTGACTCAGGGCAGGCTCATTTGGACATGTGTAGACCGCCTGGGGGGGAACAAAGAATCAGAAGCGCTCCATGGCACAATCAGTAGTCACTGATAGAAAGGCAGTAACAGCTCTGGATGAATTATTCAAATAAAAATAACCAGAAACCTGACTGATTATTCACTTTGACTCTAAAACGGTATGAGAAGGTAACATAAGATCCACTACAATTAGTGTACATGCAACAAGATCAGATTATATGTAATAGTTGGTAATAACAAGATTGATAAATACAGCAATGGACAAGAAAGAGAACAAAATAATATTTTACTATATTTAGCGTGCCTTATTTCTTTTATTTGATTTGGGAAATAAAATGTGCAACATAGGATGTAATGTAGGATGTATTTGCATGTTTTATTCCATCATTTACTGCATTAGATTAGTGTTTCAAAGACTACTTAAATGGCATTTTTAACATTTCTGGATTTCTTTACAGTGATTATCATTATAAATTCAATGAAGGGATGTCACGATGAAGCCATTTTTTAATTAAAAGTGTAACTAGTTTTGTGTTATTTTTATGTGAGCTACACCTACTATGTTTTTTGGTCAAATGTTAAAAAAGGTTTTTTTTTCTATTTTAATGTCAAATAAATGTAATCTGCATTATTTTGCTGCCCTCAAGAATGTGGGATTTCAAGGTGGTTCACAGTAGCTCATAGAATGCATTGGCTGCTTCTCTTGGAGCATGCAATGCTCAGATATCCATAGACAGATGTTGTTGAGAACAACTGCTAAATTTAAGCACTTATGAGCTTAATTATCAATGTGTTGCATCAAAATTAAAAGTAAAACTGCTAGTGTTCTATTATTAAGTTTATTAAATATCAACTAATATTATTATTATTACTAATACTGTCTCCTTAAAAACAGAAGTTCTGCTTCCAGAGCCTATACCATAATTCCAGTTGAGGAAATGAAAAAAGACCCTGCAGAAAAAGATACCCTTCAGTCTCCAAATAAGAAAATTCCCCATCATTGGTGTAAAATGGAGTCTCTGAACAGCAGCCCAAATGACCATTTCAGAATATAATTTATGAAAGCATTCATTCATAAAATTGGTGCTGTAATAAAAAAAAGATAAAAACTCAAAAGAAAAGGTGATGTGATCATAACAATGGCACAGTGAAAGGAAAGCCTTTCCACTTTTAAAGCAGCTAGGGTAGTAGCAATTTAGACATGATCAAACTGAATCTCATTTTAGTTTTTCTCCTGTTTCCCGGTTAATCTTTTGGACCAGACCACTAGCTGCAAAATATATTTTTATATAGTTTTTCTATTCATTCCAACAGTGGGCCTTTTCATTAAACTAAAAGAGACTGGAATGACTTTCTGGTTTGAAGAAGATTCCTATTAACATTTGGTTGTAAAAATGTTGGGTTTTAGCATCTACACTGAAAGTTATAGAATCAATACCATGACTTCAATTACTAATTCACCCTGTTATTAGTGACATTAATTTCCACTTTTTTTAATTACTCCTTCATAGGGATTTACTATATTAAGAGGACCATTTTTCTATTAGGGGTGCATCGATTGCAGTTTTCTGGCCGATCACCGATTTTTAAAAAGCCTGACCTGCCTATTCAGATTTTGGCCGATACCAATAATTTTTTATAACTGACACTGTCAGGTATTTAAAGGTCACAATACACCTTCAATGCTCCAATTGTGCTGTAACTGCAGTACGATGTGTAGCCGCCAAAGTGTCCAACAACACAGAAAAAAGGCGCTAGATTTGTCACTAGTTGAGTTTTTGGAAAAAAAAAAAAAAAAAGTTGCTAGAAGGATCTGAAAACAAATACTTTTATTCAAAGATTTCACACAAAGATGTGTGAAAGATAGGAAGGAATTAAAAAAAACACATGGCCAAAAAATAAAATACGAAACATCCTGAAAAAAAAAAACGTAATTCTTTGTGAGCCATCAAACTGTTCACTCTGGTCTTACCCTGATATTGTCCAGAACTCTCTTAAACTCCAGTGGCTCATCCTTTCCTTCCATAGCAGCTGGATCCAGGCCATCACCACCATAAATAAATTGGATGATGTCACCGGTGGAGCTGCGCACTGTCAGGTCGTACTGAGAGCACAAATCCTCAAGGGACTTCACCAGACGCCTCTGTCAAACCAAATGTCCACCAAAACGCATTTAAACACTCCAATTTAGCATAATGTCAGAGCTATTATCGAATTTTCATCTACAGAAGTGGTTCAAAAAATAAACAAAAAATATTGTCTAGTTTACTAACAGCCTATGTATATAAACAATTTGACAAAGCAGTAATTATTAGTCACTATACAGTTTGTTTCCACTGGAGCTGCAGTTTGAGGAGCAAAAGCTGATTCTTGTCAGGGTTATCAATTATTTTCCTTTGCAATACTGTACACAGGTTTACAAAAAATGGTTTTGACACAATATTTATACACTGCTCAAAAAAATAAAGGGAACACTAAAATAACACACCCTAGATCTGAATGAATGAAATATTCTCATTGAATACTTTGTTCTGTACAAAGTTGAATGTGCTGACAACAAAATCACACAAAAATCATGAATGGAAATCAAATTTATTAACCAATAGAGGCCTGGATTTGGAGTCACACACAAAATTAAAGTGGAAAAAACATACTACAGATCCAACTTTGATGTAATGTCCTTAAAACAAGTCAAAATGAGGCTCAGTATTGTGTGTGGCCTCCACGTGCCTGTATGACCTCCCTACAACGCCTGGCCATGCTCCTGAGGGATCTCCTCCCAGACCTGGACTAAAGCATCCACCAACTCCTGGACAGTCTGTGGTGCAATGTGACGTTGGTGGATGGAGCGAGACATGATGTGCCAGATGTGCTCAATCGGATTCAGGTCTGGGGAACAGGCGGGCCAGTCCATAGCTTCAATGTCTTCATCTCGCAGGAACTGCTGACACACTCCAGACACATGAGGTCTAGCATTGTCCTGCATTAGGAGGAACCCAGGGCCAACCGCACCAGCATATGGTCTCACAAGGGGTCTGAGGATCTCATCTCGGTACCTAATGGCAGTCAGGCTACCTCTGTCGAGCACATGGAGGGCCTTGCACCCCTCCAAAGAAATGCCACCCCACACCATTACTGACCCACTGCCAAACCGGTCATGCTGAAGGACGTTGCAGGCAGCAGATCGCTCTCCACGGTGTCTCCAGACTCTGTTACGTCTGTCACATGTGCTCAGTGTGAACCTGCTTTCATCTGTGAAGAGCACAGGGTGCCAGTGGTGAATTTGCCAATCCTGGTGTTCTCTGGCAAATGTCAAGCGTCCTGCACGGTGTTGGGCTGTGAGCACAACCCCCATTTGTGGACGTCGGACCCTCATACCATCCTCATGGAGTCGGTTTCTAACCGTTTGTGCAGACACATGCATATTTGTGGCCTGCTGGAGGTCATTTTGCAGGGCTCTGGCAGTGCTCCTCCTGTTCCTCCTTGCACAAAGGCGGAGGTAGCGGTCCTGCTGCTGGGTTGTTGCCCTCCTACGGCCTCCTCCACGTCTCCTGGTGTACTGGCCTGTCTCCTGGTAGCGCCTTCAGGCTCTGGACACTACGCTGACAGACACAGCAAACCTTCTTGCCACAGCTCGCATTGATGTGCCATCCTGGATGAGCTGCACTACCTGAGCCACTTGTGTGGGTTGTAGAGTCCGCCTCATGCTACCACGAGTGTGAAAGCACCACCAACATTCAAAAGTGACCAAAACATCAGCCAGAAAGCACAGGTACTGAGCAGTGGTCTGTTGTCCCCACCTGCAGAACCACTCCTTTATTGAGGGTGTCTTGCTAATCGCCAAAGATTTCCCCCTGTTGTCTATTCCATTTGCACAACAGCATGTGAAATTGATTGTCAATCAGTGTTGCTTCCTAAGTGGACAGTTTGATTTCACAGAAGTTTGATTTACTTGGAGTTATATTGTGTTGTTTAAGTGTTCCCTTTATTTTTTTTGAGCAGTGTATATTTATGAATATTTTTCTACAGACTTCAATGGCCAAATTACATTAATACCAGCCTTACAATGGTCTAATTTAATATGGGCCTTTTTCCATAGCTGTGATGCGGAAGAACATTTTTTGTATACATTCTGCAGACATTTGCTTTTACTTATCAGTAATCTGTAGAGTGACACGCATACACCTTGGAAGGGAGGTGGGGAGAAACTATCAGCATTACCTGCATGTAGCCAGTCTCTGCAGTTTTCACTGCTGTATCCACCAGACCCTCTCGACCAGCCATGGTGTGGAAGAAGAACTCGGTGGGTGTCAGACCAGAATAGAAGCTGTCGGCTACGAAACCTTTAGCAGCAGGCAGCTGGAGGAAAAGTTATCATCGAATTATTAACCTACCTACTAAGTCTTCTAGAAATGATCATGATGGGTGTTGGCCTATTTCCTCCTCTGGGTTAACATGAAATGACTTTGCTTTCTACATATGGTCAGGGACAAACCTATAGAATGTTGGGCAAGCTATTATAATAAGGACCACTAAAAATAAATTAAGACCAGAATATGATACATCACATTGACAATCAACCTATAACAGTTCTTATACAATTATAACCCTTCAATCTACACTACCTTGGTGATGTTAGGGGTAATATTTCTGATGCATGCATGTTTATTGGTTTATTTTTATTCTTTTTTGTGCAGAAATTAGTTTTAATTTGATTATGTTAGGAATAAAGGTTAATCAACGCCATTACCTCAAGGGTCCACTAGGAGGAGTTGGATGACTCTTCCTCACTCAATACAGAAAACTTCATAGAACAGTAGTTTTATGTAGTACATGCGTTCTCTTTTTTTCTTACTAAAGTTAATTATTTATCTACAACTGTAAAGAAAATAGTATGTGCATGTTCACAACTGGGTTTTTATGCATTTTATGTACTTTGCACAATTGTAATGTGCATTTTATATGATGCTTGAGTATTTGGCTGCATGCAAGCCAGCATCTTGGAAACTTAATGCCCTGCCATAAGGTCCGATACAACTCTTATATAGGAGCAACCTACTGCCATTTTAATGTTTGTGATGTATAATTTACATGTCTATTTTGCCAAGGCAATTGCTTTAATGATTTCATGAGTTGTCCTTAAATTTGCTTTTCAAAGCCTTTGTTTGGGCTGTAAAAAACTATTTTGAGAGGGGTGACTGGAAAAGCATTGCAACATTAAAAAAGTAAAGTCTGCAAAACACAATTTTACCTAAGTAATTTAAATTTCCTGGGACTACTCTTTCCTGGATAAAAGGTCCTGGTTTGAGGGTAGGACTTTCAGATTACCCTGGAATTGTTGAGGGACAGAATTAAGTGCTGAGCAACGATGATAGGTGCATCCTTATATCTAAAGACTGTAATTAAACTGCAACTCCAACTTATGATGTAGTGCAGTTCTCATACGTCCCCATACGTCATTAGGCTGATTTAAATACATTTTTCAAAGCCTTTTGGAGTAGTGGAACCAGAAACCAGGATTCCTTTTACCTAGGTAGAAAAAAACCCATCCCAGGTATTTCCATTTTGGGACTTTCAGTGGAAAAGGGGCTCATCTAGATCCTCTGACATCATCTAGTGAATTAAGTCTGAGACATTGTAATGAGCCTCGGAAATAGGGGGGACTGGTTTAAACTCGATTACTCTGTAGCTATGTTTGAAGTTAGAAAGGAAGTAGTTCTGGATTTACCCAGATTCGACAAAAGTCGACAAAAATAATTCTTGTCGGGTTTGCTGACAACACTGTTAGAAAAGCATGAAAGAGGCCTCTGCCACTTTTCAAGTGTTTCTCTAGCATCATTTTAGTACTCGGTAGAAAAAAGAAACGGTGACAGAGTGGTTGATATATACGATTTGTAAGCCACGTGAGAATACCATACTGGCTAACTATTGGAAGCTAACAAGAACGAGTCCTAGCTTCCGATCTAAACGGATATTTTATAGCTTTGTAATCAGTCTGGACTGCATTTGATCAGCTCTTGTTTATTTCAAATCCTTTCTGAAAAATGTATTCTATTTTTGAAAACAATCGTGACTGATACTGTCCCCACAAAATCCTGGCTGCTCCTCATAAACTTGAATGTCTTGCTACAACCCTAGCAAAAACACTAATGAATATACAACAACTAAATTAAGACAGGGGAAAGAAAGACCTTACTTTTGAGTGTTTCTCAAAGTGAGGCAAGGAGCGGTTTTCAAACCCATCTGGGACTCGAGAGCCACTTATAGCCTGCTGACCCACACAGGCAATCATCTGGGAGATATTAATGAAGGATCCTGAATACAAGCAAAAGGATCAGATAGTAAAAGAAGAATATAGGCAAAAATAATAATGGAAGTTTCAAATTTAGTTTCCATTTTAGCTAGCTTTTGTTCCAATAATGGTGATAAGCATCTTAATTGTACAGGAAATGTGACAATAGACTGCCAAGTCTGAAAACAACAACAAAAGAAAGACCCTATATAAAAAAAAAAAGAATCACCATAAACATCTACTTGGATTTTATATAGTTTTTAGACAGGTTTGGATCTTGTTTACAAGAGAATAATAATTCCAATACAAAACTATTCGGTAAATTATAATATTGTTGAAAAGTTCAGTTATTTCAGTAACTTAGCTCACTAAATCAGACGTAATATATAGATTAACTGCACACTAACTGACGTTTTCAAGGCTTTATTTCTGTTGATTATAATTTTCTGCTTATAGCCTAATGAAAACACGACATTGAAGATAAAAATATTACATCAGACCAAAAAAAAGAAACTTTTATTACAGAAAGGTTATTTTCCGAAAATACTTTTAATCTGACAATCATTGGAACACATATTCTAATTAATTGAATATGATTGTATATAGAAAAAAATTGAAGCAAAAAGATGTTTTATTTATACCAGTCTCATTTTACACCAAAAATCTTAGGAAAAATACATTTGTACTTTAGCGCAGAACCAAACCGTCAACCTACAGCACCAGAAGCGCATTACTATCCTGCTACTGTAGGTAGACTTTTTTTTCTTTCCAGAAAGCTAAAAGGTCCTTTCAGACCTCTACTGTCTCTAAGAATTTCCTCCCAGGTGTGTACAAATGTAAGCTCTTTATTTATTGTGTTGTAGCAGGAAGGGACAGACACAAGATCACTCTATCTAATTCTATGGAGCTGTCACAGAGAAGTTGGACCGAGGGTGTTATCTAAAGTGAGAGTCCTCAGAAAAAAAAGGAAGGAAAATATTCCCGCCTGCTGCAGGTCCTACAAAGTAAGGACAAGGACTCCAAACTGTCCTCTTACTAACTTTGGCAGAAGGAGTTTTGTGTCTAGAATGTGCTCCCACAACCACAATTCATCTTTTAGACTGACCAGTTATAGTCATCAGATGATCTGATAGGAGCTCTATTTTAAAACACACATACATCCTATATTAACTGTTAAACACGGTGTGGAAGATGTGATAAATTGAGCTTGCTTTGCAGCCGCAGAACCTTGACATCATGTGGTCACTAAACCAACCATGAACTTCTGTGTAAAAAATATGAATAAAAACTAAAGTTTGACCCAAAAAACAAAATGCTCCCAATCTGTGCAACAATTCTTTAACTGGCTGAAAAAAGAAAGAAACAATGTGGTGCAGTGACCCAGTCAAAGTATAGACCTTAGCCTGACTCAAATGATGTGGCGGGAGAGCTGTGCAGAATGCGACAACCTCAACTCACAAAAGCAATGACAATATAAAGCAAGGGTCTTCAACTCCAGTCCTCAGATGCCACTTTCCTGCAACTTCTGGATGCATCCCTGCTCCAACACACCTGAATCAAATGAATTATTGATGACCAGGCCTTTGCGAAACTTGCTGACATGCAGAGGAGGTGATTCAGGTGTGTTGGAGCAGGGATGCATAGATAGGTTGCAGGATAGTGGCACTTCAGGACTGGAGTTGGAGACCCCTGCTATAAAGCGTATGTTCAATCTCTGATAAAGTCATTCAGAAATAGACTACTTCAAAGATTGCTTCTAAAAGCCATGTTATTAGATAATTAACCATGAGGCATTCTTCGTTTCTTTCATTATTGCATCGTTAGTCAATAAAAAGCTTTCCACTGATGGTATATGTTCGACCACAACCTTGAGGAGCTGGTGCCAGTACCCACTCGAGACAAAAACATTTATGCACAGTTGAATTCAGCACATTGTATGATTATCATGGGGTCTTTTAAGATTGCCTCGGCTTTCCAGAAGCCTCTTAAACTTTTTGTGCTTCTTCTATCTAGGCTACCCAACCTTCCTTTCTCTTTTTTTCACCTAAAAAAGCTTAGCAAGACATACTGATCAACCTCACCTTTTTTTGTTTCTTTCTGTGATAACTACCAATTAAGAACATCTTAAATGTTCAATTTGTAAGAAGGGTAGTCCTAGAATAGTTTCCAGGAGGCTTACCTTTGGAACCACAAAGCGCCATAATGAGGGGGCTGTTGCTCTTATCAAGCTCCCTGAGACAGGCACTGCCAGCTCGGTCTCGGATCACAGAGAGCTCTCTCAAAATGAGAGCCTATCGAAAAAAGCATATAGAAACAAAACATATTGGTGAACAACACAAAATCATAGAATCATTTTCATCCTAAACATGCAAGTAAAGCTTTTTTGTAAATCTACTTTTACATAAGTTGCATACAAAAAATATTAAACGTTTCGTTGCTCTGCTGAGAGAAACATTTATTGGTCTAATGTCTAAGAACAAAGTGATTTGTTTCCCCAGAGAGAGCTAGCATTCCACTAATTATTAGCAGGACATTTTCAACCATTTGAGTGGGCATGATCTAAAAAGGCTGATAAACTCAATTCTGTTTGTGCATTAAATTGGAACTTTTGTGCAAAAAATATCTTCCCAACAGCCACAGTGGTTATGCTCTACTTTTTCAGCGGTTTAAAATTTCCTTTTCATATGTCAGGCATTTTTTTTGTTAGAGTTGCACCAATCACAGATTTTGTGGCCAGTTTCTGACCACCAATTATATATAAAATTTTTATCTGATGATATCGATGTTAAGAATTATAAATAATATTTTTTTTCCGCTTGAAACTTGAATTTTTTTGACAAAAGAATTTTAAAAGTTACAAAGAACTGTCGTCTCTGAACTGTTACTATTAAGGAGCCTTTCTGTCAAAAAGCAATTTGCATGACTAGCAGACATAAGCTTACCTCCAGAGTCTCCTCTGCTGTGCAGCCTGGCTGCTGCTGCAGCTTGCCTGTCTGCAGAGCTTCTATGTATTCGTCACACTTTTTGTAGCCATCATCCAGCAGGTCTTGCTTGGCCTTCAACAAACCCGTCCCAGGAGTCACGTCACCGATTCCAATAGAGAAACCTCTGTTGGCTGGAAATTGAATGAGAAAGAAATATATTCAAAACCACATTTAATTACGAGTTAGAGGAGCATCTCAATAAACTAGAATATAAAATAAAAGTTAATGAACTTCAGTACAAAAGGTGAAATTCATGTATTATATAGACATCAACCCAGAAGCGCCATAGCTCTTAAGAGACTTAACCAAAATAAAACAAATTTCCTAATGATGAAGTTATGCAATAAAACTAAGTTTAAAAAAAAAAATCCTAAAGCTATAACTCTGAAAACCTTTTCAAGCCTGTGGTACTAGTTTGTAAGACCATTTTAGGAAAATCAAAAGGTCTGGCTACTTTTAAGAAGAATCTTTAACATCCTCTTTGCTGACAGGGATTAATGCTGAATATGGTGTACCTCACGAATAAGAAGTCAACTCAAATAAAGCCATTTATGTTCTTGAGATCAAACTAAAAAAATCTAAGTTAAAGGTTGGGAGTACAAAGAAAACGTATGATCCTGAGATTTTAGACACAAAGTGTGAAAGAAGGAAAAATATAATGTAATCTAACTATTAGTTAACTCTAATCATCCATACACCTTCAGTTCAAAGGCTACAGTCAAGACATGTCACAGTCAAGATTTTAATTATTATTTGTTTTAAATCTACCTGTTTGACAGAAATGACTATAATACTGAGATTTAGCTGGTTTCAGAAATATTTATATATATTATATATATTTTTATGTACACCAAATGTTTGTAAAGTTCTAGTGCCCAAATTTTAGGCAAACGCTGTGGACCACCTACAGAGATACACCGGAGCGAGTCTTGCCAGGCGGGACATGGCATTAGCAGCCTCCAGTTGTCCCCAGTCTCTCAGCAAGATGTAGAAAATGTTGTTCTTTGAGCCAGATCCCAAGGTGCCCTTGTCCATGCTTCCACACATCAGCTCACTGTTGTGAATCACCACAACTGAAGGTGTGAGACAAACACACAGGTAAAGAGATGAAGCTATAAGATCTAGAATAAAAACACTGAAAAGGTCAATAAAACAGTGATGCTTGCCTCAGGTGCATGACTGTCATTTAATGAGTAGTGTAAAAAAAAGCCAGTTTTTTTCCTAAAGAATGAGCATTTCGTTGAATAATTTTTTGGGAAAAAGAAGTATAGTCATTTGCAAAAGTATTCATACCCTTAGAACTTTTGGACGATGTGTCCCGCCCCATGTCCAAATATTTATGGATTTTATTGGGATTTTATATGACCAATACAAAGCAGAAAGAACACATTGCAAAGTGTATGGAAAGTGACATTATTTTCAAAGAAGAAATTGTGTGCATTTGTATTTAGTTCCCTTCAGTCCATAAAATCCAGTTCAACCAGTGCCATCACGAGTTGTGTTAACACATCCATGATGGAAACCCAGACATCCTCTTCTAACAGACATTCTCCAGCTCATGCTGGGGGATCACAAGCCATTCCCAGGTAAGAAGGGATATGTAGTTACTCCACTTAGTTCCCGGTCTGCCTTAGTTCCCTTTCCAGAGGGAAGGCAAACCTTAAAAGGGAATTGCCCACAAGGCATCCTGATCAGATCCCAAACCACCTCAACTGAATCCTTGGAATGTTCAATCCATCCAAAGAGGGAAAGAATATATAGAAAGTCATAAGAATTCCTGTTTGCAGTTTGCTACTAGCCATTTAGGGGCCACAGCAAACATTAGAAGAAGATGCTCTGGTTAAATGAGATCAAGCTTAACTTTCATTTGTACATATTAAACCTTATTTGTGGTGGTAAACTAACAATTTTACATGATAACACCATCACAGCGCTGAATCATGGTTGGGGTGTCATTTTGTGGGGATGCTTCTCTTCAGCAGGAACGGGTAAGCTGGTCAGAGTTGACTGGATGGTGGGTGGTGCCGAATTCAGTAACATCTTGCAAGAAATCCTGTTAGAAGCCATAAGAGGCTTGAGACTGGGGTTGAGGTTCACCTTCCAGCAGGACAATGACCATAAACATGCAGCCAGGGTACAATGGAACTGGTTCAATCAAGCTATATTCATGTGTTAGAATGGCCTAGTCAAAGTCCAGAGCTGAACCAATTGAGAAACTATGGCCATTTAATCAAATCTGAGCTACTTTGCAAAAGAAATAGGGGCAAACACTTCAGTCTCTAGATGTGAAATGCTGATGGAGAAATATTCAGTCACAAAAGCAGCAAAGATTCCACAAAATATTCCCTCATGGGTCTTGAAAACTTATGTACACTGCATTCATTGGATTTTTCTACATAAAAAAAATTCAACGCCATGCATCCTTTTACTTCCATGTCCATGTACATTGTGTTGGGGGATCACATAAAATCCCAGTATCAGCAGGTTCTGTGATTAAAAAGTATCTAATCAAAACAAAGTAAAAACCCTTCAGGCTTTTCAGGTGAAACTCACATGAGTCATTGGGACAAAGATCTTCTCCTTTGCCGCAGTACTGTTTGCCTTTGGTCCGCAAGTTTGCGTCGACAGGACAATCCTTACTTGGCTTCAAAATGACACTGAAGATCTGTTTACCTGTCCACAGAGCAATTGGCTGATGGAAACACAACAGAATATTAGTGGTTTAAGGATAGCAGAGTGGAATGACAAGGGCCACCGTAGTTAAACTACACCTACCTTTATGATAGCAGGGCGAGGGAGAGAGATCCTGATTTTTTCATCTTTTCCCACAAGTATTGATGCAACAATCTGGCAGGCTTTTGATCTATCAAAGAAGGTGTCCTTCAGTGTCAACAGGTACGCACCTTAGAAGATAAAATATGTTGTAAGGTTAGTGCAGGTGAAACAGCCACCTGTCAAAAACTGTTCTACGACACATCTCTGCACCAACCTGTCAGAAAGTCCTGAATAGCAGCAATCAGAGGTTCGCCATTTCTTGGTGTAACAAGGTTAGCTTTAGTCTAGAAGACAAGATAAAGATCTGTTGTGAAACGGCAATTTCCTAAAACTCACTGGAAGCAACTTCAATTATTATTGGATGAAAAGTTCCACCTTTGGATGAAAAGGTGGACACCTTTTCATCCACCAAAAGCTGGAAACTGACAGCTTCCCCCACGCCAAATGGCACCTGATGGCAAAAATGTATAGAGCCCCCATAAAATGAACCTTTTTGTTTTTTCTGAGGCATAATCTAACAAAAAATAAAATTATTTTGTTTAAAATATTTTTTTAAACAATCACTTGTTAATTAATGTTTCTAAGAACTTTAAATAGTAACCTGTGACATACATCTTCCATCGGTGTATAAATACAATGTGACAGAGAGTCATTTCTCTCTCCTACATCAAAATCAGAAAGACAAGAGAACATGCCAATCAAGTAAGGCAACTGTGTGTATGTAATAGTCTACAAACAGCTACTTGCAAAAAAAAGGCTTTCTTCGATTAATCTGTTAACTATTTTTTTTAAGAATCCATTCCTATATATGACTAATTTTCCTTCAAAAACGAAAAACATTTCCTGTCTTACCAGACAAATTTATTGCTCATCACAAAAATCTAAACAATGGCTTAAAAAAATACAGAATTTTTAAATATATTTTTAAAGGGTTAACTCTAACATGACAAAATATTTATGTTTTTAAAAATTAGATTAAAAGTGAATCTCACTTCAATCATGAGTGCAACTGAGCTGCACGAATCAAGGAATAAGATAAGGGAAACTTATTAACTAAAAATTGCAATATTATCGCTATGACGACATTGCTTGCCATGAACCCGTATTTTCATACAGCTTCTTTCTTTTCAACCATCACAATACCCCCTACTCTCTGAGTTTTAGCATCTCCATCACTGAGATCTTTATCAGGCGTGGGAATAAAACTGTTAAAAGACCGTCGAACTGGCCAAACATAAAGTCAGGTCTGAATGCATGGCACAAGAAATATTATAGCCAACAATCTCATTAAGATAGCTACATTATCTACACAGTCTAATGTGCTGAAAACTGGATAATGTAAAAATAAAATGCTCAGTTGGCCCAGATTCTTGTCTAAACATTTCAAATATAGCAGACAGACAACTTCAGCATCTAAACTAAACTGAAAGAAAATGGTGTGGCTTTGTCGTTTCTGTCAGCTCACCATTAGCATGGATGCTCCTGCATCACTTTGTACTTTTAAGGAGCCCAAAGCCTCGGTTTATCTTCAACCAACTTAAAACTAATCCAAAACTTTATACCTGGTTGAGTTTTGAAGTCTTAAAAAATGTATTTTAAGCCTTTTTACATATTTTTTACACATGGGTGCCAATAATTGTGGAGAGTGCTGTACTGCTTGAACAATGTGACGACACAAACCCCCATCAGGACCAGGGCTTCAGCTTTGGCTTCTTCTGTCTGAGGCAGGTGGAGATTCATTTCATCACCGTCAAAGTCGGCATTGTACGGGGTGCACACACACTCGTTAAACCGAAATGTCCTGTGCGGTTTGACTTTAGCCTGTAAGTTTGAAAACAAAGAAAAAAGCCCAAAACTTTTGAAAAGCAAAATAAATGTTCTAATCAGTCTGGAATTGTAAATGAATCAAACATGCAATGAAAGAAACCTCATGAATATACACAATGACCGTAATTACCTATTTTGTTCCAATCAGGCATAGCCCTTTGTGGAGACTTCATGCCTCATAAGTGCATCATAAAAAATGAGTGTTCTGGTATGGTGGGTGAAATAAAGTGCATAAGCATTCATTTCTGCCTTTTGATCATATCTGTATGCAAAAAAAACTGCTTTGGGTGTGACTTCTAAACCCAACTGAAAAATGAAGATTCTGAAAGATAATGTTTATTGTTGGGAATAATAAAATTAAATGAGGGAGCCTAGCGCAACTGGTGAAGAGGTAACATCCAGCGGCAGTTCAGCTTGTCAGTGTAGGCAGGGAAAAGGTTACCTTTGTGTTAAAGAGAGCTCTACAGGGTTAGAAAATGTGAATGTGTTTATTTGTAAATACCCAACAGCCCCAAGCCATTTTTAATACTTTAAAAACCTTAAAAATACTTTAATATGATAATAAACAACCCTCCAGCAACTAGACAATCCTGTTGAATAAACAGGCTACAAAAATATCATAGCTGTATCTAAAGTACAATATGACAACCCCATCATTATAAACATTACACACAATGACATTTAGTTCAGCTGGAAGACACATCAATATTACCGCTAAAGAGCTGCACATGTGTCATTTCTGAGAGTGAGAACATATATTCACACACATTTGGATGGTTATTAGTGTGGTTAAAGTTCTTTGCATTTCTTTCCCAAAGAAAGTACTCTTAGACAAGTCATTCTGTTTTTAGCAGAGTCTCTATCCTGGCCAAAGCTATTGATAAAGCTACTGCTGCCTTGATTACTTTCATTTTTCTTTGCCATGCAAAGTACTCCTGCTCAGTACTCCTGTGGTTAGCTGTATTTCTTTTCTGGATGGATGCATTGATGGAGATAATGCCACCGTTAACTCTGTGTAATCTTAAATGATCTTTTCCATAGGAGGTATCCCTAGTTTCATGTTTTTGTGTTTTGCTGTGTTCTTTTTCTTGGATGAAGTCACTCACAGAACTATTGCAACCATTAGCTATCGTTTATATAAAGTACACCTGGCTGAGTGTTGTTGTGTTCAGGTCTGTCTCTTTCTTGGCGAAGCCACTGACCAACTTATTGCTGCCATTAACTCTATGCTATTTGTTTTTATTTCCAAAGGAATTCAATTCAAAGATATTTTATTGATCCCCGAGGGGAAATTAGAATTCCAGTACAACCCATCCAAGGGGGGACGGGTCATCGAGGCTTTGCTGCCCACTCACAGGCGCTGCCCTTGTACCCCTGGCTCAGTGTTTCTCTGTTTAGCTGGGTCTCTTCCCTGGACAGAGCCCCTGACATAGCTGGAACTGCCATGAGATATCAGTACTCTATTTGTTTGTCAGTTTTCTTAGAAATTATTCCTGTTTTGGGCTCATATGTTTAGCAGTGTCTTGTTCCTGAAGGAAGACATTGAGAAACCTATTGCTTCCATTAACTCTGTGTACACTGTCTTGCTTCTTTTTTTAAATACTCTCATTTTGGTGCTTTTATGTTTATCTGCTTTCTTTGCTGGACAAAGTAATTGATGAAACAATTGCTGCCATGGACCTTATATAATCTCTATGTTTTTCTTTCCCATAGAAAGTACTCCTGAATAAGTGCTTCTGTGCTTTTTTTCTCCTTGCTGTACTCTCAATCCGCAGCCAGGTGGTCACTCAAACTCAGCTTGGTTCGGCTGGAGCTTTATTCCTGGAGTTCTTTTCCAATAAAGCCCGAGCTTGCAAGGAGTGATTTCGACACAGTCAATAAATTGACATGATCTGGACTACCTAAGGTGGAAAACTCAAGTGAGATTCTATGTGTTTCGTTATGATTTGGATCAAATTAAACAGTATGCTGTTGGATCTGAAACAGATACTTTGATTATGAATGATCTGGACTACATTTGGGCTACATTTGGACCTAATAGGATTCTATACTATATAACTAGATATGAAATAGACCGGTTTGTTTGGTGCCTATTGATGAATGAACTTAAGATGTGTGATATTAGACCACAAAAGTCACTTTTGTTATTGATGTTGTGGCAAATGGGTATTTATGATATAGTGATATATACTAGTTATATTTTTTTGGCAAACAAAATGTGACAGAAGAGGCTAAGAAAAACAAAGGGAAACATTTTTCTCATGCCGAAATGATCATAATAATCAATGCAAGAGGATTTAATACCAATCTATAAAGTGACAAACTTTTAAAATTATCTTTTTAGTCAAAAACCAAACTTACAATGTGGGCCATGATACTGAGTTTGTGCAGAGAAGGTTGTCGATTGAAGAGGACGATGTCTCCATCAATCAGATGCCTTTCCACCACGTCACCAAACCTCAGCTCCTGAGCTATCTTTTCACGGTTCCCATACTTCAAAAACCTGATGAAGATAAAAATATATTTATATATGTTTGTTCCGAGCCACCTTTATCAACTGCTGTTTTTAATCTGAGCAAGAAGCAACTAATAGTACCTTTTCATCTGTGTGTGACGGTTCTGGATAAAGTTTGCTCCAGGGTGAACGTCTGGGCCGTTACGGACAAGTTTTCTCATTAGCTCCAGATTGGCTTTGTTTACCTTGAGACGGTATAAAAGGCAAATACTGCAACTGTAGCACTGACTTTATATGGGCTATGTAATAACTTTCCTAAACTTATGAAGCATGCCTTACCTTCTCTGGATATGTCAGGATTTTAGCCACATGAACAGGGACAGCAACCTCATCAATCCTTAGATTTGGGTCAGGGGAAATGACAGTTCTTCCAGAGAAGTCCACTCTTTTTCCTGAAAGGTTTCCTCTGAATCGGCCTGAATCATCAAAGTAAAATTAGTCAATTTCAAATTAATTGTTTAAAAGGAAATCCAATAAAACTGTCAAAACATCACTAAACGGGCAAATATTTGAGACAATCTAACCAAACTGCTTCTTGTCCTCATAGTTTCAGTAAGTATGATTCTGACTGAATATTGTAACTGATAACTTCCCTGCAAGTGGGAACAGGCAGATATAGATGGAGGAACAAACAGACAGGTTGATGGATGGATGGACGGACGGACGGATGGATGGATGGGCAGACGGACAGATGAAGGGATGGACGAGCAGAGGGATGAATAGGTGGATGGAAGGCAGACAGTCATATACGGATGGGTGGACAAAGATGGATGCGTGGATGGACAAACAGAAGGAAGGAAGGATGGACGGATGGATGGATGGGCAGAGGGATGGATGGATCGAAGGCAGACAGCCATATACAGATGGGTGGACAAAGATGGATGCATGGATGGACAAACAGAAGGATGGCAGGATGGATAATAAACAGAAGGAAGGATGGATGGATGGATGGACAGATGATTACTTTCTTGTTCAACAAAAAGAAAATACCAAACATTTGTTTTGACAGAACTGATCAACATTAGAAGTGAGCAGCAGGAAGAATTTGACTCAAAGAGATAGCGTATTCTCCATTAACTGTACCTTGTTTTCCCTTCAATCTTTGCACAAAGCCTCTGGTCCATTTTTTAGGTGCCATATTGAGGGGGATGCCAGAAAGTTCACTGTTGATGTAAAGGGCACACTGAAGCTGCAGGAAGTCCCAGTCCTCCATAATCATCTGGGTTTTCGCTCCAGTCATCCGATGCTAAGGGATAAGAGCTTGATAAATTACACTGTCCCAAGGAAAAGTAAGACTTATTATAAACTGCATTACGATTAATGAAGAAATTAGAGGATATTGCGACGGAAGATAACAGCAGTATAAATTTGCTGAGCAGTCTATTTAACAAGGTATGCATAATAATGACCTACATATGCAGGAGAAAAGTTTCATAAAAGAAGCCCGAGTTAAAAAGACTTCTCTTGTCAAAATAACGCTACGCTTTCACAAGACTTTTCACATCAAACCTAATAGGAGATCCATTTCAGCTCAATCTTTTTAATTTTAATTAAGATTAACAGTCTTCACACAAAAAGCTAAAAATCCAGACAAAACAAGTCTGTCATAAATGCAGGTTTAAACATATCCAGAGTTCCATTTGCTTATCTGGCTTCACTGATTCCATCAATCAACAACTTGCAGAGTGTTCCTGAGATCTTAAATATAACCCAGTGGCTCAAACAAGACCTGCATGCTTATGAAAGGGGTAGCGTGGACATCCAATAAACCAATCAGTCATGGATTTAGAGCGAATTATCTGACAAAAATAATTCTATGATAGAGGAGCAGTAAAACATCTGCAAAAAGGAAAAAGAGAAAAATAAGGATGTTCATCCTGCAAATAAATTCAAACTTTTAGACCTCCTTTTTCAGAGAGTCCAGTTGCTATTAGTAAAGAAAGACAAACGTTTTTTGAAACAAAAGAGAGCATTTTTTGCTTATAGCTCATTTCCTGTAATAAATCCCTGAAATGTATAATTTTTTTAAGGAATCATAAGTTATTAATTCATTTGAATATTTAAAAAAAACATGAACACAGACACATAATCTGAAACAGTTTGCCAATCTTAAGAAGCAGGATGAGCACACATGCTACGCAAGACGTAATAAAGAAATCGATTTGAGGTAAACATCATCAAGCTGCAGAGCACTATGTGTTACAGAAAACTAATACAGCACATCACATTCACATCACACGATTCACATCAGAAAATATCATGGTGGGAACATCATGCTGTGAGGATCCTTTTCATCAACTGAGACAGGGAAGCTGACTGGATGGAGCTAAAACGGGGTAATCCTGGAAGGAAACCTGTTAGAGGCTGCAAATGACTTGAGGCTGACGAGAAGGTTCACCATCCATCAGGGCGACAATACTACACATAAAGCCAGAGCTACAATGGCATGGTTTAGATCAAAGCATATTCATGGGTTAGAATGGCCCAGTCAAAGTCCAGACCTAAATGCATTTGCTTTTCGCAAGCACTGACTGAGGTACTATTTGTTGGTCTATCACATAAACTCCTGATAAAAAGATTCTGATTAGGATGTGACTGAATCTGAAAAAGAAAAATCAACAGGCATCAATAAATTTGATATAAACTACATTTCATTTGATGACAGACTTAAAAAACACATTCACTGCTAAAAACCAACCTTTTTGATGACATCATTGAGGAAGATTATCTCTGTCAGCTTCATGGTGAGATCGTCCTCGTTGGTGCCGGATTTCAGATCGCTGACCACAGACGGTCGGATGCAGAGAGGAGGCACGAGCAGGCGGGTGATAATGAGATCCGCAGGCTTCCCTGCCTCTGGATTCATCAGCAGCAGAGAGATATCTTCTGCTGGAATTCTCCGAAACAGGTTAAGAACCACCAGAGGGTTTAGGTTTTCCTGGAAAAAGAATTAGAATGAAAGCAAACAATTCTCAAATGTAGGAAAGAACGGCTTTAGCATCCATTTCAGAGTTTACAATTCTGGAAGAAATTTACATTTTATTCAAGTAAATTACGTTAAAAGTGTTGAAATTTACCTGTGCTCTGGGCAACAAAGGCTCCATTAGTTTGTTGTGCTCGATGGCAATATCAAAGGACTGCAGGAAATCAGATACGAAGGAATCCACCACCTTTTTAGTTGTTTTATACTTCTCATGGATGATCTTCAGCAAGCCACACTTTTTCACAGGTCCATTGAAAGCACCACAGTTCAAGCAGGTTGTTCTTTTGCGGCATTTATCAGAGATCTTCTTCTTCAGCCCTCGTTTCTGCAAATAGGCCAGGTTGGGGCGCTTCAAGAAATCCATAAACTGCTGTTTGTCGTCTTTGGTCAGCATTATGCTGGAACATGTCTTGCAAATCATCTGGACACAGAACAAAATATTATACGAGAACGAGGTGATGGAATCAGTACCACTTCAATAAGGAGAAACAAGATTACAGATTCAGGTGTTTAAAGATAAATGAAATATACATTTAAATTGCATGAATAAAAGATCAAGTTACAAATTTAGGAGAATGAGAAATTAATTAAAGTTCAGATAATTTATTTAGAACTTCATTTATTATCTTGTTCTGATTATGACGCTCTAGTGACCTCCACTGGGCACATAGAGGATTTAAACTTTATTTAGGCAGGATTGTTAATTTTATTCCTGTATCTAACAGTTAATCGCTTTTACTGATCATGCTGAAGGTTTTTAAATAAAAAGAGAACCACAAAGTTCAAATTCAAGATTCATCTTTTACTCTACTGAAAAGTTGAAACGCTTGAGGACCTTATCAGTACTTACCTGCAAAATTCCAATAACTGCTTTGAAGTAGCCGACGTGAAAGCAGGGCAGCTCCAGGTCCAGGTAGCCGTAATGCCCTAAACAATCTGCCAGATTTTTCCCACATGTCAGACATGGTCTGTCTTTCTCACTGGTTCCCTGCAGGAAATTTAAAATATCTCATGGAGATTGAGCAAACAATTTTCATTTGCAACATCCTGTAAAATGCACCACATTGAATTGTCAGTTATAATCATCAAAATTAAAAGAAATAAATATTTGAAATATATCAGTCTGTGTGTAATGAATGAATATAATATACAAGGGTCACTTTTTGAATGGAATTACTGAAATAAATCTAATTTTATCATGATATTCTAATTTTATGACCAGCACCTGTAGAGTATGAAAAAAAAAGACTTTTTCCATACTCTTATTTTCCTTTTCCATACTTATCCAGACCTGAAAAATACTGAAATAAAATTTCCACAAATTTCCAGACAGCATATGAACGCTGCAGTACAAACTACGTGATCTTGGGCTGCTTAGGCACGTTTATAAATGTGGAAACCTACAAATATACTTTTTCATTCTTGTGAGCATAACTTGATTTAGTTTAATTTATAACTCATGAAGTATACTTGCAAAGAACGCCTCTTTTATAACTAACAAGATTAATAAAAAAAAAAAAAAAAACAGTTTTGGTTTTCTGCTCCATACCATTCGGTGGTCCAACACTCCATAAGGCAAAGGAGTGCGTTTGGTGTCTTGGCTGTACAGATTTTTACTGACCACCTGGATGTGGGCCTGCTGCCTTATCTGTTCAGCAGACTTCATCCCAAAGCAGATGTGGCTTCTGTAAACAAGCACAAAGAGTCCTGGTCAAAGCTCAAATATTCCCAATGCAGTACTTTTTTAAACTATTCAAATGACAGGGTTCCGGTCAGAATATCTGATCACCAGTGAAGCCAGTTCTACATCAACATGGACTGGGAAGGTCTCAACCTATTAAAAAGCCCCTACTTCAAATTTAACACCTTCTAACTTGACTTAAATTTGCAGCTGTCCCCTTTTTACAATCAGACAAAGACCAGAAGAATGTTTGGAGGACTAATGATGGGCTCTGAAACCAAAGAACACTGTACTAACTCCCAAGCATGGTGGTGGTGGCATCATGCTGAGGGTCTGTTTTGTTGCCAGTGGTACGAATCCTTTGCACAAATTGGGTACCATGATGGAGATAAAGGACTACCTCTAAATCATTCAACACAATTGGGAGTTCAAACAGCACAATGAGCCCATGCACACATGAAAGCTTCAAATGCTTGGACTATTTTTAAAGGCCAGGTCTGCACCTTGAACTAACCATTTTAAAAAAACTCTAGCTTTTCTGGTAGAAAGAGTGGTTAAATAGTCTACCAGAATTATACCAGAAGCTAAAAAGGTGTGTGATTTCTCTGCAGCTTGCTTACAGATCTTTAACCAAATATTAGTGGGGAATGTCTGTCTATATTTGAGCCTGTATGAATAAAATAAACCCTCTGTGGATTAAAACTTGTGCACACAGTTCTTCTTCTTAATATTCATTGGAGTTGAATGTCGTATCTTATTCAACCTTGAAAAAAAGGGATTATTTACAGCCCCAAATTAATGTTATTCTAGCTGAAACTATAAGCGGCATTAAAAAGTAAACGAGAAATTAGACTCCAAAACAAAACAGGAATTTTAGGCTTAATGTTGAACACTTCACAACGCCTTAAAAAATTAAATCCCTCAAAGTTTGCTTGTCTATACTAATCAAAATAACAAATTACATTACTGCAAGTACTGTTATTACTTAGAAACATCGGTCCAGACACAGTAAGCCCTTTTCATTCTTTAACTATTTAAATAACTGCAACACTTCACCTGACTGCGGCTATCAGACTGAGCTAACAAGCTAGCAGTGTGTCACACTCACATTTTCTTCGCCACATCTGTCTCTCTGAACTGTTCCTTCACCATGTTGGCAGCTTTCACAAAACAATTTTATTTCCGCACAATAAATTAAACTGTTACTCTATCCTTAGTCCGCCATGATATAAAGAAACTAGCAGCCGGCCGTGCAATGTGTTGATAGCATGCAAGCCACACTAGTGTTGCGTTCAAGGTGCACACGTTATCCAAAGGATTATTCAGAAATGCTGTCAGCCTCACGGGGCCTTAATGAATGCAGTCAAAAAGTGTTTCCTCGCCTAAATAGCTTTTGTTTTCAAACATTAAAAACTATCTAACATTAATTTACAAAATAATGTATGGTGAATTAAAAGCTAACTAATGACAAGTATTTTAAAAACTGTTTTATCATTTTGCGTCACAGATTAGAATTTAACTGCGACTATTTTTAAACTGTCTTCTATGTCATTGAATTTCATTTTTGCTTTGTTCGGGGGTTTATTTAAGCGTTTTCCGATTTGAAAATTCTAATTTACGAGGAGCAAATAAAAGCACCGCGAATCAGCAGCAAACCAAAGAGAACTTACGCTGCAGCATGAATTCAGTGAGAATGGAGGTTGCACTGCCCCCTAATGGTTAAGAATGTTACTGTTGTTTTTTCTTGTTGATGTTTTGCCTCAAGTGCTTAAAAAAGGTTATCCAGCCATTTGCTATACCTGGTTAATCCATACAGGATTGTTGGGAAACTGTCATATTCTTCACCAGGTCAACTCAGAGACACACAATCGTGCATACAGAGACTGAGACATAACATAAAACAAGCCAGAGCATCTGAAAGAGCCCGCACACGCACAGGGTGACCATGCAAACTTTATGCAAGACCCTGGCCAGGATCTGAACCAGTGGCCTTCTTGCTGCAAGGCAAGAACTGTGCCATAGTGCAGCCCTTGAAAATCTCTACACAGAAAAAATAAAACAGAAAACTGCTGTTCTTCTATTGTGGATGCAGAATGTCTTTTCAAAAGTCTAGTCATGCTGGGAGTATGGGAGTTCTCCACTTTACTTGAATTCCATCTGCAAAATGTATAGTGCAAAAGTATCCATTACCCTTGGACTTTTGTCACGTTAGAGTCACAAACTTTAATGTATTGCATTGCCAGGCCAACAGTTTGTGGCAAACCACAAATAGGACTTGTTATGGCTTTCTTCCAACAGTTGATGGTTCTTGTCACTTTTCCATAAAGGGCAGATTGTGGAGTGCACAACTAACAGCTGTCCAATGCCACCTATTAGTTGTGAATATATGAATATTTTGCAATGGAGGTTTTTTTCACCAAATCTACATTGAATATAATTTTTCAGCGATAGTCTGGAAATTTAATTAGTTAATTCCTTAACAAAAATATGAATAATATTAGCAATGCTAAGTGTGATCATCCCATATTTTATTTTTATTCAATGAAAGAGAGAGAAAAACAGTTACATGGTAAAAAGCTGCACCATTCTCACTGCACAATATGCAATATGTTTAGCTGGCCTCTAGAGGGCGACAAATGTACAGTATTTCCAACAGCTGGGACCGAGAGGAGGCTGCAGGGACTAATATAAACTTGCTGTTAGGTGCTACCTGTGTTGTCTTATACGACAGCATGGAATCTCTGATGACAACTGACGACTTCCTGATGAGAATTTCTTTCCACTGCGTGCTTGTGTTGATTAATTGTTCTGTCAGCTTATAACCACTGACAGTGAAAATTGCCTGACTGAATCAGATTTTTCATTTTCTAACTCTGCTGCCACTTAAGTACTATGAAAGCCTCTAATTGAACCACTAATATAATGCTCTACATGATCTGTCTCTGAAAAAAACACCTCCCTTTGAAGACAACAATTCCCCAAAGACCTCTGTCTCTGTAGAGAAACCAGCTGACTTAATGATACACAGATGTATCTGCCTGTATAAATATATATAAGGAGTGTATGAAGAGGTCCTTTAAACCACTCAAGGGACCACTACAAATAATGCTTCTAACCATGAGGAGTTGCTCTGTTGGCTCCCTTTAAAGTCCCTCTTGAGCATCACTGTGTACAAAACTGTACATCAACTATAGTACAGAAGGCTAATCGACCGATCATGAGCTTAAACACATATGTATAAACACAGTACTCCCAGTGGAAGGACCCAGTATCTCAGGCTTTTGAGATCAACATTGCTCCACAAATGAACTGTATGCAACATTCATTCATCCATTCATTCAGTTATATCCATTAAACATATGTTTCTATTAGAATTCTCTACATTACAGAAATGTCCTTGGTTGACACAAATAAACAAAGTGAATTTGCAAAAAGCTTTTTTATCAGCATTGTACACCACTAACTGTATTTAAAATGTCTCTGATTGTAGTAAGAATTACATGTTATGTATTTTTTTAAATGTAAGATTGTGTCTAGTGTGCAGAAACATGATGCACTCACTGTTACCCTCAAATCGAAATCTTTCAACAGAAAAAGTTTTATTTTAACACCTGGTTAACAGCCGAAGCACAAGAGGTTCTCTTATTTGAATTTAATTTTAAGGAACATGACATCCAGCTTACAGTCAATATTTGTTTCCAATTGTATTTATATTTGTAATTATATTTGTTTTCTTAAACGTACTGCAAGTGTAAATACTCATACTCATTTAAGTTTTTCATATTTTGTGGCATTACTGCCACAAACACCGGTGTATTTTATTGTGATTTTAACTGATAGACCAATACAAAGTGGTGCATAATTTTAATTCATTTCATTTCAGTTCAGTTCAATTTAGTTTATTTATATGGTGCCAGTTCACACCTGATTCCATCATTAACTGTGAAGTAGAGGGAAAATGATAATGGGTTTCAGCATTTTTCACAAAGAAAACATGGTGATGGCAGCATCCTCCTGTGGGGATGCTTTTCTTTAGCAGAGATGGGGAACCTGAGTTTGGAAGTGGCCAGGAGCTAAATACAGCCAGATCTTTAAAGGAACCCTGTATGAGGCTGCAAAAGACCTGAGACTGGGTCATACGTTCATTTTCACAGGATGACGACTCTAAACATCCTGTGCTACAATGGAAAGAGTTAGATCTACCTTTATTAAATATAGGTGTTAGAATGGCTCAATCAAAGTCCAGACCTAAATCCTAAATGGCAAAATTGCTGTTCATCTACTTTTAAATTAATCATTGCTGATTGGGCTTCACACTTGTAACAGTTTAAGTATACTTTCAAATGTTATTATTTTTTTCCTCTATGCACTCTTCTATTTAATTTAACCGTAGAAGACAAACTTAAAAACTCCCAATAGCTGACAAAAGTTCATAAGATAAAAATACAAATTAGCTTGAATTTAGTATTTACTTAAGGAGCAATGGAGAAATTAAAGATGTAATCATTTAAAATAAGTTGTCTTAAATCCAATCCACAATAGGGATGCAGTGTGGCACAATCCAAGGTCCAGGCCCAGGGGTTTCGTTTGCATGGAGTTGGCACGTTCTCCCTGTTCTCTCCAGGATCTCTCTAGGTACTCCAGCTTCCTCAAATTGCATTTTAAGGAAATTCTTCTCTATAGATTGCCAATAGTGAGTGTGTGCATTGATGGTTGTTTGTTCTGTGTGTCTCTGTGTTGCCCTGTGATGGACTGATGACCTGCCCTGAGTGTATGCCGCCTCTCACCCAATAACTGCTGCAGATAGGTAGGCACTACCTCCCTCCAACCCTGAAAGAATAAGTGTGTATAGACACTGGACGGATAAACGTAGAATGCAAAGTTTTTAAACACTGATAATATAAAAGGAAGGTCAGTGATGCATGTGGTGGCAGATAGGCTTAACTAGAGATAGGCCTGCAAGTGAAATTTTGTTCAGGCACTATGCAACCAACATCAGCTCCAAAATCAGCTTTTTTTTTTACCAACCACACCCTTTTTGAATTGGTTGAATTGGTTGAATACCCACAATCATTCACTTGATCCATGATTCAGTCATTAAGAAGATAATTCGGGATTTCTAAAGTGACGATCTGTTTCGTGATGGCAGAGACCAAAGTGGCCTCTTTTCTCAAAAAAGACCTTGATCCAAACCCTAATTTATAAACCTTGAAAACATTGCAATGGTTTGTTATTTACATAGAAACTGATGATTAGGAAATAAGTACAAGTACAAGGTGGTGTACCACTAATGATGTTCCTGTGTGAAACATCAACTGAGAACAAACCATGCAGAGAGTTTCCGTTAACCTCTCGGAAGAAATGTAAGGTCATGTAAAACTCATTAAAGAGTATTCTCTCAAACCATCACAATATTATTATTTTTTTTTTCACAATGGTTTACTTTTATATCCAACAGTTGTTCTGACTGGAAACACTTTAGATGCTCTGTTCCCAGTGCGTGTATCACATAGCAAGATCATTGATGGAACACCAGAACATGGATAAATCAAAAAGATAATGAAATCATAAGATTAGTAAATCCATAGGATTAGTAATTTAAAACTAAGGCAAGGTATAGTCTGGCACTCTCTCATGTTCAGTCTTTTCAAAATAAAGGATTTGTAGACTTTCAAAATTCATTTTCTGGAGTTTGTTAACATCTATTTAGTCTTTGATCAGTTTCGAATTAGGGTGCTGGCTTTTAAATTGTAATTGTAGGTTTTAAATAGTCGGATAAATTGAGTCTGCAGGAGAATAAAGAGTTGTATCATTAGTGTAAAGAAGGAATTTTCATGTGTGTAATAATATTACTAATATAGATGGTGAACACAATTGGTCCGAGAACAGAACCCTGGGGAACACACTTGGAAATGGGGAGAAAAAAAAACTTAAACATTTCTGTTTTAACACACTGTAATCTATCAGAAATGCAGGTCTTTATTTATCCGCATTTGATGATGGGAGAATTTGTTTTCTGGCACATTATCCCAGTTATTACATAACCCAGTGGTTAAATACAAAACAAAACTAATAAATTAAAGGTTACTGAGTACTCAGAGTATGATGATTGTTCTGCTCTGTTTCTCCCACCTGACCACCTCTACTAAACACTCCACTGCAACTCTGTGTTTGCACATCATACCATCCATGTTGTGGAAAACGTATTTGTGCATCAATGTGACCACCATCTTTGTGTAATTAACATGAGTAATTACTCTTCTTAATTTACAAAGCCACCCAAGGTTCATAATAGAGGCTGCAAAACATTGACCCATGACAAGTGATTGATCTCTCCCTTCTTTAAAACCATCCCTCTGCTAATGACTAAGTAATGAGAAGACAGTGTGAGGCTAAGGTGGCTAATACAGCTTGCGTTCTCTTTAGGCTGACTGGCCGAACCCCCCACCCCACACCCACCCCCACCCCCCAATTTCCCTTATTGCTATATTTTTTTTTGCAATGATGTCAGCTCTGCACTTAGAGCTCCCTCCATCTAGTTTCTGGGTGCGTATCAGCATATGTGTTGTGTGTGCTGTTCAGTAATCAGCCACACAGACTCCCCTTTGGTGGCTGAAGACTGATTCAATATTCCACTGGGTAATTTATGCAGAACTAATTCTCTACAGGAATGGAAGGGCTCAGAGGAAAGCAGAGAGAGAAAGGGAGAGAGAGAGGAAGAAATCTGTGGTGAAATAATTATCCCCGGTGTCACTGCAGCAACATTCTTTGAAGTTGATGTCAATAAAATATTGAGCTACGCAATCCATTTCAATTTCACCTCAAAAAGGGTGCTGCCGAAGGGTCGGGATGGCTATGGAAGAGAAAAATAAATGTAAAAAAAAGGAGCAGGGTGCTGGTGGGAAGAACACATCCACACAGACACAAACACATATCTGTTTAACTTACAGCAAGGCGGTGGCTGGCGACGTGTGTTGCTTACAGACTGACTGAGACATACACTGTTGCCTGTAGTCATTTAACTTGTCAAAACAGCAGGGCTCTGTGTCTCCTCATATTTGGGTGTAAGGGGTTTGAATGACTGAAACAAAAGAAAAGAGAAGGGGGATAAAAAAAATTAAATGAGGGCAGCTTCCCATGGAAGCAATTGGGATCACAGTATAGATTATAGTCATTTGTGATGGACGGGTCGGTAATAAGAGCCCTTTATTCTCATGCATGAGTATGACTGTGTGAACTGAGGGCTGGGATGAAGATGGGCTCTATTGTATTCTGTTCACAAGTTGTATTGATCCACAGAATGTACACACAGTTGTATGCTGTTGGATTTAAAAGAGATATTTGAGCTACATGTTATTTGGTGCCTTACAAAGTATTAACACCATTGAGCTTTTCCATATTTGTTTCCATAGTATGGTATTTTACCATAATTTTATGTTATAGTCCAACACAAAGTAGAGCATACCTGAGAATTGGTGATGAAAAAGGAAACATGGTCACATTCTTTTATATCCTAAATCTGAAAAGTGTGGTCTATGTGTTGTACAGCCACTGTTTTTTGCAATTGCTGCTGCAAGGCAAATCTCTACTAACTCTGCATATCTGGAAACAAAAAATGTTACCCATTTTATTTTGCTAAATTGATCAATTTCAGTCAGGTACGTCCAATTATCTCCTATCAATTCTGACAAGCTTCCCTGTCAATGCTGAAGAATTACATCACCACAGCATGGTGATACCACCACCATAATCAAAGTGGGTAGGATATGTCCTCATCTGCCTAGGGCTCCTTTTTCCACATATTTACTGTGTCTCTGTCATGGCTTGTGATACACTACAAAGGGCACTTCCTATTACTTTTTTTCAACAATAGCTTTCTTCTTGGAGCTCTTCTATAAAAGCCAGATTTGTGGTGTGACGACTATAAATTGTCCTCGTATTAGATTCTCCCTGAGCTGTGTATCTTTGCAGCTCCTCCAGAGTTAGCATGGGGCATAATTTTGTCCCTTTATCTATGGGTGTGTTCCTTGGTCTTTATAATGCTATTCTATGCAGGCAAGCAGCTTTATTTATACTAAGATTAAAATACACACTGGTGGACTTTATGTTCTACAATGGATATTATTTTTGAGGTGTTTAAGTAAAGGGGGATTAAGACATGTGAGCTAAATTTTCAGATTTTTAATTGTTAAATATTTTGAAAACCATGGATCTTTTTTTCAGCTTTAGAGTTATGTTTTGTGTTGGTCATGAAATCCAGATGAAATACATTTAAACTTATGGTTGAGACAATAGTCAAATGTGAAAAGGTTTAATCTGAATAAATAATCTTGCAAAGCACTGTGCTGTACTGCATCTCAGTGCAGACAAAGCTGCCAGAGCAGTAAAGAATGAGACAGAAACACATGTTGTGGATTTCCACAAAGGTTTGAAATTATATCAGAATTCAGTGTAACAGGCACCACTGCACAGCCTAAAGCAGATGATTATTTTTCTCTTGGACATCCATGAGCTCTGCTTCCAGACATCTCATTATTTTGCATCTTCGTCACTATTATTAAAGCCATATATCTTAACTTGAGGCCAGTGCCTGTCGATGTGGTGGAATACATATAGCTATGCCAAAACATTATCTACAAATGAGAAACAGCACTCCTTTTCCCTCCGCTTAATAAATAATTTATCCAAATGAATTATAATACCTGTACCCCACAACACTCCCGACCCCCCTTACCAAGGCTTTTGTCTGAGTGACATTCCAGCTTACATTTCACTTACACAGTGGGCCTTGCATAAGCTGCATACCTTCTCTGGACAAATTTGCATACAAGCACCCTACAACGTGGTTTTAGGTGAAATCTGAGCAATTACCGTCACCCCTACCCGCACCCACTGATATGAAATAGCAGCAGCTGATTGAAATGGAGAAGCATGGCCTTGTTCTGTCTTCCTTCTCTCTTTCTGGTCTTATGGAGGGAAATCAGGGCAGACTCCAGCCTGCAGGAGAACTCTGGTGTTCCATCAACCTTTTCATCGTCATCCACCTCCAACACACGAGTAAGCAGTCGCTCTGGGCCCACTAAGCAACCTGCAGGAACAAACCCCTAAAGGAATATAGGTTAGCAACATCATCAAACACGGTGTGATTAGAAGTTAATAAATGCAACGGGTCACATTGTGCAGTTGTTTGAAACAGGTGATGGAGTCCTTGCAGTGGAAGTCTGGCTCCTGTGAGCATGTGGGAGGTGTGTGACACAAACGAGGCTTCCAGCTCGCAGAAAACAGGAACAGATGGCGCTGGAAAATGAGGCACCTCTCAGAAGCATTGAAACCTCCTCCAACGACCCTCCCCACACTTCTCCATCTCTCCTGCATTCTGTTTTTCCCCCCTCTTGCTCTCTCTTCCCTCCTTCAACATGCCTGTTCTAACAGAGATTACTTAAAAGCACTTGTTGCAAGTGTTTTACTCCTAGTCCTAATAAAACTGTCACAAAATAACATGTTAAAATCTCTTGCAGTTTGTTTTCATATTAAGGTGCAATGACTTATCTGGCCATGTAGGTATTTGTTCACCTGGACTAAAATAACAGATGGCAGGGTTGGGTTATGGTATCTCCAGGGAAAGAGCAGAAACCCACTGAAAATGAAACACGTTTCTTCACTTGTACCTAGCCCCGTGATCCACTGCAGCTCAACAACAAAATACTGTGAGAGTTGAAATATACAAGTGGTTTTATAAGTCATTATCTCTCACATAGTGTTTTGTTCAGTTCAGCGGTAGATATCAGGCTCAAAGAGTAAAGCTATTCACAAGTCAGCTGCTTAGTGTGTCTGAGCTATTATGACATTAATTTTAGCAGTAAACAGAAATGTGAGGATGATGGATTGATGGATGGTTATTGTGCCAAGCACAAGAAACGAGAAGTAGCAAATAGTTGTGATGCACAAGGAAAAGGATACACTATTTACATTTTTTTTAAACTAAAAATCTGAAAAGTGTGACATGCATTTGTATTTAACCTCCTTTGCTCTACAGCCTCGTATGCTCTAGAAACCTTATATAAAACCCTGTGCATCCAATGGCCTTTAGAACTCACCTAATTAGTAAATTGACTCCACCTGTGTATATTTAATCTCAGTATAAATTAAGATAAAGTCATCAGAGATTTGTTAGAGAACATCAGAGAGCACCACCAGGAACACATCAAGGAACAAGCATACAGGTCTGGGAAAAGATTGTGTGATTTAAAACAGGGTTACGCCATAAAAACAACTTCCTAAGCTTTGAACATCCCCACAGAAAACTGTTCAATCCATCCATCAATGTCATTAAAATAGACGTCTACAGTACAAGTAAGATGTCAGCAGAGGATGAACACTAGTGTACCAACAAACAATAATGGTGCATTCAGACCGATCGTGATTCCAGCAAATTTTTTGCCTCAATCGTGTGCTGTCGCTCGCCTGACAATTCGCAAGTAATTTGCGTGGCCAATGGGCAACAACGCTCCACTCGCTTCACATTCTTCACCGCGTCATCAAATAGGAGGAGTGTCTATCTGCAGCTTGCCGGTTTCAACTCAACATGGAGTGAATGACGGTGCTTTATTTTTGAAAAAGCCGAATCTGGGTTCACCAGATTCTCCAGAGACGGAACCAGTTTGGAGAGTACCACCATCTACTCTAAGAGCTGCGTCTGGATGACGGTCGCTTTCAGTGGTACTTCTGTCTATCCAGGACACAGTTTAAGGACCTGCTGTCCCGCGATGGGGGACGAATCAGCCTTCGGGACACCAACTACAGGCTGTATCCCCGCTGCAGAGCGCCTGTTCATCTGTCTTTGGTGAGTAAATATATCTCACACAAATGGCCTAATACAGACGAACTGAGCCAGGGGTACTTTCTATGGTAAAGTAAAACAGAAAGAACATTCAATGTTGAAGTCACTCTTGTCAAAAAGTACCTTTGGAGCACATTTGATTTACCGGGAATGGTTATTTCCCCTGCCACACAACTGTAGATGCATTAACTCATGTCGAATTGATGCTATGTGTTGTATATGTGATCTTTAACATGTCGGTGACACGTATTTCGTACAGGCTTTGTGTAATAAAGAACAGCTTGGCATGATTAGTATTGTCTTGGCTCCTGTTACATTCTGATTGGGTGACATGAAGCAAAACAGTTTCTTTGCCATCCAGTCACAGCAACTGCTTATTTAACCATTCCCAGGCAAAGGGGGTGTTTCCATGTGCACTGTGGCTGGTTTCATTCCTCCCTTAAGTACACATGAATATTTAAGATGCTGCATGTAGTAGATGAGACTACCACATGGTCTGTTTAACCATGGCAGATAGTATTTTTTCAAGACTCTCACTTGTCTTTAACTAATTCAAGGCCCCAGTGTGATTCTCCTTGAACACAACTGATTCATAGTCATCTAACTCATAGCTGAGGGCTGGGTAATCGCAGCCAGAGAATCGAATGTCTGATAGTCCTGCTCCACCAGGGAGACGAGTTGGTGATGAAATTACCCTTCTCTCTATCTTGATTGTGTTTTTGGCCAGTGGCACATGGATTTGGGAGTTGGGTTGTTGTTTGCTCCACTTTTGTGTAGAAGGGATAACAATTTAATTAAAGGATGTATCTTTAAAGCCTTTAATAATCAATCCAAACATGTGCACACTTGATAGAATCAGTGGTATGATTTGCAAAAAACTGTAAATTATTAAAGATCAGCTCACTGAAATTACAAAACGTATTTTGATTTTTGTCTTTGGTTGCGTTATCTGAGGTGTTTTATGTCAAATCCAGGGGATTGTTTAGACTAGCAGTTGTAGTATCTATTAAATATCTGTTAAAGCCAACACACTGATGTTACATTCAACTGTTATCATAAACACTGTTAATTTGATAAAAAACAGTTCCCATGAAAACTAATGACAGAAAATCCCAATCAGGCCAACAAAGAAGAAGGTGTCTCTTTTGTGCAACAAGGATAAGGGACTGATGCAGATTATCACGCTCAAATACACTCCATGCATATATACACTTTCACTCAACTGTGGTCCTGCTCTCTTTCCCTCTCTCTGATTCTGATGGTGCAGCATGCAAATGTTTTGCCGTCAACTCAACCTGGTGGAGAATGACAGAAACATTTGATGCAGCGCCGCTTTTTAGTGAAGTCCCCGCAGAAAGCTATTTTCACAGGATGTTATGTATGCATTTTTCAGACAGATTGCTGCAGGAGACAGGAGCTCAGGAGGTGGGGTGTTGGGGGGGAGAAAACACGACTGGAATGAAACACAAACCTTACTCTGCTGAGTGAAGCCAACCAACCGCAGGGAAAGCCACAAAGAAAGATGCATTCATCTCACATGTCTGTAGAGGGAAAATAACGTGCCATAAATGCTTTTTAAAATCAGTATGCATGCTTCAAAATGTCATTTTAAAACCAAAAGAGTTTCATTCTAATTACCGTATTTAATGTAAGTGTTTGGTACCTACATGGAAACAAAAAAAATCATGCTACACCTCATTTATTACAAACATTATTCAAGATGTTAAACAATAAACTGAAAGCCACTGGAAATTTGTCTAATCTTCTACTTTTGACAATATGCAAAATAAACATGTTAAACTTTTTACCTCAAGTGTCTGGCGGGGCCAGATTGAGATCTTCACAAGACATTGTTAAGATCAGAAGCTTAAAGCAGAAGCTTTAAGCATGTGAAATATTGTAATAAAAACACATACTAAATAGAAACCTGAATAGTGTGTTTACTTTGCGTCTGGTGGTCGAGCTTGGCTCATGGGGCTTGGCTCCCCGAAAAATCTACAGAAAGCCCCTCTATCTGGGCCCACCACCTGGAGAGAGGAACATCAGGATCGGGTGCCACACAAGTTAGGTGGCAGGCGAAGGCGAGAGCCTTTATTGCAAGGCACAGAATGTCTATGATGAACACCATGTTCGAGCACAAGGTGGTTCAAGTGTACCTGCTACCAGGCCACCTTGGGCCAAAGGTCGATTATCGATTTTGTAATCACATCATTAGACCTGCGACATTACGTCTTGGACACTCGGTTGAAGAGAGGGACAGACCTGTCAACCAATCGCCATCCGGTGGATCCGGTGGCAGCCCTGGCAAACTGCCCAAGCAAATCCAAACGAGTGGTGAGCGTGAGCTGGTAGAAATTCTCTTATGTCCTGAGTGAGGTTGAGACACTACCTAAACCAAAATATTAGGTCATCACCAAGACCAACCCTCGAAGACTAAAATTTAAGACCCCTGGTCTAGATTGTCTAAAGGGAACTGAAAGGCTATTTGGGATCGATCTTTGGCTTTCAACTTCATTGTTTAGGCTAAATTTGTCTTTAATCTTTTAATTTCTTATAAAGATCTGTGTCTTGGTTTCAGTCATATTTAAAAGATTGTGAACAATATGTCATCAGTCAGTCTTGACATGTCGGTGGAGAAATTATGACCCACTCTTCCTTGCACAATTGTTTAAACTCAGGCACATTGGAAGTTTAAGAACATGAATGTACTGTAGTACTATTTGCACTCACTTTTCTTTCTTGTAGAAAGCAATTCTCTCTCGGTGCTTCTATGTTTAGCTGCGTCTCTCTCCCACAAAGAGACAATTTGTTCGTCTCCTTCTTGTCTTCTTATCACCCAGCTGTTTGTGACAAATGACTGCTCTCCACTGCCACCACATCTTTGCTCAGAGTCACGATGAAGATTGCTGTAGAGTCAACAAGTATGTGGAAGTGGCTGAGTTTCCATCCATAGATAACTGAATTTGACTGCATTTTATAATTATTTGAATCAAATTAGATTATATCTACATGAATCTGAATCTAACTACATAATTGTAGTGCAATGGAATGAACTGGAGTGATCTGAAATGGATTTGGACTGAACTAGATTTTTGGTTTTGAAAATGAGTTGAGATTACATTTGCTGTGAACTGAGCTGAATGACTAGGGTGACTGTAGATTGTTGGCACCATGTGTGTTATCGATACTTTAGCTGTCTTGCTACTCTCCAGACTGGGTTGTTTGCCTCTTGTCTTTGAAATAATCTGCTCAACTACAGGATACCACCTCTCCAGCTCTGACGCATTCATTACCTCCAACATTATTGACCTGACATATTGATGTGAAGAGGCCTGAGTGTTAAGGAGCATCTGTCCTCTGCATATTGACAGAGGTAGCCGTGGAAAATATGTCCAAAAAAAGACAAGCAGGATACATTTACCCTCAGTTTGAGTAATAACAACATGTGGCGCTGGTTCACCAGTCATCATGTTCAAATCAACTGCTAAAGCCGTCATACTGAGCCTCATCAGTGTGTTATGATGACCTGAACTGAATGAAAACATCGACTGTTACCCTGGTTGTAGTCACAAATGACATATTTTCCATGTTGCTGACATTTAAAGGCTAATGCTTAGATGAGCCACCCCCATCTGACAAACATTACAATACGCAAGCAGACTAACACCAATCCCATCATGCTCCTTCCCTGCCCCCATCCTCTTGAGGATTTGCAAGGGATTATGTCAAAGCAATTCCATTGTTTGAGTGGAAGTAATGAAGTAGTAATCTAGTAGTTCATTTGTGTATTTAACCTTAATTACCTGTTAACTGTTACCTGAAATGTTGAAAACTGCAAAAAATGTTTAATCAAAATGCAACTTGTAACAAAATAGTATTGATAATTTTATATACATCGCTTGAAAATTGGCCCGTCCCTCCTGACAGAGCTCGTGTAACTGAGTAAGGTTTGTAGAACACCTTGTTAAAACACAGCCCTGTCCACAAATTTCCTACAGGTCTGAGATCATGGCTTTGTGATATGCCCTTCAAAACAATGACTTTGCTGTCCTTCAGCCAGGTTGTAACTAATTTGGGGGTATGCTTAGGGTCATTGCCCATGTGAAAGAACCTTTTGTGTACAACCTGCAACTTCCTGTCTGATGTCTTGAAATGTTGCTTTAATATTTCGACATAATGTTCCTACCTCATGATGCAAACTATTTTGTGAAATGCACCAGTCCCTCCAGGAGCAAAACAGCCCTTCAACCTGGTGCTGCCACCTCTATACTTGTCAGTTGGGATTTTGTTGTCAGGCTTGCAAACTTCTCCATTTTAATAAATGTAACAATGGTCATTATTTCCAAAACTTTAGTTTTAGATTCATTAGACCAAAAATTTGGGTCTTTGTCATTAAGTGCAAATCCAAACAGTAATCTGACTTTGGATGTTGCTTTTGGAGTAACTTTTTCTCCTTTGCTGAGGGGCCTATCAGCCCATGTTGGTATAGGACTTGCTTTTCACTGTGAAAAATGAGACTCTCTTACCAGTGTTAGTCAGTACCTTTACAATGACTTTTGCTTTTGGTCTTCAGTTGATATAGATATATGACATCAAAACATTTTCATATCTGGGATATAAAACCTGTTTCCTCCCATCACCGGTCATTTGTACCTGCACATAATTAGTTATACATGGCACCTTCAGACATCTGGAAATTGTACCTAGTAAGGATGAACCAGACTAGTGAATGTCTAGAGTTTTCCTTCTGAAATGTTGGCTATATTGTCTTCACATTCCCATGGTGTCAGACAAGGAAGCCTGTGTTTGAGATGTTGCCATAAAATATGTCAACAGGTAAGGCAAGGCAAGGCTTGTTTATTTGTATAGCACATTTCAGCAACAAGTCAATTCAAAGTGCCTTACATGGTGAAAAAATACATTCTCGTACTCATACTCGTCGTCTTCCGCTTATCCGGAACTGGGTCACGGGGGCAGCAGACTCAGCAGAGACACCCAGACTTCCCTGTCCCCAGACACCTCCTCCTGCTCCTCCGGGGGGAGCCCAAGGCGTTCCCAGGCCCGCCGAGAGACATAGTCCCTCCAGCGTGTCCTGGGCCGTCCCCTGGGCCTCCTCCCAGTGGGACGTGCCTGGAACACCTCCCGAGGAAGGCGTCCAGGAGGCATCTGGTATAGATGCCCGAGCCACCTCAACTGGCTCCTCTCGATGTGGAGGAGCAAGGGAGTGCCCGGCCACCCTACGGAGGAAGCTCATTTCAGCCGCTTGTATCCGGGATCTCGTTCTTTCGTTCATGACCGAAAGTTCATGGCCATAGGTGAGGGTAGGAGCGTAGACCGACCGGTAAATCGAGAGCTTCGCTTTTCGGCTCAGCTCTCTCTTCACCACAACGGACCGGCACAGTGCCCCAATTACTGCGGCAGCCGCACCGATCCGTCTGTCGATCTCCCGCTCCATTCTTCCCTCACTCGTGAATAAGACCCCGAGATACTTGAACTCCTCCACTTGAGGCAGGAACTCCCCTCCAACCTGAAGAGGACAAGCCACCCTTTTCCGGTCGAGTACCATGGCCTCTGACTTGGAGGAGCTGATCTTCATCCCAGCTGCTTCACACTCGGCTGCGAACCGCCCCAGCGCATGCTGTAGGTCTTGGCTAAGGGGGCCAGCAGGACCACGTCATCTGCAAAAAGAAGAGACGAAAACCCTGGTCCCCCCAAACCAGACCCCTCCGGCCCTTGCTGTGTCTAGAAATCCTGTCCATAAAAGTTATGAACAGGACCGGTGACAAAGGGCAGCCCTGCCGGAGTCCAACATGCACCGGGAACAGGTCCGACTTGGTGCCGGCAATGCGGACCAAAACTCCTGCTCCGCTCGTACAGGGACCGGATGGCCCCTAATAAAGGGCCCCCGATTCCATACTCCTGGAGCACCCTCTACAAGGCATCACGTGGGACACAGTCGAATGCCTTCTCCAGGTCCACGAAACACATGGGCAAACTCCCATGAGCCCTCGAGTACCCTGTAGAGGGTATAGAGCTGGTCCAGGTTTCCCCGGCCCGGGAGAAAACCACAATGCTCCTCCTGAAGCCGAGGTTCGACTATCGGCCGGACCTTCTCCTCTCCAATACCCTGGCGTAGGCCTTACCAGGGAGGCTGAGGAGTGTGATCTCCCTGTAGTTGGAACACACCCTCCCGGGCCCCCCCTTATGAAGGGGAACCACCACCCCGGTCTGCCAGTCCAGAGGTACTGTCCCGACCGCCATGCAATGTTGAAGAGGCGTGTCAACCAGGGGAAGCCCACAACATCCAGAGATTTGAGGTACTCAGGGCAGATCTCATCCACCCCCGAAGCCTTGCCACCATGGAGCTTTTTAACCACCTCTGTGACTTCAGCCTGGGTGATGAAAGAGTCCAACCACGAGTCCCCAGCCTCTGTTTCCACCAGGGAATGCGTGATGGCAGGATTGAGGAGATCCTCGAAGTACTCCTTCCACCGCCCAATAATGTCCCCAGTCGAGGTCAGCAGCCTCCCACCCCCACTATAAACAGTGTTGGCGAAGCACTGCTTCCCCCTCCTGAGGCGCCGGACGGTTTGCCAGAATCGCTTCGAGGCCGACCGGTAGTCCTTCTCCATGGCCTCACCGAACTCCTCCCAGGCCCGGGTTTTTGCCTCTGCAACAGGCCGGGCCGCAGCACGCTTGGCCTCACGGTACCCGTCAGCCGCCTCAGGAGTCCCACAAGCCAACCACAGCCGATAGGACTCCTTCTTCAGCTTGACAGCATCCCTTACTGCCGGTGTCCACCACCGGGTTCTGGGATTGCCGCTGCGACAGGCACCGCAGACCTTACGGCCGCAGCTACGGGCAGCAGCATCAACAATAGATGCAGAGAACATGGTCCACTCGGACTCTATGTCTCCAACATCCCCGGAATCTGGTCAAAGCTCTCCTGGAGGTGGGAGTTGAATACATCCCTGGCCGAGGGCTCCGCCAGGCGTTCCCAGCAGACCCTCACTATGCGCTTGGGGCCTGCCAAGTCTGTCCGGCTTTCTCCTCCTCCAGCGGATCCAACTCACCACCAGGTGGTGATCAGTGGACAGCTCAGCCCCTCTCTTCACCCGAGTGTCCAAAACATGCGGCCGAAGGTCTGATGATACGACAACAAAGTCGATCATTGACCTCCTGCCTAGGGTGTCCTGGTGCCAAGTGCACTGATGAACACCCTTATGCTTGAACATGGTGTTCATTATGGACAATCCGTGACTAGCACAGAAGTCCAATAACAAACACCACTCGGATTCAGATCGGGGAGGCCATTCCTCCCGATCACGCCTCTCCAGGTGTCACTGTCGTTTCCCACGTGGGCGTTGAAGTCCCCCAGCAGAATAATGGAGTCCCCGGGAGGGGCACTATCCAGCACCCCCGACAGGGACACCAAGAAGGCCGGGTACTCTGCACTACCGCTCGGCCCGTAGGCCGAAACGACAGTCAGAGACCTATCCCCAACCCGAGGGCGCAGGGATGCGACCCTCTCATCCACCGGGGTAAACCCCAACACTAGACAGCTGAGCTGGGGGGCAACAAGCAAACCCACCCCAGCCCGCCGCCTCTCCCCGTGGGCCACTCCAGAGTAGAAGAGAGTCCAGCCCCTCTCAAGGAGATGGGTTCCAGAGCCCACGCTGTGCGTGGAGGCGAGCCCGACTATTTCTAGTCGATATCTCTCGACCTCCCGCACAAGCTCAAGAATCCTTAATGAGGACCACTAAATCGAGGCACGTGACGTCGCCCGGTACGGCGGAGCCGGGGTCCCACCCTGGAGCCAGGCCTGGGGTCGGGACTCGTCGGAGAGCGCCTGGTGGCTGGGTTGCTCCTCGCAGGACCCGGCCGGGCCAAGACCGAATGAGAGACGCGAGGCCATCCCCCAGTGGGCCCACCACCTGCAGGGGGAACCGTGAGGGACCGGTGCAAAGAGGATTGGGTGGCGGACGAAGGTGGAGACCTTAGCGGCCCGATCGCCGGATGCTTAGGCTAGCTCTAGGGACGTGGAATGTCACCTCACTGGGGGGAAAGGAGCCTGAGCTTGTGCGGGAGGTCGAGAGATATCGACTAGAAAAATACATTGTATTAAAAAAAAATGTAAAAGTACATTTTAGTGGCATTATAAAGGAAAGTAAAGAAAAGTAAGGAAAAGTTGGACTACTGACTGAAATTAATGAATGCACTGAATGCTTTTAGGCCCATGTTTTCTTAACATAAAATCAAATGATTGTCCCCGGGGAAGAGGCAACTCTCTAGAGCTGTTCTGACCCATTATGCGTCTTGGTGATGGGGGGATATTTGTTTTTAAAACTGATCCACGCCTGGACCAAGTCAGAGACTTCCTGGTGCTCTGTACCTTCCTCCAGGTGTGCCTCCATTTCACTCAAATTTTGTAAATTTAAGTTTCAAAAGCTTACAAAGGCATTAGATCAACTGGACTTTCATGAATTCTTTCAAGGTGTAGTAATCTTACTGTATGTAAACCTCAAATAGAAATGATTTTGTTATTCTTAACTGACCTACAACAGGAAGAGTTCAGTCTGATTTACTGTTAACCAGGCACAAAACTAGTTATGTGCCTTTTCTATACAGTGTACATAGAAATCTGATTTCAATAGTATATAATAATAATTGTACAATGACACAAATGAGAACACACTCTGTGCTACTTTAGACAGAGCCCTTTTATATTTAGGTCAGCAGGTTCCAGTTCATTTTATGTCCTCTTTCTTCTACTGTGGCGAAGCTGCCCAGCAGGCAGGTGTCATTAGAGCAGTTTGTTTGCAAGGTAAGCAGCTATAAGAAGTGACAGCAGTAGAATTACTAATGCACTTGGGCTGTCATTTCTCCCTCGAAAACCCCCTACAGGGAGGGCCTGATTAAATTGATATTCAACCTTCTGCATGTTGTGGGCTCATGCTTCATTAGCATTGGGGTTTAGATTACACAGAGTAAGGACTGGCATTAGTGTTGTAGGAAGCAGTTAGACACTGCACTGTAACTAATTTTCCAATTATAATGGTTGCCTACAATGTAGCATATTAATGATTCAAAGCGCATTATTAACAGAGCGTGTGCGTTTTAGAATCAAGAGGGAATGTGTGAGAAAAAGAGGTTGCATTTCACAAAGCCGTGGTTCACAGAAGGTGTCATTACACATTAAACGGGATCCAAACAAAAGGAAGCCTTGAGCTGCGATACATGGACAAAAATAGCATCCTGTCAGACTAGACTCCATTATTATTCTACCTAGGTGAAAGGAAGGTCAAAGTTAAGGTCTGTAGTCAGATCAGAACAGCAGGTCAGCACAGGAACATTTTGTATGACTATGTCACAGACTGCACTGGAGGTTTGATTACTTACAGGTGTAGTTGGTAAGTGAAATAGCTGCTGAATTAGAGGTTAACATCCCAGAAAAAAGAGCCACAAGCATTAATAATCACATTAATCTGTCACAATTAAATTTACTTGCCCAAAGAGAAAAATCTAGCTTCAGCTAGCTGTTTTTATAATTTTTTGTTTATTCGGAATGAGGACATAACGATTTAATGATTGATGTTTAACAAGCAACAGAAGCCAGGTCTAATTGTTAAAGGAACTAAAATACTTTTACAAAACAGTGTTGGTAAAAAGTTAAAACAGCTGCCTTTATTTTGGTGTTGCTAACTACAGGTGCATTTCAATAAATTAGGATAACATTGAAATTTATTTCAGTAATTCAATTCAAAAAGTAGAACTCACATGTTATGTGGATTCATTATACGCAGAGTGATGTGTTTTAAACATTTGTTTTTGTTAATTTTGATGATTATGGTTTACGCCTTATGAAGATAGAAAATTTTGTTTCTCAGGAAAATTGAATTTAAGAACAATAAAAAAGATTTGTAATACAGAAATGTCAACCTGAGTACATCCATGAATTATACAATATAAGCACTCAATACTTGGTTGGGGCTCCTTTTGCATGAATAATGGCATCATGGCTGCAGGGTGCTGTGTGTTAAACACACTGTCTCTCTGATCTTTTTCTTGACAGTATCTCATTAAAGCAGGTATTTTTGGCATTGAGGCCATGTGCCAAATTCTGTAGAAAATAATATCACATCTCCATAAAGCTTTTCAGCAGTGGTAAGCAGGGAGTGCTACAGAATTTCCTGATAGATGGCTGCAATGACTTTGGACTTGATAAAACAGAAACAGATGTCATGGCTCCCAACATCATCAATGACTGTGAAAACTTCACCTGAATCTCAAGCAACTACAATCCTGCGCTTCTCCACTTTTCCCTCTGAGCAACAATTCAGTTCTTTTTCTCATTATCCAGGTAAGATGTTTCTAACTGCAGTCCTTAGGAGCTGCTAACAGCAAGAAATGTGACTGTTTGAAGCCCAAATCCTGAAATTATCTGTATGTGGCCACTCCTGAAGCACTGATTTTAGCAGTCCAGGTCTTTTGAATCTCCTCCAATCTTCTCTTGAACAGGCTTTGCTTCACAACAGTCTCAAAGCTGTGTTTATCCCTGTTGCTTGTGGAACCATTTCTACCTTTTCTACCACGAATACTCAATTTTCCATTGCCATGCTTAGGTACAGTACATCACTTTGTAAACCAACCCCCAATATATTATTGACATGCAGAGAGTGAATGAATAGCCAATGAAGTATAATATTCTACCGACTCCAAGCAGTCCTTAGCAATTGTGATTTTTTATACACTAGTATTGCAATTTAATATATTGCGCAGCTCAGGTAGTAGGTTTCAGGTTTCATGTTTTACTTCTCTCACTGGGCAAGCTATTAAATACTGTTACACTTCCCGCTGTCCTCCTTATTTATAATTTATTTGTATTAAAGCATGTTTAAAACTGATACAATGTGAATTGGCTTAGCTCAGATTATCTTTACTTTGTTTCTCTATGTTCTGTTGCTATTTCCCTGATAGACTCATCCTTTACACATCTACTTAATCTCTGAACCATTCACAACAATCCCTCCAGCATTAGCCGTGTGTGAGCACCTGAAAACTGTGCTGAAGACTGCAGTTAGCACTGGGCAAATATTTAAAGTCACTGCTAAAGACATAATCAGCACTGCAAATAAATGAATTGAATTCTGCCTTGGCCTCACCCCCCTCCTCTTACCTAAATGGATATTCGATCCCTGGGGAACACCTAGTGCTTTGCAATCTGTGCCAACTTCCTGGTGGCGCTTCCCCTTCTCTGTGAGAAGCAGACACTGACTTTGAAGTCTGTGAAACTGATGATAAATATGCTAATGTGTCTTGGGGTGACTAGACGTACCAGATAGCGCTGTGAGGTGAAGGTGCCACCCATCGTTTAATATATGGAGAGAAAGATTGAGAGGCAGGGAGGAGGAGCTGTTACCTCACTGTAAGCCTTATCAAAAATTAATAATAGGAGAGAAAGAGTAATTTAAATGTTGTTTGTCTGAACTTGATCTCTGGATCTGAAACTGTCAAAAGTGAAAATGTCAAGCTTGTTTTAAGCTGCAGTTTGGTCAACTATTTAAATACAGTGTTAAACTAAACAAGGCCTCTAAAGTGGCATAATATAAAGCAAGAAATACTGGTAGTTTCACAAAAGCCAAACAAAAAAGCCTTAGAGGCTGTTTGAGGGAGCTTTACTAAAACGCTCTAAAAGGTAAAGTAGTGCAACCACAAACTTCAGTGCATTTTAGTGGGATTGTATATGTAAATACCAAGAAAAACTAAAGCATATTTGTGAAGTGGAAGTGAAGTGACACATGGTTTCCAAAAGGTTTTTCCAAAAATTTGTTTTAAAAACTGTGGCATGCAGTTATATTCAGTCCCTTTTATTCTGATATGTCAAAATAAAAGGTACAACAAATTGCCTTCAGAAATCCCATAATTAATAAACAGAGTGCACTTGTACGTAATTTTATAAAGCTAGAACCCTAGAGGTTTGTTACAGAACAGAGCTTAGAGCCTCATGAAGGTCAAGGAACACATCAGACAGGTCAGTCTAAAGTTGTGGAGAAGTTTAACGCAGGGTTAGGTTATAAATCAATATTCCAATCTTTGAACATCTCACAGAACCCAGTTAAAACCATCATTTGATGAGTAAGGCACAAATGCAAACCTACCTGAGCAAGCAGAACATGAATATTCAGAGAAACAGCCAAGAGGCATATTGTAACTCTGGAGGTCAGCAGATATCCACAGCTCAGGTGGGGGAATCAACAGAATAACCATTGGTTCTGCACTCTGCAAATTTGGTCTTTATTAATGAGTAGCAAGAAAAAAGCCTTTGCTGATAAAACGCCTTAAGATGTCCCATTTGCAGTTTGTTACAAACCACATAGGAGACCCAGCAAACATATGGTAGAAGATTCAGATTGTTCAGCAAATTGAGCTTTTTTTGGTTAAACATGAATATCACCAAACATGATGGAAAACTAACACTGCAAATTACGCTAACCACACCATTCCCTTTAGGAAACATGATGGTGACAGCATCATGCTGTAAGGATGTTTTTGTTTAGCAGGGACAGGGAATCTAAACAAGGCTGATGGGGCTAAATACAAGACAATCCTGGAAGAAAATCTGCTTTCTGAAACACACTTGAGACTGGGGCTGAGGATCACCTTCTAGCAGAACTACGACCGTAAACATACTGCCAGAGTACAGTGGAATGTTTTTAATCAAAGTATATATTTGTTACAATGGCCCAGGCAAAGTCCAACCCTAATTCTAATTATGAATCATGACAAAGTTTAAAAATTGATGTTCACAGATTTTCTCAATCCAAGCTTGAGCTGTTTAGCAAAGAAAAATGGGGAAAAAATGTCAGTCTCTAGATGTGCAAAGCTGTCAGAGACATACCCCAAAAGATTCACAGCTGTAATTACAGTGACAGGTAATTTACTGGCTCAAGGCAATACATTTAAACACGTCACTCTTTTAAAATTTTTATTTCTAAAAAATGCCCCACATGTATCATTTTCCATACACATCGCAATTATAAACTATGGTATGTGGGTCTATCACTCAGAATTGCATTAAAATACATTACAGTTTCTGATTGTAGTGAGTAGGAAAAAAGTCGGAAAATGTTGAAGGAGTGTGAATATTTCTGCAAGGACCTGTAAAATAAAAGTAATAAAACACACAACTGCCTCTTTTATACATCCTTTGGAGTTTTAAAACTATCTTTTGAACCACCGAATGCCAGGAAAAAGCATCGCCACCAAAGTTATGTGTGTGTCATCAGCTCTCAGACCGCCATAAATAATGCCAACGTTTTCATAAACCAAACTGAAAAATATGCATATTTTAAAACAAACACTTTCACTACAACCTGAAGCTCAGAAAAGAACAAGTCCCACTTAATGGAATTCTTCAGTTTCTACATGTTTTGCCTCTGGGCCTTTTTTGCTATTCTGCATCCTCCTACCTCTGTTTACCTCCCTGAATGAGACCTTCCGCTCAGCAAATAGATGCAAACTGTCTGCTCGCGTCTGTGACGCAGAGTGTGCCAAGCTGTTGTCTCTCAGTCAGAACGTAGATTTGATACCCTCAAGGTGACAGCAGCAGATCTGTTGCAGGTGTCAGCAGCAACATCAGGACTGTCAGAGAGCATTTCCACACATGGCTTAGACATCTGAGCGGCTCAGCCAAAAAAAATGAATTAACACTCATCAAACAAGGCACTTTTTATCATCTCATATCTCTACTTGGCTTTTATTATTAATGCCACAATGGCAGCTTCCACTTCAACTGTTCTTACAAGCTGTAGGTGTCACTGTCGATGTGACTGTGAGCTCCAGCAGCCATGGCTGTCGTTGTCCAAAGCACCACCCAGCCCCCTTTTAAGAGAGGCATTGTAAGTCAGATGTTCAGAATGCATGGAGCATTGTCTGCCTGGATGTTCGATGGGCTGGCAGCAAAAGGTGACATCTGGTGACTAATGTGCTCAGATGTGAATGCTGCTCCCTCACTTCTCTGGGCAGCAGCTGCTCTGCAAAGGCACAAATGAGACAGGGGGAGCAAGAGAGAGACAGCCAGGGAGGGATTTGGGGTGGAGGGGTGTCGCTGCGCCGAGATGGGGGGTAGGGCTGCAGGTTTGAGGAGCATGTTCATAGATGTGAGACTGTGCGCGTGTTCACCACGCCAGCCGTCTGACTCTAAAAGGGGTGTGTTTCATGGGGGTTGGATATGTCATGGGAAAATCAATGACTTTCCGTCTGATTTTCGAGGACATGAAACACGACAGCCTCCCCCGTCGCTCCCCCACCACTCTCTTTTCCACATTTGCCTCCCCACAAAGAGACCACACAGATCAGAAAAAAGGTTTTTTTGATCTGCCGTGTGTCTCCAACAAACAAGTGCCTTTCAGTTGCCATACAAAAATTTAGTGCATCATAAACCTTACGGCAAACAGAATCCAACTGGTGGCAGAGCCTACATGGCCAGTGCACCCAGAAAGCCAATTTTTTTCTTTCAGGTGTGCTTTTCTTGGTGACAGGCCATGTGGAAAATTTTGGTTTCATGTATACAGGGTTTTTAGTATCCATCTGTCTGCTTGCTGTTGCCAACCTAAATTAATTAACGTGAATGAAAAAAAAAAAATTATATATTCTCAGCACTTTTGTAACAAACAATATACAGCGCCTACAAAAGTATTGCTATCCCTTGAACGTTTTGATTCGGTTATACCATAAACAACAGTTTTGCACATCTAAAGAAGGGCATTTTTTACCTTTTTTTCGCAAAACAGGTTAAGCTCAGTTAGATTGGATGGAAAACATATTTGAACATCACTTTTAAGCCTTGATACTAATTCTGAATTAGAATTAGCTATTGAATTTGACTAGGCCGTTTTAACCAATGAATATGCTTTGATCTAAAATAATTCCATTGTAGTTCTGGCTGTATGTCCTGTTCTCAGCTCAGTTAATTTACCCGTCAACATTGACCAGCATTGCTGTCCTTGCTTTAGAAAAGCATCCAAAAGCGTAACACTGCAAATACTATGTATTAGAATAAACTACAAAACAGTTTCTCGAACTTAGGTGAGCTTTTATTTACATGATGTCTTTCACAGTAGGCTCTCAAGGCCACATTTCATAAAACACAATGGTCTGTGTCAGAGATTTTGATTCAAAGGATCTTGAAATATCATCAGAGCTTGGACCTAAAAAGTTCACTTTGGACACATCACATGTGTGAACTGTTTCGGTCACAGAGAACAGAGATGCACCAGTGGGTTAATCATATATATATTTACTATTCAAAGAAATCTAATGTGCTGTGAGCCATCAATCAATTCATTTTCTGTACCCACTTAGTCCTCGCCAAGTCATGGCGGGCTGGTGGCAGTCAATGTGCTATAAGTGGGTTATACTCTGAAAAAGTCACCACACAACGATGCACACACACACACACACACATTTTTGTCATTCATTTAAAAATATATAAATAAAAGGTAGGAGGCAGGAGGTTGCAGGTAAGGTTAATGGTTCTGGAGAAGATGATGCCGTCTATTATTACACCAGTAGAGGGTAGAAAGATGTGATTTTTATCCTTTTTACCTGGTGCAATAATTCTGAACCTTTTTGTTACCATGCGGGAAATGTATGAAAGCAGTTAGGGCAAATCTTTACAGATGATTAGAGCAGCGTAAGATAGATTCGCTTTATCTCAAACACAAACAAAATACATTCTGGATAAACTTAAAATCATAGAATTTAACTTTAAAAATATAATTAAGGGAGGTAATTGGTCAAATAAATTAAAATTTTTACTGGTGTTTTAATTTTTATGACAAACTGTGGTGGAGGTGGTCCTTTGGCTGCCTTTAGTTGAAGAAGAAATTTTAGATAAATATTTACATGAATAAACAGGTAGAAGTACTAAACACAACAAAAGATAATAGTTGATTTTTTTTTATCAATTAGAAACTTCTGACTGGATGTGGAGAGGAAATACTTTCAAGATCTCCTGGATAAATGGATGCAGATGACAATGAACCAGGAAAATAAGTTTAACTTAATTGTCATAATAACTGAACTGGAGACTCTTGAGCGAGCAACAATTACGGAGGCAGGAGGCTCTCAGTGGAAAAAGCACAATAAAGTGCTTTAGCTCAGTGATGTGGTGCAGGAATCTGGTTTCTCCAGGTCGAGGCACTGAGGAAGAGAAGTTGGCGAGTACGGATGGCGGGAGCAGTTGTGATAATAGGACTGATTGCATTGGTTCTTACTGTTGGGTGTAGGTATGGGTTGTCCGGAGGTGGTGAGTAACGTCACGAAAACGGAGGTCGACAGGGGAAGTGGTTGTGTTGAGGTGGTGGTTCCCCTTTGTTCTCCTTTCCAGGTGGTAGTGTGCAATGTTGGAGGGTGAACAGGCAGGGAGGCAAAAGGCAGGAGGAGCGGTGAATATTCCTCTTGAGAAGGGAGGTTTCCAGAGACTGCAGGAGGGTCTCAATGGAAAAAGCACCATAAAGTACTTTAGCCAACAGCGGACTAGGGCACAGGACATCAGATGGTAAATCTCAGGGTCTGGGTCTGATCACTCCGAGATAGAGAGCAGAGAAACTCAGGTAAGCAACTCAGTCACAAAAACAATAACTACAAGGCAAGGTCTGTAGGTCCAATTACCACTCAGGTTGTCATAGTGGGGTTTTCTTAGACTCTGAGATACAGAACCACGAGGACAAAGACAACGTTTTAACAGTTTATTTAGAAACACGGATAAAGGTCGGACTGGAACCAGGGCTGGAGCTGGTGGACAAATGCGGGGTCTCTCTGAAGGAGAAAAACAGAAGCTGGTAAACACTCTGGGTGGAAATGGAGAAACTGAATGTGTTCTTTTAGATACTGACTTACAGGGGTTGGGTTCTTGGCAAAAATAAGTCCTTCTCCACGGTGGCTTGAGGCTGACTGAACAGTTTTCGGAGGATGAAGTGCGTAATTCCTTCTCTTCCAGGAAACTCCACTATGGTTGGAGAGTTCTAACGTTGGAGGGTGGACAGGCAGGTTGACGGGTGGTTCTCAGGTGACTTCTGAGAAGCTGGGCTTGGAGTTGGAAGCAGAGAGGAGGCTCAGGGCTGAGGTGTTGAGGCTGGAGTTCCCAAACTCCTCTGAACATGACACGAGTGAAAACAGAGACCAGAAAGGTTCCACGACTTCCTTCAGCGAAGGGTGACCTGCAAGGCAAGGGGAGATAAGAAAAACTGCTTGGAAGCAAGACTGCAGAGAAGCAGAGGTCTAGCTGTTACCACGCCAAGTGAGAACACGAGCTGACATCTCCCTCTGGGTTTCCACTCCATAAGTAGCCCAGCTGATTGCTCTCAGATGAGCAACACCTGTGCAGCAGCACCTGCCAGTCACACCCTTCACAGAGAGAACACAGCACACAAACACAGCCCGCATGCAGCCTGCACACAGCCTGTACACAAACCACCGTGGATATGACACAGGTGAGTTAACAATCTGACACCTTCTCCAGAGTCTCCGGCAGTATGTGAACGCTCCCTTGATGAGCCTTAAAAAGTTGACTTTCAATTTGACTACATTTATTTGGTGAAGAAAAAATCCCAATTTAAGAAGTAATCATTTTTACTAGAATCACTGGTAGCAATCCCTTTAAAGTAAATGTAACTGAAGCACGTTTTTAAAATTCATACTTAACATTTCACCACCCAGCACTTCAGGTTGGTTTGGCATGAAAGGATAAATGCATTCAAATGCATCTTATGGCCACTCTCAAGTACAGTGCAGGAACTGTGATGCTGTGGGCCTGTTTCTGTCCCAAAGACCCTTGGAACCTTTTTATAGTGCATAGCATCATGAAATACCAGTAGATTTTTTTTTTTTTTTATCTAGTGGACTGCACCAGACAACCAAAAATGGGTCTTTCGCAGGAGCTTGATCCATGGAGAAGACTAAGTACAGTCCTACTAGAGAAAAGTATTTTTTAAACAATTATTTCTTAACATGGGGACAATTCCAATTGTCACTGAAAACAAAAAATACTGAAATTATATGAGTTTCTTTTTATCCCAGAATTGCAGTGTTTTATTATGCTACTACATTTAAAGATGTGATAGTAAGAGTAAGGTTTTTACTTGTCTTCATCCCTGGTACTGAAAAAACTGTCCGCGCCTTTGAGTATCTGTTTTTTTTGAAGTGCATGTGACTAATGAAAACATTATACACAGCTGTTCAAGACCCTGTCTTTTATGTATCTGTGTGTGTACCCTTACCCCAGAGGTCATGTCAGTGTAGAAGTCCTTACCACCCCTAAGGTCCTTCAAAAATAAGAGAGAGGCCCCTGGCTCTGCTTAAGCAATGAGCAGGGTTAAGACACGAAAGAGGGAATGAGACATGACAGAGTGTGAAAACAAGAGAAAAAATGTATTAAAAAAACAATAAAACTTTTTTTATATCTTGACACAATCAGCTAATCACCACTTAGGGTAGTTATTGTTGTACATTTCAATAGTTTCTATCCAATTATCAGACCAAAGTGATTTGTACCCTTTCTTTCCAGCAAGGAGATAACACAAAACTGGTGTGGCTCAAAACCCGCAAACATGTGGTCATTTGTGGCAGTCATATGGAGGCAACGCTCCTTAACAGACACTTGAGCCTCACTTAAAAGGTGCCATTGGCTGCTTTCAATTAAGGAGGCGATGGGCTTGCTTTAAGTTTAATGACCAAGAAGTGCATATGCATTCCACAAAGAATGTTAATGAAACACATTCCTCCCAGTCTCTCATGGAAACCAGTAAGGATTTAGGGATAAGAAGGTAGGCAGAAAGGGGAGAAATAGGAGTCCTCATATAATCCTTATTATGGAATGAAAAAGGGAAGCAAGGTGTGAAAGGGAATTACTTATTTTAGGTAAAGGAGCGAAAAAGCAAGTGTGTATAGAGTTTGTCTATGTGTGTCACTACAGATGCAGTGTTTTTGGATGTTGTAACAGTTTGGCGCTTTAGCCACAAAAAAAAGCACCGGGAGACACAATTGTAATAAAATAAGCTCTGTATTGAGCCAAAGCAATTCAATAATTATCAGTCACTGTGTTTAATCAGTATATGAGTCGTACTAATGTAGGTGCCTGTAGGTGAGTGACGTGGATGAATGCTATGGAATGTTAGGCAATGATGAGGATGCTGAAATCAATTAATAATTAGGTCGAAAGATCGTGCGCAGATTACTCAGTGACATCTGTTGAGAGTTTGGACATCTTCAGACACCTTAGTGTAACAAAAATAAAGTCATATTACAAGCTTAAAGCAGTGCTTTAAGTTTATATATGACAACAGATCCACTGAACTTACCTCGCAGGTGTGGGCCATGCGTCCAAACTCTCAACAGATGTCACAGAGTAAACGGATTGTAAAAAGGAGCACACAGTTTATCAAACCCTGCCGACGGATTGCAGAAACTGAGAGCACAGTTTAGTAATCCATGTGCACAGATTGCAAAACTGAGCGCACAGTTTACCTAAATGTGAGCACGGATTTCCACCGGCTTTGTGCTTTTTTTTTACCTACTGACACTTTCCGGCCTCCATAGAATAGTTTAATTGGTGTTTGTTAAAAATGTTGCCCAGGTCGTTTTGCTTTGTCAATACTGCGATCCCGCCCATGTGGCTGGCATCCACGTGGAGCTGGAAGGAATAGCCGAGGCGCTGGGAAGCCAGGCCAGGAACACAGCAAAGGAGCTGTTAAACCTGCTGAAATGCCTGTTGGCAGAGAGGAGACCATTTATATTTAGTATGTTTGGACAACAAACTGGTTAACAGGCCTACTAAGGAGGTAAAGTTTTTACAAAAACTGTTATAGTAACCAACCGGACAAAAGAAGCACATTAGGTGCTTTCTGGTAACTGGAAAAGGAAACTGCTGAACCGCTTCTACTTTGGCTGCAACAGGACGCACCTGACCCTGCCCAACGATATGGCCCAGGTAGGTAATGGTCGTCTTCACAAACTCACATTTAGCGAGATTGACCGAGAGCCTCACCCTTGCAACTGAGTAAACAGTTCCCAGACGTCCTCCACACTTTGTTCCCAGGTGTCAGAATGAACCACAACGTCATCTAAACAAACTGCACAAACCTGCATGTTGCCAAAAATGTGATTCATTAAACATTGAAACGTAGCGGGAGCATTTTGAAATCCAAATGGCATGACCGTGTACAAGAACAAAACCTGGAGACGTTACAAAGGCAGCTATTTCTTGTGCACAATTTGTCAATGGGACTTGCCAGTAGCCTTTAAGTAGGACAAACTTACTGACAAACTTAGCTGACCCAACCTGATCTACACAGTCATCCATTCTGGGAAAAGAAAAGTCTGGTCTAGTGACACAATTTACTTTTCTAAAATAACACCAAAAACTAAATGTATTGTCAGACTTGGGAACTAAATTACAGGGGGATGCCCAACTAGAAGGACAAGGCTCTGTAATGCCATTGTCCAACATGTATTTTAACTCTGCATCAAGGTATTTGTACTTTTTAATGTTTACTTCATAAAAACGTAGTTTAATTGGTTTGTTCTGTCCAACATCAGTGTCGTGTTCTAACAAATTTGTGCCCCCAAGAGTATACAATAATAAGCAGGGAAAATTGTGAATCCACTCTGCTAATTGTTAAGACAAGGTTCAGGCAGGTGTGATAACATCCAAAACATCCATTTCACACAACGGCTCCGAGTTTTTAAGAAGGCCATGCTTATTGGTGCTGATAACAGGACTCAAGGCTAAGATCTGATCCCCTGGAAAAAATGAACTTTCCTCAGCACGTCAAACAAAGACTTCATTTTTTGGCTTTCAGACAGTTTTTCTTTAGCCAAATGCCAAATGGCTTATGCCTATTTTGATCTAGCTTTGAACAAATCACCTTCTTCCTGTATTTGGTAAAACCACCACAGTAACATCTGACGAATAAACAGACTTATCATTCCTGCTTGGTTTGGTTCACTAGCAGTTTTCTCAGTGAATAGAAACGAAACCATAAAAAAATCTACCAAAAATAAATCATCAACCAATCTGGACCAAAGTAAATAAACCATGGGTGTAAAAAGATCCGTAGAATAAATCTAGGTTGGCTTGTCTTGGAGGCTGAAGGTAACGGCTAGTTTAACGGTGCCAAGACCAAATTCGAATTCTGTAAACTCCAATCTGAATCTTATTAAATGTATGTGAGATCTGAGCATTATTACAATCCTTAATTTATGAAAATCCTATTTAGAAAGAAAAACTGAAACACAATGGTAAAGTACATACAAAGTGGTTGTTTACAGGTATGACATTGAAAAATGCCAGTGCATGGGTAGGTTCTGGGGGTTAGATGGTCCCAGGAGGCTGAATTAGCAAAGATTAATTGCTGAATGATTTGCCAGGTTATCAGAACCTACAATAATCTCTGTCTTGGCCTTAGGAAGTTCTTGGACAACCACCATTTGATATCAATAAAGCCATAAATGTGTTGTTTACAAGGTTAATGTCATCAGAAAAGCAATAATGTATAACTAAGTATCATCTGGTAGAAATGGTAAGCAGTTGTGTGCTTTGTAACAATAGAGCCAAGTGGGTCCATAATAGGAATCTCACAGAACCAAGATTAGAGCCAGGTAGGACACCATTAGCCACATTGATTTTATGCAATTCAGCTGATTGATCAAACATTTTAAAAGTTGCTGTGAGGTCAAAGAGAATGGCTATAGGAATGTTCTGCTCTCCCAGGCTTATTTTCAGATCTGGTAGACTGGTAAACGTCAAATAAAGTGTCAAAAAAACTGTTAAAATAAATATGTAATTTGAGAGATGAAAAGTTTAAAATTTTTTTTGCCCAGAAAAAGAGTTTGTTACTCTCCAAAAAAATGGATTAAGAGTGTTTTTCTTTAACAAAGGTTTAACACAATAGCATATTAGGGAGCAGCTGGAAATTGTACAGAAAGCAGAGAGGAATTAACAAGACATTCAAAATTCAACAACCTTTTTAACCTCCCTGTGTGCTGAGAAAAAAAAAATTGTGTTCAAATAAACTGCAGAAACGTGACTGACTCATGCACCTCAAAACTTGTAAAATACCACCACCTTTAAATTGTCTAAATATGTCCACAGCATCTGGCTATATTTTGCAATCCACATATTCCTTTTCCCACACAGTTTGGAAAAAAGTATACAATTTGACTTAAAGAAGGTCTTTTTAATGTCACATATGTTGTCTAATTTGTAAATGTTTTCCTTCTTGTATAGAAATTGGATCAGTTAGAAAATATTTCATTATTAAGGCCTGAATAGACATTGCTGCAGAAACAATGAGTTTATCCAGGAAGATGGTGAGTACTCTGCTGAGGCTTTGGGTGAGTATAGCAATTGTATGTCCAGATCAATATAACTGATAGGAGTTACCTGGTGAGGACTCGGTGAAGAAAATGGTGGAGGGTGAGCATGGTTCGCTTGCCTGGAGATGGACGTTACAGAAATGCTTTCTTCTGCAGTCTATTCCAGACTCCGACATCATCCCCCCCTCAACGGTCGCCTCCTGGCAGCCGAGAAGAGGAAGAAGGCAGAGAAGCAAGATAATCAGTGATTAAAGAAGTGTCGCAAATCAACGACTTGGGGACCCAAGTACGGTCCTCCGGACCGTAGCCCTCCCAATCGACAAGGTATTGCCAGCCCCTACCCCGCCGACGGGAGTCTACAATCCGTCGGACCGTGTAGACAGGATGCCTCTGGAAGTCTGGTGGAGGGGGCTCGGCTGGAGGGCACAAAGTGCTGGTGAGGACAGGTTTCAACTGGGAGACATGAAAGTTTGGATGAATGCGGAGGCTGGCAGGGAGATGGAGACGGACTGAGGTGGGACTGACTATGGACTCAATTTCGTAAGGACCAATGAATCTGAGTGACAATTTTCTGGTCATGGATTTTAAGGGAATGTCTCTGGAGGATAGCCAAACCTTCTGTCCGGGTAGATACTGAGTAGTGGGTGAACGTTTTCTATCTCCATATACCTTGTTTTGCTGGGCTGTGCAGTGGAGTGCTCAAATGGTTGATTGCCAGACAACGGCGGATGTGATGATTTATAGAAGTGACTGCAATGTCCTTTTCATCGGCAGGAAACAGAGGGGGCTGGTAACCTAGAGAGATTTAAAAAGGTGAAAATCCAGTAGCAGAGGAGATGTCAGCATTGTAAGAGTATTCCACCCAAGGTAAATACTTGTTCCAATCCGAAGGGTTAACGGATGTAAGGCATCTGAGGGTTGACTCGAGTTCCTGGTTCATGTGTTCGGTCTGACCATTGGATTGTGGGTGGTAACCTGACGTGAGAGATACCTTGGCATCCAGTGCTGTACAAAACTGTTTCCATACTTGTGAAGTGAACTGTGGGCCACGATCTGAGAGGATTTCTTGAGGAATGCCGTGCAGACGAAAGACATGCTTGACCAGCAGCTGGGCCGTCTGCAGAGCAGAGGGGAGTTTCCTGAGAGGAACAAGGTGACAGGATTTGGAGAAACGGTCTACAATGGTCAAGATGGTTGTCATACCTTGAGAACTAGGGAGACCGGTGACAAAATCCAACGTGATGTGGGACCAAGGTCTTTTTGGGATGCTGAGGGGTTGGAGCAACCCTGCTGGGGGTTGGTTAGTGGATTTGTTACGTGCATAAACAGAACAGGCTTTGACATACTCCTTCACATCTTTATGTACAGATGGCCACCAAAACCTCCGTGAGATGAGGGCTATGGTTCGACTGGTGCCTGGATGAGCTGAAATTTTTGATGTATGAAACCAGTGAAGGAGTTCGGACTGCTGAAGGGACATAGGTGCGGTTATGTGGACCAGTTCCGGGGTCAGGTTCCGATTGTTGGGCTTGGGTGACAATGCTCTCAATCTCCCAAGTTAGGGAACCCACAATGCAACTGGGGGGAAGTATGGTGGTTGGTTGTTTACCTGAGTCATCTAGTGAGTACTGGCGAGACATGGCATCGGGCTTCACATTTTTATCTCCAGATCTGTATGAAATAGAAAGGTTAAACCGGGAGTTTAAACGTTTCGCTGATTGGATATAAGCAAGATTTTTGTGGTCGGTCCATACCAGCACCGGGTGAACTGCACCCTTCAGCCAGTGGTGCCACTCCTCCAAGGCCAGCTTAATGGCTAGGAGTTCACGGTCTCCCACATCGTAGTTTCGCTCTGCCTGGGACAATCTACGGGAGAAAAAAGCACATGGGTGAAGTTTGCCATCCGAATCAGAGCACTGTGACAATACGGCCCCTACGCCCATGTCTGAAGCATCCACCTCTAAGATTAACTGTTTTGTGGTATCTGGGTGAACCAGAATGAGTGCCTGGGAAAAGCTTTCCTTAAGACGGAAAAAAGCTGTGTCGGCTTCTGGAGTCCACTTCAATTGCTGTTTGGTAGATGTAAGGACGGTTAGGGGAGCTGCGACCAGGCTGAAGTTTCATATAAAACGTTGGTGAAGTTTACAAATCCAAGAAAACGCTGAAGCTGTTTGCGAGAATCTGGAGTGGGCCATTCGAGTACTGCCTTGATCTTTTCTGGATCAGAGTGAACCTGTCCACCCTCTAATATGAAGCCCAGGAAAGTGACTGATGGCTTGTGGAACTCACATTTCTCTGCTTTAACGAAAAGTCTGTTCTCAAGGAAGCGTGGAGGACTAAGCGGACGAAACGTTGATGTTCAGTGATGTCTTTGGAGTATATGAGGATATCATCAAGATACACGAAAGCAAAGAGTTTTAAAAAATCTCTTAACACGTCGTTAACCAAGGCAGGGAAAACTTCTGGAGCATTGCTGAGACCAAAAGGCATTACCAGGTACTCGAAATGGCCAAGGGGGGTCTTAAAAGCTGTCTTCCATTCATCTCCTTGGCGTATCCGGATCAGGTGGTAGGCGTTGCGGAGATCTAGTTTAGTGAATATTGTGGCGTCTTGGACTGGTTCAAATGCAGAAGATAACAGAGGAAGAGGATATTTACTTTTCACAGTGATCTGATTAAGTCCTCTGTAGTCTATACAGGGACGAAGTGAACCATCCTTCTTACCTACAAAGAAGAAACCAGCCCCTAACGGAGAGGAAGACTGACGGATGATTCCAGCACCTAGTGACTCTGAGATGTATTTTTCCATGGTTTGTCTTTCTGGGCGTGAAATATTGTATAGGCGACAGGACGGAAGTGCTGCCCCAGGAAGAAGGTCTATTGCGCAGTCAAAAGGACGATGGGGTGGAAGTGATGAGGCTCTTGATTTACTGAATACCTGTCTTAAATCCAGGTGTTCCTCGGGAACTTGTGACAGATCTGATGGCTCAGTCTCCACCGAATTGACCGGGGAGGAAATGGGTGAGGCAGCAGACTGTAAACAAACAGATAAACACTTTGTGGACCAGGATTCGATCCGACCTTCTGACCAGTTTAGATGGGGGTTGTGTTTGTGCAGCCAAGGAAAACCTAAAACCAGTGAGCTTTGAGAAATGGGGAAGACAAAAAAAATTTTTTTTTTTCACTGTGGTTTCCAGAGATGATGAGTTCAACAGGCAGAGTGCGATGGGTAACTCGGTGGAATGTTTTCCCATCAAGTGTGAGGACTTGATGGGGTGGATCCAGGGGTTCTATGGCTATTTCAGCTTGTTGTAGTAGGGACTGATCGATTAGGTTTTGTTCACACCCGGAGTCTATGAGCGCAGATAGATTTAACTGATCTTGACTGAGTGGGAGAGTTGCAGGCAAGGTCAATCTAAGGGTCTACCTGTTAATGTTTTGGTCCACCATCTCCCCCTTTAAAGGTGGCGGACCCTCTCTTTTGGTCGAACTGGACAGGCCATCACAAAATGATCTGAAGATCCACAATATAAGCACTGGTTAGACTGCCTGCGCCGCTGTTTTTCTTCAGGTGATAACCGGATGCGTCCTTACTGCAAAGGTTCATGTTCAGAGGAATTTACACTCATCTGGGGGCGTGGTGATTGCGACTGGACAGATGGACGGGATCTATCAACCACTTGATCTCTTCTAGAATGCTTTCTTTCTCTCATTCGGTTATCCATCCGAGTGGCCAGGGTGATATATTCGTTCAAGGTTTTGGGCTCGTCAACCAGAGCTAACTCATCTTTCAGGGACTCATCTATGGACTGGAAAAAGGCTGACTTAAGGGGACAGGAATTCCAGCTGGAAGCTGCTGCTAAAGTACTAAATTCATTAGAAAATTCAGACATAGGCCTATTTCCCTGTTTCAGCGCCATAAGGCGACAGGCCACACTCGTTTGGTCTAAATCCAAAAGAAAGTTTGTTTAAACTCTTGGATAAATTCATCAAAAGAACAACCAAATTCATTAAAGTCTGTAAATCTTGCTTCTGCCCAACAAAGTGCTTTTCCAGTTAATAAACCTAAGATGAATGCTATTTTTGCGTCATCATGGAAGAAAGACTGTGGGGAACAATTAAACACCAATGAACACTGTAAGAAAAATCCTCCACAGCCACTGTTCTCACTGGAGAATTTTTCCGGATTTGGGGAGGTGACGTCACGGGAGTACGGAAGTTGATGTGAGACTGGAGGAGAAACTGGTGACTCGACGGCTCCCTCTGGTGTCTGGGATGTCCGGATGTTTAGGGCGTGTTGAAGGAGTGAAGCCATCTGATCTAGCTGTTGGTTTGAATGTCGTTGTTGTTCCAGGAGGGTATGAAGTTGGGATCCATGTTGGGATCCATTGACCCACATGCACAATGACACTCAGGAGGCAGGAGAAAAGTTTAACAAGTTTATTTTGACAGGTAGTGATATGGAATTGGAACCGGGACTGGAGGCACAGCACTGTATGGGAAAGGAGGACAGGTAAGAACTCAGAAGATAAATGGGGATAACCGGGAACTGATCAAAATCTTTGCTCACTGTTTGATGAATGGTGGTTAGAGTTGAAGAATAATGCGGAGCCTGGAGGACTGAATAGACGTCGCTGCGGAAACTGTGAGTTTATCCAGGAAGATGGTGAGTACACTGCTGAGGCTTTGGGTGAGTATAGCAATTGTATGTCTAGATCAATATAACTGATAGGAGTTACCTGGTGAGGACTCGGTGAAGTAAATGGTGGAGGGTGAGCAGGGTTCGCTTGCCTGGAGATGGACGTTTTGGAGCTGTCAGCCGGAGCTTAATCCAAAACGGGTTACTTCTGAAGCTAGAGTACTTTGGCTGAGACAGAATCCAAACTGAGGACTTTGAGCCTGAGCTGAATGTCGCAGGGACTTGAAACCAGGACTTGAAGTTTCCTAGGAAGGAGCACATGAAAGGTAAGAGACTATGAACTTTAACTTTAGACTGAGATCTCATAGCTTGGCCATTTGGAGTTACCACAGAGGTTAACACTCAGGCACTGGAGTGCTGACAGCTCCACCTTCTTATACTCCTCCATGTTGATGGGAATGAGGAACACCTGCTGCCCTCCACACCGGAGGATCTTGGCGGCATCTAGTGGTGAGTAAGTGTTAGCAGCAGGCAAAAAAACAATACATGAACACTCCCAGACTCCGGCAATTGTCCTTTTTTGAAACAAATCAGCAGAACATGTTTCTTTTAAAATTTTACCTAGCTGAGCCTTTTTAGCACAGTTAAGAATATATAGAAATGCTTTCTTCTGCAGTCTATTCTGGCTTGTCCTACAGTATGTATTTGGCGTAATGTGTGGATAATGATGAGGCCACTTGCATTAGGCTTCCCTGCACTCATTTTACTAATGACAGACGAAGTGTGTTTTCATTACAGACAATCACAAAGCCTCCTAACCACTGCAAATGAGGCACTTTGCCAATCAATGAATAATGTCATTGGTTTAAACGGGCTTAACATCAACAGTGACAATTACATTGTTGTACACCAGGATTAATGAACTGTTTTGATTATGTTCTTTCCATTCCACTGACCTTTTCTGCTAACTACAGTTGGACCTTAATGGCCTGCACTTTAATGCATCAATCTTATGGTTGTTTGTTTAGGTACAAATCATATTTCTGTTTACCAGGAGCACATAATGCTGTATTGATTGGTACACCATTACAGTTTATACAGGCATCAATAATGAGAAGTACTCTCCTCTCTTCTTCAGATTGCTCTAAAGCTGCTGTAAACGGCCATGATATTTAAATTCATCCATCCATCCACCCATCCACCCATCCATCCATCCATCCATTGCAATTAGTCTTCTGACTGCTTCAGTCAGCCATAAACCAACTTTAAACAACAATTTTATTGAAAATTCCTTTCTTCCTCCTCACACAGACGAGGTATAGGCTGGCCAGATCTTTGTTTGCCAACTGGGATTTTTTTCCCATGTGTCATAGTAAATGTAATTGCAATGCCACACTTCAAGGGTTTCAAGAGGGTGGAGGGGTGGTCTACCACAAGAGAGAGGGCTGTAGTCAAAATACCAATTAATGAAAGCCAGAGAAATATGACCTAAAGCACTTCATGGTTTGTACCTGCCTCTGGCTGTGGCTGTCCACCGAAATTGTATCCCATCAGAACTTGGTTGTGGGTCAGTGCCCAGTGTCAGTGTTGGAAGATTACACTTCCCTCTTACTGAATTGTGGATCATGCCCTTGAGGACATATCTGTGATTTTGTCATCTTGCTGGTTCATGATTATGAATTCTTAGAAAACATAAAACAGCTCCTGAAATCTAAACTGGTTGTACTATAGAGCACCTACATTAAGAAGATGCTTTCAGCTTCCCCATACTGCCCAGTTCTCTGTGGTTTCTCTGTCTCTTGTGGTGGTCAGATGTATCATAATATTCTCACTGTTCCTTTGAGGGCCTTAGGTTGATTCTTATAGCTTAGCGCTAAAATATCTGACCAGAAATCTGAGCCCTGAGTGATAGCAAATTCAAACCTTGGGGATCATGCAGTGTAATAATGTTGTCTTTAATTACCACAGTTAGTTACCAAAACTCACTCTGGCCCATTTGGAGATAGGTTGCCATTTTATGAGGGACCTACTGTACTGTGCTTAAATCTAAATGGACTGGACGTGACCTGTTCATTCTGTGTCCCCTATTGCCCTTCATTCCTCTGAATGGAAACTTCATTAAATCAGTCAGACATGAACTCTAATTTCAGAACTGCCTTTTTGCAGGTCACTTCAAGTGGCCTTGCAGGACCAAACATTTGGTCAAAACAACCCTTTATCCACACACGTACAGGTTTGTTATTTCAAAACAAGAGGAGTCTATGACATTGCTAGGCTTGAATTTGATTTGAAAGCCTGACAGCACATGTGAGTTTTCTTAGGTGAGACTGAGTGAAGATTTTTATTAAGTTTAATAATTGTATTTTGATTAATTTAGAAATCCTGAAGGTTCTGATGTAGTCCATGTTTGACCATAAATCTTAAATACTGATTAATGATTGTGTCATATTTTGAATGTGCTTGCTGAGTTTTATTTGACAAAGTGTTTGATATAACACAATGATGACTGAATGTGAAAATTACATCAGTCATGATGTAATTATGGCTAAAGTGATATTTTTAAAACATATGTCAAGCTTTGAAGAGTCTCTCTGATGCCTAAATGAAATAATTTAAACATAGGTAGATAGTGTAACCTCCACCTGTCCCTGCCCATGCATCGTTTTCCTTCCAATCCACAATTATGTACCTCTTTGAGTTTAACACATACAAAAATAAAATCCATAAGAGTTTGTGGTTGCAAAATGTGAAAAGTTCAAAAAGTAACACCTACTACATGGATATTATGTAAAAAAAGACTTGACCAACATTATGTCACCTTTTGGTTTGCAGACTTCAAGCCTCAGATGAGTCATTTGGCACCATCTGTGTTGGCAGATGGAGAACTAATAGAATGAAAGAACACTATGCACTTCTTATTGTGACAGTCCATACCCCATAAAGCAGAATTTAAATGTAGATATTATTGGAAGAAATTAACATTTTAAAATCCAACATTGTAACTGACTTTCTTTTCAAGCTAACCTTGACTGGCCATTCAGAGAACTACAGTGTTTGGAGATTGACCTAAGAAGAATCTTGTTTATTTTTGACCTACAATCTGCAAAACTTTTAAGGTCAGCTCTTGTCATTAAATGTCATAAATATTTTTTTCAAATGCAAAACCATTCAAACCAACTATAGGGTCTGCACACCTCCAGACTTACCTAACACTAATTGGAATAATCTCCATGAAACAAAGGGGGTAATAAAAAGGCAAAATAGCTTTTTGTTTCTGACTTCTGGCTCTCATTTGACATGAAATCAGAGGGTCCTCAGGACCTTTTCTTCTAAAATCTTAAACACTTGTGTTAAATGTAGAGACTGAAAATAAAATAGAAGATCATGAAAGGATTTTCACACTATTTACAAATATTCCAAAATGTGTTAACGTTGATTCCCTATACATAAATGTAATCTTGTTTCTCTAAATATGTGCAAATCTCTCAATTGTTGCATATAATCGTAGGTCAGTATGAGATTGTAACAGTTTGTTAACTTTGAGTAAAAATACCAATATGATGGTATGAACACAAAGCTTTTAAACAAAAATGATCAAACATGATCTAACTGTTTTTTGAAACAAAAAACATCTATCATTCCTAATGCTGCTAAGTTAATAAAGCACATTTCTTTCAACTGTTTATTTCAAAGGTGTTTTTAATTGAAAATAAATGCTTAAAGAGCAAATATGGATATGGGTAAGAAAAACATACAATATGGGAACATCAACTTTTATATTTAAATGACAATGTTGTCATACCAATCCTTTCATTTTTGAAGGATTGGTATTTGACCTAAAGAAATTGAATCTTATTATTTTTTCCAGAATATTCAACTCCCTCATTAAGTCTACTGCTAAGGACAAAGATACAATTTAAATTGAATGTACTGATCTAGTGTTTTACCTGTCCAGGGTGTACCCCGCCTCTCGCCCATAGACAGCTGGAGATAGGCACCAGCTCCCTTGCGACCCACTATGGGAGAAGCGGGTAGAGAAAATGGATGGATGGATGGATGGATGGATCTAGTGTTTTCCATGTTTTTAAATCACTGAAAGTACATTAATTGCATGACTATGTAAAGGTGTAATTTTTCATTGGAAGTTGAGACCTATATCAGGTAGGAGAAAAACAGGATGCGAAGGACTAGCGAAGTGTGATAAATTATAAAAGGATGTAACAACTTGACTTGTTATTTCTGAAACCTAAAATCATCCCTGAAATTTCTTCTCTCGTCTGTCCTCATCCAAGCACAAGTTCCGTAAGGATTTTCACCATCTCTAGGCTTTTGTTCACAAGTTTAAACATGCTGTATCTGTCTGTGCACACTTAGTAGCAGAAAAATTGTTTAGATTTTATATTTTAAAAATCTGCATTTTAACAACACAGTTTAACCTACTAAATCTTACTTTTAGGCATTTTTTGAAGTGCATGTGACATTCTATCAAGAATACGCCATCCGTTTATGTGTTTAAGCATACAAAATGCTTTTCAGAATGAATGCACCTTCAGACCTGCTGCTCTTTCTTTTTGTTGAGCAGCAACACAAAAACGGGGAATATGCCAGACAGGCTAAAATGTCAGAAAACGCACCCTACAGACAATGCATGTACTGCCGTTTCTGTAAAGAGATGTCAATCGTGAGGAAAAAACAGAAGGTCTTAAATTATTGTTACACTGGATAATTCTTTCCAGGGTCTAACACGTTAATGAATAAAACATTCACTTGGTGCCTAATATCTTCCACCAACTAACTGAGATAATGACGAAGAGATGATCAGCTTAAATCACATTACGCGTCAAAGTCCAGGATGTTATACCTGATCAATGTAAGAATGATGCATTGACAGCAACAAAAATGACTACACATCAACAAAGGCACATCTGAATTGGAGTTACTATGAGGAATGTCTGTAAGAATGGGCCTTCTCATGGTCGGCCTTGATTAAATGATTTACATAGGGTTAGTGTGTGGGATGAGCCCTACTGCGGTCTTTACCCTTCTTTCCACCTCTTCCTCCTCATATCTCAGTCTTCTCTCTTCATGAAGCACTGCAGCTGATATAACAGGTCAGAGCTGGACTGCAGCCCAGAGGGAAAACCTCTCAATCTGAGGAACCTGTACCTTTTCTGCACAAAGGAAACTTCTTCTCTTTTAGGGGCAATCAGCTACAACCATTTAACATATGTGTAGGACACACTTTCAGACATTAACAAAGAGCGTGGAGATGTGGCACGGCTCTACACAGCTTTTGTTTTCCTCTGCTTGCAGTCGGGAGACAAATTGCCGCGGCGCATTAGCACTACAGTGAAGGATGAAAGTGCACCGAGCAAGGCAAACAAGCATCCCATTACAACCGCCACTTAGCAACAAACACATCTATTACAGTGGGCTGAGCAAAGCTGGAGGTGAGCCTGCAAACACCTCCAACGAGCCGTTATCCGGGGCAATGAGATTCAGGAAGCCTTTAAATATGCTGTGAATTTCAACATGAGGGAGAAACAAAAGAAAACTTATGGGATATCTCTCCTTGCTTTGGATTCAAGGGCCCAAGAAAGTGTTTATAAACCAGAAGAAAATGTTTCTTGATCCTGGTGTGAGTAGAAGCAGTCATTTTTCCTGTAGACATGACATCAGGTCCACAGAGGAGGGCTGCTAAACTCATTGATTCCACTTTATCATTTTGATTAATATAGATCTTAACACACAGACCTGTTACTACTGGTTCTTCTGCTTTTCTCTTTGTGTGACTCTGGAATCTCGGTTATTTCTAATTTACCTTCTTTCCACCCACAGGTTCATCCCCAGGGTTGCACCTTCCAGGCTTTTGAGTCACATATCAATTCTCAGACAAAAAAAAACCACACAATTTCCTCTTTTTCTTACTAGCACTAATTACTGTGGTGCAAAATTCTGGCTGCTGTTGTCATGGTAATTGCCTTTTGGGTTTTATGGTGGCACTTGAGCTAAAGTGAGAGAAATGAGAGGAAGTTAGAGAGAGAGCTGGAGGGGGGGACAAGAGATTGCACCACAATTCATTGTGTGCCAGGAGCATTTCGCGTTTTATCTTGTTTTGCGCTGGCAGTTTACCTTGACTCGAAATGATCTGACCAATGTTGCTGCTTTCCATGTCAGTGCCAGAGAATGAATTTGATATGTGCGAGTGGGGATAAATGTTTTTTAGGGTGCGGGCCAAGTTGCCAAGAGGTTCACAGAGCTGAGAGCCAAGCCCCCCCGTGCCATTTATCTGCCGCACTTAAATGGACACTCCAAGTTCAAGAAGGGGTCAGGGGAAATAAAGGAGAAAGCATATGTCAAGCCATACCTGTTAGAGGAGAAAAGTAGTGGGATCATGGAAAGCCTTTTATTACTCAACAAACACAGGTCTGTGCAAAAATACAAAAATAAAAAACAGGAAAGACTCATAGATTGATCATCATTATGGAACAGTAGAAAAGCTCATATGACAGTTGACACTGATATACAGGGGTTGGACAATGAAACTGAAACACCTGTCATCTTAGTGTGGGAGGTTTCATGGCTAAATTGGACCAGCCTGGTAGCCAGTCTTCATTGATTGCACATTGCACCAGTAAGAGCAGAGTGTGAAGGTTCAATTAGCAGGGTAAGAGCACAGTTTTGCTCAAAATATTGAAATGCACACAACATTATGGGTGACATACCAGAGTTCAAAAGAGGACAAATTGTTGGTGCACGTCTTGCTGGTGCATCTGTGACCAAGACAGCAAGTCTTTGTGATGTATCAAGACCCACGGTATCCAGGGTAATGTCAGCATACCACCAAGAAGGACGAACCACATCCAATAGGATTAACTGTGGACGCAAGAGGAAGCTGCCTGAAAGGGATGTTCGGGTGCTAACCCGGATTGTATCCAAAAAACATAAAACCACGGCTGCCCAAATCACGGCAGAATTAAATGTGCACCTCAACTCTCCTGTTTCCACCAGAACTGTCCATCGGGAGCTCCACAGGGTCAATATACACGGCCGGGCTGCTATAGCCAAACCTTTGGTCACTCATGCCAATGACAAACGTCGATTTCAATGGTGCAAGGAGCGCAAATCTTGGGCTGTGGACAATGTGAAACATGTATTGTTCTCTGATGAGTCCACCTTTACTGTTTTCCCCACATCTGGGAGAGTTACGGTGTGGAGAAGCCCCAAAGAAGCGTACAACCCAGACTGTTGCATGGCCAGAGTGAAGCATGGGGGTGGATCAGTGATGGTTTGGGCTGCCATATAATGGCATTCCCTTGGCCCAATACTTGGGCGCGTCACTGCCAAGGACTACCGAACCATTCTTGAGGACCATGTGCATCCAATGGTTCAAACATTGTATCCTGAAGGCGGTGCCGTGTATCAGGATGACAATGCACCAATACACACAGCAAGACTGGTGAAAGATTGCTTTGATGAACATGAAAGTAAAGTTGAACATCTCCCATGGCCTGCACAGTCACCAGATCTAAATATTATTGAGCCACTTTGGGGTGTTTTGGAGGAGCGAGTCAGGAAACGTTTTCCTCCACCAGTATCACGTAGTGACCTGGCCACTATCCTGCAAGAAGAATGGCTTAGAATCCCTCTGACCACTGTGCAGGACTTGTATATGTCATTCCCAAGACGAATTGACGCTGTATTGGCCGCAAAAGGAGGCCCTACACCATACTAATAAATTCTTGTGGTCTAAAACCAGGTGTTTCAGTTTCATTGTCCAACCCCTGTATATCCACAGCATGATTCTGTATAAGGGTGGTAGCTCTGGCTGCATGTTTATGGTCCTTGTCCAATTGCTTCCTGTACAATTATAGTAAACATACAGCCAGAGCTACAATGAATTGGTTTAGATCAAAGCATATTCATTTGTTAGAATGGCCTAGTCAAAGTCCAGACCCAAATACAACTGAGATTCTGTGGCTAGACTTAAAAAAAATCAATGGGTACAGATTCTCAGCTGTATTTGGGTTAGATTAGTTGACCAATCACAGCATGTGGACCACACCAGAACCACATGGCCTGTATGGTCAACTAATCTGAGCGGTCAAATTCTTTCATGATCTTGAGCACAGATTTTAAAAACCATAAAATGAAATTGGCCCATGGGCGGCAGAGGTCAGATTAGTTGATCAAGCCAGGCAGTGAGCTCTGGGTAATGTCCACCTGCAATGATCTAGTATCCAGACCCAAATACAACTGAGAATCTGTGGGAAGACATGGAGATTGATGTTCACAGATGCTCTCCATTCTGACTGCTGGTAGAGTCATAGCCCCAAACGACTCTCAGCTATAAGCGAAAAGAAAAGGTCCTTCTAAATGCAAATGGAAACCAAACGCTGAGACTTTTACTTAAAAATATTTTTAAAGCCATGTATCGTTTTCCTTCCTGTCCACAATTATGCACTACTTTGATCTGATCCATCATATAAAATCCAAGTAAAATACTTTGAAGCTGTTGCAACTTGACAAAATGTGGAAAAGTTGAGGGCATGTAAACACTTTTGCCAAACAGTGCAGTAGAATTGACATCACTCAGATGCAATGTTTTTTTTTAAGAGTCTGTTGGTCAGCAACCTTTATGATCCAAAGAGGCATTTTGCTCTTGTTCTAAATGAAATCAGTGGTTCAAAGCTGCAAAATCTGCTTAACCTCTGGAAAAAAGGGTAACTCAACAGTTTAAATATAGAGAACCATATATTTTTTGTTGTACTGTAAACAAGAAATAACTATTCTTATTTTGTTTTGTACCTGGTGCCTATCTCCAGCGGTCTACGGGCGGGGGCGGGGTATACCCTTGACTGGTCACCAGTCCATCGCAGGGCAACATACTAGACAGACAACCTTGAACACCTAAGGGCAATTTAGAGAGACCAATTTACCTATCAGACATATTTTTAGACTGTGGGAGTAAGCCGGAGTACCTGGAGACGCATGCACGAGGAGAACATGCAAACTCCACGCAGAAAGACAGAGGACCTTCTTGCTGCATGCATGTAATAGTATTAACAACTGCGCCACCATGCAGCCCTGGAAATTTTCCTTAAAAAACATTTTTACTTCTGTGCATTTATTACAGAAGTTAAAGTCTGAACATTTTAATTTCTGTATTAAATGTTGAGTTACTTTCTTTAAGTGTAATAAGACTAGTCTATACTTTGCTTTTTAATCTATTTTGTACACCAGAGAACTACTCTATAATAATGTGCAGACATTCAGCCCATTTATACGATCTTATGGCTTGTGCAATCTCTGCAGAATCCATGCAATCTTCTCATGGAAGATGCAGTGATGCAATTATTGTTTTCTAATAAGGATCTCCTTCCCTGCTTTCTTTGACCTGGTGTGGTGGCTGAAAAAATAAATGACACTGCATTTAATTACTGTCCCCATTTATAGTGCATCAAATACATATATACCTTGTAACCTACATGGGAGTAAAATAATTTAAGTGACATGTTTAAAGTGCTACAACACATTTATCTCTGCAGACATGACGTTGCTGTAAAACGTTTTAGAGTGCAGCCAAGTAAGTTATTTTGTCTTATCGTATAACCCACTCATAAAGAGAAAAAGTTTCTGCCTTTTTGTGTTTACTTTACTGATTATTCAGGAAATGTGGTTCAGATTTTCCTCCAAGTGATAGCTGCAAATAAGAAAAATAAACGTACAACAATCTATTGTAGTTTTCTGAGTTCTGTCTAATCACTCAAACTGCTTCAGTTTATCATTTTCTTAAGTCTGTATAAGCACAGATAAAATCGGAATGAGAATGGAAAATAGCTGTTTTCTTCAGTGTTTCATTTTTAAAAGCAAACACATTTGATTTGTAAAAAAGTGTAGTACTAATTTCATACTAATTATACATAATAGGTGTATGGAGACCAAAAGCAGATGATTTTTCTCAAGATCATGTGCTATTATTATTTATTTGCTTGCTGCTTCCTACACAGTGTAGGAAGCAGTTTTATATTCTGTGTTTTACTGCTGTTATAACAAATTCATTGTACAGAATGCATCACTGTTTACTTATAGTCTAATTTCTTGGCCCTCCTCTAGTCTAAGAAGTATAAGAAGATTGCATCTTGTAGATTAATTCAGTTTTAAATAAATAAATAAATAAATAAATAAAATAAAATAAAAAATAAAAAACATAATAGGCAAAGTACATTACAGTGACATAAAGGTAATTATAAAAGAAAAGAAACAGAATGATGAACAGAATGATGGATAAAAAAATGGAAGGAAAGTTGGAGTGACTCAAAGACCACTCTAAACAAATAAGTTTTTAATCTTGATTTGAAGCAACTTAGGGTTTCAGCGCTTTTAAAGTTTTCTGGTAGTTGTCATACCTGCTTGTGTTTTGATTTCTTGAGTTTGTGGTTTTGTTACCTGGTCTAATCTTTCGTTTTGTCTCCCTGCACCCCTAACCCATACCTGTTCTGTGTTTTCCCTGATTGTCTTGTCACATTTGTCATTGGTTCCCCCTGCTGTTCAGTTATGTATTTAAGCCCGTTTGTTTCCTGTGTTCCCCGCTGGTTCCTTATGTGTATGTGTGATCTCGTGTGTTGGCTACCCTGTCTATGTCCTGCCATGGATAATAAAGTGTCATCTTACCTGCAAACGTCGAGCTTCAGGAGTTCTTCCCCGCATATTGGTCCAACAAAAACCCTTGTAATGACAGTAGTTTATTCCAGATTTGTGGAGCATAAGAAATAAAAGCTGCTACCTTGCTACACCATGAGGAGACCAAAATATCTTACTAAGAAACCAAAGTAAAAACAAAGTTTAGTTTTCATGTGGCGTTTACATTTTATATGGGTGACATTTTATCCAAACCATACCCGCCCCATGTGAAAATATAACTGGCATCTAAATCTAATAAGTGGTTCTATCACTCTTGGCAGGAACAGATGTCATCAAGCGTTTGCAATAACTGACTAACATAAACAGCCTGTTTAAGATTAGGCCACATCTCAGTTAAGTTAAAGACTTTAACAAGGCCACTCCAAATGCTTAAATTTTTTTTTGTGTGTGTTTTTTTGGTGTGCATTGGATCGCTGTCCAAGTGCGCTTAAGGTTGGTGTCATGACTGATGGCCAATCATTCTCTTTCTGGGTTTTCTGGTAGAGAGCAGAATTCATTGTTTCATCAGTAATGGCAGGTTGTCTAGGTCCACACCATAACACTACCATCACCATGTTTTTTCGTTGTCCGATGAGCTAACCCCTCCCTCCTACTTCCCTATGTCTAAGGGGATTGCTCAATCCAGCTCTCCATCCAACGGGTCCAGACTTCCCCAAACCTGAAAAGTCTTACTAAGTAGGTTCACTGAAAGTTCTGTTTAAGTTGGTGTCGGGAAATGACTCGCCTAGCCTCTGACAGCCTACATCCAGAAGTCTCGCCCTTCTTCAACCGGAGGTCTGGACGACTGAGTAGCCAACCGCAGTCATTCACAGTCCGACAGTCACTTCTGTTAACGGCTGCTCATTCCCTAATATTACAACTGGCTCTTGTTATATAGGCTAGGTTAATTTTAGTGACTCGGCACGAGCCCCAAGGGCGTTGTTTTAACCAATGAAAAACCGCCAATGAAAAACCAAAAATACGGTGACTCATAATTGAATGTCTACGATTTAACTAGAATTTTATATGCTTTCTTTAATTAGTAACGCTTTTGCAGGGGTCAGTAGCCGCTTAAATTCAGCAACACAATTCAATAATAGAAATAAATCAATCAACTTAACCTGTCTTTTCCTGATGCTGAAACTAGTGAGTTTGGAGAGGCTTTGAAGACGGAGGCTCGTCCATGCACCCGATGGAGCTGTTCCTTCGAGTAACGAGTGGTTTCTTGAGGGGAATACGACTTAATATTCAGTTTTCTTCCTTTAAGTGGCAGGCACTGATGCTCCAGGCTGAAACGGTTAAACAGAAACTTTGTTGTCATATGTCTCAGAAGACAATAGCTTCCAGAGGCTGAAGAGTTGAAGGAAACCCCGGGGGCATAATTGAGGTTGATTCAGGACTTCCAGAAGCCTGAAACTTAGAGCAATCAGCTGTTCACCGATCAAGTTCACTTCTGTTGTCTGGATAAAAAGGCTGTAGATGAAATCAGATTCTTAATCTTGAGGCACAATCCTTCTAGGGCACACAGGTTGATCCTCTTTTTAATGCAGTCGATCAGCTGGGCTGTGTCTCTGTTCCTTTTCCATCAAAGTGTCTTTCCTCTGTTCGATCCTGTTCGCTGGTCTTCTGCGAGGAAAACAACCCCGTATCTTCCTTCAGCATTGCCTTTATAGCGTAGGTGATCTCACCTGTCACCCCCTTGTAAGGCTTCTCAGTTATTGCGCAACCAGCTTCTTAGTTATTGCGCAACCAGCTTCTTAGTTATTGCGCAACCTTCTCTGCTCAGTTCCTCAGGTATTGTCCAATAGTCACGGTCATTGTGACCCTCTGGTTTTGTTCTTCAGCTTTGGAAATGCCAGCAATAGCCACGCAGCTGGCTGCAGACTCATCTTCCTCTTGTTGGCTTTCAAAGAGTTCGTTGTCAGCATGCAGCTGGCCCTCGTCACCTCTTGTCCTCACATAGTTCTTTCCCCTAATCTGCTCAGTCTTAAACTTTATACAGTATTACAAATTCCATTATCAGCTTTCTACATTTACTTTAAGACAAAATTATCACTTCATTCATACTTCACAAATAATCAACATTATATGTCTTGTATGTAGCTGATTGAGAATTTTTAAACCTGAATGTTTTGTTTTAATTATCAGTTCTTTATTATTTCAATCATATATCTTTTAGATGCATAATCAAAGATTATTGATTTCATGTAATACTTGTAAAAGCATGGAAAATCATCATACATAATTTCTTTGGATACACCTGTTTACATTTCTGCAAAAGATAAGACATGTTAGGGCTTTTGAGATATTGGACCCCAGGATGTAGATGAGAAGGCAGCATGACGGTAAGTAAAACGGTTTAATAACAAAAAACTCACTCACTGCAGGACGCAGGAACAAAACAGAAGCAGGCTGGCTTGACAGGCAGGGTCCACAAAACAAGACATGAGTTGAGACAATGATTCCGCAATGACTAACTGAACAGGTGTGTATATATAGAGTGAAAACCAGGTGGAGCAAGACAGATTGACAAGGTGCAGGTGAACCGGATAAATTTGATTAACAGAACACACACAACGTGACAGGAGCAAGAACAGAGACTCTTGAATACAAACAAAAACTAAAGCATGACCAGAACCAAAAACCAAACTTGACAAAACATGAACAAGACTAAAACATAACCAGAAAAATTATGAACAAAGCATGATTCAAAAACTGTGAGAAATATAAGAAAAACCCAGAAAAACAAACAGAAACATGATTCAAAACCTTAACTGTGAAAAACATAAAGAACAACCAGAAACCAAAAAACCAAACAACCCCAAATCATAACAAGACAGTTAATATTTATCTCCACACAGGCCTCTCCAGTCTTCTCAGTTCCAGAATATGAGAACATGCTTGTTTCACTCTCCACTGCTTCAACTGTATCTTTTAATAATTGTTGCATGGATTACACAGAAATATGTCTAGTGTAATTTTTATGGATTTAACTTTGAGTACTTAATGAATGCTGCATGGATTAAATGGAAAGATCTCACCTTATTTTGACAGTTTAAATCACAGTACGATGTTCTTGTCTAAAACACTGTGTTAATTTTACACCAGATGGACTTGAAGCTGAAGTCTTGCCAGTCCCCAGATTAATTGTCAAGATGTGTTTTGGTCAATTTGAGACAGGCCTTTGTGGTTTGATCAGCAGAGGTTTTGACCTTAGAAATCTCCTATTGATGCAATGGCCCAGTTTCTTTCTAAGTGTTAAGAATTGGTTTGCTGCCCCAAGCCTGAATCATGAACCATCCCTGTTTGCTGGGGTCCAAAAGCCTTAGAAATTCATTAGTAGCCCTTTCCAGAGAGATGGAGATCATTGACTTTGTTTCTCATGATTTTTTAGAATTTCCTTAGATCGGAGCATGTTGTGTTGCATTTCAAGATCTTTTAGCCTACTTTAAGTGTTCAGTTCTTGATTCTGCAGGCCAGGCAGTAATCAGAACTGGGTGCAGCTTTCAAAATTCAACCGAACATTGTGACTAATAACAGTTGATTCATGACTTCTTAAGGGGGCCACTTAAAGTTTATTTTCATATAGGTCTAAGTTGGTTTGGAAAGGCTTCAGCAATAATCCATATAATAATGGTGTTATGATTCTGGCACGTCTGCTCTACTCTGTCTCTCTGGCTGCAATCAGCAGATGAGATGCACCTGGTGACTGCTGCAGTGCAGTGCAATCTGTGGCATTCCAAGCACCTGTGTCTTCCCTGATATATACTGACTCTGACAAGCAGACGGTGCCAGATTTTTGAAAGCCATCGTGTGAGTAGATATCCAGCGTTCCTTCCTGACTGATCGTTGTTTTGACCTTGCCTTGCCTCTTGGATTTTTGCCTCTGCCTCCCACTTGTCGGACTGTTTGGATTTTGGTTTTGACCCTGTTTCCTGCATCTGATTTATGCCTCTGCCTGCCCCTTGCCTGACGTCTCTTGTTCCGATCATTGACCCTGTTTCTGTCCCTGGATTATTGAATCAGCCTAGCCCTTGGATTATTCAGCCAAAAGTCACCTGTCTCTCTCACCTGTGCTGTGGAGATCCCTGCCTTCTACCCACTGAGGTTTCCCCTCTGGGTTTCAAGTTTAACCCAAGACAAGAACAGGTTAGTGACTTTTCTGATCCTTGCAAGATTTGAGAAAACTACAAGTCACTAATCCTTCTTTCTGCTTCAGTGATTCCTGGAAGCTGTGTGGAGTTTAACCTGAGTGACGTTTTCCTGTGTCTGAATAAACTTTTTAATCTTTCAGTTCTGTGTCTGGCTGAATCTTGGGTCCGCCTTTTTCTAATTCGTAATGGAAAAATCTGGCCAAAAATGGACCCATCACTAGCACAGCAGTGGCGCATCCACGTTGATGAGACCCTTTCCTGGCTGGGTTCCGGCATGGAGGAAATAATTTCCACATTACGTTCTGGTAGTCCTGTCTCCAGGCCGCCACCGTCACAAATTAACCACGCCCAAGTGACACAGACAACAGCAGAGGTAAGGGAGCCACGCCTATCTCCGCCTGAGATGTTCAGGGGAGACCCAGACCAGTGTCGAGCTTTCCTACCTCAGTGTGAGATTCATTTTGAGCTTCAGCCTTCATCCTTTCCCACTGAGCGCTCCAAGGTGGCTTTTGTTATATCTGTGCTGGCAGGAAGGGCGAAGCAGTGGGGTACTGCTGAATGGCAGAACAGGTCTGCATCTTGTAACTTCTATGAAACTTTTTCCAAGGAACTCATTCGAGTTTTTAACCCTGTTCTTCTAAGTTGTGAAGCCGCTAGAGGCTTACTGTCCCTCAAACAGGGTGATCAGCCTGTCTCATCCTATATAATTGACTTTCATTTGCTGGCCGCAGATAGCCGTTGGAATGAGGCAGCACAAATGGATGCATTTATGCAAGGACTGAACGCAGACATCAAGGATGAGTTAGCGACCCGTGACTACCCCTCCTCCCTGAAACAGCTCGAGGATCTTGCTGCTCGCATAGATGTTCGGCTGGCAGAGAGAAGGAGGGAGAAGCGACATGAGGTGGGTCGTCCCTCATTTCAGGGTCTGGCACACCTGCGTGAAAGAAGGAGCCGGTCACCTCTCGCTGAGGAGAACGATGATTGTGAGCCCATGCAGTTGGGCAGAACCAAGATTACCCCTGAGGAGAAAGATCGTAGGAGGAAGTTCAAGCTCTGTTTTTATTGTGGAAAGAAAGGACATTTAGCACTCAGATGTCCATTAAAAGGACAGGCTCAGCAGAGGAAAGGAGGTCTCTACTGAGCCGAAGCCAGCTAACTGCCTCCTCCTTCTTGTTTCCTGCTTGTTTTCAAACCTCTTCCATGTCTCTCCAGGGGGCCATGTTTATTGATTCAGGAGCAAACACTGAATTCATGGACGAAACATTCGCAAATAAGAACAGCATAAAACTCATTCCGTCAGCTGACACACGAAACGTGCTAACATTGGATGGTCACAGCATGAACAATTCACACCTAAGGACGGAGGAGATTACCTTAACAGTTGGAGGTAATCATCAAGAAAAAGTAATTTTCATGATCATTAATTCACCTGAACTTCCTGTAGTCTTAGGGGCCTCCTGGTTGCAGAAACACAATCCTCACATTGACTGGAAGAAGAAAGAGATTCTGGGTTGGTCTGAGTCATGTTCCGCTGCCTGCCTTTTGTCTGCTGCTATGGAGGTCAGCGTGGAGAATGAGGTCGAGGAAACATACCCGGATTTATCCAAGGTACCGCATGAATACCATGACTTAAAGGAAGTGTTTAATAAGATCAAGGCCATAGCTCTGCCACCCCACAGACCATATGATTGTGCTATTGATTTGCTTCCTGGCACCTCACCCCCCAAAGGCAGGCTTTACTCGTTGTCTGGTCCAGAGCACAGGGCCATGAAGAAATATGTTGATGAGGCATTAAAGGCAGGACAAATTCAAACTTCTTCCTGTCCTGCAGGTGCTGGTTTCTTTTTTGTTGGGAAGAAGGATGGTTCGTTGAGCCCATGCATTGATTATAGAGGCCTTAATGAGATAACAGTTAAAAATAGATACCCCTTACCACTCATGAACACAGCTTTTGATCAGATCCAGGGAGCCAAGATATTTTCTAAGCTGGATCTAAGGAATGCTTATCATCTGGTCCGAATCAGAGAAGGGGATGAGTGGAAGACGGCTTTTAACACGCCTACGGGCCATTATGAATACAAGGTCATGCCATTTGGACTTACTAACGCTCCTGCAGTTTTTCAGTCATTGGTCAATGACGTTCTAAGAGACATGGTGGGTCAATTCGTGTTTGTCTACCTTGATGACATATTAATCTATTCTCAAGATCTGGATACCCACAGGAAACATGTCAGAGCTGTTCTCCTGCGTCTTCTGCAAAACCAGTTGTTCGTCAAGGCAGAGAAATGTGAGTTTCACACCACTACTACATCCTTTTTGGGCTTCATCATTTCCCCAGGTCAAGTGATTGTCAATCCCTCTAAAGTAAGGGCCGTCTTGGAATGGCATGTCCCCACTGATCGTAAGCAGCTTCAGAGATTTCTGGGATTTGCAAACTTCTATAGGAGGTTTATTAGAAATTACAGCCTGGTTGCTACTCCCCTGAACGCTCTTACATCTTCCAAGACAAGATTTGTATGGAATAAGGATGCAGAGAAGGCCTTCAATAGGTTTAAGGAACTCTTCACGTCAGCTCCAGTGCTACGGTCTCCTGACCCAGAAAGACAGTTTATCGTGGAGGTGGATGCCTCAAGCACTGGGGTTGGAGCCGTGTTAAGCCAGAGAGGTGAGGATGATCGTGTTCACCCATGTGCCTTCTTCTCAAGGACTCTGTCACAGGCTGAGCGGAATTATGACGTGGGAGACAGAGAGTTGCTGGCGGTCAAGTTGGCATTGACGGAGTGGAGACATTGGCTGGAAGGGACTAAGGAGCCATTTATGGAGTGGACTGACCATAAGAATTTGGAGTACCTGAAATCAGCAAAACGGCTGAACCCCAGGCAGGCAAGATGGGCTCTGTTTTTTGGTCGTTTTAATTCTCCCTGTCTTACAGGCCAGGGAGTAAAAAATGCAAACCTGACGCCCTATCCCGGATTCAAGAGCCCGCAGAATCTCAGTCTGCAAGGTGAAGAGGAGTTTATCCTTCCTGAGGCCATCAGGTTGTCTGTGTCCCGAGTTTTAGGTGGAAAGGGTGTCCAGGAGGCCATCAGGGATCTGCCTATCCCACCATCATGCCCACCGGACCGCTGTTTTGTTCCCGAACGCCTTGTGCCAAAGGTACTGGAGTCTTGTCATTGCTCTCGTCTCGTTTGTCATCCTGGAATCAGCAGAACGATTCAGACTGTACAAGCTCAGTTTTGGTGGCCATCGCTTGCGAAGGATGTCAAACACTATGTTTCTGCATGCACTCAATGTTGTCAAGCCAAGTCTTCTCGTCGCCCCCCTGCGGGGTTGTTGCACCCATTGCCCATTCCCCCTCGCCCATGGTCACACATTGCTATGGACTTTGTAACAGGTTTACCGATGTCAAAGGGTCAATCTGTTCTACTGACAATAATTGACAGATTTTCCAAGATGGTTCATCTGGTGCCCCTGGAGAAGCTCCCGTCTGCGAAGGAGATGGGTGAGATATTGACCAGAGAAGTTTTCAGGCTCCATGGAATACCTACTGACATTGTTTCCGATAGAGGACCCCAGTTTGTGTCACGTTTTTGGAAGGAGTTCTGTTCTTTGTTGGGAATTTCTGTTAGTCTCTCTTCAGGGTTTTATCCTCAATCTGATGGCCAAACTGAGAGAGCCAACCAAGAAGTGGAAACCAAACTTCGCATTTTATGTTAGTCAGACCCGACCAAGTGGTCACAAAATTTACCCTGGGTTGAATACGCCATGAACTCTTTGCAGTCAAGTGCCACTGGTTTGTCCCCTTTCCATGTTGTGTTTGGTTTCCAGCCACCCATGTTTTCCGTACAGGAGAAAGAGGCTAATGTTCCGTCTGCCCAAGCAGCTGCCTTAAGATGCCAAAGAATATGGAGAAAGGCCAGGAGGTCAATGATCAGAATTTCACTGGTTCAGTCAAGAACGGCCAACCGGAGACGGATCCCTGCCCCTAAGTACCAGGTGGGGCAGAAAGTTTGGCTCTCCGCCAAAGACCTGCCGTTACGGATAGAGTCCCGGAAGTTGGCAACCCGATTTGTTGGACCTTTCCCTATCTCCAAGATCATCAACCCTGTCTCTGTACGGCTGAGATTGCCCAATTCCATGAGGATTCACCCCACGTACCACGTTTCTCAGGTCAAGCCCTTCGTGGAGCCCCGACTCGGGGCAGATTGTTGAAAGCCATCGTGTGAGTAGATATCCAGCGTTCCTTCCTGACTGATCGTTGTTTTGACCTTGCCTTGCCTCTTGGATTTTTGCCTCTGCCTCCCACTTGTCGGACTGTTTGGATTTTGGTTTTGACCCTGTTTCCTGCATCTGATTTATGCCTCTGCCTGCCCCATTGCCTGACGTCTCTTGTTCTGATCATTGACCCTGTTTCTGTCCCTGGATTATTGAATCAGCCTAGCCCTTGGATTATTCAGCCAAAAGTCACCTGTCTCTCTCACCTGCGCTGTGGAGATCCCTGCCTTCTACCCACTGAGGTTTCCCCTCTGGGTTTCAAGTTTAACCCAAGACAAGAACAGGTTAGTGACTTTTCTGATCCTTGCAAGATTTGGAGAAACTACAAGTCACTAATCCTTCTTTCTGCTTCAGTGATTCCTGGAAGCTGTGTGGAGTTTAACCTGAGTGACGTTTTCCTGTGGCTGAATAAACTTTTTAATCTTTCAGTTCTGTGTCTGGCTGAGTCTTGGGTCCGCCTTTTTCTAATTCGTAATAAATGGTCATTATAATCTTGATCTAAGCAGAAGCTGATTGATGGATGGTAATTTTAAGACATCATTAGAAAAATGTTCATTTGTAGGCATTATCAGAATCACCACAATCACAGCGGTTGCTTTTTTGAGAATTTGAATCATTTAAAGGCATTTTTTGCCTTGTGAATGTTTTGAAAGTATGTTAGAAATAGAGACCAAGAGAAGTGTCAGCACTCAAAGCTGTCTGAGCTTTCTCTCTCTTTCTGTGCTTTTCAGATTAATTCAAAGCTTCCCATTGCCTGGGAAATGACAACACAGTGGAGGAGACAGCCTAAAGTCATACTTTGATGGACACAGTGGTCTATTTCTGCCATTGACTATAGTGGTTAAATTGTGACCTCGCGGTCGTTTTGGCGGGGCCTTATCAGTGCCGGCCAAATGCGCCGAGTCTGATGGAAGGACTAAGAAGATGATTTGTGGACAGTCTATTACAGTAGTAGTGTTAAAGCTGTGTGACTGCTGAGCAGATTGAGGGAAATGGGTATAGTTGGGTGGCGGGAGGGACTCATTTAATTTGATTGGCGTTAAACTAAAAACAAAGGGGGATGAATCTTGTTCAATAGGCGATTATACTCCCTCACCTGAGATGGAGCTCATTATTAGTAGACTGTTGTGCAATTGGAAAAAAGGATTCACAGGCAAAACCAAAGATAAATGTCAGCTTAAAGTTTATATGGGGTAGTGCTATCTTTTATCCTACCTGACACAGAAAATCCACTGGTTGCAACCTTTAGAAGCACAGGGATCCTCAGTAACCACCTAACTCCTTGAGCCAGTGGCAGAAAATCCATATCCTCTTAAAAAGGAGGAGCCACATCTGATTATAGATATATAAAATCCATCTTGTTTTTGAACTCTGTCCTTTGTTGGAAGCAGATCAATAGAAAAGCCTCTCATTGAACCAGTTTTAGTGACAGGAAAATCTGTGAAAAGAGAATGCAGGGCTAGTCACAAAACAAAAGATAAGGAAAAACAGAGCACAGAATACACATACACAATGATTTATATGTTATATAAGTTCGAGTGATTTTTTTGTGATTCCATTTCTTATAAGCATTAGAAAAATTTTTGGTGAGTTCCATTTCTACTTGTAATTCTGAATTTTGCATCTGAGTTCTTAAGATCAAAATTGTACATTTATTTACAATCAGAATTTTATATACAACTTCAACAATTAAAGAAAGTTTAGGTGCACAAGTTTGAAATTATTGTGGATTGTTTCTATTCCATTCAAGAAACTCCACACAGAAAGCAGAGATTCTAAGTTGAAACCATTTAACTGTGAGGCTACGAGCGTCACTTAGCACTACTGTGAAGAATGTCTTTATACAAGTTTGTGGTAGATTTGAAGTAGTTATTTCTATTTTTTTTATTTCATCTTTCATCATACAGATAAATCTAATTGAAAGAAGAGGTCTCATTTGGAAGAGCGATCTGTTTTAAATTTACATGAAAAACTACACCATGTTAAAACATACTATAGTCATTATAATTTATCTAACCATTTAACTGAAATTCCAATAAAATACAGTAGCAGAAAAACATTAAGAACCATGCAATGATGCTTTTGCTATTGTCCTTCAAATGTGTTTAAAAAACCATTTAGTTCAATTAACATGCACAGCATTATGGTCCTATTGTAGTTTGTTCCAAGTAGAAGAAGAAAATGCCTTTTTCGGTACCAACTAAATCCTGAAATAGCAACTCATCCACCAAACCAGGATACTACCTCCACTGTTCTTCACAGAAGGAATCAGGCTGTCTGACTTGTTCACTTTATTGTTTATTATCTAGGTGAAAGTGTTCAGATTGTGTTATATACTCAGTCATATTCAATAAAATAGAATATGGGTTCTGATGATGTCACATTAAAAGCAACCTTTGAATTAAAACCTTTAAGCAGGCATTAAACATGGTTTTCTTATACCCTACATTTCTGTATAGGTCTGATGTAATGCAACTTTAATAATATCCTGATGTGTTGAATATGACTGTATGAACACAGATCTTCAACCTTACATATTTGTAATCATTTGGGGTATTTCATAGTTGTTTTTCCAAATGTATCCTTCAGTTTCTTTGTATGTTTTTTTTTTTACCTCGTGAATGTCTTGGATTGGATGCTCAAATGTGACTTTTCACTCTACTGATGTGTTTTCTCCTCAGGGCTGAAATTAGAGTGGACTCTTTCAGATTTAAACACAGTTTCAAACATATGCATACACGCCAACACATATTTGTTTAGGTGCCCCTTAGCTTTTTGTAGCCCTTAACAAATTCCTTGCATAATTATGAGAGAATGTTTGACCACTTTGCTTGGCAGAATTAATAGAATTGCTTGGCTTCTCACCACAGACGTAGCTTTAATGAGACTTTCCCTAGAAGCATCATGTTGGCCTGCTGATCCATTTCTTAACCAGTGTTGATGAGTTGTCGAAACACCCTATCATGGCAGGTTTCTGTTCAATGCCCCTGACATGGTGCTGCCACCACCATGCTGGACAGCTAGTAGTGTTTCTTGGCTTAAAAGCTTCACCCTGGATCCTTGAAATTCTTCTTGTCATTGTGGCCAAACAGCTCATCCTTGTCCACGTTTTCTCCAAAAGACATTTTGCTTCCTCATGTGGGCACCTGAAAATTTCATTTGAGCATGAAGACCTACTTCTTTCTTGATCAGCACCCTCTCAGCCCATGCTGATTTAAAAATATACTACATTGAAGACAGGGACACTGGGGTTCCAGCAGCTTTTAGTTTATGATTTCCTGAGCATCCTAACCAGTTTCCTTTCTTCTAAGGGTCACCATTTGGGTCATGTGGTTGAAACATTGAAACACGGTTTATTGCAGCAATAAATCAGATATTTTTCAGATGTTTTTCTTGTGCAGAACTCCATGTCAAATGTAAATGTACCAGCTTTATTTTGTAGACCTTGTGACTAAAATCTAATTCTGTATCCTGTCCATTCCAAGAATAACAATTTTTTTTTACATCTGTTCACTATTCCCTCTTGCTATTCCCTCTTACCTGTTATCATATCGAAGTGTAAAATTATTATTACAAGACTGGGCAGACTGGACTAGCTAACGTGCTCTCTTCAGAAGACAGGAGGACATCTCTGAACCAAAGTTCCAAACAGTTTCTTTAAACTCTATGTTTAGCAATGTTTTTTTATGGCTGTTTTTGTTGCTTAAAAAACTTGAGCTTGTTGAACAAATATATTTTATTGATGCTTGGTTCTCAGCTGGAGGGCAGTATGGTGCAGGCTTATGAGTTCCCTGCAGCTTAGTTTTAAAGACAGAAAGCAGCCTATGGCCCTTTTCACTTTATGCAGGACTTCTAAATTCCATCTGAACATATAATTATTACCTCTATCACCTCGTTAGAACTCTAACTTATGTTTGCTACTGTCCCACAATGAAGTTTGTTTTACCAGCGTTTAATTTTGTAGAGCTTCTTTGTCTTCTCGGATATTAATTTGCTGCAGAACAGCAATGCATTTTCTATAATTACAACATGAAAAAGGTAACAATCAATCATGTTCTCTACTGTATTTCGTTATTTTCTCAGCCCCTTAATCTGAGTGAATGTGTGAGTGTTGAAAAGTGTTGGAGTGTCTGGTTGTTTTGTTTTTTTTTTCCAACATGTAAGGTGCCATGTTTATTAAGCCTGTTACCCAGCAACTCCTGTCAAACATACCTGTGGATCAGGGTAGCTGTGAAGAAGCAGTAGCAGCAGTAGATGCTGCCATGTGAAGGTGTTTGTAAAAGTGTGTCTGCATTTTTCTGCATTGCAATCGAGCCCTGCAACAGGGCTATTGCACCTTTCTTTTGTTATCTGACTGATAATGAATTCACCTTTTTATCAAGGAAGATTTCTGAGGGGGGCATAGTTCACCAGTATGTGTTTTATCTTTCTTTGTTTGTTGGTTATAATTCAGCCTTTTTATTTTTTTGAAGAATAAATCAATCTGGGTTTTTGACTTAAAGCACAGAGACAGATTCTTGATATTTATCATTTTTGTTGACTGCAATTATTAGGATTTTATGTGACAGACCAACACATAGGAGTGCATAATAGTTTTACTTATAACCAAAGTAGTTTGTGTATGTCTTTATCACCTTTGCACATCTAAAAGCTGTAATTTTTGCACATTTAAAATAGCTTAATCCCTGTCAGATTGGAAGGAGGGCATCTCTGAACATCAATTTTGCCACAGATTCTCAATTGGGTATTAGTCTGGACTTTGAATTGGCCATTCCAACACATTGATATTGTTCCATCTAAGTCATTCCATTGGAGCTCTGGCTGTATGTTTAGGGTTGTTGTCCTGTTGGAATGTGAACCTGAAAGTCTTTTCTGACTCTAACAGACTTTTGGTTTTTTATAAGATTGCCATGTATTTGGCTCCGCTCATCTTCTTATCCACACTGCTAGAGAAAGGCATCCCCACAGCGTAATACTGCCACCATTCTGTTTCTCTGTGGGAATTATATGTTCTGGGTGATATGTGGTGTTTTGCAGGTAGGCCAAAAAGTTTGAATTGGGTCTCGTTTGACCAGAGCACCTTCTACCCCATGTTTGCTTGCATGCCACTCTTCCATGAAGACTAGTTTCATGGAGTACATAACTAATAGTTGTCCTGTCAACGGATTCTCCTACCTTGGCTGTGAATCACCAAACCTCCTCCAGATTTTCCATGAGCCTCTTTGACGCTTCCCTGATTAGCTCTCCCTACCCAACCATTCAATTTACAGCTATGTCTTTGTAAGCCCCACAACTTTTCTGTTTTGAGGTGATGGGTTAAAAAATGCTCTGTGAGATGTTAAAAGCTTACAATATAGTTTTATGACCCAATCCTGCTTTAAACCTCTCCAGGTTAAATCACTGACCTTCCTGGTGTGTTTGTGATGCTGTTTACTCACAAATTATCATGTCCAGCTCTGCTGGTAAAGTGTTTTATAGTTGTGTATCTGGTTTTGTTTTCTTTATTACTTCCTGTTTAATTTCCTGTCTCAGTTCAGACAACTTCCTGAGATTCTCACCTGCGATCAACCTCTGCCACACCCACCCGTGTCTCATTTGTCTTCCTTTGTTTGTCTATTTATACCTCAGCCTGGGCAGCTTCTTCTTGCCAGTTTCTCTTCGTCCCTTCTGCCATGCCCTTCAGCCCTAATCCTAATTATGTTTTCCAGTGATTTTGACCCAGCTTGTATTTTGGACCTTACGCTTCCTCTGTTTTGAAAACCTCTGCTTGGGTAGGATTTTTGTGTACTGACCCTGGACTGTATTAAAGGGTTACAGATTGTATGTCACTGTGTTGGATCTTGTATTTGAGTCCTCCTAATTCTCTCCAAGAAACCTCTGGCTCCTCCACAGAAAAGCTGTGTAAATTCTGAGACTAAACTACACACAGGGGAACTCTTTTGCTAATAAGTTCACATCTGGAAGCACTTGGTTGTGGATTGATTTTAATTAATGGCAGTGAAGAGAGCTGAATTAAACTAAAATTGTTTCCTTTTTAAGAGCTGCATCTACGTAAGTATAAATACTGTTTATTTATTTATTTTTTTGTATTGCCATCCTTTATATAATAAATACTTAAAAAAAGGTTCAGCATGAGGTGAAACACTTTGCAACTCAATTTTTCTGGTGTCTGTCTCTTACATTCCAATGGATGGAGCTTTAAACATTGACCAGCAGAATCAGATCAGAAAACAAATTTCAAGCCTGTTAGTTTCCATCTCATATTAAAGCTTTTATTATTATTATAAAAAAACAGGGTTCTATTAATGCTTATCAGAACAATAATAAAGAAGCTAGGCAAAAATGGTATCAATGTTAACGTTCCAAGGACACAACTAATGCTGCACAATAAGGAATATGTGTATATTCTGAAAAGATCAGAGGAGACAACAGCAGCTCTTAGTGTCACCTCCTTGAGAGGAAAAAAAAACAAAACTGCAGGAGCACCTTTCTGCACTTAGCTATTTGCACCGCCAGTAACTCTGCACCGTTTTAGAAGACACACATTTTCTCTGAACATTGTGATGTAGAATTGAAGCAACAAGAAATGTTTCAGTAAAAGGGGTGCAGCCTTTGCTTTTCTCTCTTAATGGAAAAGCTTTTCTCTGCTTTTAAATAATGTTCTTCCAAACCTGATGAAGATCTGCAACAAGTTCATAAGTTCACACCCACTCTGTGGAGGGCTTTAAGAATCTGTAGAAAGTAACTGAGGGTAAACAACCCAAATGAAGACTAGAAAATGATATAACTAAAACATAGGCTGGAATATGCTCCCTTTACAGCTCATTGTGCATCTCAGTAAATTAGAATATCATCAAAAAGTTGATTGATTTAAAAAGTGAAACTGTTTTCAAGCATTTATTTTTGTTTATTTTTCTGTTTGTGGCTTAGACCTTTTGAAATCTCTAAAATCCCTTTCTGAGAAGCTTAAAATATTACATAAAACCATTCAAATAGGGATTTTTTTATTTAGAAATGATATGTTATGGCATACACGATCATGGTGAAGACAGCTAACCCTGTAGCTGTCCAGCAAGCAGTCACAGACACTGTCCACATGAAGAGTCTAAAGAAGCAGTTCACAATGTGCTTTATTGAAATATAGCAATGGAAAATTTAATGGAAGGAAGACATGTGGTTAAAAAACGTTTTTAAGGAACAGAGAGATCATAGCGTTGAGATGATTGTGAGATAAAGCCCATTCAAGAGTTTGAGAGAAGATGTGGACTACAGTGGGCATCAGTGCTTCAAGAACCACCACACACAGACATATCCAGGAACTGCTCTACAGTTGTTGTAATTCTTGTGTTAGGCAACTCCTGAACCACATACTATCTTTAAATATTTCATATTTCATTTGAAAACCAAGGTCCCAGAGTCTGGAGGAAGAGTGTAGAGGCACAGAATCCAAGTTCCTTGATATCCAGAATCTAATTTTAACAGTCATTTATGAATTGGGGAATCTTGTCATCTGCTGGTGTTACTCCACTATGTTTTATCAAGTCCAATATCAGTACAACATCTACCAGAATTGTAGAGCACTGTATGGCTCTCTCTGCTGACAAGCTTTATTGAGATGCTGATTTCATTGTCCAGCAGGAATCGGTACCAACTTGACTTGCCGGACCTAAACCCCAAAGATAATCTATGCCGTATTGTCAAGAGGAAGATGAGACACAAGAGCCAACAATGAAGATGAGCTAAAAGTCGGTAATAAAGCAACCTGGGCTTTTTTAACAGAGAACAGCAGAGCCACAAGCTGATCACCTCCATGCCACGTGCTTTGATGCAGTAATTCTGGCTAAAGGAGCCCCAAAGAAGCAATGAGTTTATATACCGCATAGGACATGTCCAGACTTTTCTGCAGGTCAACTCTTTTATATTAAAAAGTAATTTTTTATTGCTTTTATGCCATCTTATGGACTAATTTCCTGGGAAAAGAAATTTTGGGGTTTTCTTGTTAGTAAGCCAAATCAACTTACTAACGATATTCTAATTTATTGAGATACACCTGTAAATATGGGTTATGCTTTTGCTTTGAAATGTCTGATCTATGCGACCTCAGATCAATTTCCAGGAAACTGACAAAGAAAGTTATCATTAGAGGAAATAACTAAGCTCCCTTGATGAAAAATATCAGGAGAGATACAACCTGACCTTAAGAAATAGTTGACATATAACAGCGGAGTAGCTGAAACCCATTTTCAATGATAAGGAGAGCATCTTACTTAAATGTCAAACCACTGGACAGACTGGCTCTGATATTGTTGGGGAACTGTCAAACTGATGGGATGCTTTTTTTTCTATTTTTCTTAAACAAAACAATATTACCATGCTTTATAAGGTATAACTAATAAATAATGGCTCACATTTAACTAGAAATGCATTTCACCTGTACACTTGATTCTGTGAAAACAGTCTGGTTTGATTATAATTTATTTTTTCACTCGGCATTGTGCTTATAGGAGAATAATGAGGCTTGAAACAGCAACAGTTAAGCCCCTGTCAGGTTATATATAAATGGGCAAGTCTCCATAGCCCTGAAATACACCTAACCATTTTCCTCTTAGAGGAACATAGAGATGCCAAGGTGAAAATGGTTGTACCATGTGATTTTACTAAGTGGAGCCCCCACTGTGACCTCAGTCTGCCACACAGGGAAAATTAGACCATAATTCCCCATTTAGAGTATAAATATACCATAGAATCTGCTAAATCATGAAAAAATATGATTTAAATAAAATCAACTCACACATGTTTTACTTTTTGTTTTTGATCCTCTTGTATCTAATACACTCAAGACAGACTTTCCTCGCTGAAATACTTTCATCTCTTTTCTAAATCAAAAAAGATAATGGGACTTTATCATAAAAAACAACATAAAGGCTCATGAAGGCTATCACCTGGCAAACTGACAATCAGACAATGCATTGTGCAGAAAACCCATCCATTTATCATCTTTACTTGCTTGTTCCTGCTGGGGGTGGCAGAGGGGGCAGGTTCTTATCTACTGTGTATAACAAACATGCACGGTACAATCTAGACAGATTGTCAACCATTCACAGATGCAGAAAATTAGTTATTATTTATTTAACATTTATATAAGGAAAAGCATTATTGAGCTCATATGTGATTTTTTTACCTCTACCTTATAGCCCCGGACTCTCAGCACCACACTGAGCTCTTACAAACTAATAGCCTTGTGGTTCAGGCATGAAATTAAAAAAATGTAAATGAAATGAAGTATTTTCCAAGTTGTCATCCTGCTTACAGCTACACATAGGATAAAACAAAATTGTATAATTACACATATAGTTTTTATTTTGGAGTTTTGGGTTTGGGATAGGGGGTAAGGGTTTAAGCTAGATTAGGGATTCTAGGGTTTTCCGGAACCTTTCACACCCCTTCAACTACTATTAATTTTGTTTTTTACATGTCGCAGCATCACATGAACAAACTTCAATATATCTTGTGGGGATTTTAATGAGACCAGGATGGAGTAACTGTGAGGTGAAAGAAAATAGATACATGGTTTATACATTTTCAAAATCATAAATCTAAAAAATCTGACTTTTGTGGAAAAATCGCAAGAAGAAAGTCAATGAAAGAAAGTTATAAGACATCTAGTATTGCCACAAGCCATATAGAAGACACAGCAAACATGTGGAAAAAGGTGCACAATTCAGATGAGAACAAAATAAAATTGTATGTCCTACATATGTACAATACATTATATGTTGTGAAAAAGTAACCCCACATATCACCTTGTCATCATCCTCACTATGAAACGTGATGGTGGCAGCATCATACTGTGGGAATGCTGTTCTATAGCAGGAACAAGGAAGCTAATTTTTTGAAGATGGATTGAGCTAAATCAGTAATGAACTCTTATGGCCTTCAACATATGTGGAGAAGGCCCTAAGTGGTCCCAGAATTTATAAATACACAACAACAACAAAAAAGTTATGATTACGTTAAATGATGAGCTATGTCACTAACTTCTGTGTTCTTTTTGTGTCTCTGCTCTGTTCTCTCAGACCCTCAGTCAGTCGTGGCAGATGGCCGCTCACACTGAGCCTGGTTCTGTTGGAGGTTTCTTCCTGTTAAAAGGGAGTTTTTTCTCTCCACTGTCGCTACATGCATGCTCAGTATAAGGGATTGCTGCAAAGTCAATGCAAGCGACTGTCCACTGTCTCTACATGCTCATCCGGGAGGAGGGAATGCTGCAAGTCACTGACTGGATGCAATCTGCTGGGTTTCCTTAGATAGAACACTTTTTAACAAATGTAAATAATAAACTGAATCCGACTGCACTGTTTGATAGTTAGGATTAATTGGAATGTATGTACACAACTTGAAATCTGTATGATTCGATTGATTTGACTTCGTAAAGTGCCCTGAGATGACATATTGTGAATTGGCTCTGTATAAATACAACTGAAATGAATTGAACTAATTATGTAAAACAAAACAGATCAGAGTTTATGGGAAGCTAAATACAGGGCAACTCATATGAACTGAAAAAGATCTGAGACTAGGACAGAGATTTGCTGAACGGCAACCCTAAAGGTACAATCAGAGCTGCAATGGAATGGTTTAGATCAGAGCATATCCATGTGTTTATAGCCAAGTCAAAGTCCCAACCTAAATCCCATAGAGGATCTTGGGCAAAACTTAATTGTTAATTAAATTAATTGTCACAGTTGCAATCCATCCAATCTGACTGAACCTGAACTAGTTTACAAAGAAGAGTAGGCAAAAAGGTTAGTCTCTTAATGTCCAACGTTTAGAGCGCAAATTCTACAAAGTATTTACTAAGAGAGGTTAAATACAAAGCATGCCATAATTTATTTTTTTATTTTTAAAACCATGCACCATTTTCTTTCTATGATCAATTCTGCACTGTTTCTAGTTGGTCTGCCACAAAGACTTGGAATGTTCGTGTTTGTCGTGGCTGAAGAATACAGCAGTTCTACTCAAACTGCAGCAAAGCTAGCTCCGACAGGAAGTTAGAAAACAGTCACTTAAAACTCACAGGGTATATACTTGTGGTTATCATCGGTTTATAGATTTTCGCCTGTAAAATCTATAAAATTCTATTCTTCTAGAATAGAATAGAATAGAATAGAATTGAATAGAATAGAATGCACTTTATTCTCCCCCTAGGGGAAATTTGTCATCGACTCAAGGGTGCAAAGTACATAGTGTGACTGTGGATGTTGTGCTAATATTGTCAATTCATAGACATAGTCATAAAAGTTGCTCCAGCAATTATTTGTGTATTACTATTGTTAATGGGGTGGACTTTTTGTGGCAAATGTCCTGCCTATGGTACCAGTAAGTAAATTTCCTGCAACAGCCGCTAATCTTTTGGTAGCAGCAAATAAAAAAATAACCTTTCTTAAGCACCCCAAAATGTAGATATTGAAATGCACAGGCTACAGGAACCTCTCTCCAAGATTGATATTGTTTGCATTGCTGTGAAATAAACGCTACTTATTTTTGATAAGCATGAAACTGTAGGGCAGGGCAGGCAACAATCACAGACACCAAGAAATAGTTTGAGAAGTTTATTTATAAATGTGTATCGCAGGATGATTCTTCCAGGAAAAGGGCAGCCATCCAGGTCAACACTAGTCGGATAGGTAAGTGGTTAATGGCTGAGATATGAGATGACTGAGATTGATTTTGTAAAGAAGAAGAAAAGCAAGTTACTTACTGGCGGGGTTGGAGATGGTTTTCCAGGAGAAGATGAGCAGGGGATCGGCAGGTGGGTTTTGATGGTGACTGTTTTTTTCTCCTATTTCCACGTTGGAGTTAAGGAGTGATGAATGTTGGAGGGTGGACAGATAGGTAAGTTAGGGATGGAAAATCTAGGGAACTTGTTCGAGGAGGGTGGCAGAGGAGTTGTGAGGAGATTCATAGAGGGAGTCCTGAGGAGATTTCACTGAACAGACACAGAGAACGAAGAAGAGGACCATTGGAATTCAGGAACAGAACAACAAGACAACAAAAAAACAAGACAACAGAACTTTCTGTGAAAGAGACAGCAAAGAAACACGAAAAGCATTAGGACACCTGAAGTAGAGAGCCTGCTTACCACTCATGTGAACAAAACAATCTGATATCTGCCTCAGGGAACCTGCTCCTCTTTAAGCTCCTCCTGATTGGCCTTGATGAGCTCCAGCTAGGGGACATACCTGCCAGTCACACCCTGTAATAAGAGAAGGTAGAAGAGACACACACACACACGCCGACCTACATACAGCTCAGTGGATGTGAAAGTTAAAATGTTTTGTAGACACTTCAGATTAAAGTTAAAGTTAATGACAAAAGAGACAGAACTTCATTGTTTTTAACAGGGAACTAATTACATGTTTATAGGGGATTCATGTAGCGACAATTTTTAAATTTTTCTTTGCATCTTTTGCAACAAATCTGCCCACAGCTCCTCTTGAAAAGTCATCTTCCTGCAGCTTTCCATAAGTCAGCTATTTTAATTTAATTAAGTTAATTTAGTCAATTGGAAGAAAAATGTAGATGGAGAGAAACATATATTTTCTTTTAAATCATTGAACTAAAGAGCTATGAAAAAGTAACCGCTATCAAGCATTTGTAAGAAATGTCAACAAGTGTTTTACATCACTGCAAAAGATATTTTGGTCCACTTTCCTTTGCCAAGTTCCTTGAATTTCTGCCACATTGGAGGGTTTTCCAGCAAGGATGACCTGCTTGAGGTTGTGCCACAGAATCTAAATTTGATTTAAGTCCGAACTTTGATAAGGTCATCCCAAAACATACATTTATTTATTTGTGCCTTTCAATGTTGAACTTCCGGGTTTGTTTTGGATCATTGTCCTGCTGCATAATCCAAGTGTGCTTCAGCTTAAGGTCACAAAATGATGGAAGGAAATAATCCTTTGAGATTTTCTGCCTGAGAAGAGATGTTGTGATTCCATCAATTAGTCATCCAGAAGTTGATGAAGTTAAGCTGCCTCAACCATCAGACTACCACCACTATGTTTGACTGTATGCACACCTTTCAAAACACATTTTAATTTTGTTTTGACAGCCCATTGAATATTTTCTCATAGGTCTTGGCCATTATCAGGACGTTTTGGACTAGTTTGCGAGATGGCGTGAGACTAGCCTTTTCCTTCTTATTGGTTAGCAGGGGTTTTAGCCTTTAAAAATCAATGCTTTTTTTTCTCAGTTTCTTTTTTATTTTTGAGAATTGAACACTGGCCTTCACCTGATCTGTAGGCACCTTAGATTTTGTTCTAATTTTTGTGACTTCCAGGATGTGTTGAGATGCACTATTGGAGAAAGTTTGGCAGCCCAGCCACTCCTGGCAAGGTTTGCCACCCATGTGAACTGTGATCAGTTTGTGGATAATGTGGTTTGCTGGGGTCCCAAACCAATAGAATTGGGCAAATTAATAGATGTTGGTGATTTTCTATTTTTATCTGTTATTGAACTTCTTTAGATCAAGGCATTATTCTTTGGATTAAGGCAGATCGTGCATTTTGAGATCTTAAAGCCTACTTCAAGTTGTCAGACAGCTTCTATTTAAGTGAATTATTGATTCTACATGTAAGGCAGTAATCAGTTCTGGATGTAACTTGTGGTTAAAAAAATGTGGTTAGGCCCATATTGTTTTTGATAGCTTTATTCCACTTTATAAATGAACGCATCCTTTGAAAACTGCATTTTGTATTTACTAAAGTGCCTGATATTTTTTATTTAAGAGTGGTAAAAAAAAGCAAAACAAATAGCAAAAATATCTTTAAGAGGGCAAATGGTGTTATTGAGTTCCAAACTAAGAATTGTTGTCAGTCCTGTAATAACACTCAATATTAATGATTAAAAATCAAGGATTCATCAAATTAGAAATGTTTGTTGAATTTCTATACGTTGGGAACTTTTCAGTTGAACTATATACTTTCAAGCCAGTGTTTTAAATATTTTCATGTCTTGCAAACTAAAAATCTAACACTCCCACTTTCTGAAGAAGTGTAAAGACTGCTGCCAGTGCTCCACTTGCTGTTATGTCAGTGTTGCAGAGCTCGCAGCAAAGGAAACATGTTGTCAACCCCCTTGCCTTTTTCTCTCCCTGCTTGTCTCTGCTCCTTCATTGCCCATGGCCTGAGGGAGCTGTTGGCTTTCTGAATGCCCCCCCTCCTCCCTTTGTAAGCTCACATTGATTGGCTCATTGCTACTACCCCCCTACGATGCCCCACGTACACCCATACCCTCCCACCAAGGCAGAACAGCATGGGGTGTCACCAGCCAGCATTATGCTGGTACTGCTAAAAAAAAGAGAAAGAAAAAGTCTGGGGCCAAATTCTAACACGAGGAAAGAAAATTGTCAGGTGCTTCACCACAGCTTGTCTAAGTATATCTCCTCTCTTCCTGTCTGTCTCTCCTGCAGTAATGAGAATCAATGGGATTCAACACATTTCCCTCATGTCTTTGTCAGATCTGTTTGCAGAGCCTTGTCCTCTGCCTCATAATTGCCCTGCTGTTTCCTTCCATCCTCTTATTTTACAGAGCAGTCTGCAGTGCAGTCACACAATCCCCCACAACCTTCAATAAAACGTATTTAAGGATGTGCACAGTGTGAAAGGACTCAGTAAAATTAAATTACAAAATCATCTCTTTGGCCAGTTATTCTGAAGTTGAGCAGAAGAAAGAAATATGCTAGCAGAGTTCTTGAGAACTGGCATAATTATACCCTTGGGAGTGTGTGACTGCAAAATAACAGATATCACTGAGCAGCGTGAGTGTCCACAGCAGGGCAAAAAGTGTGCACTAAGAACACATTTGGACTGGAGGACAGCCAGAGGTTGGTTGGATTTGTGGAGGATGTGGGCTTGTCCCTGGAGTCCGGTGGTTATTCATTCATAAAGCAGCTGAGAACTGTAAATAAAAGGTTTAGATATCTGCCTGAGATTTACCAGATTACATTGTGATGTTTTTATTTAAACAGCAGCAAGGTGACCAATCATTAATGCATTTTTATCTATGTAGGTAAAACCAGGCGGGAGGTTTGGACAGGAATATATGAGCAAGCAACTAAAAATTTAGTAAGGTCATTTAGAGTTGGACATTGGTTTTTATTATATGGTACAATTTTTACTTTACTTTTCTTTTTTTCTTTTCTTGTCAGTGCAAAAAATTTCCACAATTCTCAACATTTCATCACATTTGTACTGATGTACTGATTGTTCCCACTTATGAAACTATTTTATTTTATTATTATTATTTCATCATAATATTTCCCTTTTTATGAAGTAGTCATTTCTGTTGCATGATTGTTTTTTGCCTTCTGACAACATGAAATAGATAGATAGATAGATAGATAGATAGATAGATAGATAGATAGATAGATAGATAGATAGATAGATAGATAGATAGATAGATAGATAGATAGATAGATAGATAGATAGATAGATAGATAGATAGATAGATAGATAGATAGATAGATAGATAGATAGATAGATAGATAGATAGATAGATAGATAGATAGATAGATAGATATTAAGAATTACTCTCCCACAGATCGAAATAAAGACAGGAACTTCACTCCTGACAACTGGTTTGAGGAAATAAAGACAGGAACTTCACTCCTGACAACTGGTTTGAGGAAACCCAAATAAAAGAAATCAGTATCATCTATCTATCTATCTATCTATCTATCTATCTATCTATCTATCTATCTATCTATCTATAAGTTCAGAATATGAACACTGTAGTTCCTATTACGGTATAAGTGACTTTAAAATGACTGAGATTTATTTGTATTTACATTTGCATTTTACACACTTTTCAGACTGTTTTATTATTTTATAACAGGGGTGGGAAACTGAAAACAGATGAAGGGTTTCTCTGTTTTTGTTCAGCACTTTGATTTAGGTTTTGTGCACCAGGGTAATCAAAATATAATTAGTTTGCTAAACGCACTAACATTAAACAGCATCAATACTGATCAAGATGTAACTTATTTTTGTCTTGGGTCCCAATAGCCAATTTGTTTTAAATAGATAGAGCACCTTTTTGTGCAGACTCTTTCTGTTTATGGCTCACCTTGTAACAATCACCTATTTAACCAGAGTGAGTTTTATTACAATTAACAGCTCAATAAAATTTTATGGGGGCTTTAGGCTCCCAGATAGCAAACCATGTGCAACAAATCAAGAACCAAATTTTTTTCCAATTTCAGTGAGCAGGAAACGGACACCTTAACTAATTCATGGAAGTATGCTGGTAATCAATGCTTCCTGTCACCTTTTAGCAGGACAAATGGCACCTATTGTCCGGGCCCATTCCCTCCCTCTAACTTTGGACAGCTGGGGTGGAAACACAGGTCAGAAAGACAGAGCGGTGGGGGGTGGTTAGGGGATGTTCATCGAGGGCTTCTGATACAGGAGCTTTTAATCACATCCCAACTTTTCGGAGAGTCAGTCACAACAAGCAGGGTGGTGTGTTCCTGACTTTTGACATGGCTGCTTATAAGCAGGCCACCACTGACAGCAGCAGGTCACTGAGTGAGCGAGTAAGTTTGTGTGTGTGTATGTGTGTGTGTGTGTGTGTGTGTGTGTGTAAGGGAGTCTGGATGGATGCTGCTTGGCCCCACTCATTGCTCCTTGACGTCAGTGCTCAGCCCAGCCTGCTCCTGTTCCTGCTGCTGCTGCTGATGCCTCTGCTGCTGCTTCTCTCAAATATGTCTTTGTTATTCAGAGCTTTTCATCAGAGAGGGGTGAGCTGCAAAACATGGGGGCTGGAATTCAGATGGATTGCAGTCACAAATGTTTATTGCTGTTTCTTACATCCTTAAATCTTGCAATTTAATTTATATAAGGGTGATGCACATACATTACATAATTAGATGTTATTATATGCATAAAACATGCTATTATAAGACAATATTGCATAAATACAATGTGAAACTATCAATAGATTTAATATCGTTCCAATCCACAGTGCAATGAGATTATATGTAACAATCGATAAATAAAATGAAGCAAACTGACAGAGGAATATTAGGCAGCTAACATAGCAGCAGAAAGGCAGGTGGGGCCTGAGTGTGCAATAGGGAGGAGGTCAAAATGTTAATTTATTAAACAAATTCAATAGTAACTTGTAGATATAGCTTATGAAAAAAAGTAAGTTTCACTTTCTTGTAATTAAAAAATATATATAAAAAATGATTTTTATGCAGAAATGGTCAAGACAATCAAGGGGAAGACTGCTGACTTGACAGTTGTCTGGCAGACAGTCACTGACACACATTGGAGGATAAGCCACCTAAAGTTTCTGCACAGCTAATGTGGATAACTGCAGTCTTGAAAGTATTGCTGTCAGCGCTTTAGGAACCACCACACACAGATTATCAAGGACATAAGCTACAACTGTCACATACCTTGTGTTAAGCCACTCCTGAACCCGAGGCAACATCAGAAGCAAAACACTTCAAACATATAACTCTGATGGTTTTTCCTTTCTCTGAACTTTCCATTACTATTCTTGCATGCAACACTCAGTCCTTGTTCTCCTCAGCCCAGGTAAGACGCTTCTGATCTTGTCACTGCTTGACAAGTGACTTAATGCATGGAATGTGATAGTTGTAACTCAAGTCCTAGATACATTTGCGTATGGTGGCTCTTGAAACAGTGATTTCAGCTGCAGTCCCTAAAACTCTATAATGGGCTTTTTTCCCACAATCCTCTTCGTGCTATGCTGATTTCTGGGTGTTTAATAGTTTCTCCTTTAAATGTCTAGTACTAAAATAAATGAACTTTTTAATGATATTCTAATATATAAGATACACCCTTATAAAGCCAAATGTTATGTGTTTATTTAGTCAAACATGTACATAATAAAACATTTACATCGGTTTAACATTCAGTAAATAAAACTATGCTTGCTCCAAAGATCCAGCAGATACAGGAACCAACTGGCTGCCGCTGGAGTTGCGCGACAGTCCGGCTCCGCTCCCCTCTGCTCCGCTCCGGGTCCCTCCCGTTTCCCCACACGGTCCACCGCGGGTAAAAACAAGAAATCCGCCACACGTTTTGTCAGCAGCCACCGAGCTCCGGGTCCCTTCGGTAATAGAATAGCCGATGTAATTTGACACTTCAACTTACTGCGCTCTCTCCGAGTCTATTCAGTTACTCAGTCCCATTCTCAGAAGCCGTGTGTGTATGAGAGAGATAGAGTGAGGAAGGGAAGATATCTAAAACAGATAATAAGAGACGAGAATTATTACCGAGGACTTTCTGCGCCCGATCACACCCCGGTGAGTGGTTGCAAACTTAACGCTTTGCGGTGGGAGGGTTATTTTGTTGCTTTTAACGTTTGTGTGTGTTTCCACTTTGGTTCAGATTGTTTCTGCAACAATAGTGTGACCGCTTGAACTGACTCTGAGGAGAGCGTCGGAGTCTGTTAGAACCGCTGCCTTCTTTTTATTAGCTGTTATTAATATTTACTACCAGTGCTACCTTCGGCTGGGAGGCAGGTTGTGCATTTGGGAAAAGGAACCGATGCCCGCGTTGATCTCCGTAAACGCTCCGGAGGTTACATTGTTGCAGTATGCCCACATTTGGTCTGTGTGCGCTCTTGTGAATCAGATCTTTTATGTTTCTGTGTTGTTGTTTTTTTTTTTTTTTTTGTATTTTGTTACGTTTAAGCTTTTGGCGTGCACAAAGCACATGGCTGCGGGTATGCAAGCCGCAGAGTAACAGTGGACACGGTCACTGCAGTGCAGATCGCTCAGTGGATGTCATGTTTATATGAGCGCCTCTGAACTTTGATAACAGAAACACGTGTGATCTGGTAAATACAACGCAGCTTTCGGTTGTCTTTGCTGGTGGATCATGATGGGATTTTGCTTTTTTGCAAGTTAAAAAAAAATCTGTAAAAATATCCCAATGTTTGAATTTGGAGCCAGTTGGTGATTGAGTGGGGGAGCCCTCTCTCATACACAGACATAAATAGTCTACACATCTCTTAAAATTCTAGTTTTTCTTATATAACTAAAAGCAGGACCAATATAAATAATTTCAAAACTTTTAATGTGACATATATAATTAATTGTTCAACTGAAAAGCAAACAAATCTGTTTAAGTCATAGAAGTAACAAATAAAACTAACAGAAGCTGCTATAACCTGGTTACATATTTGTGCAAACAACTAATACTTTGTTAAAGCAACCTCTGATTTGATTCCAGCAGTTGTCTTGAATACATCAGTTATATCAACTATATAACATTTAAAGAACCCTGAAATAAAGTCCAGCTTTCCTAGAAGGATTTTGTTAACATTTAATCAAAGAGTCTGAAAAGAAAATGTACAAAGATATCAATCAGGAAATGTGACATTACTTAAACTAAACTTTTTCCATTCTCGATAAATAGACAAAATGGAAACTGGTCAGGGAGGTTGCCAAGAGCCTGAAAGTAACATCGAAGGAGCTGCAGGAATATCCAACAAGTGGTGGTTGTGATCTACAGGTGAGCATAGTCACCTGTACTCTCCCTATAGGTGGACTATTTAAATTTGAGTTGAAAGGCCTCATGTTTCTCTTCCAAACACAACATCCAGGCCTGGCTTAAATCTGTAAAGGTCTTATAAAAAATATTTCATGGTCTAATAAAACCAAGCTTGAACTTTGGCCATGATTCTAAGAGATGTGTTTGGCATAAGATATAACATAGGACACCACCAAATGCCGTATTTACCCACTGTGAAATATGGTGGTGGCAGCATCATGGTCTGGGGTTACTTTTCATCAGATGAAACTGTGTTTTCTTTTGTCAAGGTAGATGGAATTACAGCAGTTCTAAGTACCAGCAAGTTTTGACCCAAAACTGTCAGGTGTCTGCTAGATAGGTGAAGATGAAGCGATAGTTTACTTTTTATTACCACAGAAAACCCAAGCATACCTTAGTATTAACAAAAGACGGGCTGTGAACACGAGCTGTTCTCACAATCTGATTAATTTGGAGAACCTTTGGAAAGTATGGTAGGCAAATTTTGCCAAATTAAGATGCGGGAGGCTGACATACTACCACTAAAGAAGACTAAATGGTGAACATCTTAATTAAAGGTGGTTCAACAAAGTACTGGTTTACATGTGTGCACGCTTATGATTCAAGGTTGTTGTAACTTTTTATTACATTATATTTATTTTACGCAGACTTTTTATATCCGTCCAGGAAGCTAAAGAAAATAGACAGTACTCGCTGCTCCACTTCCTAACCATTGTCAGTGACAGAGAGGGAGTGATTGTGTGTTTTTGTCATGCCGCTTACACTTTAGTCCTGCAAAGTCCCACTTTTGGGAGTTGCTAGCAAGCAGTAACACAGCCCGTGTGTGGTGTTTCTCTTTTCTTTTATTAAGCTCTGCCGGAGAGTTATTTCTACTGTTTGTCATTAAGCTATTTAAAAAAAATCATTCTTCTAGAATGTAGAGGTGTATCTGGGTTGATTGTCTCAATTTATTTGCTGAATTGTTAATTTCTCAAACATGCTTTAATAATCATTCAATCACAGAAGGAAATTATGAAGTGCTGGTTAAAATCAGTTGAAAACCCAAAATTTTGTTTCCCAGAAAATGTGAATGTTACATCAGACCAATAAAAATAAGGATGTTTAAAACAGAAACGTGATGGTACACTTATGTTATGGACTACACAATCATGGTGAAGACTGCTGACTTCACAGTTCTGCAGTGACACTCCAAAAGAAGACTAAGCCACAAAAATTAAATGCTAAAGACATTGGCTGTTCACAGAGATCTAAGCATATTAACAGAAAGTTAAGTGAAAGAAAAAAAGGAAAAGAAAATAAGAATATAACAGAACACTATTGAAAAACAATTTTTACTACAGAAATGCCAGCCTACTGAAAAGTATATATGTACTTTACAGTATATGCTCTGGGTCGCGAGGGCAGCAGACTCAGCGACCCGGTTCCGGATAAGCGGAAGACGACGAGTACGAGTACAGTATATGCTCTCAAAAAATGGCTTGGGGCTGCTTTTCCATGAATTACTTCATCTGTGGTAACATGGAGGTGATCAGCCTGTGGCTCTGCTAATGTCTGCATTGTTGCCTCTGGTGTCTCTCATTTTTCTCTTGACCCCACTGTCTATGGGGTTTTATTCAGGTGAGTTTACTGGCCAATCAAGCCCAGTGATACTATGTTCATTTACCCAGGTATTACTTTTTGGCAGTGTGGCCAAGTTTTGCTGGAAAAAAAATTATTTAACTCCATAAATCTTGTCAGCTGAGGGAAGTATGAAGTTCTCTAATATTTCCTGGTAGACAACTATACAGACTTTAGATAAAACACCAACAGCAGCAACAGCATCAGATGGCATGTCTCCACAAATTATCACTGACTGTGAAAACATTACGCTGGAATTCAAGCAACTTGAATTATGTGAAAGGCCACCTTTTTTAGCAAAGACCTTTCATTGGTTACCCTCATTGTGGAGTCTCTCCTTGTCTCTGATTCAGGAGTGGGTTGAAGCTGTGCTTTTCCCTGTTGCTTGTGGGCCTTTTTCTCTTCACACTTTTTCCTTCCACTCAATCTTCTGTTAAAATGCTTGGGAACAGAGCTCTGTGAACAGCCAGCTTCTTTTGCAATGACCTTTTGGTGGCTTACCCCCATTGTCAAGCATGTCAATGGCTGTATACTGTACAGCAGTCAGTCCCATGGTTGTGTATGCCATAACATAACATGCATCCAAAATCCAAACTTTGGGGTTTTCATTGGCAACAATCCATAGTTGTCAAAATATATCTAAATAAATGGTTGAAGTATATCACTTTCTGTGTAATGGAGATCGTTTTTAAATGCATCTCTCTTAGGAATTATTTTATGTATGAGCAGTGAAATTCGTGAATTTGCAGCTCTTTATTAATGTAGCCTTATTTAAGCTATAAAAACAACAGAGAACTGATTACACATTTTATGACTGTTTTTAACTGATATTTGACAACCAACCCCAACTGAGTTCTTGACACATTTTAAAATGGATACCACATGGTTCTAGCTTGCTAGTGACAAACCCATTAAAATCGAGTCTATTACCTAGCTTTTTATTAAGTGTCTGGTTTTTATGTTGCTGATGTTGTGTAATTTCCATATCAGCTAAATTTCACAGTGAATTGTTTGGGAGTAACAAGTAATGTGACTACCAACCCTGGTCTCACATACTTTCTGATCATGTAGCATCCCCAGTTTGTTCTGCAAACCTTTGAAGAAGTCTTATAAAACATCTGCAGGAATACAAGATATGTCAGTTGCTTAGATTCCTGCCAGTCATTGATTGCTCTGTTTATTTGAGATGTGAAGTTGCTCATGCACCTGGTGGTTTGATCCCTTCTTCTCAGTCTGCACGCAACACTTGAGAGCAATGAAGAGATAAAATGGTGATTGAGGAAACTTAAACTTCCAAGTGGTTTCATGAAATTTGAAGGAAGGGGAGTTTATCATTTTTCCCCCATTCCCAACCTCTCCTACCCAGTCACCCCCACCTCCATGGGGCCCCCAGGTTGCGCTCTTGAATAACCACAGGGCAGACCCCACCAGGCTGACCTTCTTCTATTCAAGTCGAGGATGTTGAAACACCAGCCGTCAAACAAAAGACACATTGAAACGGAGATCTGCAACCCAGCACGTGTGTCTGGGCCTGCTGAAGTAGACCATTTATTAACTCCATGTTTCCCACTGACCACTGAAAACAATCAGCACATTAACGGAGTCGAACAAAACTGCAAAAAGAAGCACAAAATAGACACAGATTAGAGAAAAAATTTCGAATTAAAGAAAAAAGATTCAAGTCTATAGTAAATACGGTTTCAAATTTTATATGTTGTAGACATTAGGACAAAAAAAGTATTCTCCCTCCATCTGGATGGGATAGAGACTGTTGATTGACAATAGCAACACTTGGCAGAGCAGGATGGAGGTTTCTCCACTCTCCACCCCACCTGTCGGGTTGAGAATAAAGACAGAAGCTGGAAATGGCTGCACCACATGGGAAATTATTCACCTCTCAGATCAGAGAGGACACACAAGAGGCCTCATTACCTCCACAAGCACTGCTGGCCAGGCTGCAAGGAAACCCAGAGCTCTAGTGTGTGTGAACTAGCAACTCAACATCTTACCTATCTGATACTCTTTTTTTGTGTGAAAATCTTCTAGAAACAGCTTACGAATCATTTCTGTTTGGTTAAATCCGAACAGAGCTGTTTGATCTGTAGTCTAAGAATAAAGAATTAGGACCTGTCCCAATGGTTTGCAACAAAAGCAAAACTGTTTGCCTAAGTAGATGGTAAACATGGCTGCGAGTTTGCTGCATCCTATCATAATGTTATTGATCAGGCTTGGGAATACCAGCTCCTGTATACAGATAGCTCTCCAAAAGCGCTCTGTAGCAGGAAGAGAGGTGACCTGCCTCCTCATCTTTGGCGGTCAGAGGCTGTGGGAGGTTTGTGTAGGTTTCGCTCAAGGTCCTACTCAGTGTTGTCTTTGCTTAGTGGAATACATTCTTGGAATGAATCACCCACAGAAAAGTGTTTTACTGTGTTGTTCTGGTGTTTAAATTGTGAGTGTTACCCTTGTGTCAACTTGCATTTAGTTCCTAATAATCATGTGTTTGTGCTAAATTTAAATGCATGCACAACTATTCTATATTAAATCAGCTTTCTAATCTTTTTGCTTTAAAACTTCTTAGAAATCCATACATTTCTGCATATATGTTTGCACTCTATCAGGTTTTTGTAAAGGCATTTTTTTAGCCACAACTAAAGTGAGTGCATGTGATTGACATTCTCTGGGACTCTTTTTGGCTGGTTCACTCTTTCACAGTAAGTCTTGTGAGACTCTCCGCAGTATAAGCTTTATGGTGAGTGCAATCAACTTGTGACCCCTTATAAATGGGTACCCCTTTGCCACAAGTTGACCGTGAGTTTCAGGTTTAACTGAGAAGTGTCTTGTGTGAGCGACCAATGTGTTACAGGAAGATAAATGTGAATAAATGCAGCTGCAATGAGCAGCCCTTTCTGTGTTTTGTATTTTTTTATCTTCTTCTTGAACTGTTTCTTTTATTAAAATCTGAAAAGTGGGGCATGCATTTGTACTCTACAACGTTTAATCTGCTACACCTCAATACAATCCAGTGCAACCAATTGCCTTAGGAAGTTTGTGAAAGTCTAATAGGTTCGTCATTGAACTTCAATGACCAAATAGCATCGTAACGACCAAAAAGAATGCTCCAGACAGGTCAGGGAGAAAGTTGTTTAGAAGGATGAAGCAGTGTTAGGTTATAAATAATAATATTTGTCATAAGCCATCTTGATGGTGAAACATGGTGGTGGCAGCATCATGTTTTGGGGAGTCTTTTCTTTGTAAGGAAGCTGGATGGAGCTAAATACAGGATTATCCTGGAAGAAAACCTGATAGAGGCGGCAAAAGACTTGAGACTGGGGCAGAGGTTCACCTTCCAGCAGGACGACCTTAACATACAGCAAGAGCTACAATGGAAAGGTTTAGATCAAAGCATATTCATGTGTTAGAATGGCCCAGTCAAAGCCCACACCTAAATCTAATTTGAAATATGAGGTAGGATTTGAAAGTTGCTGTTCACAGATGCCCCATATCCATTTTGAGACTTGCAGCTGTGATTGTAGCAAAATGTGTTTCTGTCACCTAAAATCCCAAAACAGTGTATTGAAGTTTTTGGTAAAATATAAGTAATTTCCAGGCCTATGTAAGGCACAGCAACCTGGTTGAGAGATTCTGATTAAAGCTAACATATAGGATTTAAAGTACTCAAGATTTTGCCAGCTTTAGCTTTAAATTCTATGAAGAAAGACTCTCTTGGAATGTGTTATTCCAATAGAGCACTGTGGCACTATTTCAGTACTGGATCAAAATATTCCTTCCAGCTTTCAGAATTGGCTGTTCATCATTACACCTCGTATTCCTCCTCTACATGCCAACTCTGAATTCCTCATGTGTGTGTTAGCGATGATTTGTGACACTCCACCTCCATGACACACGGCTGCAGGAACGTAGGATGAGCAGATATGCGGCGAGAAGAAATTATTACTTTTTGGGGAGGTGGAGGAGAATGGTCATACTGTACCTGTCAGCGTCAATGTTGACTGTTAATATGAAACGTCTATTTTCAAAACACAGCTAAGGGAAAGACAATCTGTGTGTGGCTTGCTCGCTTGCGTGCAGGATGGAGATATAGAGCTGAATGAGGGGATGGGAGAGGTGCCGGGAGTGACGCCAGACCACACATCATTTAATCATGTTAGAGTGTGCAACCACTCGGTGCATATTTTTGGTTGCATTGCTGATCGGAGTTGTTATTGCACAAACTGTACTCTCACAGGGAGAGAGGAAAGGAGGGGATTGACAGCGAAAGCTGATTATTTTCATCATTATGGCCAAAATATGGCAATGCAAGTTATGATAGATACTTGTTGCTAAAAACAGATCCTGCTAAACGTTTAGGACCACTCAGATACTCAGCCTGTGGATGAATGAACGTGTATCAGCACTGGATATTACTTCGCTCTTTTGGCCTAATCCCTCTGTTGACTTGCGTGCTAAGTACCGAATGTGTTCTTTCTTTGCTCTTTTTAGGAAGCCCCTCTTAGCATAATCTCACTTAATCTAATATACCCCCTTTATAATAGACTGGGAATTCATAGAAAAAGCTTTAGTGTAGATCCATACCAAACAAGACGATGTTGCCGCTCGACTCCCTATCCCCTCTGGCAAAGCCCTTGTGAAGATGCAAGTGACCTCTGCGGCCCTTGTTAGTCCGAACAATGGACCTGCGTCCTCTCACAGCTGCAGCCATGCTGGAGGGCAGGTTTTCTCAAACGTGAACACACACCTTCTGATTAATAGCTTTAAAAACAGTATTTCTGGTGTCATGTGCTTGCATGTAGTGTAAATTAGGTTCAAGATTCTTTGGATTGACCATTATTTGCAATAGATATTGTGGAGATAAAAGTCTAAACAGCCCTAAAAAAATGAAAGGATTTGATGATGTTAAAAAAATGAGACCAAGATAAATAATTTCAGAACTTTCTCCATGTTCAATGTGAAGTATAACCTGTACAACCTGGAAAACAAAACAGAAATGTTTTAGGGGCAAAGAAAATACAAAACCCTGATTAATTTGTTATAAATGTGTATACCCTAATATAAACACTGTATGCGGCTACATTTCGAATTAGCCAACACAATCAAACTCATTTTAAATAAAAGTGAAGTTCAGCTGCTCAGGCCTCACAACAAAGGCAATGGTCTGCAGAAGAAGAAAGCTTTGAAAGCATCAGAGGGAACTTGGTGTCAAAAACTATCAGTCAGGGAAACACAATGCCCACAGTGAACCATAGTGGAGGAGGCATCATGCTTTGGGGCTGCTCTTCTTAGAAATGGGGCATTAGGTGGAGGGAATTATGAAAATTTCTAAATACCAGTCAATGTTGGTAAGAAAACCTCAGCCTTCTGCTAGAAAAATGAAGATTAAGAGGAACTTCATTATGATTCTACCCAAAAAGTTCTGTGATCAAAGCATAGATTTAACTGTGTACACATTAATGGAAAGACATTATTTTTTAAATCTTTGTTAATTGAGTTGTAGAGGTTATAGATAATAAAAGTAGAAAAAGTGTGAAATGATCTGTCTTGGTTTATTTTTTTTACGCCACAAAAAAATTTGCACAAAAAATAAAACCCAAGATTTGCTCTGAGATTTTTCAGAAGATTATCAGTATATACATCAATCATTAAGTTATCATCTGTTTAAATGCCAAGATATTTATAAAGCATAACCTTCTCCAGATGGCTTCCATCTAATGTAGTAACAGCAAGATTAGTAATTAATGAGCAGAAACCATATATTCAGTACCTGTTTTAGCTTGACCAAAGAACTTTGACAAAGGTCAAATGCAGACTGGAAAGAATTTATTGCTTCTTTTAAACATAATGCCACTTTGTAAATAATTATGTAAAACAATTAACTATAGCTGAATCTGTCAAGATTACTTATTTAAATTTAAGAAGATTGGATCCCAAGATTAAACTATAAGGAACACCCATCTTAACCTCTAAAACTGAAAAGTTTTAATTATCTATAGACACAAACTGGGCTTTCCCAGTTCAATTCACTGCCAGTAAAGCCTATATGTTGCAGACTAATAGGAGATTGTTACTTTTCTTGGTTTTATTTGCCAATTAGTGGTTTGGCTTTTTCAGGTCTTAGATAGATGATTGCACAAAGCAAGCTGACGCTCTGATGTAGTGTTTTCTTTTCAAAGCGAATGACAAAAAACTTTCTTTGAACGACTTCATATCTACATTAAAAAGCAATTAAATATAGCGAATATCTTGTTTACATGTTTGTTTCTTGTCAGCAGGATTTCAGAATTTAAAAGGGAGTTAGATTTAGAGTGCAACATTGTGGGGGAAAAAAGACACGAATCCAATCTTTGAGCTGTAATGCACGACGGATATAATTGGAGCTTTCAAGGCCCCCAGCAGTCACTGGCTCATGCATGTTGAATGTGACATGCTGTGAAAAACATACACAGATGATGACACAGAGCATCGCTGCAGTGTTAAGTGCAAATGAAAGGTTCTGAATTATAAATAACATCCGGCATCTCCGTAGTCCCATTTTTTATAAATTAAACAAGGTCCAACCGTGAAGGGTTGTCAGATTTGGCAGCAAGTGTTGCATATTTGCCTCCTAAATTGCAGCACGGGCTGTGAAACCGGCTGCTAATCTCAGAATTTGAAATCTTTAGAGTTTTAATCCTGCTAACAAAAAATGGGTCCAACAAACGGGCTCCTGAAGGCTTGAACCAATAATTCATGGAGTCTTGTGGGTCTTCTGGAATGTTTCGTTAACTTTTCAGGGCAGAAGGATCCACACATCTGAGTAACGATGGTGATTCTGAACAAGTGTTAGAGTTACATTCAACAGAGCCTGTGGGGGTCCATATTTCATTGTTTTCTGACAGGGAAAATTAACTGGGATTTACTAACTCACAGGGAGCCTCTTTCACCCATTCTTTGGTGCTTTCAAAGAAAAGGTCTGAGGGTAATCTCTTTCCCAAGAACCCTTCCCCCAACCACCCTCTCCTCTCCATTCCCAAATATCCCCAAATATAATAATATAACTGCCAGATCCTTGGAAGTTTGCAGTTGATATGTTAAATGCAGGTTGATATAATTCCTGGTGGCTTGCTCTGTTGTGCAATCATCTGGTGATACATAAGAGGCTCTTTTGTGGCTGATGTCAGATCTCCAGCTTTTCTAAAGCTTTGACAGTCCAATACTGATTCCAGCTGAATCTAATTTCTCTTTAATAGCTGTAATTAACAACATTTAAGAATATTTTGTCAAGTCTTTAAATGAGGAAGGAACTACAGAGTAACAGACCGGCAGACTCGTTCAAGTTCGCCTCGGTAGTGTCCAGTCGCAGTCCTCCACGGTCAGTGCTCTACAAGTTTTAGGTGTTTGCCTGAGTCCACACACCTGGACTGAATAAACTGGTCATCACCAGAAATCCGTTTTATGCTCAGGATGTACTTAAGCCCAAATTAGCTGTGTCGTGGGAGAGAAATATCTAAAACATGGTCCACCTGATATGCAGGTAAGGAATTATGGTTTTCCTTGGCCTGAGAGCCTGCCCATTCTGTGGTAGATTAAAGCTGAAAGGTATAACTGGGTGCTTTGTCCAAAAAGGGCAATGCTAACCATTATGCTCACATTGGCCATCAATTGCAAAAGACTTTTTAAACCTTTTGGTTCTTGACTCCGAGCTGTCTGAACTAGACTGGCTGTTTAAAAAAGAGAAATTTTGTTTCAGTTCAAAAGAAATAGCAGGTTTACACTGACCCAAGCTAGGACAAGTAGTTGGAAGCTGATCATTGTGGTCGTAATGTGTCAAACATCAAGCATAAATTGGAAATCATGCTCATTTTTCAGCCAGACACTGGATATCTGTCAGATGTGCTACATTAATGCAAACACTCTTATTATAGATGACCGGAGTGTAAACAGAATGAGCCTTCATCCTGACAAGCATGTCTGAGTGAGATTGTATCAGTGTTATTGATCGGCCACACGGGATCAAGGGAGATTTTAAGGCATAACAAGTAGAATGGTTTTCAGCTGCAGACATCAGTCTTCTTCCCCTATCATTTATGATGGCTGTTTTTAAAGCTACTATGAAATTACAGACTAGATCATTGAGGTTAATAGGTACACTCTGTGAATACACAATACTCACATTTTATTGCAATTTTTTCAGAATGTGCCCAGTTTTGACACAAAATTCACCCTTTATATTTATTGGCCCTTCATATTTTTATTTAGTAAAGAAGTGTTGAAAGCCTTCAAATAAGTTGCTGTTATGGAGACTTGGTGACCCGAAGATTCCACTCATTGCTGCAGTTTGCTGACCTTTATGGAAGAGTGACAAGAAGGAAGTCATTGTTGAAAGAAAGCCATAAGATGTCCTGTTTAAAGTTTGCCCTACGCCATGTGGGGTGGACAGCAAATATGTGGAAAGTAAAGTTAATATTTTCTCATCACTCAGATAATGCTGTGTAGTCTAACCTACAGCCACAAATATTGTATTTCTTTTTAATTTTCTACAACAAAAAACAGTGAATTTCTCTTATCTCTGTGAATCTCTGTGAAGCAGTGAATTTCTCTCATACAGCAATTGATCATTTTTAAACTGTTTAGTGGATTATTTATTTTTTGTCACTTCTCAGTAGAGAACTACCTACATTAACAGTTTGACCAGATGTTGTCTCTTTCTTGACCATATTGTGCTGCTTTCCCCACTACATGAAGAAAAGGAAAAAAATATTTACTGATGATACTGTGCAGACGGCTGTGACACCCCACCCACAATCCGCTTGTCAGCTTACACCGTACCTTCATGCTAACACAGTGTCTGTGTGCGGTCGGTTAGCCAGGTGCAGGGCATGCACCGCAGACTGAGGCCGGTATATGAACATGACAGCTGTGGGCATTGAAAGAAGGCCATGCTGTTAGCACTGGAAAGCATGGAATACATTACCCCAGAATATCTCTTGCAATTATACATATTCTGTTCTACGTCTCTTTTCTCTTAATAAGTGCAAATAAACCTTCTTTCACTGATCTGGCATTATACGCTCACCTATTGAGTTTTTATTAGGAACAATTTTTTTACACATTGGACTTCTTTAGATTTCCTTGTGTCATATTTTAATGTAGAGGAGTGATGTATGTTAGTGTAGCGAAAAGATTAGCTGAAGTTGGGCAAGATTTCATTCTTTCTATAGTGGGGGTGTAATGAAATATTGTGATATTAAAACTCCATACAAGGAGGGGGTTCTTGTAGGGCTTATTAACTTCTCTATAAATTCAGACAGTCTACTACAGATAAGAAGCCTATCAAAAATCAGAACCTCACTTAAAAAAATCCAAAATACCCCTTTAAGCTCACTTCTACTACATGGATTGAGTGTATTTAATAAGATTTCATTGTGTGCACATTTGGGCTGCACGGTGGCACAGTTGGTAGCACTGTTGCCCTGCAGCAAGAAGGTCCTGGGTTCGATTCCTGGCCGGGGGTCTTTCTGCATGGAGTTTGCATGTTCTCCCCGTGCATGCGTGGGTTCTCACCAGGTACTCCGGCTTCCTCCCACAGTCCAAAGACATGCCTGTTAATGGGTCACTCTAAATTGCCCTTAGGTGTATGAATGAGTGTGTGCATGGCTGTTTGTGTGTTGCCCTGTGATGGACTGGCGACCTGTCCAGGGTGGACCCCGCCTCTCGCCCATAGACTGCTGGAGATAGGCACCAGCTCCCCAGCGACCCACTATGGAATAAGCGGTAGAAAATGACTGACTGTGTGCACATTTATGTATCCATGCAACTCGCACTGTAGCTTCTAAAAAACGTGGCCTGTAGCTATGTATGCCATTGTCACAAGGTTGACTTTGAATTGCCATGTTCCTTTTTTATTTTTGGCGGGCCGTCCCGTCCTTTTCAGCGACTTCAGGAAATAAACAGAATCCCCGCTGAGGAGACAAAAGACTATTTTCCACAATAATGGTAATCACAGATATAATAACTGCAACGTCTTCTGATGATGAATGCTAATTAATTGGCCAGCGCTGTCTGGTGTAAACAGACAGTGAAGCACATATGCAGACGGGCTTCACACAACTATTTATAGTTGCAGATTGCATAAGCTTGTTTCTAACAACAGGGTGTTCTCGCTTTGTCGGTATCACACAGAGAAATGCTGCAACTGACCAGATTAGCGTTGCAAGACACACATATATTGCAGGCCCTGCTCCCTCTTGGCAAGCAGTGTGTGTGTGTGTGTGTGTGGCCCAACGGGTCCCACAGCTTAGAAAATGTTGATGGTAGACGCTATTTTTGACCATCTGCTCTAAAAGGAGGGCATGTTTGAGTCACAGACGCTGTGGAGCTGGCATGGGAAAGGAGGGAGAGAGAGAGATGGCTCACCCGAGGGCACAGCATCCTTCGTGTCACCATGCATGTGCACAGTGTGTTCCTGGTTTAATACTAATGTGTTGTACATTAATATAAAGCAAGACAGAGGTGGTTACTGTTGGAGATTGAGTCTTTATGTCTTGATCTGCATAACCTAAGGGGCAAACAGAGTTAAAGATAAAATTTCAGATGTGATCTTAAAACTGATTTGCGTCATACTTCTCTTTCTTGGACATCTGTGTGTGAGGGTTATATGTGACGTGGGAATGCAAAACAAAATCTGGGTTGACCACTGGTTTGTGCAGAAGTTGTTTCCCTTTTTAAGGAGAAGTGCAACACCTTCTATACATTATTATTATTATAATTGTTCATCTCATCTGGTTCAATTTTGTATTTTAACATTTTAACTGGAACATATTGCTTTAACAGTTGTTGTGCGTGTAATTAATCTGAATGATTTTTTTCTTAGTCCAATGTAAGGCAGGTTTTTCTATGGGCAACATAGGTCTTTACATAGGGTGACATGGCTTTCGGAGCAGCACTAGCACTCCATAAAAGTCATGAGAAGTGGGTGTTTGTGTTTTTGGTTCTCATCTGTTTTTGCATTTGGATTATTATTTGTCATTGAAGGACATACAATAGTGTTCAAAAACAGAGAAATTTGTTCTTTGTCTCAGAGCTTCAAGAACAAAATGACATTATTTTGTTCATACGCTTAGTCTGGGCAGAGCATGTTTTTGTGTGATGTCCGTGAAATATTAAATGGGTTGGTCTCAGTGGAAGGGATCTATGAAGACTTTGCAGGGGTTCTGCACTTGAGTTCTAATGAAATGTTCTGGCTCTTGCCACCTCTTGAAGAACAATTTTATTTGTTCTTGTGGATTACATGTACAGACCTCAAGGTCTCGCCCCATCAGTTACTGTCTTTGTTTTGGATGTCTTAGTTCTTTCTTCTGTTCTGGTATATGTGTAGTTAGTTTAGACACTTACTCTAGAGTTCTTTTCCATTAGTTAGTAGATCATATTGTGTTCTGGTTCAGCTCCCTCTGTGTTCATTATGTGTTTGTTAGCTTATCACCTTCCCCGAGTTTCCTAGATCTGCTTCTTCCCCAGCTGCCCCACATTCCCCTAATTAGCCACACCTAGTTCTCATTCCACTCATCAACATTTCCCAGTAGCTTAAACCCTCTATGTTTTCTTACCTCGCTTCCATATTGTCTGTTCATCATTGACTGGTGACTTTTTAAGTTTTCCATAGCACCTTATACCAACAGTTGCCACGTGTAGTGCAGTTAGCATTAGTAACTGGAAACTGGAAACAATTGGTGGTGGGCCCCCTTCATAAGAAGGGTGACTGGAGGGTGTGTTCCAACTACAGGGGGATCACACTCCTCAGCCTCCCTGGTAAGGCCTACGCCAGGGTATTGGAGAAGAGAGTCCGGCCGATAGTCGAACTTCAGGAGGAGCAGTGTGGTTTTTGTCCCGGCCGTGGAACACTGGACCAGCTCGCTACCATCTACAGGGTACTTGAGAGTTCATGGGAGCTTGCCCAACCGGTCCACATGTGTTTTGTGGACCTGGTGAAGGCATTCGACTGTGTCCCCTTGTGGTGCCCTGTGGGGGAAACCCCAGGAGTATTTTAACGGGGCCCTTTTTAGGGGCCATCCGGTTCCCCTGTACAAGTTGAGCAGGAGTTTGGTCCGCATTGCCGGCCACTAAGTCGGGGCCTGTTTTTCCCCGGGGCATGTTGGACTCTGGCAAGGCTGCCCTTTGTCACCGGTCCTGTTTCATAACTTTTATGGAAAGGATTTCTAGGCGCAGCCAGAGGGCCGGAGGGGGTCTGGTTTGGGGACCAGTGGATTTCATCTCTTCTTTTTGCAGATGACGTGGGTCCTGCTGGCCCCCTCTAGCAAGAACCTACAGCATGCGCTGGGGGGTTCACAGCCGGGTGTGAAGCGGCTGGGATGAAGGTCAGCTCCTCCAAGTCCGAGGCCATGGTTTCGGACCGGAAAAGGGTGGGCTTTCCCTCTTCAGGTTGGAGGGAGTTCCTGCCTCAAGTGGAGGAGTTCAAGTATCTCAGGGTCTTGGTGTACACTTGAGTGAGGGAAGAATGGAGCGGGAGATTGACAGACGGATCGGTGCGGGCTCCGCCAGTAATGGGGGGCACTGTGCCGGTCCGTTGTGGTGAAGAGAGAGCTGAGCCGAAAAGCGAAGCTCTCGATTTACCGGTCGGGGTCCACGTTCCTACCCTCACCTTATGGCCATGAACTTTGGGTCATGACCTAAAGAACGAGATCCCGGATACAAGCGGCTGAAAATGAGCTTCTCCGTAGGGTGGCCGGGCACTCCCTTAGAGATAGGGTGAGGAGCTCGGCCATTCGGGAGGGGCTCGGAGTAGAGCCGCTGCTCCTCCACTTCGAGAGGACCCAGTTGAGGTGGCTCGGGCATCTATATCGGCTGCCTCCTGGACGCCTTCCTCGGGAAGTGTTCCAGGCACATCCCACCGGGAGGAGGCCCAGGGGACGGCCCAGAGCACGCTGGAGGGACACACTGAACACGTCTCTCGGCTGGCCTGGGAACGCCTTGGGCTCCCCCCGGAGGAGCTGGGGAGGTGTCTGGGGAGAGGGACGTCTGGGCGTCTCTGCTGAGTCTCCTGCCCCTGTGACCCAGTCCCGGATAAAGCAGAAGACGACGACAACAGGTGTGTGGGTTTGTATATTTTAGAGAATGTAGATCCTTACTTTAACAAGATTTCCTTTAGGATTTTTTTAAATGGTGGCGTTGGGCTGCCGAGGGGGAGGGGGGGTACGTCGTGCAGTTCAAAACGTATTTGAAACATTACGCATTAAGGTAAAAGTTATATTAAATACCTACATTACTGTCATTCAAAAGCAACATATGCATGCTCCAAGTTCCTTGGAGCCTGAAGAAAGCATGCGCGAGAGGTACAGTGGTTGACCTGGCTGGAGCAAAACGGACTGGAATGAAACAGAAAATTGGAGTTCCGTAATTTGGCAGAGAACGACAGAGTGCGGGTCCGTCGACAGTAATGTCCGGAGTAGTCACGGAGAATGTGGAACTGTTCTCATTAATTAACATAACAACGGAGTTGCTTCGTTGGTCGGAACGGAAAAGAGCAGGAATGGAGGATGTGGAATTCTTTCGCCTCCCTCTATGAACAACTGTATGTAGATGTGTGTGTGTGTGTGTGTGTGTGTATATACATATATATATATATATATATATATATTATAAAAAACATATTCTGAAGGTGTGGCGGTTGCAAACATTGCAAACATTTCAAAATTCAGCATGTTTCATCACAGAAAGAGGTAGATCCCTCAAAAGTATAAAACAGAGCAACTTTTGTATACTGTATTCAACCTTCTTGTTATCTGCAGAAAGTTTTGCTTTCTCTGGTTTTCTTGCAGCCTGAATAAACAGCAGACATGGTTGACATGAAGAAAATACAAATTGCTTTAAAATAGCTTTCTGTACTTTTGTGCTTCCTCTGACCTTATTTTAAACACATTAATGATACTGAAAGTGACTATTTTTAAGTCTTCTTCCCATTGTGACAACTTCTCTACCAGTGGTGTCAGCATGAACTGGTAGGCCTTAGGCATGTTCACTGTTTAAAAAAAGATCAGAGTTTTAAGTTTCAAGCTTGATCAAGCTGATTCTGGTCACAAAATGATTTTTCAGTGCATCTCAAATTCCATCCATGGTATGGTCTTCCTTGATTTGACTCAGCTCTGCTTATTTGTTTTTATTTTTCCATACCAGTAATCATTTTGTTTATTTTACTTTTACCTCTGTCTCGGCTCCAAGTAAGATGTAATGATAATAAAAAATCTTGAAACACTGTATGGTAGCTAACTATTTTCAAAAATAAATGTCAACGCTTCAGCTGCCTCTGCGGGTCAGCTGGTTGCTTGTAATGTTAACCTGAAGCTTGGAACACTGCCATGTTAACTTAAACCCAAACCAATAACTCAGGGACTTTTTTACAACAAAAGTCCCAATCTTTGCACAGTGATAAAAAAACAACATTCAATATTCAGTCTGCTCCTAATTCTTATAATGTCTGGCAAACATTCTGTGTGCTTAAACAGACTTTACTTCAGATGTCTAGAGTGCTAGTTAACAAAAACGCTTAACTGTTCTGGCGAATGGTTCACTGCAGATGTCTACACCACCCTGGTCATCTGCAAAACCAAAGTAACATCACCATCTCTTTTAGGATGAAACAAATGTTGGGTTTCTATAGTCAGAACATATGGACATATGAAGACGTTGCTTATACTATTTTTGCCTCAAAAGTTGCATATCCACTTAAAGGAGGCAATTAACTAATTTCCCTTTGCGGTAATGTGTTTACTCTGAGGGCCACTTTGTGCTGACAGAGCTAGAAAAACATCAAGTAACTACCACAATCTGGCAGACGACAAGCCTGAAAGCTACGAGGGGGATAACATTACACCCTGCAGGCTGAGTTGGACTACAATTTCTCTAAAGCACAACTTTTTGAAATATGGAGGATAATTTTGTTATTTTTGGCTACACTGCAAAAACCTATGGGATACAACAGGGACCTTACTGCTTAAGATAATCTGTTATTTTTCTTATTATCTTGTGACATGTCAATATATACCGTAGCAGTAACAAGTTATTTTTCTCAATAACAAAGTGTCTTTTCTCTGGCTAAGAATTTCATATATTTAGGTATTCTACTTTAATGTTTGTATTTTTTATGACAACTAGACATAATTTTAAAATCACAATATCAAAGACAGAGATACAGACAGTCATGTTGGTGTCTGATTCAAGCTTAAAATGTCACATCAAAGAGAATCCAGAACAGTCTTTCATGCATAACTCATCTAACTGGTACTGATCTTCTCCTGTTGACATTACGGTGATACTGAACAATGAAATCATTTGGTGTAACAAAAGCCACTCATTTTTACTTCCGAAGCATCTTTATAAAAACAAAACCAAAAGAAGTCAGCTGGGCCCACTCTTGCAGGCTTTCTAAAATGACTTTATGGACCCAGGGGTGTTGGAGGATCAGAGTTCAGACTTATTGATGTCAGTGACTATAAAATACAGTCTTTAAAAAGGTTAATAAGATGTTTTATATCGTTGAGAGGAAACACTGCAGGTTGGACACAGCAAGAGAAAAGATTCTGTGCCTGTAAAATACTACACAAGAACCCATTTTTAGACAACTGTAAGACATATTGCATTTCCTGTAATTGTTTTAGAACCTTTATAACTTAAGTACAGTTACTGCAACAACAATGTGTACTTGTATTGTTTTTCTATTTTGGCACCAGATAATGTCAAGGACCAAGTTGAAAAAGTAAATTACTGGAGACTGCGTATTCTGCTTCATCTTTGTGTGCTCTTCCTCTAGGAAGAGGGAGGTGGAGAGGATCATGTGAGCTGTAATTATATTTATGTTGGGACCCATTCAATCTGTCACAGTAAATTTTGCCTGACTTGTCATATTGTAGATCATTACAGTGAATTAAATGCTGGTTATGTTCTCAAAAGGGCCAAGCAGGTTAACACTCGGTGAAATATTTTTGACAAGCTGGTTGTGCATGACGTCAGCTCTTGAAGTGTCTTTTTTGGGTGTTTTCAATAAATTCTAAGAGTAAGGAGAATGGATATTGTCGCCGGTGTTTTCTTGATGGAAAAAGAGCGGCAGCTTTCCACAAGTGAAAGAAAGCCTTTCACAAGCTGTCCTCCGCTTTTTGTTTTCTTATTTTTTAGGGGGGATCAATGACTGGAATGAGCAGTTTTTGTCAAGTGGCTTCTTTCAAAGTGAGAAAAAGGAAAAAAGCAGCTTCGTTCAACTCAATCATCTTGTCAGTGCAGGAGCAGAAGACTGATGAAAGACTAATCGCTCCTGTCTGCTTGTCGTTTCGTCGACATCCAAATTCACATGGTAATGGCCTGCAGACTTGCTTGTGGCAGCATTTCCGAGACGATATTATTCATAAATATCTTTAATGATTAGTTCAGTCGCGCATTCATTAGTGAGTGGTATGAATCGCTACTCTCAAATCACTAAAACGATCATTTCAGAATGAATGGACTTTGCAACTCTGCAACAACAACATTGTTAAGGTTTCATTTTACTCTTCCCCCATGATGTTCAGCAGTTAAATTAATCCATGGCGACTTGTTGTCATAAGTGCCTCCCTGAGTGCATAGACTGCACCCAAGCCTCACATGTCTAGGCTTTATTTGTCTAGGAAATCGACTGTTTGGCGAAGCCCTGAATGTTGCATCCCTTGATTTGTTTGTGAATTACATCTACCCAAATACAGCCTGAGAGATTTGCCTAATGTCCTCTGCAAGATCTCTGTCACTGATGCTGCTGTCTGTACCTGCAGAGCATACAGGTGCATCTCAGTAACTCCGCATATCATAATATGTTGATAGCTTATTTTCACAACTTCCTCTAAAATGTATAACTCATATAAGAGTGATATATTTCAAGCATTTATTTCTGTTGCATGACTGTGGCTCATACCAATGAAAGCCAAAATTTTGTTTCTTAGAAAATTTTAATATTACATTAGATCAATAAAAAATAGAGGTGATTGTGCCGTCTCTGTTGCTGCCACCCAAAACTGTGGGATAATCTACAGATCCATGTAAGAGCTGATCATAGTCTAAAAACTTTAAGGACACTTTTAAAGACCCACATCTACTACTACTCTGGCTTTTTTAATTAAACAGAGCTTGACATTACAACTTTTTACTAATGTATTCTCTATTGTTACAAGTCTTTTGTATTTTCTTAACCACTCATATTACTTTGTTGCTACATGTTTTATAAATTGGTATATAAATAATGTTGACATTGGCATGTCTGACCTACAGTCATGTACAAGAGTTCTGGCTTGTGACAAAGAGTTCCCTTATGCAAGCACGTCAATGGAAAGTTTAGTGGAAGGAAAACTTGTGGTGCACTGACAACAGGGATAACCACAGGCTTGGAGAATTATAATTGCATGGGTAAGACTTGGCCATTTTTTTATAAACAAATGCTTTTTTCATTGGGCTTATGTTACATTCTAATTTTATATAAAATTGAATTAAAATTTTTGTTAGCTGAAATGCCCTTATCAACATTAGCACAAACAACCCTTGAAATGTATCACTCTGTATGTACCTTTTCAATAACATTTAGATTTATAGAGCTGCACCTGTAATATTCAGCCTCAATTGTATTATATCGATGCTCTAATTTGCTACATTTTATGGATATAGAGACAGAAAATATAAATTATTTGCATCATCACTTTTGCTGCTGATGGGAGGTGTTATGTGTAATAAACAGCCAAGACAAGTGAAAAATGAATGAGCAATATATTTCAGAGATATAGTTCATGATGAATGCAGGGTGATGCTCACCAATTCTCTTTGGGATGATCGTCAACCATCCATTCTCATAATGTCACTTTTCAGTCGCCGAGAGTGGAATTTTATTCATCTCCACTGTTTGCATTGTCATGTTAATTTATCCTACAAGTCTCGCCACAGTGTGAAATTATAAAGAAATGAGCCCTGAAAAGCCAAGAAGGCGAGGCCTACATCAGCCAAGGAGGATATTGAAAAGGAGAAGCCTACACTTTGCTGAACTCCCAAAGCTTCTGTTTTAATATTTAGCTCCTGTCAGTTAAAATCAAAAAAGTTCCTCACTTTCCCATAAAGCTCACAGAAAGAGAGTGGGGAAGCTGCTTCACGGGTGAAAGCCCTTGTGCATGAATATTTAATGGTTGCGTTTTAACCAGAGTCATAAAATCCAAGAGGATGTGGCTGAACAGAAAGAGCGTGCAAAGGAGGCTGCCTATGTTTCTTCAGTCTGAGCAGGGTGCCTGAAAGTCATGTAACTCTCTTTTCATGGCAACACGACGAATCAAAAATGTGGATGTTGTCGGGCTAATTTATAGCCCTGGCCACACTTATTAACTCGTTGCAGCCTGTTTTTGCAGGGCAAGCACCTCCAGATTAAGAAATCTGGGAACTAAATTGAAAATGGTTCATTCTGACGCTTCCTCAAGTGCACTCATGGAAGTGGATTTGATACACTTAATCCATCTGTCCAAGTTTACCATATTCAGGGGTAACTTTTGTTCAATACCCATCTCATTTACGCTAACAGACCTGGAGCCTCACAAAAGAAAAAAAGTGGATCTCTGTGTCTATTAAAAATGCTGCCTCTTCTTCCAGTCTTGTCATACATTTTTAAAATTCTGTTTAGCCCTCCGCTGAGCCAGACTTGCAGCAGACAGACACCGAGCTGATTGTTAACTTTGATAAAGCTCCGGGTTTGTGTGCAGCAGCAGGGCTGTTTTGTATGTAAGCTTCACTTTCACAGAGGTAATCATTTGTCATCCCATATTGAATCAACTTAAATGGACTCATAAATCGCAATCACTTAACTCAGCTCCACCATTATGTTTAATCTTGCATTTTGGAAAAAGGTCAGCAGGCGTGTGGATCAAGTTCCGGCTCAACATATAATTCAACTACCCTTTTTATGGCTCTTTTTCTTTTAAAGCTCCAGAAAAGTCAGCGGCAACGCAAACTAGTTGTATGGGGCTTATTGGCAGCAGCACAGGATACACAGCAGCTACTGTTTATGTTTTCTCTCCTTGGATATCCTTAATGCAGTGTTTTGAGGTGTGCGTGTGTGTGAGTATAGTTGGCAGCCTGCAGATAAGCTACAGCCCTTATGAGAAACACAATAAAAGGCTTTCCCCTCCTGAAAGGTCCAAAGTGCAGTCGTTCGCTCTGTGCAGCAACAGTGGAGTGATTGTGCAAATGGAGCTGTGAGTGGCGGTGGCAAGACTGACAAACCGGCTTATCGGTGAGGCGGTGGGGCTGTGGTGTTGGGGGGGCAATAAGTGGTTATAGTGTGTGTTTGTGTTTATCTCTTTTTATTGAGTGCCACCAACCTTTGGGTTCATGCATCTGTGCATGGCGCTGTGTGTGTCTGCTGTAAGTGACCATGGTGTAATGAAATCGCAGTGCACGAAAAAACCCAACATAAATAATTTTTTTCTTTTATTAAAGGGTTTCTGCAAGTTTCAGTAAGTTACATTTTAAAGACCATTTTAAGACCCTTGTGTTTGAAATATAAGACCGGCGTAAAAGTAACTTAGGTAGTCAAAACCATATATATGCAATATCAGACATTATGACAAAATCTTTTTTATTTTAATTGCTTAATGCAACAAACAGCCAGTTAAGGAGCAGAATATTTTCAAGGCTTCAGAGGAAAGGAGGAATGCCCAGGCCTTGCAGTTTTCTCAAAGCATTAAACACCTGAATACCTCAGCTTAAACTTCCATAAAAGTACCAAACGACTGCTACTCGTTTGTTTCTTAATAAAATATAATAAATGAAAAAAAATAATAAATTAATAGATTATTTACATTTAGTATGTAACTTATTGTAATTTGAGACCTGTTATGGAATATCTGGATACATTTTAGATTTTATAAAGGCTTAAATTGAGATTTGTAAATGTAAGACTTTTATGATTTTTTAAGATCCTACAGAAACCCTACATACCTATAAGGTAGCCTGAGAGTGGTCTTAAAAACTATAAGCTATCAAATGTCAGAACCTTTTTCATGTTGCTTTTTTAAGACTTGAGTAACTTGCAGATGCTGAAAGGTCAGCAGAACAGTGGAATATTCCTTCTACCTCCTTTACCTGGAATAGTACTGAGCAGATGTTAAATGGCTTTAACCAGGGAGGTTTTCTGGATAAGCCTGGTGATGATCAAAGTGTCAATATATACATGACTTTGTCTATCTTGGTAATACATTTACTAATGTCTCAGTTTTTCGGCGTTAACGCAGCCTGGGAAGCACCAAAACGATCCTTGCTCCTGTCTCATGCAAATACGACAGGGATTTTTTTTTTATGAAGCAGTTTGTTTGTTGGTAGCAGATTTCCTCCCCCCTCGTCTCAGAGCTGTTTGAGGTGTTGGAAGAATGTGTTGTGTGCTCAGATAGTTTACTCACTTGCAAGATAATCTGTAGTGCTTTCACTGCATTTCCTTTGGGACACAACACTTGGAAAAAAAGGAAGTCTCAAGGTGCCTGTGTTAGAGCTTTAGATGTGACTCTGGGTTGGTAAATATTTAGAGAGCAAACATTTTGATACCAGCAGGGATTATAGTTGGGGGAAACATGTTTTTCTTAGAATGGAAATGTCAGCATATTTCACGGCATAAGGCTATAGTTTTAATTTGAATAAAAAAATAAAAAAAAAAAAATATATATATATATATATATATATATATATATATATATATATATATATATACAGCATTTGAAAACGTACAAATCCCACTGAGGACATGAGATTGTGTTTCCAAGTACAGCTCATCCAGATTCTGCCCAATGAAAATTATTCATTTCTTTCTTTGAAAGCATCCAATTTATCAGCTGGGATTGTAGCCGCCCACAAACAACTAATGTATTTGTTCTGCTTCTTCACCTTGTTGGCTTTGCACGGGAGAAGGTGCCAAAGGTGGATGTTAAACATATCAAGTGCTACCTGCCTCATTTACTTGGCTGTTGAATATTCATGAGACAACCAACGGCAGCCTCCAAAGACATCAAACAGGCACAAACCTTTGACATGCATCTGCCTCCATCCATTCCAGAGCTCTCCACATGACATATTTATCTGTTTTCCGAACAAGGTGGTGATTTTTGCTGAAGCTGACAATCACTTCCTGCTCTAATTTGTGTGGCGTGCAGGAGGGCCTTCACTGGAAAGGAGTGTAACCACAACTCCCGTGTGCTGCATTCATGCCCATTTACTCTCTGTAACACCTCCAGGGACATGCTCTGACCTCTGTGCGGATCTTGCTCCGCTCTTTACTCCCGTTCATGTGTTTCTCACCCCTCCAAGGAGACCGCACCGAATTCCTTGTGCATTACAAGAGCTTTTGGGAGACCCCCACCACCACCATCACCACCACCACTCTTCCCCACACACACACACACCAACATCCCAGTTGCAGCTTGGTCTTGTCTAGACGGCCATGACTGTTGTTTGGCAGCTCCGCCGAGCTGCGGTGAAGGGGTCAGGCTGTTTAAGCAAGGCAGCAGAGGCTGCAGTGGTTGTCTCATTAAATATATGTTTCCTGTGAACATGAAAAGCTCTTGCTCTTTGTTGTTCCTTGCCTCAGATGAAAGGCACCCTCTACAGGCTGCGCACTGCCAGAAGTCAGCTTGCTGACATGTTTAGTACTGTAAATTAGTCATTTGCATGATGTTGCAATGAATCTGGAGCACCGTTGGAGGTATCTTTAAGATTCTTTACTTGGATAAAAAACACTAACCCACACCCTGCATTACATTCTTGCCTAAGCCTGCTCGGTTATACAACCAGGCATTATTCTATAGGATATAAATAACCTTTCTTGGAGCAGGATTAATGCAATTAATGTTTAGCTTGTTTCTGCTAATGTCAAATTCAATGTACAGAAAAACCATCAAAGGTTTTTACCTGGCCAGGTCCTAGGGCAAAACACTTCTTAATTACGCCAAATCCATTAAACTGCTCCAAAATACTGGGAAATATTTTGTGTTCTTTTTTAGAGAGCAACATGGACTCCGGTGGTGGATCAAACTCCAGGACTTAGATCTGGGGAGTGTGGAGGTTTTGTCGATGCTTTTTGGTTTTTGGTTCATTTCTTTCAGTACTCCCGTGAGCTAAGCATGCACTAGTTTCAAGGTATGCCAAAGTTTTAAAGACCCGTGGTTTCAAAAGAATATTGAAACACCTAATTTTTTCCTTTTAAATCTTCAAGAACACCCCAGAAACAACAGTGTGGTGTAAAGTGTGGAGTACATGTGACATTTACAAACATCTGTGATGTATCCTTCCTTCAATAGTAGAGATAACCTATGGCACACAATAAATGCATTCAATTATATTTTCAAATATATTGGTATTTATTGATGTTTTAATGGAACCAACAGTGGAAAGAAACCAGTCCTAGCCTTACTGTCAGTTTTGGGGGTTTGCAAATGATTATTTGTCAGTTAGATTATCACGATAAATCTTAATTTTTATCATAATAAACGATACGATTACTGCCCATGCCTAACTTAAAAAAAACAAAAAAATATTTGTTTATTGTTATGATGATGTGGATTGTTTTTCTCTGGATCAAACCTATTTTATACCCATTCGTTTTAAACCATTGCTTATCAGTATATCTTGCTTTGTAGTTTGCTTTGAAGTATTTTCATTAATTGTGAAGAAAAATTGTCTTAAAAATGTTCAAATCGAAGCTATAATTATTTTAATCTTGTACTATTTTTGGACAATTTTATTTTCTATTTCCATTGACTGAGTTTCTGATCCCTACTTGGGCAACTCGACTCTTTTAAATATGACAAATAATGATTAAACTAAATTAACTTTACGCGGCCTCTGCCAGTAGATCATTTTTATTGGACTCATTTGTCAACCTTTCCATGAGCTAAGTATTGTTAAAGGGTGTCGAAAACGTCCTCCCGACAGGTACAAAATGACACATGGTCAATATAAAATGTCCTGTTGCAGATGGCTCCATTTCAAATTCAATTTTTTTTTTTCACAAAATTTTAAAAATCTTTTTAAAAATATATATATTTATATTTTATAATATATATATATTATAATTTAATATATTATATATATATATATATATATATTATATATTTTGTGGAATGAGAGTTTAACAGAACCCCTTTAGTAAAGGGGTTCTAAATTTTGCTCTTGTAAAACCAGTTCAGTGAATGTACTTTGTGCTTTATTATTAGACTGAGGAAACAGCCTGAAGGCCCTAAATTTTGATACATAAGTATTTAGCTTCAGCACGACGAATTTCATCTCTTGTCATCTCCCCGTTGATTAGTATTGATTTGACAGGCTGAATTGGTCTCTTAAGGGGAAGTTGCATCAAATAATCCTTCTTTCTTCTGCCCAAATCCATTACGAGAGCTCGAGAAGGATTGCATCAGTGGCTTTCTGGCCACACAACAGTGAGCTGAATGTTTCCTGCAGGCATCAGAATAATAAGGTTTTTCTTGCCTCACAGTTTTACCTCTTAATGGGAGAGGGGGTAAGTTGACCTAAAGAATTTTATTTGAGAAACATAGCCAAGGGGGTCTTGAATGTTCCCAGTATCCTTTTTCACTGTGTCGGCTTTAAAGAAATATATAAAAAGAGCTGCACCTGTGCTTTGTATGACATGACGCTTTTCACAGATAAAAAAAAATGTGGGAAGCAGTGCTGCTCGGACAAATGCCCCCACTGTGCATGGATGACATGGTCTGTTGTGTTTCTGCTGACACCGTCGCCGCCACGTCGATTGGTTGTTTTTTGACGGGGCCAACTTGAGTGCAAATGATGAAATGGAAGAGTTCCGGTGCAGTGAACACTTGCATGAAGACCGTAATTGGAGACTGCTACCGAAGAACTCCAAACATTTTTCTTTCATTAGGACTCCACACAGAAACAAAGCCACCAAGTTTGATTATGTTTATTCCTGTTAGCAAAATGTCTGCTGCAAGACAAGGAAGTGGGATCTTATTCGAACAGCAGACAGTGGGAGAAGATGAAAGGCAATGATCTGAATAAGTCTATTTGTTTTCTCTTGAAAATAGAATATATTATCTCGTTCTGCCTAAATCAAATTTTTCTTTGCTGCCAATTTGGATTAAAAACAAAAGCACACTCAGACATGTCAGTAAAAATACACCCTGACATGCTATTTATTTATTTATAAGAACAGAGCTTCTGGTATTGGATGATTGAGAGATTTCAGAGTACCTGAGATCACAACCTGTGTGTTGCACTGTTGTCCGATTTGCAAGCAGCAGGCCGTTGATGCTCACGATAGCTTCGTTTAATTAAAGTAATGGGTTTTTAAGCCATTTCAAGTCTGAGTTGACACCAAAGAGTCAGAGTGTCTTTGGAAAGCAGATAAATGATTGATAAGAGAAGCAAAGCTGCTTCAAATCCTGCTCTGAGGACATTAATAATGAAGGGCACTTTGAGCGCCTTGACTAGCATATGGGAGGCAAGAGATTTCATTTAGCCTTACAGTTTTTTTCCCTTTGTTATTATTTTTGTCGGATTGTTACTTCCTTGACTCATTAGCTTTATATCTGCAGGTGTATAGTTTTAATGATTGCATATTATAAGGTTTCAGCCGACGTAAATTTTGGCGTGACTGCTATTTAAATTAGAAGGTTGTTCAGAAAGTTCACAGAGAAAGTTATTCAAATTCTTCAAGAATCAGTCTTGTTCGTATTTGCTGCTTCATTTCTCAACCAAGTTTCATGAAATTCACATTGACAGTGTCAATGTAATCAGTTTGAGAAAAAAATCTAAATGACTAATAGAGGAGTTGCACAATACAACAAGTATTTCTACATACTGAATGCTTAAGTTCTAATAATGGTATAACATTTATTTAGTGGGTTCTCACCGGGTACTCCGGCTTCCTCCCACAGTCCAAAGACATGCCTGTTAGGTTAATTGGTCACTCTAAATTGCCCTTAGGTGTATGAATGAGTGTGTGCATGGCTGTTTGTGTGTTGCCTTGTGATGGACTGGCGACCTGTCCAGGGTGGACCCCGCCTCTCGCCCATAGACTGCTGGAGATAGGCACCAGCTCCCCAGCGACCCACTATGGAATAAGCGGTAGAAAATGACTGACTGACATTTATTTAGTCAGTGTTGTTATTATTATTAATTATTAGATTCTTGGTGCTTTTTGAGCATGTACTCAAAGAATTTAAAGGTTATTACACTGCATCTCAATCGTATTTAGGTCCAGACTTTGATTAGGCCACCACATTTGCTGGTGTGCTTTGAATCATTGCACACTTCACAACTGAAGTGTGCTTGACCTTAGGGTCATGAATTAATGGCCAGGTGCTCGCCTTGAGCTTTTCTGCTAGATAGCAAAATTCATGGTTCCATCAATTACAGCAGGTCATCCAGGTCCTGAAGAAGCAAAGTTGACCCAGACTAATACACTACCTCAGCCTTGTTTGACTGTTGGTATGGTGTTGCACCAGAAGTAACTGGACCCACACCTTCCAAAAAGTTTAATTCTTTAATATCATTCCACAGAATATTTTACTAACAGTCTTTTGGAGACCTTTAGAGATGGACCTTTGGGTTCTTTTTGGTGTTAGCTTCAGAACTCTAAAATGGACGCATTTTTGCCCAGTCTCTTTCTTATTGTGGAATCAGGGATACCAATATTAACTGGGGCAAATGAGACCTGCGGTGCTTTAGATGTTCTGGCTTCTTTGGTGAGCACCTGGATGAGACATCAATGTGCTATTGGAGTAATTTTGGTTGGTTCATTATAGTTCCATATTTTCTCTATTTGTGGATTATGGCTCTGAACAAAACCTTAAAAGTAGCTTTGTTGTCCTTTCTAGACTGACAGGATGTTTTTTTAGATACTGAATTTCTGCCTACTTCATGTTGTCACAAAGGTTCTGTTCAAGTGATTTCTTAAATTTGCAGGTCTGGCAGTAATCACACCTGGCGCTGGTGAACGAAATTAAACCAGAAAATGAAAATAACTGATCAGAGTTAATTCATGTTTTAACAGTTAATAGCAAATTAAGAAATCGCTTGTAAGTTGCCTTATGTATTTTCTCAGGTTTTCCTTGTGTGGTATGAAAGCTGTTTGATATTCTGAAATATTTAAATGCGACAAAAAAGCAAAAACCAGCCTTTAAAGGAGCACATACCTTTTCACTGCACTGTAGTGTCAAGATATTTCCCCAGTAGAGCCTTTAAACTAGCTTAAACAATATGCTGTCATTTATAGTGGGGGGCTTGGAGCTTCTATGTTGCAAAGAATTAGCCTGAGATTTGCTACTCAAGCATCTCCCCTCCCACTCCAAATCTCAACCAGCACTCAACAGTCAAGGAAAGCATGCTTCGAAGTGGATCAAAGTAATTCCTTCCTACCTCTTCTAAACAGAGCAGCATGTTGACATGGTCCCAGGTCACAAGCTTGGTTGTTTTTGAAGGAGTAAAGTGGTGAATGGTTCCAGCTCGTGGGAAAGCAATCTGCCTCAAAAGATATCCGGATGTTTGTTTTCTAAACATGATTGTCTGGCTTTGTGTTAAAGGGCAGCGAGGATCCGTTCAGTGGTACTTCGGTTATGCACAGGTTTCGACACAGGCTGACGTCCATTATATTTTTTCCATCTGCCCCTATCACGCCATTTTTACTTTGTAAGCTGCACTTTCTTACTTGACACTTTCACTTTGCTCCTCAGTCCGAGTGTCCAATTTAATGGCAGCACAGCAAGGCTCCTTGATTTGCTGCAGAAAGTAACCTTTAGCTCAGAAAGAAGAGAAATATTTTTTTCTCAGCAAGAGATAATGCCACAAATACATACCTTGGCCCCAGAAAGATCTGATCTTAAAAATGACTGAAATAGAGTTTTTTTTGCTGAAATTCTGCAGAGCTGAAGTTGATTCTCTGTTGAAGAAAAAGTGCAGAACATGATGTTTGTGTACAGCGGGTATGATAGATGACTAATTTAAGATACACAAGGCTGAGAAGTGAAAATAAAGCTTTTTTGCGTATAAAATGAAAAAAACTACCTATGTGGGTGTTAAGAGGGCCTCAAAACTAGCAATTGATTTTTGCAGAATGTTGTGCATCTCTTGTATTAATGTGATTGTTTTGAGCCTATACATCTCCTGAACCATCAATGAAAAGGTTGAATGAGATTATCCCTTGATTGAATTTCTAATTTGTTTTGGATTGATGCTGAGTGTAAAAGCATATGTCCCCAGTGTGTGAAATGGCCCATACAGCCATTTTTTAGGCAGCCTTACCTTCGCTGTGACACGTGAAGAGAACGCAGATGAGAATCACCTGCCCATGCTCGGACGTCGGAAGCAGAGCCTGTCTTCTCTCGAGGGCGGGGTTGTCGGCCACAGCTATTAAGACTAATAGCGGCAGCCAGCGATAAGCACAGTTAGCTGGATTCATGACCCGAGTGGCTGGAGCGAGGTGATCATTTCCAATTGTGTGTTTTTCTGCTGATGCGTTTAATTTTCATCCTGTCCAGTGCTGTGACAGGAGAAAACCAGAGAGTGTCAGAGGGAGACAGGAAAATAGAAATGGAGTGATGGAGCCTTGGTTGAAGTATTGATCAGCGCAGCCCAGGGAAAAGAATTGCAACTACTGGGTACAATTTGAGGCATGAGACTTTTTATTGCACTGATTGGTCTGATTCAGATCTATCTTCAGATCCCCTGCTTTAAGGGGAATGACATCAAAATTACATTTCCAGTATGTCATGAAACTAACTTTTAACTGTATGCAAAGATCAATTCTAGAGATGCACCGATAATCATTTTTCTGGCTGATACCATCCAGTTTTTTGAGGTCTGACCTGCCAAGTCTGATTTTGACCAACCTATTTTATAAGAACTGTAAGTCATAACAAATAAGTAATGTTCTGTGGGTTCCAATAGGTCATTTTCCAGTTTTTAAGGTATCTGGACAGCATTTAATCATCTGTGAGGACTTAATATGGAAAGTAACAATACAAAGGTAGAATGTGGCGCTTAGTTGGTACTAATGGGCCCAAAGTGTGTAAATTATCTCAAAGAGGGCAATATTCTCCACACAACTGCTTCTCTCAGGATATTTTCTCTTTTTGGGACCAATAGGTTGCTGCCTTGTGATTGGCTGAGCCACTATCTGTGTTAATTGAACATATGTACCTAATAAAGTGTCAATGGCTGTATGTGTCAGTGTTAGCTACACATCCATCAGACATCTACTGCTCTGCCACAACGCAACATGGTTGGTGTTAGGCAATTTCCTGGAGATCACTGAAGAATGCCTTCCAAAACACTTCTCCTACTCTTTCTCATTCTTTGCTTTTTGAGTGGCCCATTTAATGCATTGTAATGGTTGACCATTATTTACGATGGGGATAAACAAAGAGAAGCGAGGAGTTGATGGTGTAATCCACTCTTGCAGTCATTAGGCACAGAGATTGAGGAGTCAGTGGATGCAGCCTCCTCCTTGTTGCCTCTCGAGCCGAGCGCCTAATGGAAATGGGACTCATTAAGACACCTTATACTCCGACGCACCCAAGATCATGAGGAATTGCTAATTGATTGTCGTTAGCATTCTCGCAATGAGACGCTCTGCCTGTTTTCCCATTTGTTATGAGCAGCTTTGTTGTCTTCCCCTCTGTCTACTTCTCTTCATTACTGACGTTTTGCTGTTTTTTTTCTTTCTTTCTCTTTGCTCGTTTGCGCCTCAAGAGTCTCTATCAAATGAGTCAACCGAACACTGATTAGCTGCAACAATCAGAAACCATGAGAAATCCCACATGCACAAATCTGTTTCTAATTCTGTGTTTAATCTGTCATTTTAATTATACTCAGAAGGTAGCTGTGCCTTTATTTGAATCAACAATCTGGTCCAGCGAATGATTGTTTGGGCATGCCAAAGAACATACCAACAGGGCAAATGAAAATGGACTCCAGCCAGCACAGCAGAGTCATGGTTGAGCTGGATTGCGAGGCAGGTCTTGATGCAATGCTTATATACTCTGGAAAGTCCTTCCGCTTTTCTCTGGAACCAGCAGATTGTGTTCATCTCAGCCTTTAATCATTTCCCCCCTCCCAGTAGTAATGCGCTCTCTTTTTACTCCCTGGATTCCTCTGTGTATATGTCAGCTACACCCCCCCTTTTTTTTTTCTCTTCTCTCACATTGCTTTTTCTTTTGCTCCATTATGTGACAGAAGAGGCAATAATAGGGGAGAGGGATGAAGAACGGGGTTGAAAATGCAAATACAGGTTATTTCTTCTGACTTATCAGAGCTCATTACATCCTCCTCTCCTTTGCAGCTGGCTGAAGGATCTGCCTTGCTTGTCTTCATTACTTTATGGTAAACTCTCCTGGGCACTCGGGCTGGTAAGATTGTAAAGAAAAAAAAAAATCCAGGTGACCAAATAGGACTGTTTTGCTGCTGGGCAAAGAATTTGGTTTGCAGATGAAGAAGGGCCGTGAAAGGGAAGGGACGAGTCGGTCAGACGAAGAGGCTTTTCTTTGCTTGAGCGCTCTGCCGGCAGCCTACACTTCTATCTCTATCTCCCCCGTGGGACTTGCTACCACCTTCCTGCTCTGATAGGGAAGCACTGGAAACAAAAGAAGAAAAATACAAGCACCCTCTCGGGCTGCTCTCGCATTTGAAACAAGATATACTACAGAAGAAGAGTAGGAGGAGAGACAATATTGAAGCCATCAATTCAAGCAAGACTCATGAGCATTAGCTCACTCTTTGGAAGATAGGAGAACATGGACATTTAAAGTGAAATTCTGGTTTTATACAGTTATGGTCCTCTTTTCATGATGTTGAATACCTATGAGTGCAGGTTTCCTAAAGCATTCTGGAATTTAATTTCGGTATTCTCCTGGTCTGGAATTATAATGGAAAAAGAAAATAAGACTATGGTCAAATATTTGCATTTCCACACTATTCCCTATTCAATTGTCTAAATGTTCTGTCCTTACTTCTGTGATTTCATTCTTTCTTTGAAGTTGATGTACTTCTTTCTTTTTTCATGCTTCCTTTCCTTCCTTCTGTATGTCCTTCCTCCCTCTCTCATGCCATTACTTTCATCCTTGTGTCCTTACTTCTTTTCCTCCTTGCTGTTTCTTCCTTCTATCCTGCTGTCATTTCATCCTCGTCTCCTTTTTTTTACCCTCATTTCGTCACATCTCCTTTCATTTCTTGTCATCTTCCTTGCTTTCTTGTCACCTTCTTCCTTCTTCACGGCTTCGTGATTATTTATACCTTCCTTCCTTTCTTTTTTCATTATTTGCATCCTTCCTTCGTTTATTCATTTCTCTTTTCCTACCTTCCTTTCATCCTCTTTCCTTTGTTCTTTAGTCCTAACCGCTTTCTTTTTTTGGGTTTCATATTCCATGCTTTCCTTTCTTCCTTTCTTCCTTCCTTCATCTCTTCCTTTTGCCATTCCATGTTTACTTCCTTCCTTCATTGAACTTTTACACTCCAACAGCTGATGCCAGATCATGGAAAGTCATGCACAGCGGGAAGTAAATTACCTGCATTTGCATAAATAAAACATGCAATTAGTGGTTGCTGTGATGATCATCTGGTGGCACACAACATGTATACACTTGAGTGCCTTAGTGTATAAGGCGCTTATGTGTATATGCTGCACCTCATTCAATAATTACAGCAGCAGTGGTTAACTAGGCGCTTTCCTTTGTGTTAATCAGCTGAGAGGGAACACTGGGGGGCTGAGCTGAGTCTCAGGCCATTTAAATGCCTTGTGGTTGAAACTATTATCTGTAAGCATTTAATCATTACTTCAATGCTGCAGTGACACACTTTATGTGGAAGTAATACCTACATCGAGTTCAGATGGGCTTGGAATGGAACCAACAGTATACATGTTGTATATGTGTTTGAGACTCTTATTTTGAAGCAAGAAAGGAAGTAATTCTTGAGTTTCCTTGTTGTATTGATGGCGTCAACTATTAAAGACGTCTCCTTGGGCTGGCCGACAACATTCGGTTACAAAAGCACCGATGACACCTTCATCGCTTTCAAATTGTGTTATAACATCATCTGTATGATAAAAGAAATGGTGAAGAGGGGACAGACAAGACATAAAGTAATTGTAACCACTGTAAAAATACCCCAACTGGTTTATTGTTTATGCAAACCAAAGTTACCTTAACTCTGTTCATAAGGCTGTCAAGATTTTCAACGCATGTTCCATGACGGACAGAGGTTGAAAGCTCAAATGATGAAACAGAACAGCTTTGTTGTTGTATGTTCAGCCTGAATGAGCAGCGTGCATGTCTCAACATAATGTAAAAAATAATTCTTTTAAATAGCTTTCTACATCTCTGTTCATCCTCTGACTTAATCTTAAACGTTTCACCAACATGAAAATGAAAATTAGGCCTGATATATATAGCTTTTATGGCCAAGGACTGATATTTACTGATTAAATATATTTGCCACCTCTTTTGACACTGCGTCGTGCAAAAACGACCACATCGCTGACATTGCTCCTTTGCTTCAGTTAAACACCCCACAATTTTGCGCTGCATCACTATCACTCTCACATGCCCACACAAATATGACATCGCCATCCTGTCTCCTCCTGAAAAATATACCCAAACAGCAACAAGATATATATAAACATCGGAACTGATACCAATATGTTAAAAAATGATCGGCCGATGCCAATGTTAATGCAGATATATCAAGGATCCCTACTGAAAAATAAAGGTGTCCACATCAAAGAGTTTTGTTGCTAGCACACCATGGTAGCACATATAGTAGATATAGTCTATCTTAAAAATAAAATCTGCAGATTCATCTTACCAGCCAATTCCTGTGTGCATTTAATTTATCCATAGGCTTGTGATTTGTTATCTCTGTAGGGTCAGGCTACTTAAGGTCCCTCTGCTTCTGAAAACAATTTGTAATTGAAATCACCAGCTTAATTATCTAGTTTTACATGTAGTCCTCTCTTTTATTGGGGGCAATATAAATTCAAATTATATTACTATATTTTTCTATTATCATTATTGACCTGATGTAAAGAACATAAAAACTATCATCCCACCACCTCTCTTCAGAAGACCTGAACAACAGGAAACTGTTTTCAGAAGAGAACCAACTTCTAAAGGTAAAAGGGAGGTCATAAGTTTCATAACTGGAAATTTATTGGATGATGAACGTGTTTTTGATTTTTACTTACTGGTCTGACTGGTCTGTCAGAGGCAATGTTCTTCTTTTTCTTCATGCTTTTTTTAATCTCTGTTACTTTTTGGTAAGTGTTTTTGCTGAGTTGGAAAAAGTTCTCACTCATCCTTCTACTACATACGTGCACATTCTTTATGTCCAGATGCTTCCAAATCCGACTGTATTTGCCTGTTAAAATGCAAATGCAGCTTACTGGGTATAATGGCTTCTGCGAGCTGGCTGGGTTGACGGACACCCTGTGGCTCTCAAGAGCATTCCCCACAGCGCCGAGAGCAGAGCTAGGTGAGAGTTCTCCCCAGGTGTCCCTCTCATGCCATTATCTAGGCTTGGCAGGGTGACGTCCATTTCCCATCGCCCCCCTCTGGGCTAAGCGGCTGGATTCGGGGGCCACTTTGCACCGAGCGACAGGCAGCCAGTAAAAGCTGCTGTTGGCCAAAGAGGTATGAGCTTGTCCAGCTCCGGTGGCTGCCACAACAGAAGGGATTTTGACTCCATGAGGACCCAATTAAACCTGGGAGGGCCTCTCTGAAGGCATAATAACAATGATAAATGCACCTATGTGGCCAGCATAAAAGAGGCAGGGAGGAATGTTTTATTGTGCTGGCCTGTCTTGACACAGTTTCCTCCAGGCTTCTACCTTTTTCCTTTGTAAGAACCTTACATCTTATAAACATTTTGTTTACTTCATTTCTTTAAATTTAAACAATTCCTACATAGACTTCAGAGGTAATGACTGCAATAGTAAATGAACAGATAAGTTGTTTCTTCTGCGTTTAATATCTGTTAGCAGTTCAGAGTCGTAATTGTTGCATTTCAAGCAAAACTGTGATCCAAATTTCTTGCCACCTTTTCAATTATGATGCTAATTTTAAGTTGTGTTAAGTAGTTTCCAGTACAGATAAAGGTGTTTTCGCAGAAACAGAAGCAGAATCAGCTAAAGAACACACATACTTTTATCAACACGGTGACTTTTGGGAAAACAACTTTGGTACATTACTGCAAACTTCTGGCATTGTTAACAACCTGTTAGTGCCAAGTTCTGGTAGTTACTTATTTAAACAATAGTTGCATAGAATATGTTTCCTTTATTGACTGGTTATATGAAAGTATAAAAACAGATGTACTATTACATTTTGTGTCCAATTTCTGATCTTCAGTTTTTGTAACTTTAAACCTGCTTGGACAGATTTAACAAATTACAATTTCTACTATAATATAATATAAGAATATACAAGAACAGCATTCAAAATATTTTGTAGCCTTAAAATGAGGTATCATTTATTTATGTTCAGTAATTTGTGTTTGCCCTCAATTGATTTTCGAACATCCACTAATACTGAAAATGGCAAACACCCAAGCGTGTTGATGTCATTGCAACCTGGTAGTGCCGGGGTATAGTGCATTCAGTTATTGAACAAACAATTTTGAGTTTCCAACTGGCCAGTCACCTATCAGGGACAATCAAGCCAAAAAGCATTTGATTCTAGTCACAACAGATTTCTAAATGTATCTATAGAAATGACCCCTAGATATGAATATGTGTGTGTTTATTTGTCTTGGTGCGATTGCCCGACAGATTTTTGAGTTTCTGACCAGCTGGTGAATCAGTGCCGATAATGCTGGTTACCAGCCAATTTCTCAGTGCAGCTTTACAAATTACCATTCGGTGGTCAGAGCCGATCAAATTGAAAGTTATATATTTTATTTAACTGCAGCATTTAACAAGGAAGTTCTTGTTTGAGTCCACTGTTTGTGATTTGTCTTGCTGTTTGTGCAAACACTCACACAACTAGCATTTTTAAGCTTAAACTTTCATGCATAGATGACACAAAATAGGTGAAACACAAGATCCCAATTGGACTGGCAGGTCAATTACACACTTGCAGCTCAGTGAGTTTTTCTCTGTCTGTTGACAATTTGCAGAAAAACTCCTTTAATTAGATAACAAGGCTCTGTATTTCAGATTTGCTCTCTGCCAGCAGTTTGTCAATTATTGCTTGGGGTTTGATACTGCCAGTCAGTCTTTGTCTGGGTGCTCTAGCCTCCCTCTCACCGTGCTGCAGATCTGTGGTATTGTACTTAAACAAATCAATTCTGTTGCAGTTGGGCTTTTTTTCCTCCATCCCCGTCATTATGAACTGTTTGCAGTGCAGAGCACATTGATTTTTCACAGCCCTGGAAAAGCTGTTGATGAATAGCACCAAGGTATCTGGGGAGAATCTGGCTTTAAAAAGGAGGCACCCAGCGTCAGCCCCCTCCTCCTCTTCCTCGCTGTCGACCCATTGAGCCCGCCAGCACTCCTCTACTTTTTCTATTCAGAGAACGCCACTTCCAGCAGGGGAGAAATGCAGCTTGAAAAATCTTGCAGTCATAAAGACAGAGGATTAAAAAGAAAGCACAAAGTGAAAGGGTACCACTCTCTCTTGCCAAATGTGAAACTACACCTTGTTGTTTAGACAGTTGTTATATTTGAAGCCTTAGCCTTGTAATTTCAACCCAACCAGAGGAAATGTGGCTCTAGATACAAATGGCTAACATACTATTTGTCGCAGGGGAGACGACTGCTCAAACAGGACAAAATAAGTGTTACTTCCACACACAGCTTTAGAAGGCCAGAGCAAGCACAATAGAGATATTACTTTAAAAGAAAGTTGCTCCTTACAATTCAGCTACCTGAAAATTGCAACCGGAACTATTTCCCTGAGAGGACCTTGATTTAATATTGACTTGTCCATGCCAGTATGCGAATAGTATTATGCTGTTTCATGGAGTTGTAACAGCTTAATTGTATAACATGGTTTAATCTATTATTTATTTTTTGTATTTTTATTTATGTAGTTCTCTCTATTTAGCAAGAAGCGAATAATTATATTAATTAACTTTATAGAAAGGTACACAAATATTGAAGTAGGTTTAGATATAAGATAGACTAAGTAATCCTACAAGGAGTGCAGTTGGCCAGTTTTCCCTTGATAGGCCCTGGTCTGTGATCAGGAATTCAAATGCTATAAAATATGTTTTATTTCTATCTATTGAAAGCATTAAAATAAGAACTTCCACCATTTCCAATCTATAAACTCATCAACTAATAAGATGTATTCAGATGCACTTTTTTGTTGTCTTCTGTTAGATTTCTGTCCTGGTTTCTTTGTGTTTCTGCTCTGCTGTGGTTAATTAGTCTCCCTCTTTCAGCTGTTCTCCCTTCACTCTGCCTCAGCTGCTCCTCATTTCCTCTGATTAGCTCTTCTGGTTCATTAGTCATCTTCCTTCCCTGTTGCAATAAGCTCACTAGTTTTCTTAGTTCTTTCCTGGCTTCTTCCATTGACTTCATGTTCCCACACCACTGTGTAATTTGTAAACATAAAATTTAAGATTCAAATGGTCTGTGGTGTGAATTATGGTAAGAGTAGTTTAAGCTGTTTTAGGAGCTGGTATGGAGGCTTGTGAAAAGAAAAAAAGGGCTCACTGGATGAACCGGAATGCTGCCCAGCTCTGTTTATATATGCTCCACAATTTCTTAAAGCTGGAGTAATTATTTGACATTCAAAAGAGGCTTTCTGTCTTTACTTTCAGGGTTTGTACAACCACAAAACTCAACTCCACAACATGTCTTAGTTCGTTCTTAACTTATCCAAGCGCTGACATACTTCTTTTTTTTACTGAGCCTTATTATAGTGGTGTTAATACTTCTGGCTGATTAGTTTAAAATGCCTCTTGGTCAGTTTTTATCTTCACTTGGTACCCATGCGTTACCATTTTGGCCCTTTCTAGTTCGTACCCATAAACAAAGCATTTATTACCCATGTACTTCACCAGTGTTTATTAGTTTATTTCCTTTTTAGTGAAGTATTTTCATGAATTATAAGTAAGTAAAAAGTAATTAGAAAAAATCTCAAATCTTACATATTATTTAATTAATTCTATTTGCATCAGACCCTACAAACATTTATTCTGAATCTGATTTTCTTGGGGGTTCCAGTTGACTCTTTTAAAATGATTGATTATGTAACTCTGGCCGACCTTGTGATACATATTATTAATTGAAGGCAAGACAATGATCAGGTTATAAAAAAGTTATTTAACACCTTGGTTGTCAAATGAAATGTTCCCTAGGAAGGTAAAAATTCACGGACGGTTGGTACCAAACCTCCAGTGGTAGACACTTCCATTTTGCACCCAAAAAAGTCAGGTATAAATCTGAATAAAATATAAAAGTACGAAATAATAAGGTGAAATTACCACCCATTTGAAAAAAGTGTTTTATCATGCCTCACTTTTCACCTTGCATATAAGCAATGTGATGATTTCTAAAGCTTTGAGCAGCAACAGCAAGCTACTAACCCACAGCATTGGCCTGTTTTATTTAGCATTTATGTCACCTGGAAGTGAATTATGACAGTGACATTGCATTAAACCTACTCATGTTGGATGTTTATAATGGCATGCCGATCGTGTGAAGTATCGGCTGCTCTTTTGATTCGTCCTTCATGGGCACGAGAGCGTGAAGGACCTTATCCAAGCAGGGTAGAAGATTCTCACAGATGGAGATGGTACCCTCTCATGACCCAAAGGAATCTAGGGCTTGATTTTTCAGGAAGGAATATGCAAATGTGATAATCTTGTGTTCGGAGACTGGTGAATGATGTAGCAGTGATTGATGTTTTGGTTTTTTTCTGTCTTGATTTTTCTTAGGAACAAAAAAACGTGAAGTGCTGGAGTGTTTCACCTCCTGCGGTGTGGATGGGTGGGGGGGTCCTTTGTGGTGACAAATCAAGGATTAAAAACAAGAAAGGTACGTTTTTTTCTTCTTTTCTTTTGTATATGTTTTAGTTCTACTGTGGGTCACGCTGATGTCAGGTCTATTAAATTGTTCCCTCAAATAAAAAATTTGTGTTCTTAAATTTGATATAAGATGCGTTTGTTATTGCAGACGAATGGCCTCAAGAGCATATTTTACGTTTTCGTGAATATTTTATGATTTATTTTCATGGGACACCACTGAAGATATAAAACTGATACAATATAAAGTACTCAGTGTACAGCTTGTGTAATGGTGTACATTTCTTGTTCCCTCAAAATAACTCAACACTCAGCCATTAATGTCTAGCGACCAATGTGAGAACGGCTAGCGACCAATGTGAGAAAACCCCTAAGGGAAAATGTCCAAATTGTACCCAATTAGCCATTTTCCCTCCCCAATTTAATGTGACTCGTTAGAATCACAAGGTCTCAGGTGTGAATGAGGAGCAGGTGTATTAAATTCTGTGTTATCTCTTGGTAATCAGGTAATTTGAAAAATTATTGTAACAAGTGTGCTCAAATCTCACATTCTCAATGTCACTGTAAGAGGTTATACTGTATACACCCTATTTCCATAGACAGTGGTTCTGATCGTCATTTGTCTCGGTCAAATGTAAATAAATACAATATATTATACACCCCTATTAGGCTAATATAACTGAGTGTCTTTCTGCTGGTAGATGTTATTTATTGGAGTCACATAACTACATTTCATTACAGTAGTGTATGAGTAAATTAGAGGAAATTGTTTTAAATCATTCATTGTCCACGAAACACCTATTTCTGATGTACAGTAAGGTCAATGGATTGACTGTATAATTTACTGTTGAGCCTTTATAAATGGGTTTTGTTCTGTAACCTACATATGTATTAGGGGAATGTCTTTGTGAATTCCTTCCCATGTTGTATACAAACAAACTCACAAAATGAGGAACATAGACCAGTGTATGATTTCATGCTCTGTTCGCATTGTTTTATTTAGATATTTTAACAGATAAGCGTGGTTTAAATTGGACTTTGCTATTACACAGGTTGTTGGGTGCAGTACAAACACCCATAGTCATTTAATTTTTCACCAGTAGCTCCTTTAATTCCACAGATTATCAAGTGTATCTTTAAATACATATTGTCACGCTGAATATTTCAGTGTCTCTACAGTCACTCAGGCCAGGCTTTCTTTTAAAGAAATCTTGATCAATAGTTCTTCAGGTTTTCTGAAGATTCTTCAAAGTTTGTTTTTGGACTCTTGGTGCTTTTTTACTCCTTTTTAGTGCTTAACCTGAAATGCGATTCTTAGTTTTGTCAAAAAGATTTTTAAAATTAGGTCTTGTGAACCCAAAATCATGTATGGTTTGCTGGGAATAGTTCAAAAGTGAAGTTCACAGATGGAATCAAACATCAGCCTGATTTTGCTGTCAACAAACCACAGCTTTGTTTGTGCTGCCACGTTTTTGGATGTCTTTGTTAAACATGTGATAGCTGCAGGTTGTATGCGGCCAGTGTGAGCTTTGCTATCGGAACATGTTGATTTCATCTGGATCTCATGGGGTGTTACACAAAGTGCTTATGTTCTACATATAGTCCAAGCATGCACACATGCCCATGAGGCTATGAATATCCTTTAAATCAAGAAGATTCTTGTCAAAAAGAGATTTATTTTTTGTAAGTAAGAATGTAGTTGGTTTATGATTCAATAAGCATGGATTAGGAATTAGGGCATGCAGAACGAACACACACTCTATTACTGAATATATCAGGAGGGTTAATCTTGATTAGAGCCTCCTGTATGCTATGAAATATGGTGCCCCGACAAACATCTGCCTGCCACAGAGCTGAGTGGGACAAACCAAAGTGCTTATTGTGAAAATGTCAGCCAAGGGTAGACAGTGATACCCGGGATGTGACACAAACAGTGACATGATGTTGAGTGCTTTGCAGTCAGTTCTCTCGATGTTGGTGACAGACCCTTCCCCTCACACTGATACCTTTGCTGTGGAGAAAAATGTTTTGGAGTTTGATGGCATGGAGGCAGCAAAAGAAATTAGATCTTATTTCTTTTATGTTACTCAGGGTTTCACAGTCTTGAAATGTATAGAATTTAAGGATGTTTTCAGTATTTTCCACGTCTGGATAAGTATGGAAAAATAAAACAGGATTATGGAAAATATTTATTTTCCCAGACTGTATTCCCATTGTCATTGGTGTCGTTTGTTCTGTTTTTTCTACATTCTCTGTGTCTTGATATCCTTACCTCATTTTTCATGCCCTACATTTCTTTCTTCTTTCTTTCTTCTTTCTTGAATCATTTTTTCCCTCCTTCCCTCGTGTCCTGTTTCATTTCCTTTTGTCTCTTGTTTCTTGTCCTTCACTTCTTCCCTTCTTCACATTGTTTTTGTCCTTCCTTCCTTCATTATTCCTTCCTTCCTTCCCTTTTTTCCTCCCTTTTTCCATCCCTTGTTGTGTCTTTCTTTCCTTGTTTCTCATATTCTTTTTTCCTTGTATCCTTTGTTTTTTATTTATTTGTGTCCTTCTCTTTTCTCATTTCTTGTTTCCTTTCAACCTCAAGGTTTTTCCAGGTTGCACATCTAAAGCCTAACCACTGTGGAAACATCTGCTATAAATTCATAGTGAATTTTAGTGTTGTATGTTCTTTTATAAACATAAAGGACTGAGAATCTGAGAGTCTGGAAAAGTCTGGAATTTTTACAATATTAAATGTTTTGGAATTCTGGGTTCAATTTAAGCTAAAGAAACAAATTTTTATGTGGACATTGAATGTTAGTGTTAAACAGCTAAGCAGCGTCCACATTTTTAGGTACAAAAAAACCTTCTAAAGATAAATACACAAATTCTCTCAAGATAAGTCAGCTTATGGGGTTTGTTTTTTATCCAAAGGTTTTTATGGCTGGTCTCTTTTTCTCTCTAGACACAGTGGAAGCCCTAATGAGTAACTGCATTTCTCTGTGAAATGTGAAGGTGCAGACATTCTGTTAACTTCTCTAAAGGAAACGGGGAGAAAAAAATCCCCTTCCTGTCAGTGGTCTCTCTTTCTCTCTGTTCTTGTGAGATCTGGAAGTGATAAGTGAGAGGCCTCTGGTAACTGAACAGGAAGGATAGAGGGCCTGGCCCCTGAGTCCCAGCCTCTGCACACATGTCCACAACCCCTGGTAAGGCAAACAAAGGGAGCAGATTCTGCTACTTAACTTCAGGTTTCACAGTCTTTGAGCCTATTAGGAGATAATCACTAGGGGTTCCTATGTTTGGAAAATGTGTTAAATACAGATTAAATGAACACTGCAGTTGTTATGAAAAATTACATTGACCTTTTTCCACATTTTGTCATGTTACAACTGCAATCTTCACAATATTTTATTGCAGTTTTGAGTGATAACCCAAGACAAAGTAATGCATAATCATGGTTTTACATTTCTAGAAAATAAATATCTAAACAGAGTGCCGTGCATATGCAGTTAGCCCTCTTTGTTCTGAAACTTATAAGTTAAATCCAACCAGCTGCCTTCAGAAGTCACCTCATTAGCAAATAGAGTACAACCACCCAACACGCACAGCACAAGCTACAACTGAATGGTTTAAATTAAATTAAACAATATCAGCAAAACATGTGTTTGCAATACTGTTGCTCATATTGCATTTGGGATATCAATTACTAATAACTGATGTTTTCCTGAGTCTTTTCTTTCTTTTCCAGCATTACAACATCCCCACCATTCACATATTATCAGCATGGAGTGTTGAATGCATGGTACTTGAAATAATAAAAACATATAATACTCCACAAAAAATTCCATTCAAGTAATCCACTGCGATTGCAATATTGCAAAAACTGTTGTGCAGCTCTAGTTCAGATCAAAGCATATGCATGTGTTAAAATGTCCTAGTCAAAGGCGTAGAACTAAATACTAATGCTGATACATGGCAAGGCTTGTAATTTGGTTTGACTGAGCTATAGCTGTTTTACTAAGAATAACGGGCAAAAACTGCAAACTCGAGGAAAGATACTTTGAAAGACTTACAGCTGTAACTGCAGCACAAAGTGGTTCTACAAAGTAGTGCCACAGGTCTGTTTTTCATTTGTAAAAATTGTTAAACCATGTATAAATTACATTCTACTTTACAATTATGTGCTACTTTGTGTTGGTCTATCAATTAAAGGCTCAATAAAATACATGAAAGGTCGTGGTCTTTCATCATGACAAATTGTAAAAACCCTTATAAGGGTAGGAAAGACCGTAGGTTTAGGGGAAACGTATCGTCAGTCTGGAATCTTTGCACAGTTTGATCTCAGGATCTCACATGTAAAGCTTTTGTGTCTGCATGACTCAAAGGTTCATTGTAGCCGTTTATCAAATCGCTGACATGACAGGAGCTGTTTGAGTAACTTGACGTAAAGAGATAACACCAAGTTTCCTCCTCGCTGTGTCTGATATTGCAATTTCTAAGGGTGGGTAAGGGTTCATCATGACTTTGCACCGACAGGGATTTTCCATGCTATTCCAGCTCATGCTCATCACAATTCCTTGTAAGGCTGAGTATGTCAAAAGAAATATATTTCTGGACAGAGATGTTTCAGGGTGGTATTCCCACGAGAAAGCACAAGATAACATGCCAGAGTGGCGCTTGAATTATTGGCTCATTAGTCACCTGTGAAAATAGAGGTATGAACAACAATCTCCTATTTGCAGATAGTCCTCCCTAAAATACTATCCTTCACTTCAGTCTTGTAGGAGCTGCGGGGTGAGGGTCAGAGAGCAGAGCTGGAGGTATCCCGATGCACTCGGTTGTAGCAGATGACCTGGATGCCTGTTCTAGGAACAGAACAGCATGACACAGTGTACCATACTAAAAATAGATGTCATCTCCATTTTCCCTGTAGACACATACAGGCATAGATTCACGCTCTTACATCCCTTCAAGAGCACCTCGAACTGGTGCCGGAGCATGTCTTCAGAGGTGGCCGCGACCGCTCATAATATGTTAGGGACATGCCAGAACATGTTTGACTGACAGGCAGAGTGCGGCAGACCAAAGTGCCTGTGTGCTCAGGACAGATGTTCTCCGCTGCCTTCTCTGATGGTCTGAGTTGACATAACTCAGGAGGAAGCCATTAAAACAACACAACGCTCGGCTGTGGCCCTGTTGAAATCAAGTCTCTTTTGGTAGAACCTGTGCTTTGTTTAGCTATCAGCTCTGGCTCTCCTTGGACAAAGAGGCTAAAAAGAAAGAGCCGATTACCAAACAAATGAAGCAGTGCTCGCTTCCTTTGATGGCAATTGAAGTTGGTATCCCCCTGACTAGTCGTCAACTTGTCAGTTTCCTGCTCATGATGAATGGCTTGAACAAGCTTCGCCTCATAAGCCAACAAATTAATTAATGACAATCTGTAATGTATTTAAGACCACTTGGCATTGATATGTTGGCTGGGGAACAGGTTTACCTTTCTGCTGCTTCTTCAAATATACCCACATTAGCCTTTCATCTGCTTAATGCCAATATATTAATTCCATTTTTCTGTTTAAGTAAAAGCAGATTCAATAAATAAGTGGGCTTTTTTCTGGTGCTGTTTATGACCCGCACACAACAAGTTTTCCCGGGTTCTGTTAGAGTGCCTTGGAAAACATTATTGTGCCTTAAACTAATACATAATTTTCAAATTTTCTTTTAAATAAATTTTTTTGGCTTGCATGCTGAATATTATGTTTGGTAAAAAAATAATTATAAAAGCCTAGACAGGCTTTCTCCTCTGTGAAACATGGTGGAGGCACCATAATGATACAGGGCCTTGCTCAGATGAAAAATGTAAGTTTTTGTACCACATTCAAACTACTGTGGCAGAAACTGAACGCTGTGTATCACCATAAATGCACCATTGCAACAGTGATACATGGTGGTGGCAGCATCATGCTGCAGTGATGCTTTTCTTCAGCAGGGATAGGGAAGTTGGTCAGCAGTGATAGGAAGATGGATAGAGTTTATTAACAGGGTAATAGTTCACCTCCCAGCAAGAAGAGCAGTCTTGTCTTGGTCCATCAAAAAAAAAATTACTAAAACATATAAAGATTAGTTTATGTTGTGTGACTAAATGTGAACAAGGTCAGTATTAATCCTTTTGCGAGGAACTGTATATTCTGTTTGTAATGTCTGAATAAAGCTAATAAAAAGACTCCATGGCCATGAATTAGCACATCAGCTGCTCTAACTGCCATCAAAGTGGCCCATTTTAAAGATGTTATTAAAGCAGAGAGACAAATATAAATCCACATCCCATTTGTTGCAGTTAAGGGTTATCAGCTTCTGTCTTTTATGTCACTTTTTTTTAGAAAATGTAGTTACTTGTGCTTTTTAGTGAACCTTTTGAAGAGCTGGACCATTCCACAAACGCAAGGAGGATAGTGCCCACTAAAAATCGTGCAAAGGAATCAGTCTTAGAGGATTGTTCAATATCTTTCAGAAATTATGTTTTTTTTATTTACATGACTGTATATATTTAGGAACTAATGTGTATATATGTATGCATTGAAGTGGTTTAAACCAAGTTTTAGTGGCCTACCTTAGTACTCTCATAGATTAGGTTTTCCTGTGCATCATATACTTTCTTTCAAGCCAATAGTTTTAAAATCCCATTGTACAATAAGTGCCCATTGTCTTCCACCGACAGTCAGATTAAAATGTTCAAAGTAGTGTACAAGATGGAGAAATAACCAGCTAAATTAGATGCAGTACTTGGACTAAAAGAGCAGAAATGTTGAGCTTACATACACAAAATCTAGATTTATGTAATTTTTACAGTTTTATTGATAAAAAAAAAACATAGACTCACGAAAGGTATGTATAACAGTGCACTTGCCTACCTGAAGCTTAATGAAAAAATTGTGACAGTGCATGGGCTGTGGTTTTAGGATGTTCACACCAGTTTAAGCCATATTCCATACCTAAACTGCTATATAATTACTGAGCTTTCTGTGGTATCCCAAAAAAATAGCTAGCGGGCATTTTGGAAATCAGGTTATTTATTTAGTTATTTACTTAAGCACATTTTGGCCACAGGAACCAGGGTAGTTTTCTGAGGTCACCTTTAATTGACAATAAATGCCACAAGGTGAGAATGGGGGACATCTCATCTCTTGATTAAAGCTGCAGGAATGGCAATGTTTAAATATTGTGTTTGGCAACAATATCAAGTATTTCCGCTGTGCAGCTAAAAGTCAACAGGGTTAGGGTTAGAGCAGACTTGCAGTGGTTATAGAGCACCTCTTAATTTTATTATTTTTCAGCTCCATTCTCCTCAAAGTGGCACTAGGCACTTGGATGGAGGCACTTGAAGTCAGTGCACATAATTCACATAAACAGCATAGTTCTGCCTGGAAAGTACAACAGAGACCCAGCTAATTAAAACTCAGAACTTCATGACAGGCAGGCCTGCTTGACCAGAAGATTTGATTATGATGTTATTTCTGACAGTCCCACTGATTAAACAGGATGATTAAGCCATCAGGGGAAAACAGCTGTTTTTCGCAGTGATAAGTGCCTCATGATGATGGTAAAGGAGTGTAAGGGCTATTGACAGTGGAGCTTGAGCTTCCATGGGAAGGATTAGGAAAGACTGAATCTAAGCAGAGGGAAGCAGACAGCGGGGTGGCTATGAAACATTCATGCACCTGGGGACTCTTTGCAAACGGGGAACTAGCTGAGCCAGTAATGAAGTAAAGGGCAAAGGCTCTGCTTTTTTCTGCATTCTTATATACCCTAACGTTAAAGTTGAGGCTCACACAGTGATAAGTCAGAAAATATCATCTTTGGTTATTTTAGCACAAAAAACAGGACCACAGGTGACAGCAGATGAGTTGTTCCCATCCTTGTACTGATCTGCTTTGGACTATCGGCAGTGTGTCAAATTTGGACATCCCATGTTGTCTGTTCTAACTTATACCGGTCAGCGGCCTAGAGCTCACTCTGAGAGCGGAGTGGAAAGGAGAGAAGAGAGGAGTGCAGAAATGGCAAGATGAAGAAGGGAATAAAGGAAAAGTAATATTTAGACAGCTGCTCTTGTGGATTCGTCTATCGCTGTCAGTGGAAGGCGGGCGGGGAGAAGCAAGGAGTTATTTTGGCGTCCTCAGCTAGGCCCCAGACAAACTCCTGCTGCAGTATTGATGTCACTGCACCCTCCTGACAGCAGACTGTAAATCACAAGACAGAGTTATGTATAGATTTATAAACACCTGGTATCTGGACCCTATATCACAGCAGTATATAAACCAACTGAGCTGAACAAACCGAAACAACCTGTTGAAATATTTCTGAAGTAATGCATTATAGAGACTTATCTGAGAGCTTTTTGTCCATGTCCCCTTCTCAATGCAGTAACTGTGGTTGTGTGAGACAGCTGGTCACATGTCTGCAGTCCTGTGCTAGACTGGCCCTTTGCCTTGAGGTGGTGGATGGCAGCTGACTGCTCTGATTCACTGGGAACTCGACTTGTGGACTGTGTGCCTCACAATGGATTGACTCATAAGGAGTTGATGCGAGCTTGTTCTCTGTCCATCTCGCTACCGATTTATTAGGACTTTTTGTTTCAGTTCACTGTTGCCTTTGTGTTTAGATGGAGACAGACCTATTTCCTTGGATACTTTCATTCATTTGACTGGTCGGTTTCACTATTTCCGATCATGCAAGGAAGAATATGGAACACCAGTAACTGGATTTGAATGTTTATTGTGGCAAAAGGGAGAATAGTAATGCAGGTTTACAAGTCATAGCATGTTTTTACCAGTTGGAGGACTATATTAGCTGTTTGCTAGTTAGTCATATTGATGCTGCTGTTGCTCTGCTTTGAAAAAGATATAGGATACTGTAAAAAAGTAATCTACTAGATGGTGAAGGAATATCTAAGGGGTAAAAATGAATAATAATTAAAAAAAAAAATTTTTTTGCCAGCTTTTATTGCTTCATGCCGATTTTGACCAATAGATCAGTAAACCTACAGCTCCGCTCTCTATAACATGCAGTGCATGGCAAAGTTAATGTCACTCCCAAAACGTTTTCTCCATTTGTCTTATGACAACCACAAAGTAATTTATTCTGATTTGTTGGTGATAGACCTACACAAAGCAGAGAATAATTGCAAAACTAAAGGAAAATATGCACTCATCAAAAATGGAGCCAGGAGGCCTAAGGTAACTTTGGAGGAGCTGAAGAGATTCACAGGATAATCTATTAACTTGACCACTGTTAGTGAAGCAGAGTGCAATCTGCCCTTAATTAAGCAGAAAGCCATAACAAAGCCCATTTGCAGTTTGCCATTGGTCATATAGGAGACACAGCAAACGTGTGACAGAAGGTGCTAAGGTCTGATGGGGCCAAAATTGAAATCTTTAGCTTTCATGCATCATATGAATGGCAGAAAACTAACACCATGTACTTACATTGCCTAGAGTTAAGCACAGTGGCGGCAGCATTGTGCTGTGAGGATCTGTTACTTCAGCAGGGACGTGGAATTTGGTCAGAGTTAAAGGGAAGAGAGATGGAGCTAAACACAGATTAATCTACAATGAAATGGCTTAGATCAAAGCAAATTAATTTGTGAGAATAATCCAGTCAAAGTCCAGGCTGGAAAGCAACTGAGAATTTTGCAAAATGAATTGCAAAATTATGTTTATTGAATCTGTCCATCTAAACTTACTTTGAACTATTTTGTACAAATTGGATGAAAAATTCCACCTGTAGATATGCATCTAAAGACATACCCCAAAACACTTGCAGATGTAACTGCAGTGAAAGGTGGTTCTGTAAATTACTGACTCAGGGGAGCTGCATACAAATACATGCCATAATTTGCAGATTTTTTTTGTAAGAATATTTGAAAACCATGGATTATCATTTTTCGACTTTGCAGTTACGCAATATTGTGTTTCGGTCTATTAAAGAAAAATGTCTAAGCATTTTTATGACATTTTATCTCAATAATTCATGAAAATACTTAATTCCGAAGAAAAATTGTTACACATTAATTTCACCAGAAAGTGGTTTGTTTATAGCTGCATAATGAAAAAAGACATGTAAAAAATAGCAGCACCAATTGGGGTACAAACTGGCGAATGAGCAAACTGACCCAGAGCCCTTGTGATCACCACTCTGTTATGTCATTAAGTGCTTTATTTTGCTTAGTGATGGCACGCATTAGCCTCAAATCACTACCTGCGGTCATTCCCCTAACAAATAGTAACATGGTGTGAATCCCACTGTGCAGCAGCCACTAATTGCTGTTGGATATTAGAGTGAGGCCTCTTAAGACACTGACCTTGCTTTAGCCAATCGTATCAGAGCTTGCTACTGTGCTGAGATCAGAGGAGTCCCATCAGCATGAAAAGGAGGAATCAATTATTCAGTCTAGCTCTTCGCACTTTTTTTATTTTTTTTATTTTTTCCTGGACACTGTACTTAATGACATCTATGGTGGCTTTTATGTGACAAATTAATTGTAATGTGGGACTATCAAAGCTAAAAAAGGCACAAAACTCCTGCCAAATGGCTAGCTGCATGCCAGGTACAAACACAAAGAGAGCAAGCGGTGCTGCTATCCAGATTCAGTTTTATAATGAACACTAGATGGGATTTCAATTACCTTTCAAGAAGACATGACAGCTTTTCACAACTTTTGTCATTAAAAATCAGTTGGTGTTACAGCTTTTGCTATACTTTCTCTCTCTCCCTTATTACAACAAAACTATACATGTAGTGTATAAATAAATCCACACACATTGATTTATTAGAGCTTTGCAGCAGGAGTAGGAGTTAGTCAAGCTGCAGCTTTTCTGTGTAAATGGCTGTAAATAGTGCTTAGCAGCAGCAAGGTAACAGACTCAAGTTGAATCTGCATTATGATAAAGCAATAAGAGCTGGAGGCCACTGAAACACCAAATTGGAAGACACACGAGTCATAAAGCAAAATATCACAATAATAATGAGGTGATAGCTCAAAAAAAGCATTTAACTACACATCAGCAGCCAAACCTGATGTAACCTACAGTGGTAGGTCATATTCTGATGCTCTTCTACTTCTCTTTCAAACCAAATGTTCTTATCGCAACCCCCAAGCAAACATGCAAACAATCTGGCCTGTGTGTTTCCAGTCACATGGGCCCGAAGTGCTGGAGAGCTGGTGTGTATGTCCTGGTATTTCCTGGAGCTTTGATAAACATGCTCTCCCTGTCTCTCTTTCTTTTTCTACCAGTCACCCTATTCAAACAAACAGTACCAATGATGTAATGATGATGTATATTTGTACAAGGTAAGATAGGTTAGAAAGCAGAACCTAACTAAAAGCGAGTTTAGAACAGCAAATTGAGGTTTATTAGTTCAAGCTTGTAATGATCCCAAGTAATTAGTTAGAAGCAAACATTCATAAATCATTAGTTATGTGGGCTTGCATGTCTATCTGAAAGAAACAAACTTTTTATTGGTAACTGAAAAGAAAAAAGTGCCTACTTGTAGTACTGGCTAAAAATACAGAAGGATGTGGAACATTTTTGTGATTCTCTATTTTAGTCTGTTCGTAGACTACAACTTGGAAATATGCATAGTACAGACCAAAAGTTTGGACACACCTTCTCATTCAAAGAGTTTTCTTTATTTTCATGACTATGAATATTGTAGCTTCACACTGAAGGCATCAAAACTATGAATTAACACATGTGGAATTATATACTAAACCAAAAAGTGTAAAACAACTGAAAATATGTCTTATATTTTAGGTTCTTCAAAGTAGCCACCTTTTGCTTTGATTACTGCTACGCACACGCTTGGCATTCTGTTGATGAGCTTCAAGAGGTAGTCACCTGAAATGGTTTTCACTTCACAGGTGTGCCCTGTCAGGTTTAATAAGTGGGATTTCAAGCCTTATAAATGGGGTTGGGACCATCAGTTGTGTTGTGCAGGAGGTGGATACAGTACACAGCTGATAGTCCTACTGAATAGACTGTTAGAATCTGTATTATGGCAAGAAAAAAGCAGCTAAGTAAAGAAAAACGAGTAGCCATCATTACTTTAAGAAATGAAGGTCAGTCAGTCCGAACAATTGGGAAAACTTTGAAAGTGTCCCCAAGTGCAGTCGCAAAAACCATCAAGCACTACAAAGAAACTGGCTCACATGAGGACCGCCCCGGGAAAGGAAGACCAAGAGTCACCTCTGCTGCGGACGATAAGTTCATCTGAGTCACCAGCCTCAGAAATCGCAGGTTAACAGCAGCTCAGATTAGAGAACAGGTCAATGCCACACAGAGTTCTAGCAGCAGACACATCTCTAGAACAACTGTTAAGAGGAGACTGTGTCAATCAGGCCTTCATGGTAAAATAGCTGCTTGGAAACCACTGCTGAGGACAGGCAACATGCAGAATAGACCAGTGGAAATCTGTGCTTTGGTCTGATGAGTCCAAGTTTGAGATCTTTGGTTCCAACCACCATGTCTTTGTGCGGCGCAGAAGAGGTGAACGGATGGACTCTACATGCCTGGTTCCCACCGTGAAGCATGGAGGAGGAGGTGTGATGGTGTGGGGGTGCTTTGCTGGTGACACTGTTGGGGATTTATTCAAAATTCAACGCATACTGAACCAGCATGGCTACCACAGCATCTTGCAGCGGCATGCTATTCCATCCGGTTTGCGTTTAGTTGGACCATCATTTATTTTTCAACAGGACATTGACCCCAAACACACCTCCAGGCTGTGTAAGGGCTATTTGACCAAGAAGGAGAGTGATGGGGTGCTGCGTCAGATGACCTGGCCTCCACAGTCACCAGACCTGAACCCAATTGAGATGGTTTGGGGTGAGCTGGACCGCAGAGTGAAGGCAAAAGGGCCAACAAGTGCTAAGCATCTCTGGGAACTCCTTCAAGACTGTTGGAAAACCATTTCAGGTGATTTTCGCTCTGAATGCTCAAGACTTGACTTTGACTCATGCTGTAAAGAGCTAAAACTTGACAGACTTGAATTTTTAAGACTTGAATTACACTCACACTCTGAAGACTCTTGCTTCAAGACTTGACTTAGACAATGGCTCTAGACCTGAGACTTGACTTAGAGACAAGTTCAACAGATTGGAGACTTGACTGAGATTTTAACTTTAAAGACTCAAGATGTGGCTTAGATTCATACTCCAAAGACCCTAGACTTGATTCAGACTCATGCTCTAAAGACTCTGGACTTGACTTAGACTCATGCTCTGAAAGATTCAAGACTTGAGATCTCAAGACCAAAGATCTGACTTAAAATCTGCACATACTGTGCAAAAACATAGAAATTTATTATTTTATTTAAAGTGGCAAGAACAAGGACAATGTTCTTGTTGTTTGGGACATTTCGTACATCACAGGAGCTCAGGTGCAAAATATCTCCTCATGCCACCATGAATATTCTGACCAATTACACAATATATTTTATGTCAGACGCTACCATCTCAAATAATTGTATGGTTCTGATACAGAATCTAAAAAGTCAGTAGATGGGATTATCATATAGAGCTTCCTTTGGAGATGCAGTTCAGTTAAAAATCCATTTCCTCAAGAATTCGTCATATGTTCTGGTTTCAGATCTTTGTCTGACCAGAATGCTCCAAGTGGAACAGTACCTCTTAATGGGCTTAAGTTGAATTGAAAAACTTGCTTTCTGTTTTTCTGACTATCTGGACCAAAACAGGCCTCCTTCTTTTACTATGGGCTTTAACCCTTACCCCTTAAATTGATCTTACTTGAATCTAAGTTGCAGAGTTCTTCTCTGCAGTTGTTCAAGCTCTACATAAGGTCATGTTTATAGTTGAACTAGGGGAAAGCGTTGGCAGGATATACCCATTTAACCTTTCAGGACCAGCAAAAAAAAAAGGAAGTAATTCATTTAGTCTCATGTGATACATTCGGGGTGAATAGTTAACTCTCTCTGTCTTCTTATTGATAAAAAAGTGATTTTGCCTTCACTTTCCACGGTCCATGATTCTCACTTTGTTTCTTAGCGGCCTGTGCTCAGCCAAACTAATTTCGTGCCTGCTTCTCTGAGCTTGAGGAATAGTTTTCTGAAACCATGCATGAATGGCAAAAATTGATTTGTTTATATATCATCTCGGCATAATGGGTTTTTGTCCTGATTCACTGACAAAACCTGATGTAGGAGGAAAAGGGAGGGATTACTCTAGTCGCTGGCATGTTCATGTTCTGCTTCTGTGTTGTCTGAACCTGATAACATGTACGCCACAATACAAAGCTGTCCATTGTGGAAAGAGCTTTTTTTCTGCTAAAGTCATTATGCCGATCAATGCTTCCCAGACAAACAACAGGCTCAAACAACACACATCGACAGGGAGGATTGCCTGAAAATATGTTAGAATCCTAAGCTTATTCTTAATGTTGAAGCAAGCCAAAGTACATTCAACATACCTGCAATTATGTGGATGCTTTAACTTAAAATTCATCCATCTGTCAGACGCTGCTGAGCAGTGATGGAAAATGGATTTAAAGGGTTTTACTAATTTACTGAAAGGTGTTTTGAGACATCAAGTCAGAAAAAAAAAACATTAGCAGATGTCTTGAAAAAATATTTATATCCTGATATTTTCCACATTTTGTCACATTACAACCACAAACTGGGGATTTTATGAGATAGGCCAATACCAAGTAGTTCTAATTGTGAAAAAAGAATAATAAAAATGGCAATAATTTTTATCATTGTTTTACAAATAAAAGTCTCAAAGTTTTGGCATTAGTTGGGGCATCTCTCTACCAGCTTGGCACATCTCGAGACAACTTTTCTTCATTCATTCTTGACAAAATAGTCATGCTCAGTCGAATCTTCACCCAAAAGCATTCACCCTTCACATGTCTTTTGCAGCCCTGTATTTGGCTCTATCCATCTAACAATCAACTTTCCTCTCCCTGCTGAAGAAAAGCATTCCCAAAGCACTATGCCGCCACTGGTATGTTTCATTGTGGGGCTGGTATCAAGAAAATCAAAGACAATAGAAAAATATATGTTTATATTGAGAATGGCTATGTTTAAGGTGCATTTTTGTCCAATTTATTAACAAGTGAATGATCAATAATGGAAATTACCCAGAACCAATGTTGGCATTTTTTCAAGGTTTTTTTTATATTGAAAATGGCTGACAGTCACAAAAACTGGCATTTAAGGTGTTACAGCTTCAGAAAAATCTATCAATATTTGTGATATACGGTGAGGACTGACATTAATAATGGCAAATATTAAAAAAATAACAAGCACTGCAAAAAGTACTTTGATGCATGATATTGTACAATCATGCAATGTTGATATTATTAACGTATATTGAAATGGTAATATCCCTTGCAGTGAAAACTAAATTTTTCTTAGTCCTCTGTTGCCTTTAGCAAATTTGATGCTGTCATCTGTGGCAAGTATGAGAATCTACTTCAGGGAGACTCCATCAAATCAGCTAAATTTTAAAGTGGCATGCAAAGTGTGAATTCATATACTTAAAATGAATAGGCTACCAATTATTGCATTCCAAACAGTCCTTTGCAATGTAAATACTGCTCACATTTGAATTCTAAGTCTTTGTGTTAACACTGCAATACTACAAAAAACATGGTATCACTGAAGGTTATTATTCTTTCAGTATGTAATAACAGCCCCTCTGGTTATAGAGGATAAAACACTCTGCTTGCGTGACTGAATGGCACATAGGTTCATGGTGCTGGATCAGGGGGCAGCAGTGGGGGGACGTGCTGGCTTGTAAATAGATGCAGTCCATCCAACGTTTCATCAGAGTCTGACAGGTTTACAATCTTCTGCCACAGAAAGAGGTAAGCTGCCTGCTATCGATGGAAAGAGCACGCGCCTGCAAAATCAAATGCAAACAACGGATAAAACGGACATGGCCAACAGAGTTGATGGAGCTAGTCGTACTTTTACCGGATTTGATTGCTCAACAACGCATGCGGATCACTCCAGGGTCTTACATTGTGTACAATTGAGTCTGATGGAGCTCTCATTAAAATTAAAATTAAAACACCCATGCAAAAAAATCTGATCTCAGCGCACAATTTGAACTGAACATTAAGATCTGCAATTTAAGCGTAGCCTTTGAGGTTTCTTCCTTTGGTAACACTGAATGGTGCTTTCATCAGCCAAACCAGTAGTGCTTTGGTGTGGTGCGTTCAGCAATTGGATAAAAGAAAATCAGATTTTTGAGTATTTGATTGGAGCTGATCAAGTTGAAAATAAGACAATTGCTGTCACCAACATGATAATTTCATGATGCATCTGTGGTTTTTTAGCCAGTTTTAGATTTTTTATTCGTTCCAGGTAAAGCAAAACTGCGCTGGTTACCATCTGCTAATACATGCCAACCTATTTAAGCCATTTTATCATCTCATCTTTTGTGCCCTTTTCATCTAATCATCTATAATGCTGAATACCACTAGATACTCATACTCGTACTCGTACTCGTACTCGTACTCGTCGTCTTCCGCTTTATCCGGGACCGGGTCGCGGGGGTAGCAGACTCAGCAGAGACACCCAGACGTCCCTCTCCCCAGACACCTCCTCCAGCTCCTCTGAGGGGAGCCCAAGGCGTTCCCAGGCCAGCAGGACCACGTCATCTGCAAAAAGAAGAGACGAAATCCACTGGTCCCCAAACCAGACCCCCTCCGGCCCTTGGCTGTGTCTAGAAATCCTGTCCATAAAAGTTATGAACAGGACCGGTGACAAAGGGCAGCCCTGCCGGAGTCCAACATGCACCGGGAACAGGTCCGACTTAGTGCCGGCAATGCGGACCAAACTCCTGCTCCGCTCGTACAGGGACCGGATGGCCCCTAATAAAGGGGCCCCGATTCCATACTCCTGGAGCACCCCCCACAAGGCATCACGAGGGACACAGTCGAATGCCTTCTCCAGGTCCACAAAACACATGTGAACCGGTTGGGCAAACTCCCATGAGCCCTCGAGTACCCTGTAGAGGGTATAGAGCTGGTCCAGTGTTCCACAGCCGGGACGAAAACCACACTGCTCCTCCTGAAGCCGAGGTTCGACTGTCGACCGGACTCTCCTCTCCAATACCCTGGCGTAGGCCTTACCAGGGAGGCTGAGGAGTGTGATCCCCCTGTAGTTGGAACACACCCTCCGGTCCCGCTTCTTATGAAGGGGGACCACCACCCCGGTCTGCCAGTCCAGAGGCACTGTCCCGGACCGCCATGCAATGTAGAAGAGGCGTGTCAACCATGACAGCCCCACAACATCCAGAGATTTGAGGTACTCAGGGCGGATCTCATCCACCCCCGAAGCCTTGCCACCGCGAAGCTTTTTAACCACCTCGGTGACTTCAGCCTGGGTGATGAAAGAGTCCAACCCCGAGTCCCCAGCCTCTATTTCCACCAGGGAATGCGTGATGGCAGGATTGAGGAGATCCTCGAAGTACTCCTTCCACCGCCCAATAATGTCCCCAGTCGAGGTCAGCACCCTCCCACCCCCACTATAAACAGTGTTGGCGAAGCACTGCTTCCCCCTCCTGAGGCGCCGGACGGTTTGCCAGAATCGTTTCGAGGCCGACCGGTAGTCCTTTTCCATGGCCTCACCGAACTCCTCCCAGGCCCGGGTTTTTGCCTCTGCCACAGCCCGGGCCGCAGCACGCTTGGCCTCACGGTACCCGTCAGCCGCCTCAGGAGTCCCACAAGCCAACCACAGCCGATAGGACTCCTTCTTCAGCTTGACAACATCCCTTACTGCCGGTGTCCACCACCAGGTTCTGGGATTGCCGCCGCGACAGGCACCGCAGACCTTACGACCGCAGCTATGGGCAGTAGCATCGACAATAGATGCGGAGAACATTGTCCACTCGGACTCTATGTCTCCAACATCCCTCGGAATCTGGTCAAAGCTGTCCCTGAGGTGGGAGTTGAATACATCCCTGGCCGAGGGCTCCGCCAGGCGTTCCCAGCAGACCCTCACTTGGGCCTGCCAAGTCTGTCCGCCTTTTCGCCTCCTCCAGCGGATCCAACTCACCACCAGGTGGTGATCAGTGGACAGCTCAGCCCCTCTCTTCACCCAAGTGTCCAAAACATGCGGCCGAAGGTCTGATGATACGACAACAAAGTCGATCATTGACCTCCTGCCTAGGGTGTCCTGGTGCCAAGTGCACTGATGGACACCCTTATGCTTGAACATGGTGTTCATTATGGACAATCCGTGACTAGCACAGAAGTCCAATAACAAAACACCACTCGGATTCAGATCGGGGAGGCCATTCCTCCCGATCACGCCTCTCCAGGTGTCCACTGTCGTTTCCCACGTGGGCGTTGAAGTCCCCAGCAGAATAATGGAGTCCCCGGGAGGGGCACTATCCAGCCCCCCCGACAGGACACCAAAAAGGGCCCGGGTACTCTGCACTACCGCTCAGCCCGTAGGCCGAAACAACAGTCAGAGACCTATCCCAACCGAAGGCGCGGGGATGGGGACCCTCTCATCCACCGGGGTAAACCCCAAAACACGAGACGGCTGAGCTGGGGGGCAACAAGCAAACCCCACCTCAGCCCGCCACCTCTCCCGTGGGCCACTCCAGAGTAGAAGAGAGTCCAGCCCCTCTCAAGAGATGGGTTCCAGAGCCCACGCTGTGCGTGGAGGCGAGCCCGACTATTCTAGTCGATATCTCTCGACCTCCCGCACAAGCTCAGGCTCCTTCCCCCAGCGAGGTAACATTCCAAGGTCCCTAGAGCCAGCCTAAGCATCCAGGGACGGGGCGCTGAGGTCTCCACCTTCGTCCGCACCCAATCCTCTTTGCACCGGTCCCTCACGGGGTTCCCCCTGCAGGTGGTGGGCCCTGGGGATGGCCTCGCGTCTCTCGTTCGGGCTTGGCCGGCCGGGTCCGCGAGGAGCAACCCGGCCACCAGGCGCTCTCCGACGAGTCCCGACCCCGGCCTGGCTCCAGGGTGGACCCGGCTCCGCCGTACCAGGCGACGTCACGTGCCTCGATATATTGTCCCCATGAAGGATTCTTGAACCGCTCTTTGTCTGACCCATCACCTAGAGCCTGTTTGCCATGGGAGACCCTACCAGGGGCATTTAAGCCCCAGACAACATAGCCTCTAGGATCATTTGAACACTCAAACCCCTCCACCACGTTAAGGTGGCGGTTCAAGGTGGGGCTAGATAGAGTCAAAATCCCAAGGTATAGTTTCAGTTCTTTTTTATTTCCTACAAACGTCTTGCAAGTGTTAAGACAACGCAGTCTCACACTTTTCGACCACATAGTCATCTTGGGATTTCTATTTTAATTGCAAGTAAAATGCTGTTTTTCTGTTCGAAAACTGTTGCTGAGTGATGCATCAGACTGGCTTGTTTGAACAGATCCAGTAATCTAATTTTATGGCATCAAAGAAAAGGCATCATAAATCTTACTATTTCATACAGGTTGACAAGTTCGAGTCAGTTTGAGCTTCTACTGATTAACATCAAGCCATGCCAACTTTATCATTTGCATATCTGGTAAACTTGTAGCATTGGACTGTAGATGGAATGTTTTGAGGACCTAAGGACAGTTTACAAATTTATGTTTGATTTATATTTCATTGAAAAATATTAATCTGTAAAGAGGCTCATGTTGTCATCAGTGAAAGCAGCATTCAAAATACTTTAGCTCCATTGAAAATACCCTTATTCCTTGCTGTTTTTGCAGGCCCCACCTTAGCATTTGGCACACCCAAGGCTAGGGGGATGGGAAAATGAGCATGAAGTGAAGAAATATCACAGATGTTAGTCTGCATGAGCTCCTTCCCCTTTGCAGCCTTCCTGCTCAATATGACCTCTTTAGCCTCATTTTTTTCCACCCTCGACAAAAGACAAATGACTTCTCCTAACCTAATTTCACTTACAGCAGGCGTGGGGTCTGCCCTGACGGCTGCCGGTCAACAGAGCTGAAAGAGACACTGTGCAGATTCCAGTTGCTCAAGACCGCAGTTTTCCAGATTTCCACGAAATTAGTTCTCACTTTTGGAAGATTTTTCATTACATTTTTATCACTACCTTATAATTTAATTAACTTGATTTGTGTCACTGCCTTGTCTTGCTTAAGGACAGTTTAGTGTGTGCCACATGCTTAAGGGTAAGTTTTCTCTCACATGGTTAAAAAACACATTTGGCGTGTAACCCTGTTCAAGTTAGGCTTGGTTAAAGGAAGAAACCTCGTCACAGTCCAGAGCTGGCCCTGTTTAAATGCTCTCCATCGATAGCAGGCAGAAAGTGGTGGAGTGTCTTTGATTATTTGGCTTCTCTCTATTTCCTCAGGGACATGTTGCTGCTTCAAGCCTGGCACAGTCTTTGTCATAACTAGGAAGGGACTTTGATTGGGTCCTGATGTGTGGACAGAAGCTGTATCTCACAGGTTGAAAGCAATTCATTCAGAGGATATTAAAGATCTAATGGCTATATTATTGGCAAAAAACTGACTTATGGGAATTCCCATGTGTTTTTGTCAGCTGCTGAGTTGCTCTGCAACTTTTCTGGGTTCCAATGTGGAATATATGTGGTTGTGCTATAACGATTAGCCTTTTTTTACAGATGCACTGATAGATCTGTGGAATGATTTCCAGTTTTTTGTATACCTTTGATCCTCCGATTATGATTTTAGCGTATTTGGATTTCTCTTAAAGAACTACTCTTAACCGTATTTAAAATATACCTTTTTCTAGCCGTTCTGCTGTGAGAGGTCATAATTGGGGGCAAAAGGATGTCATACCGTGTGGTAGAGGCGGGAGTTGCTGTAAAAGACAGCATTTTGCTCATTTAAAACAAAGGCAATTTGAAATTAACAATTTTAACTTGCTTCAGCATTTTATTGGTAAATTAGCACGATTAGCATTTCCATATCTAGCATGTTTCCTTACAGATGGAGTTTGAAATCTAAAAAAACAAAGCAACATTTCTTTAAAATATTATCTGCTCAAATCAACTGTGGGCCAGTTCGTCCTTTCGCACATGTGGCAAAACGTCCCTAAGAGAGGTGTGGATGTCTTGTGGTTAATGGCTCTTATTTTTATCCCAAAATATCGGGTATTAAATGACCAAACCAACAAAAATACAAAATACAGCGAAATGACCAGCAGATGCTAAAGTCTACCTCTTTGTCTGAGTAACCAGAACTCCCATGCCGGCGTGCTCACCAAGCACTAGTCACATTTCCTTACACCGCAGAGGTGGTTTGGAAGCCATTTCTGCACTTTATCCAGGTCCGATCCGGAGTTCCAGCGCTGGCGATTCCGCTGACCCACTCCACCCCACTTGTCACCAGCCCTTGTCTGCAAAGGGCCTTTGCTGCTGTTATGAAATCACGCTGCCCTCGTTTGGCTCTTTAAATATCTAGTCTCGGACAGAATTTCAGATCAAAACAAAAATGCTGGCCAGATTTGATTTTCCTGTCTTTCTCTGCGTTAAGCTAGTAAAAGAGAGTTTGCCTTGCAGCGTATGTCTGTGTGTGTGTGTGCTTGGAAGTAGGTCATTGATTTGGAACTTGGACACTGATTGTGTGCTGGCCTAGAAATGCGCTATAAACAGTGTCTCTCATACCAAAACAGCTTTTCGTAAGTGGCAGCTCTGAAGGTCAGAAAACAGTAGCTTCACATTGCTAAACATGCAGACAAAATATGTTTAGCTCTCATTCTTGGTTTCAGCAGATCAGTGGTGGTGGAATTTGCTCAATCTTTCGAGATTGCTCATTTTGATTGCTCATCTATTACCTGAAAAGAAAGAGTGGGATTATCTTGTTCATCTTTCTTTAAAATGGGGAGAATGTGCCAAAGCTGTGGGCATGCCCTGTTCTGTCCTCAATGAGGGTATGATGCACTCATTTGGATGCCGTTTGAGCCAATAATGTAAATATCTGCGGTCTGTGAACAGGCTAAAACATGATCTAATCTGTCTCTTACATAAAGTCTCCAGCCAGAGCTTTCTCCTGGAGTACAAGGGAGTTTTCCTCGTCACCGCATTAGGATGAATCAAAGATGGGCATTAACTGTCAACCAGCATCATTTCATCTCTCTCCGTCTGTTTCTACTCCTGGCTTAGAGCGAATGCTGCAGTAGATTTTCCACAAACCCCCTCAGGAAGAAGCCTGTATTTTGCTTTTTCAAAAATAATTCAGCATAGATTCAGCTCTGGTTACAGTACAAGCTGCTGCTTTCCTTTAAGAGCTAGCTGTACTTAATGGGGGCTTCAGGGTGTCTGAAGGGCAAGCTCTTGTACGCTCTGTTCTCCTCCTTAACCTTTGCTTGTTCAAGTAAAGACGAAATGCTTGGAATTTGCTGGTCTGGACCCGGCATGGGCCGGTATGAGATTCCTACAGTATAATAGGAATAAATGAAGAATTAAAGATGCAGCAATCAATTGGCCAGAGGTTGGAAATGGCCAATTTTACTTTGTCCATTGCTGATTTGTGAATAGCAGGTCAAATACAGCTCAAACACATATTTTGGGAGTATGAGAATAAAGGGGGAATGAATACAAGTGCCTGCTATGGACTGGCGACCTGTCCATGTACCACGCCTCCTGCCCATAGACTGCTGGATATAGGCACCAGCTTCCCTGCGACCCACTATGGAAGAAGCGGTAGAAAATGACTGACTGACTGAATACAAATGGATGCCACACTGTTCAGAACTTTTTTTGTGAAAAAATTTTGATATTTTTCTTCCGTTTCACAATAATGCACTGCTTTGTGTTGTTCAGTCAAATAAAATCCTAATAAAATGTGCTGAAATTTGTAGTTGGAAAGAGTCAACAACAATCAGTACTAATTTATCGGCCAGAGGTCAGTATGAACCAGGAGAAACCTGATTGGTCCATCTCTTGGAAGTCATTGTGCCTCTTTGCCATTTCATAAATATTGGAGTTTTGGTCATGTGGTGCCGACGTTTTTTAGTTTAGTAATAGTTTTCACGAACTGGTGGAGGGCAGCATAAACCCAAAGTCAAAATAGCACAGCCTCAGAGTATTTGCACAAAAACAAAAATACAGAACATGATTAATTTTTTTTTAACACAGACAAAAACAATTCTACTGCTGCTAAAAAGTTGGTTTGCATGTGAAGGATGAGTGTAGTAGCAGCCTTCTTTTTTCAGCCAGCAAACTTGCAGTGGGCAGCAACAGTTGGGGGAGGGGCAGCGGTGTGTTACTCTATGCTGTATGTAGCCCGAGACAACTCAGGTCACTCATCACCTTCTCTTGCATCTTATCAAAAGGACTTTAACCCATAGGAACAGTATAACTGATTTTGTTTTGATTTTGAAACAGTTTATAAAACCCTTGTTAACGTTGATACCGTTAAAAGGTCCATGAACAGTCTGAAGGCACATCTCTTGTTCTCTATGTGGCTGAATTCCCCAGTGTTTTCCATGTCTTTTTGTGATGACACCAGGAAGAACTCCAGGGAACAAATTAGATTTTGCATATAATCTCATGTTTGCATAAGAGCAGCCCTATGATCGGCTCCTCCTCTCATCCATGCATCCCACATGAAAGCTCCTGATGATTTTAATGGGCCCTCACCATGTTTGCATTTGTTTTGGCAGAGAGAGAACTCGTCAACAAGAAGGTTCAAACAAAATCCTATCAAAAGAAGAATCAGAACAGCTGCAGGCTGCTGGGCACTGAGGAAGGGGGGGGGTGCAATTGACCAGGAGCGACATGGGAAAGAGAGGTGACCTGATTGCTCAGCTGGCCAAGAGCACTGGAAGGAAGAGCAGCAGGAAAGGCTGGTCTCCCCACCTCCTCTCACCTCGTCTGGTCCTGGCGGGTCCCTCTGTGGCCTTCCTCTCCTCCCTTTCCCCTCCTTCCTGCCCTGCTGCCTGTCATGGCTCACTACATCGGAACAAAATGATCAGCTCTTGCCTCCTCATGAGCATGGGTCTTTATGGCAGACGCGCAAGGGCTGGGCCCTTTGTATTAGATAGGGATCACTGATATGTGGGAAGAGTAGAAGCTGCTGCAGCAAGGCCAGAGAAGTCAATGTTGCTTCTTCTTTTTTTTTTTTGCACCACGCATATGCTGGGGTGTTTAATTTTCATTATTGTATTTATTACAGATGGCCTAAAGGTTAACAATTTTGTGACACTATTAATTTCATCCTGCTGCTCCACAGAAATTATTGGATATGTGTGTGCGTGCATGTGTGTGTGTGTGTGTGTGTGTGTGTGTGTGCGTGTGCATTTATGATTGCTCTTTCTACAAGGAAGACCTCATTCTCAGTTCCTGTTGCTCGTAATGTAATTAATTCTAATCGCAGTCATCATAATAGCTTTTCAGATCAAATACCCAGGAGCAGTCCTAACAAAATAATCCATTCCTCTGAAAAACAAACAGCCAAACTCTCCCTCTGTGTTTGGTTTTGGCTCAGCGAGAAGAGCAGTCAGTTGGACTGTGCTCGAGTGTGGGGGTTTGTGGGGGGTGGTACATTGGAAAGCAGAAAGACCTGCACATTTGCATACATTTTTAGCATGTGGCTAAGGGAGGCTTTATTAAATTCAACCCCTCCCCTGTGGGGTTCTCCCGACCATAGTGGGGGAGGGGGAATGGGAGGCTTGCAGAAGGGGTGGTCTCATCTTGGTCACAGGAGGCACCATCTGAGCCAGCAGACAAATAATGTTTCCAGACACAAGAACAAGGTGGCAGCAATGGCCAAGCGTTTTTCAGTTCAATAGTGCTTCACCCTCCTCCTCCTCCTCCTCCTCCTACTTCTCCTCCTCCTCAGCCTCCTGAACCTGAAGAGGCTAGAGATAGGAGGTGGGAGTGATCATTCAGAAAGAAATTTTAGCCAGAAGATGAAAACCTCTTTAGACTCCAATTAGTGCTGCTGAAACAATTAGTCAATTTATCAGTTAGGCAGAGAATTTATCTTAAAGACTTATGATGATCAATTACAGGTCTCAGCTTCTTAAATATGAAAATTGTGAACCGACGACTTGATTGAATTCAATTACTAAACAAGTTAGCTGATGGATCGGTAAAATCAGGGTTAAGGTAGGGATCACAAATGTGTACAGGTTATATATCAAGGATGTTTTAAATAGAGGATAATTAAAGATTAACTTTAAATTCAAAAGTTCTAAAAATATAAAAAATTACAACATTCCAGGCATTTTAAGAGGAAATAATTCAGGTTAATTACCTGTACCTTGCAAAAGTATTAACACGACTTAGACTTTTACACATTTTGTCATGTTAGAACCACAAACGTGTATGAAAGAAAGCCATAAGGAGCCCTGTTAGCAGTTTGCCCTGAGTTTCATTGGGGACACAGTATATATGTGGAAGAAGGTGCTCTGGTCAAAGACCAAAATGGAACTTTTTGACCGACATGCAAAACGCTATGTGTGGTGGAAAACTATTACTGCACATCAAAGTAAGACTTAAAAAATTATGTTCACAGAACATCTCGATCCAATCTATTTTGCAAAGAAGAATGGGCAAAAATATTCAGTTTCTAAATGTGCAAGGTGGTAGAGACACACCCAAGCTGTAACTGCAGGAAAAGGTGGTTCAATAAGGAATTGCTTTTAGGGGGCTGATTCAAAATGCCCTACTTTTCAGATTTTTATTCTTTTAAAAAGGCCACATTTTTTCAAACTTTTCTGCAGTCGATCCAAAAATAACAGTAGAACTCGTGACTGCGACAATCAGCTTAGTATACTGCTAAGTCAGTTGAACAGTGACGATGTAAACAGTATCAACAGCTAATATGTTGATTTGATCTATATGTAAGTACAGTTTTTTTATCTCGTCTAACCTTTGTATCATAAATACATTTCCCATTATCCTTTTTTTTATTTTGTTTGGTTTCTGAAGATGATCTTAAGACCCCACACCTTTTTATTTGCGACCCTAAGTGGGGTCCTGACCCGAACTTTGAGAACCACTGATTTAAAAGACGTAAATTATCTCAGTTTGAATAGTTACAGCATAATGCATTGTTTCTAAGAACAAGTAGTATTTGCTACATTTCTCCTTGTTTGATGTTTTCTCAAAAGATAGTGTCAAATTGAAAGGGACATATTTTTTTTCTAATATGACAAACTTTTCCAAGTGAAGGGGTCAATACAACTATGAAGAGCTAAAAACAAGGTTTAGACATTTTGAGCATACCACAATGAAGGCTTGTATGCATCCCTGATAGCAAGATTTTACCTCTTTTTGTCTTTTCTTTTAAAAAAAACATAAAAATGGATCAGAGGAGCTTTGTATTTGTGTACAACTGTGTATGTAATGTGTCTTAGATGATGTAGGGGAAAGTCCAACAAGGTCTAAGCATGTGTCTATACAAGCTGAGGCATCTCAGGTTGTGTTTTTCCCAGGAAAAAGGGTGAGATAATCAGCCACTGCAGTAAAATAAGGCTCATTTGCCTCTGAAGCTGGAACCAAGCATTTTGGTTACTTAGCACATACCAAACTAGCAACATACACCAAAAATAACAAAACCAAACTATTGTTGTAATCTTTATTTTATTTCACTTTTCTTTATGTAGGTAAATCTCAATGAGACACAAGGCCTCAGTTTCAAGAGCAACCTGTTTTAAAGCTAACTGTTTGTTGATAAATATAATACATTTCTTAGTTATTCATGCCTTCACACTCAGAAATAGCATGTTCACATTGTTGAACAGTACAGTGTAACATTGTGTTAATGAGGAAGAGAAAGAAAGAAAGAAAGAAAGAAAGAAAGAAAGAAAGAAAGAAAGAAAGAAAGAAAAGGTCTGGCATATTTCATGTTTGCAAAACAACCTCAGTCTGAATATCTTTTTGCAGTCCATCCAACTTTTCATCAGAGTCTAACAGGTTGATAATCTTCTGCCACAGAAAGAGGTAAGCTGCCTGCTATCGATGGAAAGAGCACGCGCCTGCAAAATCAAATGCAAACAATGGATAAAACGGACATGGCCAACAGAGTTGATGGAGCTAGTCGTACTTTTACCGGATTTGATTGCTCAACAACGCATGCGGATCACTCCAGGGTCTTACATTGTGTACAATTGAGTCTGATGGAGGTCTTATTAAAATTAAAATTAAAACACCCATGCAAAAAAATCTGATCTTAGCGCACAATTTAAATTGAACATTAAGACCTGCAATTTAAGCGTAGCCTTTGAGGTTTCTTCCTTTGGTAACACTGAATGGTGCTTTCATCAGCCAAACCAGTAGTGCTTTGGTGTGGTGCGTTCAGCAATTGAATAAAAGAAAATCAGATTTTTGAGTATTTGATTGGAGCTGATCAAGTTGAAAATAAGACAATTGCTGTCACCAACATGATAATTTCATGATGCATCTGTGGCTTTTAGCCAGTTTTAGATTTTTTATTCATTCCAGATAAAGCAAAACTGCGCTGGTTACCATCTGCTAATACATGCCAACCTATTTAAGCCATTTTATCATCTCATCTTCTGTGATCTTTTCATCTAATCACCTATAATGCTGAATACCACTAGATAGAGTCACAAAATCCCAAGGTATAGTTTCAGTTCTTTTTTTTTTCCTACAAACATCTTGCAAGTGTTAAGACAACACAGTCTCACATTGAAAAGAAGGAACTTTTTGACCAGATAGTCATCTTCGGATTTCTAATTTTGATTGCAAGTAAAATGCTGTTTTTCTGTTTGAAAACTGTTGCTGAGTGATGCATCAGACTGGCTTGTTTGAACAGATCCAGTAATCTAATTTTATGGCATCAAAAAAAAGGCATCATAAATCTTACTATTTCATACAGGTTGACAAGTTCGAGTCAGTTTGAGCTTCTACTGATTAACATCAAGCCATGCCAATTTTATCATTTGCATATCTGGTAAGGACAGTTTACAAATTTATGTTTGATTTATATTTCATTGAAAAATATTAATCTGTAAAGAGGCTCATGTTGTCATCAGTGAAAGCAGCATTCAAAATACTTTAACTCCATTGAAAATACCCTTACTCCTTGCTGTTTTTGTAGGCGCCACCTTAGCATTTGGCACACCCAAGGCTAGGGGGCTTCCTGCTCGATATGACCTCTTTAGTCTAATTTTTTTCCACCCTCGACAAAAGACAAATGACTTCTCCTAACCTAATTTCACTTACAGCAGGCGTGGGGTCTGCCCTGACGGCTGCCGGTCAACAGAGCTGAAAGAGACACTGTGCAGATTCCAGTTGCTCAAGACCGCAGTTTTCCAGATTTCCACGAAATTAGTTCTCACTTTTGGAAGATTTTTCATTACATTTTTATCACTACCTTATAATTTAATTAACTTGATTTGTGTCACTGCCTTGTCTTGCTTAAGGACAGTTTAGTGTGTGCCACATGCTTAAGGGTAAGTTTTCTCTCACATGGTTAAAAAACACATTTGGCGTGTAACCCTGTTCAAGTTAGGCTTGGTTAAAGGAAGAAACCTCGTCACAGTCCAGAGCTGGCCCTGTTTAAATGCTCTCCATCGATAGCAGGCAGGAAGTGGTGTAGTGTCTTTGATTATTTGGCTTCTCTCTATTTCCTCGGGGACATGTTGCTGCTTCAAGCCTGGCACAGTCTTTGTCATAACTAGGAAGGGACTTTGATTGGGTCCTGATGTGTGGACAGAAGCTGTATCTCACAGGTTGAAAGCAATTCATTCAGAGGATATTAAAGATCTAATGGCTATATTATTGGCAAAAAACTGACTTATGGGAATTCCCATGTGTTTGTCAGCTGCTGAGTTGCTCTGCAACTTTTCTGGGTTCCAATGTGGAATATATGTGTGGTTGTGCTATAACGATTAGCCTTTTTTTACAGATGCACTGATAGATCTGTGGAATGATTTCCAGTTTTTTGTATACCTTTGATCCTCCGATTATGATTTTAGCGTATTTGGATTTCTCTTAAAGAACTACTCTTAACCGTATTTAAAATATACCTTTTTCTAGCCGTTCTGCTGTGAGAGGTCATAATTGGGGGCAAAGGGATGTCATACCGTGTGGTAGAGGCGGGAGTTGCTGTAAAAGACAGCATTTTGCTCATTTAAAACAAAGGCAATTTGAAATTAACAATTTTAACTTGCTTCAGCATTTTATTGGTAAATTAGCACGATTAGTATTTCCATATCTAGCATGTTTCCTTACAGATGGAGTTTGAAAGCTAAAAAAACAGAGCAACATTTCTTTAAAATATTATCTGCTCAAATCAACTGTGGGCCAGTTCGTCCTTTCGCACATGTGGCAAAACGTCCCTAAGAGAGGTGTGGATGTCTTGTGGTTAATGGCTCTTATTTTTATCCCAAAAATATCGGGTATTAAATGACCAAACCAACAAAAATACAAAATACAGTGAAATGACCAGCAGATGCTAAAGTCTACCTTTAGCATCTGAATGAACATGTTTCCATAGAAAATATTCTTTTAAATAGATTATTTTATATATATACATGTATAGTGTGGGAGGTTTCAAGGCTAAATTGGACCAGCCTGGTAGCCAGTCTTCATTGATTGCACATTGCACCAGTAAGAGCAGAGTGTGAAGGTTCAATTAGCAGGGTAAGAGCACAGTTTTACTCAAAATATTGAAATGCACACAACATTATGGGTGACATACCAGAGTTCAAAAGAGGACAAATTGTTGGTGCATGTCTTGCTGGCGCATCTGTGACCAAGACAGCAAGTCTTAGTGATGTATCAAGAGCCACGGTATCCAGGGTAATGTCAGCATACCACCAAGAAGGACGAACCACATCCAACAGGATTAACTGTGGACGCAAGAGGAAGCTGTCTGAAAGGGATGTTCGGGTGCTAACCCGGATTGTATCCAAAAAACATAAAACCACGGCTGCCCAAATCACGGCAGAATTAAATGTGCCCCTCAACTCTCCTGTTTCCACCAGAACTGTCCGTCGGGAGCTCCACAGGGTCAATATACACGCCCGGGCTGCTATAGCCAAACCTTTGGTCACTCATGGCAATGCCAAACGTCGGTTTCAATGGTGCAAGGAGGGCAAATCTTGGGCTGTGGACAATGTGAAACATTTATTATTCTCAGATGAGTCCACCTTTACTGTTTTCCCCACATCCGGGAGAGTTACGGTGTGGAGAAGCCCCAAAGAAGCGTACCACCCAGACTGTTGCATGCCCAGAGTGAAGCATGGGGGTGGATCAGTGATGGTTTGGCCTGCCATATCATGGCATTACCTTGGCCCAATACTTGTGCTAGATGGGCGCGTCACTGCCAAGGACTACCGAACCATTCTTGAGGACCATGTGCATCCAATGGTTCAAACATTGTATCCTGAAGGCGTTGCCGTTTATCAGAATGACAATGCACCAATACACACAGCAAGACTGGTGAAAGATTGGTTTGATGAACATGAAAGTGAAGTTGAACATCTCCCATGGCCTGCACAGTCTCCAGATCTGAATATTATTGAGCCACTTTGGGGTGTTTTGGAGGAGCGAGTCAGGAAACGTTTTCCTCCACCAGTATCACGTAGTGACCTGGCCACTATCCTGCAAGAAGAATGGCTTAAATCCCTCTGACCACTGTGCAGGACTTGTATATGTCATTCCCAAGACGAATTGACGCTGTATTGGCCGCAAAAAGGAGGCCCTACACCATCCTAATAAATTATTGTGGTCTAAAACCAGGTGTTTCAGTTTCATTGTCCAACCCCTGTATATGTAATGTAATGTAAAATATTAAATAGATTCTTCCATCCATCGCTAACTTTGAGTCGTATTCCCTTATTAGTAACTTTGACTCTGAATAGTGTTGTTTTTAGCTCAAATTGGTAGCTCTACTGCATTTTTGGTTTTTGAGTTCCTGGTCACAAACAAAGTGAGTTTTCAAGCTGTTCTGGTGAGCAGCCAATGTATTAGTCCATTTCTAATTTTATTTCTTTTGTGAAACCTACAGCAACACAATATTAGAAACACATAAAATTAGGACATTAGCGATTGCATTCAACCCACTTTTTCCTCACTTTTCTCATTCTTTTTCATTATCATGATGAACCCACCACTCTTCTTGAGGTTTATCCTCTTTGTCACTAAATTCGATGTTTAGACATTAAGGAATCTAAATATCCCTGCAGCTCAGAAATTGAATACATGGCACTTGAAATATTCTAGCCTACAGAAAATTGCTTCTCAATAGTCTTTTTCAATTGTGATATTGCATACATTGAAATTATGATGATTAATGCATTGCAATATATTGTGCAGCTGTATTTAAACCTAAATTGTGAAAGAAACATGCTTACGTACTTTAATGAACTTGGTTAGTTTTTTCAGGTTGTAGAAATAGGTACGAGATGTTTTTCAGTGAAAAGCTGTGTTGCTTTGACTTTGGACTCACAGCTTTCTTTCTCTTCCGCAACAGGAACTGGCTAATTTCCTGAACTTGATATGGCATTTTGAGACAGCGGTGAAACATCTGAGAAAGGGGATCTCGCAAAGTTCTCTCCTGTAGAAAGCTTAATGAGTGTTCATATTTGTGGGTCAATGCTTTTTAACGTTTTACAGGTGGTGGAGGGAGTGTGTTTTCTTCCAAATTTGGGTGAGATGGAATTGAAAGAGGAAGAACGTGTTTCAGTGCCTCAGATTCTCCACAAGTTCAGTCATTGGCTCATTAGTTGAGTTGTTCAGTGTCTAAAAGCACCAAATCACCTCCGCAGCCTTCAACATGTAGCTTTCAGTGACTACTTCAAAAGACGCCGATGCTTTTCTTTCCTCAACCCCCCATTCATGGAGAGAAACAGTGTCTGTTTCTGTAGCCTTGATAGTCCTTAGGGTCAGAGGTCAGGACCTCACCAGGAGGTCAGCTGCTGGTGGGCAACATGACCCTTTCTCCTGATGGCCTGACCTCCTCCCTCACCTCACTTTTCCTCTCCTCCTTCAATGTTGATCCTACAAAGTGGCTAACACTTTCGACTTTCTGCATTGATTTAGAGTGATCTGTGATCAGGTCTCTGGTCATCCTCATGCACTGAGCTGTTTCTTTAAACAAATCTGGTTGTTTTTGATTTGTTGTGCCGATGCAGTAAAAAACAGGAATAATTTTCAGACAAAGCAGTTGTCTCCCTCTGTACAGCCGAGCCATTAAACTTGTGCAGAGAATTACTCGAACCTATTGATTGGAGTCTTCTACTGTGTGGAAAATCAATGTGTTTGTTTTTTTCTCAGTGAAAATGAGAAGAAACCAGGAGAGAAACTACTCATACTACTGTATACCTTTCTGTTCCCAGCCGAAAAGATTTGGCTGTGACTCGTTTTGCCAAATATAACTTTCTTACCGTCATCTCTATTAGGGGCTCACTGATTTGTTTTGCACGTCAGTCCTCCTCTTCGTAGTGGTGGGTGGATGATGTCAAGGTTGTTTTTGCTATGGTTCTGCTGTGACGTTGATTGTCACTTTGACTTCCTGATTAGATTTTAGTCTGTGAAATGTCAATAGATGCGAAATGAAAGGTCTTGTTGATGTCATCATGTTTTGCAATGTCTCTCCCTAACAGCTAAAACCCAGGTTTTGATTTCTAATATGTAAAATTAGGAAAATTCAAACGTTATAATCTTTAAAAACATTGCAGTCTTTTTCAACCTTAATAATATACTTAAAGCTGAACAGATTTGCTGTATTACCAGAGTCATTAGACATATTTTATGCTGCTACCACACCCTCAACAACCAGTAAATATGTATAGAAGGCTTCAAATAAATTCATACGTTATTGCATTAGCAGAATCTCACACATATAATTTGAAAAATCCATCCTTTAATTTGAATGCATTTATTGAGTGGCAGAACAAAATATCTAAATAAAAAAATCAACTGTGCTTAAATTATTGGTGATTCCTTTCATGCTTATTAAATCTTTCTAACCAAAGTATTTTTTGATGTTCACTGTTTAAAGTTAATCAGTCAAACAAAAAACCTACACTCATGCGGCTTGTCCTCATCACACATCACAACAAAACAAAATAAAAGAACCCATCTGATTGCAAAAGTGTATTCCACTGGATAAAAAGTTTGGTTCCCCTGAATAAAAATTGGAGTTTACCCAAAGAACAACCGATCTAAATTTAAAATGAAAAATTAAAGATGAACCATAAGACAATCAGTCATCAAATAAGGGAAGTTTTGTTTTATTTTTATTTAGTTTTTTACATATATATATATATATACATTTGTGATTTATGAAATATTAAAATACATATAAATTGGGTACAATGGAAGACAAGGGAACATGGCTTAATGATGCACAACTTTTAAATAATTTTGTAATCCTTCAATTTTCTGTTGGATTTGAATACCTGCTGTGCTTTTTTTGTATTTTAATCTTTTATAGTCCTTGCAAGAAACAAATTAGAAGAGGTAGAAATCAGTATCAGACTCCAAGGAAACTGAAAGATCAGAAATTACTCAGACAAAAGTTGCAGTGCAAAATATTTCAAGAACTCCCACAATATAGTGAAAGAGTACAACAGTCAATTTGTTCTGTTTCCTACAAAAATTGGAATCAGCAGGTCAGACACCAAGGAGAAATGGAAATTGGTACAAGCCAGGAAAAGTATGTGATCCATAATTTCAAGGTTCTGTCTTTCAAAAAACTTAGAGAATTGGTTTACAGTAGAGCTACATTGTGAGTAAACCAATGCTCAGAATGCAGTTCTACCACTAAGAGCTAAATATGCTGCTAAATTCAGTTAGTTGCTGCTGAAACAGTCTCAAGCCGCTATGAGGAGGTGCCCACAGAGGTCTGGTAATCCCACATTGTTTTCTTCAGCTATGAAGCTCCTGAATTTTTTTTAATTTTCAAACTTCATCCCCAGCTCATGCCGCTTTAAGTGATATCACTGCAGACTTTGTATCAGATTTCTCTCATCCTCCCCTGGAGACCTACAAGATTTAGTACAAATATGAGCAGAAATCCCCGAGACCTGTAAACACACTTTGATGTGGAAAATTACTGCATTCCTCTCTGCATGTATAACCAAAGATCGGAATCTTCCACATGTCCGCAAACACGGATGAAAGCCTAATTTTATTTATGATGATATACAGTATCTACAGCTCCTGAGTTGGCCACATATGATGTTCAGCTGCAACTAGACGTGAAGTTTAAGAAACACAAAAAGGAAGGGTCAGAGAACAGGGCTGGTGACAGGCTGCCGGCATGTGGGGTGCTGTCGCTAACGAGAAGCCACGTTGCCCTCGGTGAAGGTTAACTCTCTGTGATTCAAGGGAGGCAGGAAGCGTTAGCTGCCTCCCCTGCACTTTTCCCATCCGCTGGCTTTGCCAAGCCTCAGCAGAACAATCCAGCCCCTGTGACTAAAAGAGGAAGGAGGGGAACAAAGGGGAGAGTCAAAGAGAGAAAAGAAGAGAGGGGTTAAAAAAAAAGTTAAGAGATCCAGTTCTTCTCCAATGTTATGAAAGTATTCCTGTATTTAACTAAAGTATCCCCCCCAACAACTGGAGCTGAAAAGTGGCCAGCTGTAGCCAGGTTCCAGCAAAGAAACGCAGATATTAGATAAATTTAAACACACACACACTCACACAAGTCGCAACACCTCATACAGAATCAACAATCGCATCTTTGTTAAATTATCCAGGAAATTGTTTGCGCTGCCTGATAACGCAGGTGTTTATATGGTAATAGCTTCTTTAGGCTGGATAAGAATGAAACAATAAAGTCATTAAGGTGTTACAAGCAGAAATAAACGCAGGCTCCTTCACACACAACCCACACACACCCTGTCACAACCAGACGACCATTAAGTTTATTCACAAATTTAATTATAACAAAGGCTTTTGTCAACCGCCTTTAATAACCCCTTGATGCATGTGAACCTGTGCCAAGCTGTCCATGGAAGGGCTATTTATCTCTGGTGGCTTTGTGCTTGTAGGGCAGATAAAAGAGAATAGAATAGAATGGAGTTTACACAAGATCAAATAGATCCTTGGTAAGATTCAAATTACTCCAATTAAAGGATTTATCCCCAGGTGTGGTACAGAAAAAAATATAATCTCTTATATCCGGTGATTCCTGAGCAGTTTTCTTATTGGAAAGCATTTCATTTCCTGTTCTAGCCTGTTGCA